>OX422223.1:145960967-147160967 GCA_949130495.1 Sambucus nigra
AGTCGCACTCAAAATAGTCATCCGAGTTATATAAAAATAATTTACCTTTTTAACCTCCAAATACATACTAGTGACGCGACTCATACGCGTCCCAAATATTTATAACATAACTGTCGTGTATCTCATCCCCGACCATAATATTATTTCAATAACTACTAGCTCTCATCATGCTAGTAATTATTACCATAAAATCGAATTAATTACAATTTAAATTTTCTCCCTTTAATTTAATTAATCCTCATTTTCCATAATTTCATAAAAATAAATATGCGTAAAAATATGGGGTATTACATACTTCCCCCCTAATAATAGAATTTCATCCCAAAATTCGGAAAAGAATATATACCTGGCAAGAATAACTCAGGATAACATTTACGCATGTCATCATCGCGCTCTCAGGTTGATTCCTCAACATTATGGTGCCGCCACAGAACACAGACTAGTGGTACTATTTTCAACCTCAACTTCCTCTCGCTATGGTCTAGGATAGCAACCGGACCCTCCTCATAGGAGCTATCAGGATGTAAGTCTATCTCCTCCAACGCAATATGGGTGTGGGCCAAATCATATCGAAGAAATCTCCTCAGCGAAGAGATATGGAACACGTCATGGACTCTATCCGAGTGCTCCGGTAACCCAAGTCTATAAGCAACTGGCCCAATCCTCTCGATAATGGGGAATGCCCCTACATACCTAGGCGCCAACGTTCCCTTCTTCCCAAAATGCATAACTCCATTCATAAGGGACACCCGAAGTAACATCTGATCCCCAATGCTGAACTCTTGAAAATGTCGTTTGGCGTCAGTTTAGCTCTTTTGTCGATCCTGAGCAACCCGAATATGGCTCCGTATTAACTCTATTCTAGCCGAAGTATCTAGAATCACCTCCAAACCCAGTAATTTTTTGTCCCCCACCTCTAGCCAACATGCTGGGGAACGACAAGGTATGTCGTATAGTGCCTCGAATGGATCCATACCGATAGTAAACTGGTAGGAATTGTTATAGGCAAACTCCACAAGTGGAAGATACTGCTCCTAGCTTCCGCCAAAATCAATGATGCACATACGTAACATGTCCTCTAACATCTGATTCATTCGCTCTGTCTGGCCATTCGTCTGCGGGTGATAGATTGTGCTCAATCGCAACTCCGTACCAATCGCCTCTTGAAAACTCTCCCAAAATCGAGACACAAACACCTTATCTCTGTCAGACACGATATTGAGAGGCACTTCGCGGAGTCTCACTATCTCTACTATGAATATCCGAACATACTGTCCCGTGGTGTAGTCTGTCCTGGCTGGCAGAAAGTGTGTTACTTTGGTCCGCCGATCCACTATCACCCATATCGAATCGTGACCCCTATGCGATGTAGGTAATCCCGTGATGAAGTCCATGGAAATGCGTTCCCATTTCCACACAGGGACCTCTAATGGTTGTAGAATTCTCGTCGGTCTCTAATGGTCCACCTTTACCAACTGACAAGTGACATATTTCGAGACGAACTCGGTAATATCCTTCTTTATCCCTCTCCACCAGTACTGTCTACGCATATCTTGGAACATCTTATCCCCATCGGGATGTATCGCAAATCGTGAACCGTGCGACTCTGTCATCACCTCGTGTCGTAAGTCTTACCCCTTAGGAACCACCAATCTCCCATTAAAATGTAGACCTCTATCTCAGCCCACGGTATAAAACTCGCCCCCCTCTGCTAGAAGCTGCACTATTTGACTCTGGAAGAATGGATCAGTTGCCTGAACCTGTACTACTCTCGTAATAATCTGGGGCGTAACTGTCATCACAAACATGAAAGATCGAGCCACCGCATCCTGGTGTCCTAACTCCTTCCATTTCACTTTCCACACCTCGACCACCTCACCGACTGGTCTACGGCTCAACGCGTCTGCTACCACGTTAGCCTTCCCTGGGTGGTATTGGATATCAAATTGATAATCCTTCACAAACTCAAGCCACCGACGTTGACACATATTTAACTCCTTCTGTGTGAAGAGGTACTGTAATGACTTGTGGTCCGTGAATAAACAAAATTTCTCCCCTAGGAGGTAATGTCTTCAAATCTGAAGTTCAAACACGACCGCTACTAACTCCAAATCTTGGGTGGGGTAATTCCTCTCATGAGGCTTAAGTTTACGAGAAGCATAAGCTATAGCCTGATCCTCCTACTGAAGTACACCTCCAAGTCCTAATAAGGATGCATCAGTGTAGACCAGATACTCCACTCCCGGCCTGGGTAATGCCAACACTGGTGCTGAGGTTAACTTATATTTCAACTCATCGAAGGCTAACTGACAGGCGTCACTTCAAATAAATAACACTTGATAACTTAGCTTTTTGCGTGTGGTCGTTGTTGGAAGTCAAGTTAGTCAAAACCTCACATACCTACAAATATAATAAACTCAAGTGTAGCGGTAAGTAAGGGTATCAATCCACTTTCTAGGGAGTAAAGCAAATGGAACAAATTCACATGTAATTCACTTTTTATTTTCTTTTTGTGCTTTTTCACTTTTCTATTTTTTTTAGCTTTTTCAATATTAAAACAAAAGGGTGAGGTGAGGTCTAAACTAATCTAAACAACTAACTAAAAAGTGACTAAAATAAAAAATAAGGTCTAACACTAAAATAAAAGATAAAGTGAGGAAAATAATTGTGAGAACAATCAAGGAGTGGGATTACACCACAAATTTTAGTTATTCTAATTAATTAATTTAATTATTTGAATTCTCCCAAATTAATATTAAAATTACAAACCAACTCTCGTTGCAAGTGTAATTAGAATAGTAATCTTTTAGAAAATTAAAATTAACACCTCACAACTCTAGAAAATTAGATCAACACTCCTTTTAATTAATCACCCGCTAGGATCGATCAATTAGAATTTATGTCAATCTTAGAAATTAAATTTAGAGTTGAAATTCAAATGATAATACCTCACTTAAGAAACCCCTATCTCTAGTTCGAATCTAAAATGGGTATTATCACTAGAATTTCAATTTTCTCTCGAAAATCATTTACCCTCTCTCGAGGCGTAAATCTAAGGGTGAGGGATCAAAATTAACATTCAAAGGGATAATTCAAGTAAACAAACTAATTAAACTAAAATAATATCAAATAAGGGTTTCACCCCACCCCTTGAAAGGGGTTTTAGCCTAACATGATATGAAATATGACAAATTAATAATCAAGGCTATTAAAATAAAAGAGAAGAGAATAGAACAAGCAAACCAAATCTCTTTGAGAAAGTTGAACTCTAGTCTTCCAATTTGAAGCATACACCTCTCAATTTGAATGATCAACAAATACACATGAAGCACTAACACACAAATTGATTCTCACTAGAATTACTTTCACTCAATTTAAATTGAAAAGAAGAAAATAAAAAAACTAATTCTAATCTACTATTTATTTCTAACCCTAAAATTTCTCTCTACAATTTCCTCTCTCTAATCTAGAATCTCCTCAACAAATGGGTCTTCATGTTCATTTTATATGCAAATGGAGCAAAGGGGTATAATGGTAAAAAGGTAGGGAGTGCATGTGAAAATGGGTGAGGTCACATGTGCATGGGGGTGTGAGGTAGGATATTTGGAAAAAATCTGTTTTGGGTTGAGGGGTAATTTTGGGATTTGGTTTTTGGTGGTTAGTTAGGGGGTATAATGGGTAAAGTGGGTTAAAAGGTTAAGTAGGCACATGTGTGGGAGTTAGTTTGGTATTTGTTTTGGAACTTTGCAGGAGATAAGTCGTGGGTTAAATGGGTTGGTTGAATTGGTCATTTGTTGGGTTTGTGTTTGCATTTGGTTTGTGTTTTGGCAGGTGAAGAATGGGTAAGAGAAAATGGGTCTTGGAAGTTTGGTTTTGGTTTGAATTGGAAAATGAGTATGGGGTCGGTGGTCGTGGTTGTGTGGATCCGGGTTGAAAGTGGGTCACCACCGGAGTAGTGGAGGTCGGCGCTAGGGGGTTCCGGAGGGGTTGATGCCGAGAGGAGAGAGAGGGGGACGCCGGCAAGGGCGCTCGCCGGAAGTGGCTTGCGTCGCAGCTGGAGGAGTAGCGCCGGCGAGGGGGTCGTGAGGGGTTTCAAGCGGAGTGGTCGCCGTCGGATTTGGACGCAGGGTTGCTGTCGATCGGAGGTGGGTGAGGCACGCCGGCGGGTTGCTCAGGGGGTTGGGGTTGGTTCAAATCGGCGCCGGCGGTAGGGAGAGAGGTGAATGCTGGTTGTGGTTTGGTTCTAAATGGTGGATGGTGGAGAGATGAGAGAATAGAGAGGGTTTGTGGTGGGTATTTGGTTAATGGAGGAGGAGTGAGAGAGTAGGTGTTGGTTGAGTGGGGAAGATGAAGTAGGGGGGATATGGTGTGGTAGGGTGTAGGAGGTTTAGTGTGAGGTTGAGGGTGTAGGCTTAGTGTAGGATAGGGTGTGAGTGACTTAGGTGATGTGTGTGTTTAATTTGGACCCAACTAAAATAATAAAAACTGACTAAAAATTAATAAAACTAAAACTAAAAATAAAATAAAATTTAATTAAAAATAAAACAAAATAAAAACAATAAAAAAATAAAATCCTAAGCTATAATAAAATAAAAGAAATAAAAAAAATGAAAAATCTAAATGAAAATTAAAGTCCTAAAAATATAAAATCTAATAATCTAAAAAATAAACTACTAAAATTAATCCTAATAAAATAGAATAAAATAAAACTAAAAAATCAATAAAAATCAAAATAAAATAAAACTAATTCTAATAAAATAAAATAAAACTAAAAATAATCAAAATCAAAATAAAATAAAATTATATTAATAAAAATAAAATAGAAAAATAGAAAATAAAATCTAAAAATTCTAAAATAAATCCTAAAAATAGAAAAGACTCAAACTAAAAATCTAAAAAATAATAAAATGACACAAATAAAACACACACATGCTTGGGGTAAGTTTGGGCTAAGTTTAAGGTAAGCTAGGGTACGGGAATTTGGTATTTAGCTCCGTAAAATGCACAATTGCCTTGAAATACGCGTTTGAACACCGCAACGTACATTAAACCTGCATATTAAACATTTAAGCGCATAAGACCCATATTGTCGAGAAATAGCAACTAAAATACAACTATTCGGGGTAAAAAATGTACAGTTTTGGGTGCTTATCAACACTCCTTTGCGAGTCAGGCGTGTCAACGGACCCGCTATCTTTAAAAACCCTCGAATGAACCTCCTGTAGTATCCGATTAAGCCCAAGAAACTGCGTATCTCGATCGGTGACGTGGGCTCTCCCCACTCCTTCACCGCTGACACCTTCCCCGGATCCACAAATATCCCTCTGTAGGAGATGATATGCCTAAAAACTGGACTTCCTTCAGCCAAAACCCACATTTCTCATATTTTGTGTACAACTCATACTGGCGCAGTGTCTGCAAAACTTGCCTCGAGTGCTCAACATGATCCTCCTCGATCTACGAGTAAACCAAAATGTCATCTATGAATACGATGATGAACTGGTCCAGGAACTCCCTAAACACCCTGTTCATCAAGTCCATGAATACGGTTGGGGCGTTGGTTAGCCCGAAAGGCATAACCCTGAATTCATAGGAACCATATCTCGTCAAGAAGGCAGTCTTCGACACGTCCTTCTCCCTGATACGTAACTAATGGTATCCTAATCTCAAATCAATCTTCGAGAAGAAAGTCGTTCCTCTCAACTGGTCGAATAAGTCATCGATTCGAGGCAACAGATATTTATTCCGTATCGTGACTTTATTCAACTCTCGGTAATCAATACATAACCTCAACGACCCATCCCTATTCTTAACGAACAGTATGGGACCTCACGACGAAGTACTCCCACGGATAAACCCCTGCCCCAACAACTGCTCAGTCTGGTCACGTAACTCCCTCATCTCTGCTGGAGCCATACGATAAGGTGCGCGAGCTATCGGTCGAGTACCTAGTGCTAAATCAATGACGAAGTCTATCTCTCTACTCGGTGGTGATCCCGGAATCTCCTGAAACACATCGCTAAACTCTTGAACTACAGGAATCGAATCAAGCGGTATCACAACCTCCGTAGAGGTCTCCTCCTCTATATAGTATAAATGAGTGGACGATCCTCCCTCAGAGCGAGGCATCACCACCAGGAACATCTCCTGATTGGTTATGGAAAAAACTATACTCTTACTGAAACAATCAATCATGGCCCTATGCCTGACAAGTCAATCCATACCTATAATCACGTCATACTCGGATATATCTAATACCAGCATGTCAGCGAGTAAGATAAATCTCCCAATCTCTATACCCACTCCCTGATAAATAAAAGAAATAACGGAACCCCTACCCAATGGAGAATCCACACAAGTGATTGTACTCTCTGCTATATCAAATAATCCCGTAGTACGTGCAAACCCCGTGGAAATAAAACAGTGTGTGGCTCCCATATCAAATAAAATGCACCCCAAAGTCCCCTGGATAGAAAATATACCCTCAATCACTGGAGGGTCCTGCGGGACTGCGGCCTGGTGAAGATTATAGAGTCGTGCATACTGAAGCTGCCCTTGCTGAACTGGGGCGGCTGGAATGGGTGGCAGTGCAACCATCTGTGGAGGTGCTGGGAGAGCTGCGAGAAATAACGGTCTCTAAGGCTCCTGACGAGCACCCTGTTGCTGATGCTGCTGGCCTCTACCCTTCTGAGGGCAGTCCTGGCATTTGTGGCCAATGTTACCACACGTGAAACATCTCCGTGGGAAGGTTCCTCCCCTTTTTCCCTGCTGTCCCCAGCCCTGATGGCCGTTACCACCCCTCCCTTGGCCATTCTAGCCCTGCTGAACCTGCTGTTGGCCCTGATGGCCATGTTGACCCTATTATCCATGACGAAAGCCTCCCTGACCATGTTTAAAACCTCCTAACCTGAACCTCTTAGGATCCTCTGCTGGGAACCCTGATCACTGTGCCTATGCTGACCCTGAAGTGCCTGTGCCCCACCGGCATTATTTCCTCATGTCCGACCCTACTGACTAGACTCTCCTACTTACTTAACCTCGTTCAGATGAAAATGGTGATCCTGGCAGTGGAGTAGTGCTGCATTAACCACGTCTGAATAGGTGGCTAAAGAAAGATTGCATATCAAATGCTGGCGGATCCTCCATGTCAACCCATTCATAAAACGATGAATCTTCTTCTCCTCAGTCGGGATTTCATCCAGTATAATATTCAGAAGATTGATAAACTCTGCCTCATATTCTGCCACTGTCTTTACCTCCTGCTTCAAGTTTACCAATCTTCATCTTATCTCTGTCTGGACGGTCGATGGAAAATACTTGCGGTCGAACTGCATCCAAAAGTTTCGAATAGTGAGTGTGTCTCTCTCCTCAACGGTAGTAATAGACTCCCACCACTGCAACGCTGCTCCCACTAACTTGAACGTGGCTAGTATCTGATTCTGCACCTCCGTGCACTCATGTATCCTCAAATGCCTCTGGATATCCTTCTTCCATTATCTCCCTACTATCACTTCGGAACTCCCTATAAACTTCGGAGGATGGACCTTCTGGAAGGCATCCCTAATGCGTTCCCAAGCAGACGGGAATGCCTAGGCCTGAACTAGAGCCACCACCGGTGCCTGAGGTGGTGCTTGCTGCACAACGGCCAATACCGCATTTACTGCCTGAGCTACAATGGCGACAACTTCAATGGCATTCATCATACCCTAAGTTGGTGCAGGCTGAGGTTCGGGTTGGGCATCCCTGGGAACTCTCAGTGCACGTCTAGTAGGCATCTGAAAGGAGAGGAAAGTTTCATAAGTCTACATTTGTTATCTCAAAGTAGCTGAAGAACGTAAAATGCATAAAGAGTACAACAATCCTAAAATATAGGTCTTTATATCAAATGATGCTACGCGGAAACACAATAAGTCATACAAATCCTAAGGACACTAGAACCTGAAGCCCTGATATCACCTGTGACACCCTGCCTAATTAATTACCAGGTGATCAGTCCTTAATTAATTAATTTCAGAATATCAAGTTGGTTCAGATAACGCATCCCTGTCGAAAACTTCAAATTTTAATTTAATAAAAACTAACCACCTAATATTTAAAAAGGGGTGTCAAAATTTTATCTTGTTATTAACCATCAACATTAAAGTGAATTTATAAAGTCATCATCATACATCACAATAGCAAAAGAAAAACTAACTGAAGATAAATAAATAACTGGAGCAAACACATCCACTCAAATTCTATACAATAATCCAAAGACATGAAATTAAAGTCTAATGATGAAATAAAAAAACTCTAAATCTCTAAATGTAAATAGGATGGACGACATGTCCAACTGAAATAGAAGACTGATAAACAATGAGCAACAGACTCAGAAACGTCTACTAGCAATATCCTGTAGCTTCCACAGCAGCTACAGCTCGGAAAATGAATGGAAACTTCTAAATCTGGTGTCCCTGTGGCTGAGCACCTAAAATAATATAACAAGATAAGAGATTTGCAGAAAAACGGGTCAGAGCCCGAGTAGAAAACAATTTAAATATAGCAAGTGCTTAAATTGATTTAATTAGCTCCTATATTATCCATGTTAACTTAGCGTACTCACTTGAGATGCTCACCTCTCATCTAATGTGCACGCCTAGCGAGTCTAACTACCCATACTAGTCTCGTCACTCTATCTGACTTTATGTAGGATAATCACTATGCCATATACAATAACTAATAACCCGAAACCAATATATTATTAGTATTTAGGAATAGGTTTAAGGATGTTATAACTCATTCTTATAGTATTCTATTCCCAACTGGTGACCCAATAATTATATACTTTAATAAAGTATCCAACAAGAAATAAAGAATGGAACTTAGTATACAGATAAAAAATCTCACTATATATACATACAAACATACCTATACAAAATCCATTGTTAAGAAACCCCTGGTGCTAGGCATACTCGACTATCTAGTCCTATTGCAACGCTCACGCATAAAGGACAACAAGTTCAATCTCTCAAGAACCAATGAAACATATACACATATTGGAGGTGAACATAGTCCCAAGCCGATGGGCTACACACATACCTATGCACCCATACGACCGTCATCACTATCATTCTCACAGATAGCCCGTACCTAGGTTCCATGCTCTAGTGGTACGACTCAAAATCCCCCGAAGGCACGCAAGATATAAACATCCACAACACGTTAACCCCCGTTCGATATCCAGTAGCTAGGTATGTCATACACATGATATTCCAAGTAATAAGCATGCACACAACTTATATACATTAATAGGTAATCACATAACCCAAAGACTATAATCCGTAAGTACTATTAACGCTATTACTCTCCTCGATACCCGTATATATATAGCCTCTCTAGGACTTACATCCCCTCCGAGGTTTCGACATAAATTCAATACCCCAAGTACCATTATCCCTTAATTCCTTAACACTTTGGAAATTTAATCCACCCGTTACTCACAAAGGTTAATACACTTATATATAACCCTAGGAAGATTTCCAACCCAAACAAACCCTAAAACCCCATTCTGGAATTTCGTTAGAAGTTCTAGGATTCTCATTCGAACGAAGTTCCCACTTCGAACGAACTCAGCAACTCGTTAGAAAGGTCGTTGGAAATATCGTTCGAACGACCTGGGCAGGTCTTCTAACGAAAATTCCGGACAGTCCAAGTTCTTCCCCAACTTCGATTTTTCTCAACTTTTAATCCTAAAAAACATATGAATCAACCCAATCCAAATCAAATGTTCTTACACTAATCCCAATCACCTTAAGACACTTTTTAACACGAATTAAAGGTCAAATCCTTATAAAATCAATCGAAATTAAACGACCTCTTAAAATTCCAATAATTCTCTTAAATATGAACCCAGAATTTTAATTGTCCAAAACTCTTATTATAATTCGTGAATATGACATAAAATTCCCAGATTTTATTAGTCTAATCAAGGTCAAGACCTCTACATGCATACCCATCTCTAATTAATAGGTTTTCTTCATCATTTAGTCTAATTAAACCTAAGTTTTCATTGCACCAAATTTATATCAACAAACCTAAATTAACAGGAACAATATACGCTAAAAGAGGAGCAAGATAAACACTTGCCTCAAAATGAACTTCTGATTTTCAGACTAAAATTGGTATGGGAACGATCGTCGTGACATTATCTACACGCCGGTATAATTTTTGGAGTGTAAGCTTGAGTTCTTGGCTTAGGGCTCCAATGGAGTCTTCTTCTTCCTTGGGTCTCTCTTTATTTTCTCTCTTTCTCACGTAAGTTGAAACTGACAGACCACTAACCCTAAATGCTTTTAATTAAACTTAATTTTCGTCCATTTAATTACCCAAAAATCCTAAAAGACCAAAATATCCCTTCGGGGTGTTGTTTTGGGCTAAAATGTCCCAGACTCCAATTTTAATACCCGAGTAGTATTTTCTGACTATTTCGACCCTTCCAAACACTCTGACGCACTCAAAATAGTCATCCGAGTTATATAAAAATAATTTACCTTTTTAAACCCCAAATACATACTAGTGACACGACTCATACGCGTCCCAAATATTTATAACATAACTGTTGATACCAAATTTAGTTTGCTGACGTGGACCATTCACTTGAAGACACGTGTCAACCTACGTGGCAATTACAAACACTTTCAACGAACAACATACTGTCATCGAGCTACTCAAGCGCCCCGAGCAACTCAATCATACCGAGCAGCTTAGGCTCCCCGAGGAGCTTAAGGCTCCAAGCAATTTAAGCGTCTCGAGTAACTCAGGCGTGCCGAGCAACTCAGGCGGTCCGAGCTACTTAGCATACAGAGCATCCAAATCAGGAGAATCAAAAAGACGACTGAGCATTAAACAATAATTATTATCGTACAGATATATATGTCTACTAAATAACAGCGCATTATCCTTTCACATGTACGGCCTCAAGGCTGTAAATACATTGTAACCTCCTCATTAGAGGGGGACTCTGGATCTCTTGGTAAACCACTTATCGAGAATTTCAGGCAAACAGTCAGCAATACAAAAACAGTGGACGTAGGCCATTCTCATAAGGCTGAACCACTTTAAAAATCTATTTTTTTATATTTATTTATTCATTTTTATATGTGATTAAAATAATTAGATCGAATCTAGTTTTTTACATCAACAGATTGGCGCCGTCTGTGGGTATCGACTGTACTTAGCGTTTTCACCAAAATAATTCATTATCAATGGCCAATAACTCGGAATCCAATAATCGAAACACTGGGGTCCCTCCGAACCTTTCTACTCCCCCAAATGTTCAAGATCTGGCTGGTATAATGGCTAATCTGGACCAAGGCCAGACGACCATGCAAGAAACCATGCGATAACTTATACAAACTGTTCAAGGCGGAGTGCCGGCTCAATCAGGACAACGAAGTGTTCAAAGAAATACCCGTTTACCCTCTTTGCGAACTAGGTGAACGCTATTCCCAGAGGAATCTCGATTCAGACACACCGACTCATATCGTACTGAAAGATCTAATGATCCTTCTTATCAGCCTGGTCGAACTTCCTCAGTACGAGCTACAGACTCTCAAAGAAACGTCACTCTATCTCCGAAAAGGACCAGTGATCTAGAAAGGTTGAGTAGAGTCTCTCCTTTTGATGGTTTGGGCCCTAGGAGGAATAAAAGTCCTCCTAGGATTGTGTCGAAGAACTCTCAACGACCATCCGATCTAAGGGAAGGCTCTACCCAATCACGACCAAGTGCTAGTAATGAAAGATCCCAAGAGGCAAATTTAACGCGATCAGTTGCTCGAACCAATAGGCCCGAGGAGAGAAACGATGCATGGAAGGGCTCTATTCAGAGGTTGGAGGACAGATTAGGGGAAATGACTAAGGCCAAGAATCCTCTACAAAGAACTTTTATCCAAGGGACACCATTTGTATAGGAAATTGTGGATTTTCCCACACCATCAAAATTCAAAGCTCCTATGGTGACGCCTAAATATGATGGAAAAAATGACCCTGTCCTTCATATAGAACAATACCAAGCTGCTGTCGATATCTATGCAGTTCCAGATGAGATGAGATGAGATGCAGGGCATTTTCAGGAACTCTTATCGGATCTGCTCAAATATGGTACAATAACCTTCCTCGGGGGAAAATTTCGACTTTCTTTTAACTAGCGGAACTCTTTATTGGGAACTTCTTTTTTAAAGCGAAACCAGTCAAACGAGTGGCACACTTGCTGAGTGTTAGACATAAGACAAGTGAAAGCACCAGAGACTATATTCTCGTTTCAATAAGGAGAAACTTGAGGTAATTGATTACGAGGAGAAAACAACAATTACTGCTCTGATGAGTGGACTATTGTCGGATAAATTATACTACACTTTAGCCAAGGATCCGCCTAGGACCATGGCTGAACTGATGGAAAAAGCATCCAAAATCATGAATGCCGAGGAAGCCATGGATGCGAAGAAGAATGCAGATACTAAGGAAACCAAGGTCAAGGCTGACAAGACTGAGAAAAAGGATCAGAAGAATAATGATGGCAACAGACAATCGAAAGCAAAGCAAGCACTGGAATAGTGGAAGAAATTTGGAAATTATACTCCTTTGAAGGTAGATATAAACCACATTCTGGAAGAGATCAAGAACAGCGAGGAGCTAAACTGGCCAAAAAAAATGAAGGCAGATCCTAACAAGAGGAATAAGTCCAAATATTATGAGTTCCATAAAGACCATGGTCACACTACCAAGCTTTGCATAGCTCTCCATAATGAAATTGAAGCACTCATCAGGCGAAGAAAATTGACCAAGTATGTTGATCGCCGAAATGGTGAAAAGACCAGCGACCGAAGAAGGCAAAGATCTAAATTTCCTCGTCGAGCGAAAGAAAACAAGAAGAGAAGTCACGAAGAAGACCCAGAAGATGACCCCGATCTCCCCAAAAGACCAAGGTAGCCAGAACGTGAGGTATTTTCAATCCATTTTGGATCATTTGAATGTAATGTTATTACAGGTGGAGATGCAGGAGGTGGGGATATGACTGCAGAGAGGAAAGCTTACCTCAATGAGGCTCAAGCTTGTGAGTATATTCAGCGAATAAATCTGGCTGAAGATGATCTCCCGATGAAGGTGAATAAAGATAAATTGGTCATTAGTTTCTCTAAGAACGACCTGATAGGTGTACTATATCCTCATGATGACCCATTGGTGATCAAGATGAGAATGAAGGAAGTGGTGATTTCACGAGTACTGGTAGATAATGGTAGCTCAGCAGATATCATGTTCAATCCATGCTTTGACAGTTTGAATCTGAAGCTAGCCCAGTTGGATCCATATCATAGGCCCCTCCTTGGTTTTACTGGCGAGAAGGTTTTTCCACTTGGGACGATCAAGTTGGATATGCTTATTGGTACATGGCCTGCTTGTCGTATAGAAAGAGTACGCTTTTTCGTAATGGATAAAAATGTCCAATCGGCTTACAATATCATCATGGGAAGGGTAGGTCTGAAGAAGTTCGAGGCGGTACCATCTACTGTACATCAATGTTTAAAATTCCCAACCAATTTTGGAGTGGGAGTTGTGAAAGGCAACCAGAAAGTAGCTCGAGAATACTATTATTCATCTGCCGAACACGAGGAACGTAAAGAATCCAGGAAGAAGACTACTACCTATCAAGTGGAGGAAATAAAATATGCAGAGATTGAAACGTTAGACCCTAGAGACGAGTCTCAGCACGTGAAGGGACAGGTCATGGAGGCTACTGAAAATATCATTCTGGACGACGAGCATCTAGAACGAACAACTCAAATTAGTGCATCACTGGATGTAACGATGAAACAGGAATTGATAGAATTTCTAAGGCATAGAAAGCAGACTTTTGCATGGAGTCCTGAAGACATGCCAGGGATAGATCCGAGTTTCTTGTGTCACGAGCTCAACGTGAACAAGAAAATCAAGCCAGTAAAACAGCGAAGAAGAGTGTTCAGTACCGAGAAGAACCAAGCTATACAGGAAGAAGTAGAGAAACTACAAAAAGCCTCTTTTATTGAGGATGTCAAATATCCCGATTGGATAGAAAATGTGGTCATGGTAAAGAAGAAAAATAACAAGTGGAGGATGTGTGTAGACTTCACTGATCTTAATAAGGCATGCCCAAAGGATCATTTTCCTTTGCCCCGAATCGATCAACTGGTAGATGCTACCTCGGGGCATGAATTGTTGAGTTTCATGGATGCTTATTCTAGTTACAACCAGATTAAGATGAAGCCTGACGACAGGTAGAGTACCTCTTTTATCACCCCATGGGAACTTATTGTTATAATAGTTATGCCTTTTGGACTTAAAAATGCAGGTGCAACATATCAGCGACTGATGAAGAAGGTGTTTACGGAGCAAATCAGTCATAACATGGAGGTTTATATTGACGATATGCTGACGAAGAGCAAGAAAGTTGTTGATCATCTCGTTGACCTAGGTCAGACCTTTGATCAACTAGATAAATATCAAATGAAATTGAATCCCACCAAATGCATATTCGGAGTACGAGAATGTATGTTTCCCGAATATATTATTAACCAACGAGAGATTGAGGCGAACCCAGAAAAGATCAAGGCACTATTGGAGCTGCGATCTCCAACCACAAAAAAGGAAGTGCAAAGCCTCACAGGGCGAGTTGCAGCACTTAATAGATTTGTGTCACGAGCAACAGACAGATGTACCCTATTCTTCAAAACACTCCTAAAAACTTTTGAGTGGAATGATGAATGCGATGAGGCCTTTCAAGAGTTGAAGAAATATCTGGGGACACCTCCATTATTATCTAGACCAGTGATGGGAGAAAGACTATACTTGTACCTGACAGTTTCAGAAAATGCAGTGAGCTCGGCGTTGATAAGAGTGGAGGACGGAGTATAAAAACCAGTCTATTACACCAGCAAATCTTTCCAAGGAGCAGAAATCAGATATCCAAGGCTGGATAAGTTGACACTAGCACTGATTGAAGCAAGCAGAAGGATGAGACCATACTTCCAAGCCCATACTATGGTGGTGTACACTGATATGCCATTAAGATAAGCTCTGTATAAACCGTAGAAATCATGAAGATTGATGTACTGGGCAGTAGAACTTGGTGAATATGATATAATTTATGAGCCTAGATCATCGCTCAAAGGGCAGGCAGTAGCGGATTTTATCACAGAATTTACTCAGGAGGATTCCTCCGACGAGCAGGAGTTGAATACAGACCAACCTGTGGATGTTACAGGATCATCAAATTTAAACCCCGACCAACTTACGTCGGTGGACGAGCAGCGAGAAGTGCTAAAGGAGGACAAAAGGAAACATAAAATATTCCACCGAGGAACTCTTTCTGACCAAGACTTTGATAATGAAGTACCTGTGTGGAATCTGTATGTAGATGGCTCTTCGTGCTCTACAGGCAGCGGGGCAGGGATTATTTTAAACAGTCCAGATGAGATTGATGTGGAGTATGCTCTGCGCTTTCAATTTAAGGCTTCTAATAATGAGGTCGAATATGAAGCAATGATCGTGGGTCTAAGCCTGGCCAAAACCATGAAGGCAGAGCAAGTCGTTGTGTTCAGTGACTCCTAGTTAATCGTAAATCAAATTCTGGGGTGTATGCAGCAAAAGGAGAAATAATGGTCAGGTATCATGCAAAAGCGATAGAGGTTGTATCAATTTTTACTGCAATTCAGTTGATTAGAATACCAAGATTGGAGAATGCAAGAGCAAACACCCTAGCTCGGTTAGCATCGGCCACACGCACCGAGCTACGAAGAATAATCCCAATAGAAATTCTGGTTGGTCAAAGCATCGACGAAGATCTGATGATAAACTTCATCGCCCTTGACTTGGGACCATCTTGGATGGACCCCATCGGCGCCTATATTAAAGAGGGGACTTTACCAACTGATAAGCTCACAGTTAAAAAACTGAAGTTTAAAGGTTCTCGTTATGTATTGACTAGTGGCATTTTATATAGACGAGGAGTTGTAGCAGGGCTACAAAGATGTGTCCATCCCTCCGAAGTGAAAAGTTTGATCAAAGAGGTTCACGAAGGGTCTTGCGAAGCCCATGTAGCAGGTCAGACGCTTTTGTAAAGAATAACAACACAGGGGTGTTACTGGCCAACGATGAGAGCTGATTGCACAGCTTATGCCAAGAAGTGCGATAAATGTGAACGTTTATCTTCTATCCGAAGAACTCCCTAAGCATTGTTAACACCCATCACGTCTCCTTGGCCATTCGCCATGTGGGGAATAGACTTGGTCGGGCCACTTCCAACGACCAGGGGAAGATTCAAATACCTCGCGGTTGCTGTGGATTATTTTACTAAATGGGTGGAGGTTGAACCTCTCATTGATATGACATATGACAAGGTCTATCAGTTTATTTGGAAGAATATCATTGGTAGATATGGTCTTACTCATGCATTCATTACTGACCATGGAACCCAGTTTGACAACAAGAAGTTTGCTGCATATTATCACCAATCCAATATATTAAAGATCCACTCTGCACCAGGCCATCCCTAGAGCAATGGGAAAACTGAAGTGACAAACAGAACGCTACTGAATGGTTTGAAAAAGTAACTCGATGATGCAAAGGCAAATTGGATTAATGAGCTACACTCTGTGTTATGGGCTTATCGCACCATACCACGAACAGCAACAGGAGAATCCCCATACATACTAGCATTTGGGAGTGAGGCTGTCATACCTGTTGAATTAGGTTTACCTACGCATAAGGTGCTTAATTTTAATTCCCCTGTCAGTGACTTGATGAGAAGATTAGACATGGGTATGCTCAAAGAAGTTAGGGAAGAAGCAGCAATCAGGAATGCAGCATATCAACAACGGACGACTTTGTTCTATAACAAAAGAGTGAAAAAATATGATTTGAAGGAAGGGGATCATGTGCTTAAGAAAGTGATCCAAAAGCATAACAAACTAGAAGCCAATTGGCATGGACCCTACAGAGTAACAGAAGTTGTTCGTCCAGGGACATACAGGATAGAAACCTTGGAAGGAGAGGAATTCAAGAATGCATGGAATGCAGAGCATCTGCGCAAATATTATCAGTAATTGAAATTCCTATGTAACACAATTTCTTCAGTATGAATAAAGTGATGTTTCACCCAGTTTCTCTTTGTTGAAATTTTTTCGGAATATTAGTGCTCCACACTACACACCAAATTCAGAGCAAATTACCACCAACTCTGGTTGGTCGGGAATCAATTGCCACCAACTCCGGTTGGTCAGGAAATCAATTACCACCAACTCCGGTTGGTAGGGAATCAATTACCACCAACTCCGAGTTGGTCGGAAAATCAATTACCACCAACTCCGATTGGTCGGGAATCAATTACCACCAACTTCGGTTGGTCGAAAAATCAATTACCACCAACTCCGGTTGGTCGGGAATCAATTACCACCAACTCCAGTTGGTGGGAAAATCAATTACCACTAACTCCGGTTGGTGGGTGAATCAATTACCACCAACTCCGGTTGGTCGGAAAATCAATTACCACCAACTCCGGTTGGTCGGGAATCAATTACCACCAACTCTGGTTGGTCGGCAAATCAATTACCACCATCTCCGATTGGTGGGCGAATCAATCACCACCAACTCCGGTTGGTCGAGAATCAATTACCACCAACTTCGATTGGTCAGCGAATCAATTACCATAAACTCCGGTTGGTCGGCAAATCAATTACCACTAACTCCGGTTGGTCGAGAACTAATTACCACCAACTTCGGTTGGTCGGTAAATCAATTACAATCAACTCCGGTTGGTTAGTACCAAACTAAGAAGGAACATGGGATGCAAATCATTCCATTGCTTAGGCCCAAAGAGTGACAAGTCACTATAATCAAACGACAAATGGGATAAGTATAATATATACATATATATTTACCAACCAACAAGCAAGGACATTCTACAAATTATTTAGAAGAAAATAAAATGGCAAAAGTCTAAAAATTTCTTCATTCAAATCAAGTATAATTACATATGATGTGAAAAATATACTTCATTACATAAAAAACCCTATTCTATTAGTTTTTTCCCTTCTGCCTTTGAAACAGGTTCTACCCCAGCAGGAGGATCATCTAATGCATAAGGGAAATTTATAAAATTTAGATCTCGCAGCATTCGAACATTCATCACGGAGGGCCGATCAAGCAAGTGCTCTGGGCGAGATATCTCAAAGTTTGCATGAAGACTGTAATTGCCGAGATACTCGGAGACCAAGCATTGAGGAATTGCCCGAGCAGGAATCCAACTAATATCAAGCTTAAACGGAGGCACGGGCTAATTGAGCACTCCAAGGTCATAATAATCCCATAAGTAGTGGCCCTGCTCCAATTTTAGCACGCACAGTGCATTCAACCACCCTTGCTTGTACCCCTCGTTATTTGACTGCTGGATCCGAGCATCAAGATGGTAAAGGGCTTCATTATACCCAACCATCCAAAACTCTCTGGGTTGTTTATGGAACTGATAAGTTATCCTCTCCAGTTGCTCGTGGAGACTCTTCACCAGAATTTCCTTATTTTTCAAAGCAGAACTTTGGGAAGAGAGTTGGTCAGTAAAATTCAGAATCTTCTTGGACATTTCTGCCAAAGCTTGATTTTTCGCCATCAACTGGACTGCCTGATTCTCTAAGGCCGATTGAATTCTCGCTTCTTCAATAGAAATCCGACCAGTCCTTGCTCGTCCACGAGAAGAAGATCTTGCTCGTCCATGAGTAGATATGGAAGGTCCAGCTCTTTTCAAAGTTTCCAACTCATCTCGTAAGTTGGCATTTTCTACCTCCAAGAAAGAAAAACCTTCATCATTAACAGGGACCAAGGCTCCCGAAGAAGATGCAGCAGATTTGAGTTGTTTTATCTCTTCTTGCAAAGCAATGTTCTCCTGCTCCAATAACTTAACGATATGCATGTGCTCTTCAACTTCAAGCTTCGGAACACTCTATTTCTTCTCATGAGCAGAGATGAATTTGTCATACCCTTTGTCAGCACTCAATTATTGATATTTCTTCTCGTATCCTTGATGCAAAAGTGTGGAGGACTCTTTGTACTGCTCCTGAAGTTCCTCGATTGTTCCTTGGAGATCTTCAATCATCTCATAGTAGGCCACATTATTGGAAACTGCACAATCGAGCAAACACTTCAGGTATTAGTAAGCTTCAACTGCTCGGTCAGAAGCACCTGATCCGAGGATGTCAATTATCTGGGACTCATTAAGATCTGCATGATCAACTTTAAAATAGTCATTGCATTTCTTCATCAATTCTTGGTCATGAGCTGATAAGAGTTCCGTCTTGGCCATAAACTAGCAAAGAGAAGAAATAAAAAGAATTAATAATGACACGTACAGAGCAAGTAAAAGAGAAATTTAAGATGAACAACCAAAGTTCGAATTTTATTTCATCATAAGAGAAAATACAAAGTCTGAGGTTACATTCAAGAGAACAACAAAATAAAAACTCGAACAACTCTACAACTTCTCCTTGTTTCCTATGACTTCCTCAAAAGGTTTGGATGAAGGGATTAGTTGCTCGGAAGGCAAGGGAAGCTGCTCGGCAGAAGTGCTGGCTGGTTGGAGTTGTTCGGAAGGCTGAACAACAGGAAAAAAGGGACTTGATCTCCAGTCATCAAAGAAGATTCATCTGAAGCAGCTTTATCTTCTTCTTCTTCTCTAGGAAATGGAGGAGGGCCATGAGTGTGTTGCTGGAATAACTCAGAATTCTCGGTGACCTTCAACTCCTTTAAGGCTGCTACCCATTCATCCCTAAAGTATTTGACATCTGTATATTCCATTTGAGAAGACATGGCGGCTAGACCCTTGTTCCAGCCTTTGTCCCAACCAGCACTGAATGATTTTTTAGCTACAGCTTTTCTTTTTGCCCTCTTTGAGGAGGTCCTTTCCCTAAGGAGCTCCTCAGCAGCCTTCAGCTTCTCTTCCACCTCCATTTTCTGTCGCTCGACATCTTGAAGTTTAACAACTTCCTATTCACCAGATTTGAGCTTAGCCTCAAACTCCTTGTTGCCCTGTTCAAAATCCTTATTTCTCTGTTCAAACTCCTTCAATTTCTTCTCCAATTACTTGGAGGCATTCACAGCTTGATTTCTCTCTAGCTCAATGGACTTGAATTGCTTCTCCCAAACAACTTTATCTTCCTCATACTTTTGATGAGAATCTTTCAAAGATTGGGTCAGCCCAACAAAAGCTTCCTCTACTCCACCCGAGGAGCTTGAAGCCCTAATAGTTTCATCCTTCTTCAAAATGCCGTTGAAACACGTCACCAGCAGAAAAAAGAACTAACTTTGAGTCAATACATGAACATAATATTAGAAAGTGAAAGACTCAGGCTAACAATACTTACTGAGGCAATGCGTTGAGAAGACAGAGTAATAATTCTCTCATGAGAAAGAGTATCTTCAATGCCTTGAACTTCTGGGACAGTCCAGGATCTTACCAAACTCACAGCAGAGCTCGAAGCAACAAAAGATGGAACACTACCTTCAACATTTGAAGGTTGAGAGACAGATTCAGCAGGTCTCTCAGAAGAGCTTTTTTTTAACCTCCTCAGAGGAGCACGAGCATTTTCAACTAAAGACATTGTCTTTATTGGAGATATAACAATAACCTCGCTCGGAGGAGAGATAGCAACAATCTTGCTCGGAGCCATAAGGGGGCTTCTCGCCAGCCTTCTTAGCAGCAGCAGGAGGGGGTACATCTATGGTTTTTATCCCTTTTTCTGGGACATCTTATTTACTTTTCTTTGCCTCCACAGTGGCAGAGGCAGATTTGTAAAAAAAGGCAAGAGCTTTTCTCTTCTTCAGCCGATCGGTGATAAGAATATTCGACTCAGAAGAAGAACCTTCCACAATAGTCTCAGAGGGTGGTACTTGGTCAAGATCAACCACCACTGGACGAGGACGAGCAGTGAAAGACGAAGTGTAGCTTTTGTACTGCAATAAGTAAGAAGCAGATCTAATATGCTCCTCAGCAACAGATTGTTGCAAACTCCAGATAAGTTTTAAATGCTTTATATTAACATCAGTTTCCTTTGGAGGTTTCCTATCAGAGATGCATTTTATCAAACACAAAGAGAACAAGATTTCAAAAATAAAAATAACCTATCCCATTGCCATAAGGTGGACATCTGGGACCTTGGTATACATCATCTCCATTTAATGGAGGGTGTTGTCAATTTTTCATCACCACCCTATGATCAAAGTAATCCCCATTGGCATCAGGAAGATTGACAACTAACGCTCTATTCAAAAACCTAGTTTTCAAATAGAAAGTACTATCGCTGATAACCCATCTGTAACAATACATAATCTCTGAAATCCCTAAATGGGTTCCATAAAGTTAATTCAACCTATGTACGCTATTAACTATCCTCCATGTATTTGGAGCTATTCTTGCAGGTACAACATCAAAATATTGGCAAAACTCCAAACATAGGGGATTTGGCGAGAAAGAAAAGCCACATTCGGCTATAAAAAGACTAGGGAACCAATGTCCCTTAGCCAAAGAAAAATAATCAGAAGGTTCAGAAAGTTCTTCCAAAATAACCCACGAAGGGATTGAAAATTCAGACCGAAATTTGTCAAGCGATTCAACAAGATAAACCATGATGAACAAAGTAAATAAAGGAGAGGGAAGAAAATCTTACAGAAAAAGAGAGATCAGTTGACAACGAACGATGGAAAGAACGAGGCACAAAATAAAAAGAAAATGAAGAGTTCAAAGATACATATTTAAAAAGTGAAATACGATAGGATTTATGCCGCGCTTAAATACTTTACCTCAGGAATAGAGAAAGGCAATGATTACAAGGGAGGACGTTTGCGCCTCCGGCGACTAAAAGAAGAAAAGGGGCACAAATATCGAAGCGGTCATGAAAATTTAAAATATTTATGAGGCCTGATACTATGCGCTCAAAAAGGAGTTATATACAACGAACATTTTCCTAAAAAACATAAAAACCAATAATCTGAGCAGTTTTCGAGCAGAATATTCCAAACTTTTCTTCAACCTCAAAGTGTGAAACATTAGGGGTTTTGTTGATACCAAATTTAGTCTGCTGACGTGGAACATTCACTTGAAGACACGTGTCAACCTACGTGGCAATTACAAATACTTTCAACGAACAACATACTATCACCGAGCTACTCAAGCTCCCCGAGCAACTCAATTATACCGAGCAGCTTAGGCGCCCCGAGGTGCTTAAGGCTCCGAGCAACTTAAGCGTACCGAGTAACTCAGGCGTGTCGAGCAACTCAGGCGGTCCGAGCTACTTAGCGTACAAAGCATCCAAATCAGGAGAATAAAAAAGACGGTTGGGCATTAAATGCTCATTATTATCATACAGATGTATATGTCTACTAAATAACAGCGCATTGTCCTTTCACATGTACGGCCTCAAGGCTATAAATACATTGTAACCTCCTCATTAGAGGGGGACTCTGGATCTCTTGGTAAACCACTTATCGAGAATTCCAGGCAAACAGTCAGCAATACAAAAACAGTGGACGTAGGCCATTCTCATAAGGCTGAACCACTTTAAAAATCTATTGTCTTATATTTATTTATTTATTTTTATCAGTGATTAAAATAATTAGATCGAATCTAGTTTTTTACATCAACAATAACTGTCGTGTATCTCATCCCCGGCCATAATATTATTTCAATAACTAATAACTCTCATCACGCTAGTAATTATTACCATAAAATCGGATTAATTACAATTTAAATTTTCTCCCTTTAATTTAATTAATCCCCATTTTCCATAATTTCATAAAAATAAATAAGCGTAAAAATAAGGGGTATTACACTTTTCTGAAGTACGAGCCCTTCGGGAGTATCTCGGGCGCTTGGTGTTGATGTCTAAAAATGAACTTAATCCATATTTATAGTCACAAAAAAAAGATATAGCATGTTAATCAAATCATACACACAATAAAAGAGATTTTTAAACTGGTTCAACTGTATAATATCCTACATCCACGGTTGGTATTATTTCGTAGGGTTTAAAATAGCTCAGTATGGTGTGAATATGAGTGATTCAAGTTATCCCTTCAGCTGAGGTAGTCTTTTGTATTCATAATGGTCAAAAACCCTAGAGATGGAGTGCATTTATATTGTCATGCATTTACATTTGTATATAATAAATGAAACTCTTATAATTCAACGGTGGTTGGCATCCCATTCGAATAACTTTTGGTATTCTTGATGGTTAGCATTCCTGGAGTTGGTCGGCTATTGAGCTGATTAAGTATCTCGGATGCTAATCAAAGTGGCTAGTCGGCCACGTATGAGGATAAGTGTACATTTATCGTTGGTCCACATAGGAGAGTAATTTTTACATACGTCTCTTGGTATTAAGAAAACTAGAAGATCGAATCAATGTTGGGTTTTCGTCTCCGAAATCAAAGTTGAGTGCCTTAAAATGATGGGCGTGTACATCAATTTCTTAGTTTTTGACGGATCGGGTAGCTGATCGACCAAAGATTTAGGGATGTTTATTTTTTTATCAATGACTAAGAAAAGATTTAGATAAGGTTTATGTGTTAGACGCTTTGGCCGATTGACTAAGGCCTTTGTCTGATCGGTTATTACTTTATGGGCCTTTAACCGATTGGCTAAATCCACCATAAATCGCTCATCCTGGAATTGGTTAGGAGTGTAGACCGCGATCTGTAGCATGACTAAGTCAAAGACACCTAAAATGAGGTCGTCGAGTTTGAGAAGTCCAAGGTTATAATCATATATTCCATGGACTAAGAGGGCGAACCATGGGAGATTGAGTTGTGGGGGAAGTAGGGAAGTTAAGACTTTTGATAGATTGAGCCACAGGTCATTGGGGGAAATCTGAGGGGTTGGATAAACACTATTCTCCCCTTTACCTCTTGCCTACGTTACACATTCAGTATTTCCCTTTTTGTTGTTATATTAAATCATTTGTATATCTATTGCCCTTCTTCATACTAACATCGGCAGGTGGCTGAGGACCTTTGAGCTGCCCCTTGTTGTGCTATCAGAGCTCATCCCTTCTATATTATTTGTTTCCTCAACATAGGAGCTGAGGACACTAGTTGAGACCACAGAGGACATAGAAACTGCCGAGGATAGTTTTTTTAGATATCCTTTTTGGAGTCTTTACATAAATTTCACTCTTATTTGTAATTAAAGAGACATGGAACTTTTATAAGGATGATATGATAAGGAATATCCCTTTGGTATGTATTACGAATATATTATTATGAATAAAATGCTTAGTGAATGAATTGTCATTTAAGATGTATTATTAACTATGAATGTTATTTATTATGCTAACTATGATGCAAAGGCTGAGGCTTCATATAGGTCGCGACTATGTAAGACTTTCCCCGTGATTGAATAAGATTTTAAATCTTCACGAGAAAAAGTGATCCAACGTCCACAGCCAAATACGACAGGCCACAGGGTATTATAGTTTTTAAGGACTTCATTAATCAAATAACCTCACCTTTTTCCACCCATCACTATTGGACTCATTCCTTAAATAGCTAGACACACATTTAAAGTCGCAATTATCAACCGCATCCACATCCACAATTTCTTCTACAAAAGCTCTATAAAATTTAGGTATCTTATGCACATGGGTATGTATTTAGGGCACCATGAGGATGGGCGCATAAACTGAGAATGTGTAGGATATACGGAATAGTCTAAACAAAATCCAGTTTTTATTTATTTTTAAATAAAATATTAAACTTAAACAATTTAACCCAAAGAAAAACGTTGCACTAATTTTAAACAAATCATTATTAAACAGTTTAACCAGTTTTATAATAAGCTAAACATACATTAAAGTGATTGCATTATTAAATAACTGAATGAACCACAATGCCCTGTGTACGAGGAAAATCCAAATGCAAAAAACCTCGGACGACCGAGTCATGTAAATTCACTATAATACAGAATTACACAAGACTGACGGAAGACTTACACAATGACTCAACGCCCTCACAAGCCTCAACGCGTATTCAATATTCAATCGCTCCTCTACAGAACAACACAGGAGTCCACCCATGTAAATTCTAAAACGTGTGGGTCCACACAAGCTTTGGTATCCACTCAACAACTCAACTACCGTCTACGGATTAACACACAAAATCCACTGCTTCTTTATCGCATCACCACAAACACGGAGTCCACCGTGTGTAGACATCAAATACGGAGTCCACTACGAAACTATTCTAAATAGATGTAGAGAATAAACCAAAGGTGCCCAAAATAAGATCTCAAATCATAATAAGATAAACACTTGGATCCTAAACAACTTAGGTATAAACTAGGGCTTTGGAGAGATTTTTGATTGAGTTTGGGGCCTCAAAATATAAGTTTTTATCTCCAATAAAATTATTTCTCCGCAATCCTATTTATAGAAGGTTTTTCAAAATCGATATAAGGATGAAAAGCATTTTTGAAAATCTTGAATATATCAAAAATTTGTAGGCTTGTTCCAACGACTTTTAACCTCATTCGAATAAAGTATAGGATCTTATTCGAACACATATCAAACGAGATTCCATTAAAGATCAAAGTTAGTTTGTTCAAAGTTTGTTGGAACCTATTATAACAAGGTGCCATGTCTCGTTCGAACGACAAACCGTATCTCGTTCTAACGAAGTCATGAGAAAAATATTTTTCTTCTTAAAAATATTAAAAGAATATAAAATCATTTTAGGAAATTTAAAAAATGTATTTATAAAAACATAACACCTAAATGTAAAATATCCAACGAATTAAAATATTTATGCATTCATACCCGAGAGATCCTCAAAACGTGAAGACAGAAACGAGCACGAAACATGACACGATGATGTAGATATTCTAACTTGGCTGCTGCATCTTCAAGAAACCATGTTCATAAGCTTAAAAGGTCAATACATTCAAGTCCTAACTTATGAATTAAATAGTTTTGTCCAAAGACGGAATAAGCCAAAACATATAAATTAAAAATATTAAGAATTTTTTCCTTACAAATCTCCCCCAGTGGCTATTCAAAACAAAACGCAAAGTAAAAACTCCCATGGATCATCAATCTCATCTAAGACTTAATCCCCAACCCCAAAAGAAAAATTTAGAACTTGACTGACTCGTAAACTTGAGTAACTTTTCTTACTTGAACTTTGTCACATGTTGCAAACCCGCACACTTAAACACGTCTTTAAATGCAAAGAGAAAACAATAATATACAAAATCTGCATAAGAATAAAACTCCCCCTAAATCTATTAGTCCCCATCTAGGTAAGAGGTCCCCCCCCCCCAACACGCACGAGTTAAAGATTTACTCGTAAAACTAATGTGAAAGAAACCATTTCTCCCTCTTTTTGTTCAGTAATATACAAAGAAATAACGCATAATAAACCACTTCTCCCCCATAAACCATATATCTCCCTGAAAGTGAGAATATATGAAACCGATTGGAATTATAGAGGAAAGAATGATATCATGCAATGGTGTAAAGTGCAACAAACCCAACACGATAAAACAAGCATAAATAGTATCAACAATGATCAATCAATACCAATATTGACGAAATAAATGATTCCAGCTTGAATACATAATGAAACATGGATACCAATGTAAACAATCAATAAGAGATACCAATATGATCATATAGCATGTCAATTTGATTCAAAGATAATGAACACGACAAACACGTATTAAATGCAAATGCAAAGACTACACAAATAATACCATATATATAAATATGCAAAATACACCAATGACACGCATGCACACATATATATATATAGGTATACACGACCAAAAAATGACACAAAATACATAAGCGTTACACACTAACATAATATCGATGTGTCAAAACATGAGGAATATAGTGAAGGGCGTGAACTAGAAACAACAACATTATAACCGAATCGCAAAAAAATGTCAATGGAGATCTATTTGGCCGCATTAACTTTATCAAACAAAGATTTAGCCTCATAGTGATAGATAAAGTGAACTTACAATGGAAAAATAAGCACAATGTACACTAGTCTAGAAAATATCGATGATTATCAAATCAATAGCATCAAACATGAAATACCTATGACTCATTGTGAAAACACATTAATCTTCAACTTATAACACCCTCAAAATTGTGGATATAACATTTTTTCGCTCTCATTTTGAAGATACCAATTTAATTTAAATCAATGAAACAAAATTTGGCGCAATATTTTCTTTTCTTTTGCCTCTTAAATTTTTAAGCTCTTTCCAACGATGGCCTTTTATGCAGGGAAAATTTATCCATTCGTAGCCCTTTCCCGTGTACATTCAAATTTTTAATATAATAGCATAAAATCACGGGTAATGGTTCTTACATGCACAAATTCCCTAGTCACACACACACACACACACACACACACACACACACACACACATATATATATATATATATATATGAGAGAACATCTCACTTAGCTCATGTAACATATGAAGTGAAAATCCAAAATAGCTCGTGCATATGTGTGAGGGGGCATATGCAAAGTGAAACCATTAAGCAAGTCATTTTCAAATTACTCCATGTAAGCATAATTAAGAACAATCTATGAATTGAAAATCATAATCAAATGTCCTAGACACATGGAAACATGGAATGAAGTGAATTTAAATACACCAATATGCCATGTAAAATATGTAAAACTAAATTACACATAAACCAAAAATCTTTTTGAGTTTTTAAATATTTTTTAAAAAGACTCAAAAGACAAACATCTTATCCAACTTTTCTGACCTAGACTCTAAATCAAATTTGATATTACTCGCGTCTCTTAATCTCTCCTCTAACCTCACAATCATAGACTGGAGCAAATAACGAAACTTATAAAAAAATATGGGAATTCTTTTTCAAAATGTCCATTAATACCTGAAGGCTTTCTCGTTCCCACTTAATAAATGCGAGCTTTTCCCTAAGAGTCTTCTCACATGCCTTAAGATCCTCAATCAAAGAACTCTCATCATTACCTACGACACATTATTTTAACCTAACTTCCAACATCAAGTTATCCTTTTTTAATTTCATCATTATCGCATACAACTCATGGAAGGTAACTCTAAGTTCACTATTCTCCTCCTCTTTGTCATCTACTTCCTCTTTTCCACTCTCTTCACCATCTCTCACTTGGGAATCACAAATAATGTCCTCGAAAATGTCATGCTCAAAATCATCTTCGTTTTAAGATTTTTCATCAAGGTTCTCATGACTAGCCATGAATGCGATGTAATTGCGCTCAATGGGGGAATCGGATTCCTCTTTCGAATCACTATCGCTAACGACGGCATTATACACCTTCAGTTTATTTCCATCCTTCCTCACGCCCAAAAGATATATTCGAATCATCCCTATTATAATTATCATTATGATTTTGAGGGAATTTTATAACTTTATTAAAGTTGCCTTTTCTCAAACTTATTTTCATCTTTCGATTGTTTTTCAAACTTCAGAAATTTATTAAACTTATTTGCAAACATGGACATATCATTAGATTTGATGTCACACTCATCATCCGAAAAACGTGTTTCATCCTTTGGGGCTTTCAAAACAATGCCATTATCTTTCTTCATATTTTTTTAGGAAAGCATATCAAGCTCATAAGTTTGAAGATCACGTATAAGCTCTTCGAGTTTCATAGAGTCCGAAGCAAATATTTCAGGTAAGGACCTTAAAATTTTCTTGACCACACGGGGTTTAAGTATTCTCTTTCCCAAGTTAAATGACGAGTTCACAATATCGGATAATCTAGCATAAAACTTATCAAAAGATTCATTATCCTCCATCTTAATAGTTTCAAACCGAGTGGTGAGGTTTTGGAGTTTGAAAGCCTTAATAACACGAGTACCTTTATGAGTGAATTGAAGTATGTCCAAAGCCTCTTTAGATGTTACACGTGTTATAACACGACGGAACTCCACTTGTGTGATCGTACAAAATAAAGAATTCATGCCACATGAATTATAGTTGGACACTCTATGCTCATCCTCACTCAAGTTTCTAGAGGTTTGAGAATTTTGTAATCACTTAGTAAGAATGTGGGTAGGGACCAACCCTTAACTACTGCCTTCTATACTCGCTCATCTAACGAGTTAAGTGCTAATTTCATATGCACTTTTCAGTAAGTGTAGTTAGACCTATCAAACAAAGGTGGTCTAGAAAACTACTGAACCTCCATATAAGAACTGCTAAAATTCATGCCTAAATAGGAATCTAACACAATAACTTAATGCTCTATTTCTGATACTAATTTGAGAAAGTGCATGATATAGAAAATGGTATAAACAAAAGCCAATTTTAATTTTTTTCAAATTAAATATTAAACTCAAATAATTTAACTCAAAGTAATGCGTTGCACCAATTTTAAACAAGTTATGATTAAACAGATTAATAAACTTTATCTTTACCTAAACACACATATAAGTGATTACAGGATAAAATAAGCAAATCAACCACGATACCCGATGTACAAGGAAATCCCAAATGGGAAAAACCTCGGATGGCCTAGCCACACAAATTCACTATGGTACGAAATTACACATGACTGACAAAAGACTTGCACAGTGACTCAACACTCTCTCATGACTTGACACGTCTTCAATATTGAATCTATCCTCTTCATGACAACATAGGAGTCCACCCATGCAACTGATATAATCTGTGAGTCCACACATATCTTGGTATCCACCGAACAACTCAACTACCATATATGGATTGGAACACAGAATCGATCGCCTTTTCACCATAACACCACAAACACGGAGCACTGTGTGTGAACAATAAATACAGAGTCCATCGTATGAAATGTTTCTCAACAGATGTAGATAATAAATTAAAGGTGCTTAAAAGAGTATCTTAAATCATAATACGGTCAATACTTGGGTCCTAGATGACTTGGGTGTAAACTAGGTTTTTTTAGAGCTTTTTGATTGATTTTGGGGACTCAAAATATAAGTTTTTGTCTCTAATAAAATTGTTGTTATGCACTCTTAATTTTAGAAGGTTTTCAAAATTGAGATAAGGATGAAACGTAATTTGGAAGATCTCGAGTATATCAAAAATTCGCAAGCTCATTTGAACAACTTTGAACCTCGTTCGAACGAAGTACAAGATATCGTTTGGACACGTATCCAACGAGCTATCAAACGAGATTCCAGTGCAGGCTAAATTTGGTTCGTTTGAAGTTCGTTGGAACCCGTTATAATAAGGTACCACATCTCGTTCTAACGACAAACCATATCTCATTTTAACAAAGTTGCGAGAAAAATATTAAAAGAAGATAAAATCATTTGAAAATATTTTATAAAAAACTAACTCCCAAATATAAAATCTCCAAGGATCAAAATATTTACGCATTCATACCTGAGAGATCCGCAGAACGTGAAGACGAAAATGAACAAAAAAAACGACATGGTGGTGTAGATCTTCTAACTTGGCCATTACGTTTTCAAGAAACCACGTCATAGACCGAAAAGTTTAACACACCTAAGTCATAACCTATAACTCTAATAGTTTTTTCCAAACACTGAATAAGTCAAAACATACAAATTAACTATATTAAAAATTTGTCCTTACATGAACACTATAAAATCAATGTTTTTTTATGTCTATGAACTGCAAGATTTTCCCTCTCGACTGATGCTCTGCAGTATTCGAAAGCAGGAATCTCTTTCGTTGACTTCTCATGTTTTTTATCATGAGCGGTTGGTTTTCAACCGCGCTATCGATCCTTTCATTGCTTTAGCATAAAGAGCCAACATAAATTTGTAGTAATGTTAAACCCTGTGTCTTTCAACCTACATAACATGGCTCTTTTCTCATCAACACTTGACCTTTCCTAATTTTATTTGAATAACATCATTGATAGCTCATAATCAGCCATATGATACTTAGGTAAATCGGGCACCATAGTTGATTTGTGCCAGTGACCAACCAACTCTGCCCAAAGTATAGCCCGGCCATCCATTTGGCTGATGACCAACTAGTGAGCACAAGGTATGCCATAGACATTGCATAATGAATGACCACACAATTTAAAATCCATGCTAACATTGTCACATTTATTTAGACCATTAAGAATTAAGTCCATTGCATAATATGAAGTCCGACCAATGAGATCGCATAATAAAGGAAGATTATGTGAGTGCTTAATTTTTTGTAAGGAATCCTTAACCCATAATTCAATAAGATTGTGCGTACCAGCCCACATCGAGTCAAACGGTAATTGAGAATTATCCAAGTAGTGGTTAAGTTTTTCGTGGGCACCTTCACACTAATTTGTTTTTTGAATGCGGCGGTGTTTTATCATATTTATCCACCCATAAATGAAGGTCTCCTTTAAGTTATACCACTTATATTCAATGTACTTTATAGTGTTGGGGTATGCCACCCAATCCACATGGAATAACAACCAAGATTCATTAAATCTGTTTGTGCTCAGGATTCAACCAAATGAACCCGGTCTATTAAGAATCTTTTTAATAAATCCTCAATGTGAAATTATTTTCGAGCATAATTATTCACGTTGACGTGGAAAGTGCACAACATATATCCAGTCTTGAGGAACACCGCTCATAATGCATTCATGCATGCGTACTCATGATCGAAGATAAAGATATTGGGGAATGCAAATGGATCGAATGATGTTTTCAATTATCCAAAACCAAACGATAGTTCTTTTATTTCTCTGTTACTGAAAAATCAAAAGTAATGTTAAAGGTGCGTCCGTAGAAGCTTACACCTGCCATATCAAATAATGACATCTTGTACCGGTTTGTATTGTAAGTACATGAGACGGTGATAACTGGGGAAAAACACTTTGCCAATAAAATGAATTTCGGATGAGCCCAAAATATGTCTTCCACCTTCATAGTGGACTCATTCAAATGATACTTGTAGACATAATGCTTGCCACTAAGTAATTTCACTAATTGTTGTATCGCCTTTCTCCCCTCACATTATCAAATCCTTAGCTTTAACTTAATATTGTATATTGTCTTCATCGTTAACACATTACTTGAATGCTAACGTTTTATCATCGTTAGAATGACGTCTGACTTCAAACCACTCAACAACATCTCTTCAATAATTTTTTTCCTCTGAAGTAAGACGCCCGACGTATGGATGCCCCAACTAATGTTTTGGACAAATGATGGTTTTGAAATCCATTTAAAACTTATAACATCTTACGACCATCATTAAGTGGAATGCCCTTCAATGGAAAAGAGAAATTGCACTTTCTAGTGCCCATTTCTCCCTTCCACTTCTTCCCACCCTGACTTCTTGATTCTTTCTCAATCTTCTTCATCTGATGGCTCTGGTACTCTCCTCCTCTCTCACAACCCAAATGTACGAGTCCCTTCTGCGTCACTGAAGGTGCGTCAGACTCGGTGGTTACGATATTTATTTTTACTGATCACGCTTTATTTTGAGCCCAACCCACCAACACATAACGTGTGGCAAATACCTGAGAATATAAACATCAATTAGTCAGTACATTGACTATTAAGTATAATCTTCAACAATAGTAAACAATTCATAAGTTGAAATAATCAATATACCAGATAGGTAAAGAAATTTACGCTAACATCAATTCTTAAAGTACCATTGTTGACTTTGTTCTCGCAGTCACCACTGAATAACGCATCGAAAAATATATCGGAGTTGAAATCCATGAAAACAACATATATAAGTAAAATCATGTGTGGTTTATTGGATATATTATAATCAAAATGAGCAACTTGAAGTAAAGAACTATAACAAGTTTTGCTTCAACACACACACACGCACACACTGATTCGGGGTAAACATGTCGAACCAAAGGCAATAATTTGGGGGTAAACATTTTGAAATGATTCCATTCATTCGGCATCATCACCTTAAATGGAGTTTTAGCAGGTCAAATTTTTTTCCCATTCGTTTGGTATAATCACACCGAATCTCATAGTGTAACTCAGTATAATTATGACGAATAAAGTTTTCTTAAAAAAATATTTTTTCATTTGTTAGGATGGCCCTAAAAATGTCCATCTTCTTCAGGGCCCCGATGCCGAATCATTTTAAAACTTCATTTTCGAAGCTTAAGCTTTTAAAGGTTACAAAAAAATGTATATGTGCTATAAAATTACCTCAAACGGGTTATTTTGATTATTTTCATTGGTGTAAGGATGACCACGACTATTGTTAATTCCTTTCATATTGATTTGTAACAAACATATGGTTATTATGGTAACATAATAGATGAAGATGGTAGAAAAAACTAGTTTAGTTGTAGTTTAGCACTATTGATTACTGTGGGTACCCGAAATTAAGATGATGGGCCTATACGAGTAGCCCAATTCTGGCGGCCCAAAGTCTAGACCCTCTATCTCCTATTTTGATTATGATCCATTCTCTTCCCACGTTCCCATTAAGGGAGGTTCAAGGGATAGATGGAAGACGTGGGGGAGCCCAACTCCCTCACTTACAAAAATGAATATGTATATATTAAACCCTAGGTCTGGGGTAAAGGACAAGATGTATTCTATGTAACCACTCTCCGGAGTATATAGAAATAACACCGACTGCACCACCATGGACGTAGGCACTTATTCGCTGAACCACGTACATCCTTTGTTGTGTGATTGTCATTTTATATTCCCTACTCTTGCTTAGTGATTGCCTTTCTCCTATCTACTTGTATTGCATAATAATTGTCACCACAATTGGCGCCGTCTGTGGAAAATGTTCATCTTCCCTGAGAAAAGCCCACACCAAGAAAGGAGTTTAAAATGTCTGATCACAGTAGCAATGCTCCCGAGGCAGGGGATATTCAAGAACCACCTGTTCCTCGCAGAATTAGATCTGAAGTTCGACGTTCAGATCAGAGGGATCACTTAGAAAGGCCAGCCTCGGAAGAAAGCCAAGGACCAGCGAGGTCCACGCAAATATCCAGACTGATTGATGCATACGAAGCAAGGCTGCATGAGCAGAGAGAGTCTTCTCGCAGACACGAGGCCGAAAATGCTCGCTTGAAAAGAAGATTAGAGAGGCTGGAGAAAGAGCTCCATCATGATACCAGGAGACGTCCGTACCGCACTCCTAGCCCTCAGGCGAGCAAGTCTCGCAGCCGAGGAAGGAGCCCCAGGCGAGGATCCCAAAAGGTTGAGGGAGACGAGTCAGATGATGACCTACGCGAGCAGCTACAAAAAGCTCACCGTTACCAGAGCCCTACTCGCAGCAACGAGAACATACGAAATCTGGTCCGAAGGGAGATGGACCAACATCCTGCCCATCACGGTACCAGATTGACCCGAGAAATCGCTAGGCGAGCTCTCAAAACTCGGATGAAGTCACCTTTCTCGAGGGAAATTGAAGAAGAAAAAGAAGAAGAAGAAGAAGCCCCCAAAAAGTTTCCCATTCCAAGGTTCAAAATTTCTGACGGTACGACTGATCCCATCGATCACGTCAGGCAATACCGACAGGCCATGACCCTCTGGAACCACCGGGACGCACTAATGTGCCGAATTTTCCCCTCGAGCCTACGTGATGTGGCACAGAAATGGTTCGAAAGGCTCCCTCACCGGTCCATCAGAAGTTTCAAATCCCTGACTGAGCTCTTTATGGGCCGATTTATTACTAGTAGCTCCCATCCCAAAAGGATGGATGCTTTGCTGACAATGAAGAAAACGCCTCAAGAGCCCCTCCGATACTACGCGAAGAGGTACTGGGAGTTATTCAACGAGGTCGAGGATTGCTTGGAGCAAGTGGCAGTGGACTCTTTCAAAATTGGGCTACCCAGCTCTTCCTTTCTATACCAGTCCCTGACGAAGAAGGAGGCTATGACCATCGACGACCTAATGACCCGCATCGAGAAGTACGCCAAAGTAGAAGATGTGACCCGCCTCAGCACAGGGGACAACGGCCGAGCTAGACTCATTGCCAAGGGCAGTGATAAAACTGAGAACCAGAAGAAAGGAGGAAAGAACGGGGGCAAAAATGGCTCCAAGAACGGAGGCAACAATGATGTGTCAAAAGCATTTCAGGCGGTCAACACCGTCTTCAAGGAACCAATTTATAAAATTCTCGCAAAAATCAAGGATGAGCCATTCATCAAGTGGCCTAGGAAGATGGGAGGATATCCCACGAAAAGGAACAATGCACTGAGATGCGCCTTTCACAAAAAGGGGGGGACATAAGACTGAGCATTGAAAAGCTCTTAAGTCCCACCTCGAAGAGCTAGCCCGATCCGGGCATTTAAACGAGTTTATGGAGAAAAAGGCAGAGAAAGTGGTTGCCAATAGAGAGGCGAGACCTGATAATGTGCTCGAAGATGACGCTGGACACGAGTTCACGGTGATTCATGGGGCATCTGATGCCAAGAAGATCCAAGGAAATTCAGCCCGTATGAAGATAAAGAAACTTACAGCTGTGATGCAAGCTTTTCAGATCGACCCAGCAAAGTCGCAATCAGGAAAGCGTCGACGAGCAGATGACGTCAACTACAATAAGCATATTATTTTCACAGATGAAGATCTGGTGGGAGTAAGAACCCCATATCACGATGCTTTGATCATTACCCTCGAGATAGCTAACTTTGACGTCGACAAGTTGCTCGTCGACCAAGGAAGCTCATCTGAGGTAATGTATCTCGACCTCTTCAGAAAATTGAGGTTAAGCGTCGTCGACCTAAAGGAATCTACTGTCCCTTTAGTTGGCTTCGCTGGAAAAATAACTATGCCCCTGGAAAAGATTGTACTGCCAGTTCGTGCGGGAAACTTCTCCAAGATGATTGAATTTTTGGTGGTTGACATCAACTCGCCATACCATGCCATCCTCGACAGGGGATGGCTACATGCAATGAAGGCAGTTTCCTCGACCTACCATAAAAAACTCAAGTATGTAACCGAGCGAGGATTAATGGAGATCCACGGCGATCAAGCGATGGTAAGAAGGTTCTTCATAGCAACCATCCGACCAAAGCCAGAGAAGAAGTCCGATCAGCCCAGTGAAAAAGCTGAAGAACAAGAAGGTCTGACACCTTCTAAATAGCAATTAAAGTACGGAAGACCTGGAGTAGAGGAGACTAGGCTCCTCCCCTCTGAAAGAGTCATCGAAGACCTGGTGGAGGTTACAGCTGGTGATAGCAATAGTAGTAGAGTTTTCTTGATTGGAGCCTCTCTTGCTGACCAGGAACAGAAGGAATTGATAACTCTGTTGAGACGCAACGTAGATGTTTTCGCGTGGGAACCATACGAGCTGCCTGGAATCGATCCTGGTATGGTTTGTCATCAGTTGCATGTCAATCCCACCTTCAAACCAATCATGCAGAAGACACGACGAACCGCACCCGAAAAGGCAAAAGCGGTAGAAAAAAAAGTTGAAAAACTGCTGGAAGCAGGATCCATACGGAGTACAATTCTCCAAGTGGTTATCCAACCCAGTAGTGGTTCCAAAAAGCAACGGGAAGTGGAGAGTTTGCATCGACTTCATTGACCTCAACAGAGCGTGCCCTAAAGACAGTTTTCCCGTCCCAAAAATAGACCAACTAGTAGATGCCACTGCAGCACACGAGCGAATGAGTTTTCTGGACGCATACTCAGGGTATCATCAGATCCCCTTATATGCCCCAGACTAGGACAAAACAACGTTCATCATAACAGTTAGATTATACTGCTACAAGGTCATACCCTTTGGGCTCAAGAATGCAGGGGCAACTTATCAGCGGCTGGTCACCAAGATGTTCAAGGACCGGATGGGAAACACCATGGAGTTCTACATCGATGACATGCTCATTAAAAGCAAGAAGAAAGAAAACCACCTCTCAGACCTGTCAAACACCTTCGAAATCCTCAGGAAATACCGAATGAAACTTAATGCGAGCAAGTATTCTTTCGGTGTCCAGTTAGGAAAATTTCTTGGGTACTTGGTCAGCAAGAGAGGCATAAAGGCTAACCCAGAACATATCGATGCAATTAATAGGATACAACCTCCTCGAATAATTCAGGACGTACAGAAGCTCACTGGTATGCTCGCTACCGTAAATCGCTTCATCTCTAAATCCTCCGAGAAATGCAAGCCTTTCTTCCAGCTTCTAAAGGGGAACAAAACGGTAGAGTGGAGCCCATATTGCTCGCGAGCATTGGTCGAGATCAAAGCTTACTTAAGCTCTCCACCACTACTCGTCATACCACGGCAAACGGATTCTTTGTACCTGTACCTCTCTGTTTCCAACCACACTGTCAGCTCTGCGTTAATATGCGAGGTTGCAAGAATCCAACACCCTGTTTATTACGCGAGCAAGACCCTACTGGACGCTTAGCAGAGGTACCTACCACTGGAGAAACTCACATTTGCACTAGTAGTGGCTTCGAGGAAGCTGAAGCACTATTTCGAAGCCCACACTATCATCGTCCTAACATCGCACCCCCTTAAGGCAATCCTAAGGAAATCGGATTTGTCGGGCAGACTGTCTAAATGGTCAGTCGAGCTCGGGCGATTTGACATCCAATTTTAACCAAGGAACGCAATCAAGGGGTAGATCCTTGTTGATTTCATAGCCAAATTCACGGGCGAGGAACCTTCCAACCAACCTCAGCCAATAAGGCAAAAGCAGAACCAAATGACAAAGGAAACCTGGAAACTGTTTGTTGATGGAGCCTCCAACTCTGAGGGGATAGGGATAGGCATTGTCCTCGTTACTCCAGAGAATACAATCCTTGAACAAGGAATCAGGCTTGGATTTGCACCCTCCAATAACGAAGCAGAATACGAAGCCCTGAAGCCGGCCTCCAGAAGACACACACTTTGGGGGCAAAGCATTTACAGGTGTTCGGCGATTTCCAATTAGTCTCCAATCAGATAAGTGGAGACTACAGTGCAAAAGATGAAAGAATGGCAGCTTACCTCGCCTTAGTGAAAAAACTAATGGCGAGCTTCAAATAGATCAATGTCCAGCAGTTTCCCAGAGGGCAAAACAACCATGCTGATGCCCTAGCAGCCCTGAGTTCGGCAGTCGACTCCGACCTAAAAGGGACCATCCCCATCGATTTCCTCACTCATCTGAGCATTAAATGCGGCAGTAAGCCACCAGATGTGGAACGGGTACTCCAGGTGGGATCAACTCCCAGCTGGATGGACCCCTTAAGGGATTATTTGAAGGATGGCACGTTCCCGGATGACAAGAAGACTGCCCACCAGATAAGATTCGAAGCTGCTCGCTTTCACTTATCCCCAGAGGGCAACTTGTATAAGAGATCCTTCTCCGGACCATACCTCCAATGCGTTCACCCAGGGAATATCGAGCAAGTGCTACATGAGCTTCACGAAGGAGTCTGTGGAAGCCATATCGGAGGAAGGTCTCTAGCTTTCCGAGCTATGAAGGAGGGCTATTGGTGGCCATATATGCAAAGGGACTCTGCGATATATGTCTGCAACTGCCTAAAATGCCAACTTCATGCCCCTATGGTCCACCAACCAGCTAGCGACCTAAAATCACTGACCAGCCCATGGCCATTCGCCCAATGGGGAATTGATATGATGGGACCACTGCCCATCGCCACCGGCAATCGCAAATATCTGTTGGTTGTAACTGACTACTTCACCAAATGGATCGAGGCGGAACCCCTGGCGAACATCCGAGATGCAGACATGATAAGATTCATATGGAGAAATATAATCACTCATTTTGGCATCCCTAGAACCATCATCATCGACAATGGAACGCAGTTCGAGAGAGCTCTTTTCAAAGTTTCTGTAACAAACACGAAATCAGACACCACTTCAGCTCGGTAGCCTACCCTCAGAGCAATGGCCAAGATAAGGCTTCCAACAGAACTGTGATCGACGGATTAAAGAAGCGATTGGAGCGAGCCAAAGGCACATGGGTAAATGAATTACCACATATTCTATGGGCTTACCGAACCACTCCACGGCGAGCAACAGGAGAAACCCCATTTTTGCTGACATATAGGATGGAAGCAGTAATCCCACTAGAAGCAGGTTTTTCGACAATGAGGTCCAACCTTGTCGACCAGGGCCATAATGATGCAGCATTACTCGCTGAGATCGACCTAGTCGACGAGCGCCGAGAGCTAGCCCTAGTGAAACTAGCGAGCTATCAACAACAGCTCGCAAGACATTACAACAAAAGGGTTAACCCAAGGACATTCCGAGTTGGGGACTACGTCCTAAGGAAAGTCCTGGGTAGCGCAGTAAAACCATCAGATGGCAAACTAAGGCCAAACTGGGAAGGACCCTTCAAGATAACAAGAGATAATCTGTAGGGCACTTATCACTTGGAAACGATGGAAGGCAGAGAAATACCACGAGCATGGAACGCAACCAACCTCAAGAGATTCTATTTTTAGACCTTTCTCTTATTATTTTGTTATGGAACTAGAAGTTCATTTTACTTGTCATTAATGAAAATTATTTAAACAATTGCATTCTAATGAGTAACAGCTATATGAGCTTTATCGCACATCTTTTCAAAATGACAGGCACACTGATCATCACGCCATAGCAGGGAATTATCCCTCCTCAGGTTGTCGTTATGAAACATTAAAGACCTCTTGAGATTTCCCTTGGCAATAGATGAAGCCCTACAGGAAATCCTTAGGCAAAATGGCCAAATCTAAATTGATCACCAAACCTTCTTTGGTTAAATAAAATCCTGATTGGATGGAACATCCAACACCAGGTGTGTCCTCGCCAATTGCCACACTTAGGCCTAAGGGAGTGTGACGACACAACCTAAAAGGTAAAGTGGTGCACAATGGTATCTTGATGTTATACTGGACTGGGAGGACACTTGCGTGATAATACAAACTTAGAAGATCACAAAAGAGTAAGAACTTGGAGAATATAATGCACTTGTTTAGTCGGCTAAATTAGCCCAAAACATAAATTATATTAATTCATCATATTTACAACAATGGTGATACATGTTTAATCGGCGAGCTCGCCCAAAGCATTTACACTACAAAAAATATACAGAGAAGCTACTAGCGAAATCCTAATGAGGATGAGGCCTCTGAGCAAGGTAGTCAGCCACTTGGGCCCTTCGGCCGTCATCGGGATGAGGGGCTAAACCCTCCTCAACATCGTTAGCATCCGACTCCAGCAGCTGCCGAGGGATGGCATCAATGGGTATCCATTGATCATCTCTCCGAAAGGGATTGGGCATCCGAGCGAAAGGGGAGATTTTATGGCGATACCAGAGCATTGAATTCCTTGGAACTTGCATCTTCCTCAATGCACTCAACCACCCCCTGATGAAGGCGAGCTCCTCAAACTCTTTCATCTTAGTCGGAGCATCTTGCCAATCCTGATCGTAACCGTCGGCCCATACCCGTAGAGGTCCTTTTTTAAATAGGTGCCGCAACTGAGTAACATCCCTTTGAAGCCCAACAACGATCACATATGCTCGCTGGACATCACCGCAAAGCTCTTCTATTTCCCTATCTCGAAGCTCTTCTATTTCCTTATCTCGGCTCCTAGTGATCCTGCCAGCTCGTGGAACGAATGGACTAGTGGAACCTCACAGCACAGGGGGAACATCGCTCGAGCCAGCCCTAACTCGCGTCGATGAAGAACCTCGCAGTATAGGGGGAACATCGCTCGAGCCAGCCCTAGCTTGCGTTGATGAAGAGCCTCGCAACACTGAAGGAGCGGTGCTCGGTGCGTGCTCCCTAAGACGTTTGACCTATTTCCTTAAAGCTTCATTTTCTTGCTAAATCATCTCACCAACCTGGTTGATCTCGGAAGCCTCGAGAAGCTTTGCTCTCAACGCATTCACCTCTTCTTGCACTGAAGCACCAACCTCTTCCATCTCCTGGAGCCTATCCTTCAACTTGGCCACAAGCTCAGACTGATCCTTATACTTTTCATTCCTAGACTTAAGGGATTTGCAAAGCTTAATAAAGTCCTGGCGAACCTGAGGACTCGCATTAGGACCAAGGGTCCTGCCCAATTGAGATGTGGCAGGAATATACTCTTCTATATCAACCAACTACAAGACATAAGAAGGCATCAAAAAGTAAGACAGAATCAGTGCACTGGGAAAAAGAAACCTTTTTATTGATAAGGATTAAAAGTACATCGAGCAACAAAAATAAAATTTACAGACAGAAAAAAGAAAAATATAAAGTAATCCTAGAAGACAACTAGTTAGCAACCTCAGGTTACTCGGAGGTCGATGGCTGCTTCCCCTTATCAGCATCAGTAGGAGCACCGCCTTCAGCAGGGGTAACCTCTGTCGCCACAACGAGGGACTGGGAGACAGGCTCAACACCCTCAAGAGCAGGGGCAGGAGCATCTTCATCCACAGTCGGCTTCGGACTCGGGTCATGCTCGTCGAAAAAAGGAGAGTCGATATCAACCCCAGCAGCTAAGAGGGCCTTGTTCCAACCCTTTTTGAAGTTTAGACGGCTGATATAGCCAATCTGAACCTCAACATCTTCATATACAGCAGTCCACCCGGAGTTATATGAATCCTCCTTGATGGTGGCTGCCTGGGACTCTTTCTTCTTTAACTACTCGGTCAGCACCTTATTCTCCTCTATGATAGCCAGCTTGCTCAAGCAAACCAGGTCGTAGGCTTCTCGCAGCTCTTTAACTGCTGCGTCCTTCTCCCGGTTGGCTGTAGCAAGAGCCAGATCGGATGATATCCGAGCAGCATCAACGACTTTGAAATCAGCTTCGAGCTCTGTACCCTTCAACCTCGAGGCAGTATTTTCTTTGTCCAGTTCACCATTTTTCTTCACCAGCTCATCGCGAGAACGATAAAGCACAGCGAAGTCGGTCACAAACTGCAGGAAGAAGTAAACATTAGAAGAAGGAAATAATGGAATTCATTAAAACATTAGGGAAAAGGGAATAGTCTTACCAAAGCTAGCCTTTGGCTAGCCTGTAGGGCCAGTTGATCAGACCCCAACGCCCTTTGGCGATCAGCAGGAAGAACTGCTCTCTCGAGCAGCGCGGGGGCCAACTGAGGAGAAATTGCAGCTGAAGCCCCCTCAGGCAGGGTAGACACCGGGACTAAGGCTTTCCCAGCCTTTGTCCCCGCCTCCTCTCTTCCTCCTTCTCCCTCTTTATTCTTCTCCTCTCCTCTATCCTCTTCTTCTCCTCCACCTTCTTCCTCTCCTCCTCATTTTTTTTCTCTCTCTCTCTCCCTTACTTGCTCTTCTTCTCTTGCTCCAGAGCAGAAGACCGAGAACCAGTAGCCACGACCCCAGAGCTAGACTTCTGCTTCTTCGACCTCTGGGCGAGGAGCACATGATCTTCATCATCATTATCCCGAATTAAGTTCTTCCTTGGAGGAGCCATCTCCTCGCTCGAACTGCTAGAGGTACTCGAAGACCCTCGAACTTCAGAAACTTCCCCACACTCAGAGGAAATGCTACTACTGGAGCTTCCTTCACCCAAATTACCTCCAGTACCACCTGCGATATCGCCTTCAAAGCTTCTCTCCTCCTCGTCCAATTGGATGGGATCCGCAACAGTCTCTTCAGAAGTATCGAACTCAGGGATACTGTCCACCGGCCTCGCTATAAAACTGGAGCCAACATTCTTGTATTCGAGCAGAAAAGCAGCAGACCGAGGATGCTCGCCGTCAGCTAAAGGCTCCCTGATATTCCAGGCCTTTACCAATTCGGAGATGCGAACCTCGCTGAGAGCAGGTTCCAAATTCTTTGACTTCGCTGAAGAAAAAATAGAGAAAAGTCAGAAAGATCACAAGTCAACAAAAATTAAAAGAGCAGAGCAAAGTCTACCTATGTATTCTTCCCCATAAAAGGGAACAGAGAACCTATCAGACCTCGACCCTTCAAACTGGGGAGAAAACTGCCAATTTCTAGCAAGGAAGCCCTCTTGCCAATAGTCCTTATGGGAATCAAGTAGGTTTACTACCAATACCCTATCAGGACTCCTGGCTTTGAGGTAGAGGACACCAGAACTAGTTCGAGAAAAAGAATAGCAAAAACAGACCTCAATATTAGGAGGAAAAGTGAGTCCCCCTTGAGAAATCACGTAATATGGATCTAGTGGGCATCCTCTATCTCTCTAACGTTTCTAGGGGGAAGCGCATCACTCAATATCTACCCACTCTGGGATGTTAAAAAACTTCCTAAATTCAGAGATCGACCTATTCCTAATCTTTGCCATTGGAAAACCCTAGAAAACTACAAATTAATGGTGGAAAAGTACAAAGAGAAGGCACAAGAGACTTACAAGATGGAAGTTCGATTCAAACGATGAAGAATCACGAGCCCAAACAACAAGTAAGCAATGAGAATGGAGAGTGAGAAAAAAAAGTATGAAACGCTAGAGCTCACAGGGAAGGGAAGAATGCTGGGAAGGTTGAAACGACGGACGAAAAGTAACTGTTCTAGAAAACCTTTAAGTGTTGCTAATCATAATGCACAGACCTCGAAGCGGATGCCGCCAAAATCGGTTCTCCAACTTTTGAAGAGTTGCACGAGATACGAAGCAGCCATTATGGCAAATCATTTAAATTTATTGAGCCCCAAAATATGGCCCAATAAACTTAGGGGCAATTGTGGGTACCCGAAATTAAGATGATGGGCCTAGACGAGTAGCCCAATTCTGGCGGCCCAAAGTCTAGACCCTCCATCTTCTATTTTGATTATGATCCATTCTCTTCCCACGTTCCCATTAAGGGAGGTTCAAGGGATAGATGGAAGACATGGGGGAGTCCAATTCCCCCACTTACAAAAATGAACATGTATATATTAAACCCTAGGTCTGGGGCAAAGGACAAGCTATATTCTATGTAACCACTCTCCGGAGTATATAGAAATAACACCGACTGCACCACCGTGGACGTAGGCACTTATTCGCTGAACCACGTACATCCTTTGTTGTGTGATTGTCATTTTATATTCCCTACTCTTGCTTATTGATTGCCTTTCTCCTATCTACTTGTGTTGCATAATAATTGTCACCACAATTACTATAACAAGTTTTAACGTGAAGTTTGTGTATGATTTGGAGGAGAAAATGGTTTGAGAGAGAAAATTACGATGAGGTCTAATTTGAGTGTATAAACATTATTTATACTATATGGTGGCCTTAGTAAAAAAATATAAAAAACTTGTGACACTTTGAAGTAATAATTGGGGTGGCTTAGCTCTGTGGCAGAGGGAATATGGGGGCGAGGGGAAGGGGGGGGGGGGGCACGTTCCCCACATAAATTTTTAAAAAATAAATTAAAACTAAAACATCTTTAAAACTTTACTCCATCTAAACCCGGTTGTCCATCTAAAGGCCCCCCTTTTAAAACCTTCTCCATCCAAATCCTTAGCCCCCAAAAGAAACCCGCTGCTCCCCACCTTCTACTTCGGTGCCCACCACCTGCACTTGGTTATATCGTGTGAAAACTCATTTTACCCCTACTCCGCCCGCCCCCCTGTTCCGCTCCCCTCTGCTCCAGCTCCACCACTTCTCGTGAACCGTGATGAAGATATTTATTAACTTCAACTAATTATAATATGTATTTGTCCAAATATTTTATTAGGAGTTAACGTATTTCCTTAAATTATTACTTTTAAATTATGTATTAATATATTTTATCAAATAATATCCTAGATTATGTGTTAACGAATCTAATATATAATATAAAAAACGGTGTCTCTTTAGAAAATCTGTCACGTGGCATTGTAGTAGCTTAGCATTTATTGGCTATGAATTTTACATTGTTGCCTTTTATGCCTCAGATTTGAATGGTTGGTTATTCTAAAGTCCATTAAGTGACTTTATATAATCCGTTCAGATTACAAAACCTCTCTCTTCAATTTCATTATGCAGCCTCCTTCTCTCTCCCCGTGGTGATTATTCATTTCTTAAATAAGCTTGAAGGTTTGCAGTGCATTATTTTTATTCATTTGTAGTAATGTGTTGGGCTTGCTTGTATTCTTGACATTTACACTTCTAACTAATGTTTTTATATAGGTCTCCCTGGTGTTATTTTTGGTCTACCGGATTCCTATGTCGATGTTGAGAACAAGGACTATGATGGTAAGTTTTGAAAATTTCAATTAATTTGTAGTCTATTTTATGCTACTTACATATTTTTTTTTTGCTTTGCTTATGGTACACTTGGTGTTTCTCACTTTCTCTCTCATATCTGTTCATCCCACCTTATGTGAGTACTATAAAGGTCTCATCAATAAACTTCTGTGCGAGTTGGCAATACGGACATCCTTTAAATTTGGTTTGTTACCCAATATGGGTATCTTCTATATTTGCTCTGTTACCCAATATGTGGGCTCAAGACCTAACCACCCGACATAACAAACTTCGACGCAAGTTGTCAACCACCACAAAATCCAACACTAACCACCATGAAATCCAACGCTAACTACCACCAGCAGATGGGGGAACGAACAAGAAAAAACCCATCCAAAAATCACAACGCACCACCAAGAAACTCCAACCAAACAAAACATCGACCCAGATCTAACATAAAGATTAGCCAACATAGAAAACATCCCAATCTCACCCTACCAACACGCGCTCCCCTCCGGTAAGGATGTCTATTGTTGAAATTATCATATGGATTTGTTGCCATTAGAGTTAAGTCATTTTTTTAACTAGACACCTCAGGTTTATTTCTTGGACATCAAAATTATGATAGTTATATAACAGTTCATTTCTTCATGGCATATCTTAATAGATTTTATATTCTTATAAAAGGGTTTTAGGGACCTGGTATATGGTAACAAAGAAATATACCACCCATTTACAAATGAGTGAAATATGATTTCAAATTATAATTCCTTCTAAATTTTTATTATACAGATATAGATAAATAATTTTGGCTTCTAAATTCAATGATTTTATTGATAACGGATTCATCCCACTGTTCATTCATTCATATTTGAGGAAAAATTCGTTGTCATTTGGATAATTATTATTTAATATTGGACATCAAAATTATAATAGTTATGTAATAGTTTACTTCTTTATGGTAGATCTTAATAGATTTTTTATTATTGAAAAAGAGTTTCATGGGCTTGGTATATGGTAACAGAACATTATACCACGCATTTAAAGATGAGTGAAATATGGTTTCAAATTATAACTCCTTATGAATTTTTATATTTAGATACAGATAAATAATCTCAGGTTCTAAATTCAATGATTTTATTGATAACGGATTCATCCTAGTGTTCATTTATACATATTTAAGGAAAATTTGGTGTCATTTGGACAATTATTATATATTGTAGTGCTTTTGTTCTTCTCATTATTTATATTTTTAAGTTTATATATTTCAATGAAAATGGGGTAAAAAGTTCATTTCATGAAAAATCCAGTCGCTTTTGTTTGTTTTATTTATTTTGTAGTCCATGTTGTATGCCATTTTATTTTGAGTGAACTTTGAATGCTCTACTTTCTATAGGTGTTAATGAAAAATATAATAGATTATGCAGTTTTAGGACTTAAAATAATACTGATTATGGATATAGGACAACAAATATTTTATTTTCATTTTCAGTCCCTATTTTCAAATTAAAGGGACACGTGGCATGCTGTGATTTGTTGACGTTTTATGAATTTATTCAAAAATAGGGAGTAAAACTATAAATAGAATGTTTATCGTCCTATTTCCAAAATACATATTACAATAGGTCCTAAATTTACAAAGCCCCAAAATATAATTTGGTGGACAATGTGAAAATGGGGTTTAGGGTAGATTAAGAAGAAATCGTGGATGGAAAATTGAATGGGGTCAATATTGTCTTAGGTAAAGAGATTGAATATTAACACATGCACTAGAATCCAAGTGTCGATTATTCATCTTTATATCAAGTGTTACAATTGTTATGACTGAATTGTTCAAGAGCACAAATAATTTATCAAAGGTTGATGTCTTTAACTTTGGTGTTGAATACCTTGGCTTCATCTAAATTGGACCATGAATAATAACAGAGGCAACTTTGTTTATTTATTTTTGTTAGGATAAGGAAACATTGCCTCGCACTATACATTCCGAAAATGTGTATACCGAATTTATTGGAAAACCATTAAGAATATTGTACCCAAGTGTAAGATACACTATGATAAATTTCCCTTAAAGAGTTTTCGATAAAACTGATATTTCATAATGTATATCCATTTTCGTAAAATTAATATTTTTTGAACTATATTTACGCTCACTAAAACTCAAAATTTGATAACTCTTATTATATAATTTATTCAACAAGCGTTACAAAGCACCCGCGCATCGCGCGGGGATGCAACCTAGTGTCTCCTAATAATACGAATACTTTTTTTATTAATTGCTAGTCTCTTGATAAATATCAATTTCTCACATTTTAGATGGTCTTTCTAATAATGAAGTATTATGGTTCAAAATATTTATCTCTGGGGTATATACCAAATAGTCACTCGAACTTCTTTTAATACATGTATAGTCCAAGCTTTTTTATTTTGCACAAAAAAATCCTTGACCATGCCAAAAATGTTTTACCCTGCCGTTGACGCGAATCATTAAAGATAAGGAAATAAGAGACTTTTTGGTAAAAAATAAAAAGCTTGAACTAAATATATATTAAAAAATATTTGAGAGACTTTTTGATATTTGATCCTCGTAATAACCCTAAAAATAAAAAAATCCTGCCCCCTAAATTGAAAATTTCTGGCTCCGGCTTAGCTCCCACCAAAAATGAAGAACACCTGAGTCATACCGTGCAGAAAAATAATTAGTTTACACTCAAACAATTCGCCAAAGAGAAACAATCGAAGCTGCTGGTTACAAGTTCTTACACTTGCCGGTAATTTTAGTCTTCTTCTACTTCACCTTCAAATTAACGAAAATCTAGAAATCACAAGCTAGATCCTTTTTTATATCATCCTACTCTGGAAGAACTTTGGTTTATTATCAATTTATGTGTTCATATATTGGTTTTAACTAGGGGTGACAATTCGTGTGCGTCGTGTCGTGTTCGGGTCGTGTTAAGTATTAGTCAACCCTAATCCGACCCATTTAACTAATCGTGTCAGATGAGCAAACACTAACCCGACGTATTTATTATCGTGTCGTGTTCGGGTTGACCTTCATAACCCATTAAGTAAAATATAAAATAATTTTTTTTCTTCTCTCTTAACCAATCATAGGCCTACAATAACTTAAATATAATTAATTTCAACTTCTCGCAACACATAAATAATTTATCATCCGATTCTCCATGAATTTTATAGAATGCCTATCAAGATATATAAATTATCTAATATATTCTCCATAAAATAACTCCGCCTGTGTCATGCTTAACTTCTTATTTTTTTGACACTGTCGGTCCCAAGCACGGAAAAAGGAGGAGGGTTGCGTTAGGTAGCTGACAGCCAGCGTAAAACTTTGTCAGATCCTTATGAACATGAATCCTATGAATATATGTGCTAATGCTAGGGCATTCCCCTTAAGCGATACGTTGCACCTGCTACTGGGTGTCTCGAAAAATAGGCAAGGGGCGTTGCGCCTGCCACCGGGTGTCTCGAAAAATAGGCAAGGGGCGTCGCATCGGCGCCCGGATGCGACGATAAATACGCAAGGGTTTCTGCAACAAGCTGGACGTGTGTGGGTAAAGAAGCTAGTCCAGGATACTAGACTTATGTTAGCGACTTGGAACATAGGGACTATGACAGGAAAATGGATGGAGTTAGTAGATACCATGATAAGAAGAAAAATTAACATAGCTTGTTTACAAGAAACTAAATGGGTCGGTGAGAAGGCTAGAGAAATAGAAAATACAGGATTTGAATTATATTATACAAGAAAACATAGAAATAAGAGCGGAGTTGGAATAATAGTAGATAAAAACTTTAAGGACGATATCGTAACCGTTATTAGGAAAGGTGATAGACTTATACTTGTAAAATTGGTATTAGGTGAAAACATAATTAATATTGTTAGTGCTTATGCACCTCAAGTAGGATTAAATGAGCACACTAAAGTACAATTTTGGGAACAAATGGATGAACTAATTCAAGAAATACCCCTAGGTGAGAAAATCTATATAGGTGGAGATTTTAATGGCCATGTAGGAGAAGATCGTGTAGGATATGAGATAGTGCATGGAGGACATGGTTTTGGAGATATGAACGACGGGGGAGAGTCTATCTTAGATTTTGCGATGGCTTATGATTTTGTACTAGTAAATACATGTTTTAAAAAGAGGCTTGAATACTTAATAACTTATAAAAGTGGAACACATAAGAGCCAAATAGATTTTTTCATTACTAGGAAAGGAGACCGATTAACGTGTAAAGATTGTAAACCTCACAACATAGGATAATGGTGTTGGATATAAATATTAAAAATCAATCACGAGTGCGAAAAGTGAAGATTAACCCACGAACTAGGTGGTGGAATTTAAAAGGAGAGAAATTAGAATTATTTAAAGATAAAGTATTAAATGAAGCAACATGGAATAGTGAAGAAGAAACTAACATAATGTGGAATAAGATGGCCACATGCATTAGGAGAATATCAAAAGAAATTCTTGGAGAATCAAAAGGCAAAGGGCCACAGTCTAAATAAACTTGGTGGTGGAATGAAGAAGTACAGAATATAGTAAAAATTAAAAGGGAGTGCTTTAAAACATGGCAAACAAATAGAAATGAAGAGAATTTTGAGAAATATAAATGGGCTAAAAAGGAAGTTAAGAAAGTGGTAAGAGATGCTAAGTTAAAAGCGTATGATGATCTTTATACAAAATTAGGAACATAAGAAGGGGAAAAAAGTATTTATAAGCTTGCTAAACTTAGGGATAGGAAAACAAAAGATTTTAATAACGTTAAGTGCATCAAAAGTGATGATTCGAGAGTCCTAGTCAAAGATGATGAAATTATGGAAAGATGGAAAAACTACTTTGAGAGATTATTAAACGTAGATAATGGGAGTAGATTAGATATAGAGGAACTTAGGGAAACTCGAGAAGATTTATTTTTTCGTAGAATTAGGACAACAGAGGTCAGGATTGCTCTAAAAAATATGAAAAAAGGGAAGGCTTTAGGACCAGATGGTATCCCTATTGAGGTTTGGAAGTGCTTAGGGGAGGATGGAGTATCATGGCTTACAAAATTATTTAATAGAATTTTAATGACTAATAGGATGCTCGATGAATGGAGAAAAAGTATTTTAGTACCTATTTATAAAAATAAAGGGGACATACAAAGTTGTTCAAATTATCGTGGTATTAAGTTAATGAGTCATACAATGAAACTTTGTGAGAGAGTGATTGAATATAGATTGAGATTGAAGACAACAGTAACTGAGAATCAATTTGGGTTTATGCCTGGGAGGTCAACAATGGACGCAATCTATTTATTGAGGAGATTAATGGAGAGGTATAGAGAGAAAAAGAAGGATCTTCATATGATTTTTATAGATTTGGAGAAGGGGTATGCTAGGATACCCAGAGATATAATATGGTGGGTTCTACATAAAAGAGGAGTGACTCCGCAGATATATTGACGTGATCAAGGATATGTATGATGGTGCGATGACTACAGTAAGAACATCAGCCGGAGAAAGTAGTGAATTTTCAATTACGGTAGGGTTACACCAAGGTTCAGCATTAAGTCCTTATCTCTTTGCGCTTGTTATGGATGAGTTGACTGGACAAATACAAGATGAGGTGCCATGGTGTATGCTATTTGCAGATGATATTGTTTTAGTCGATGAGACTAAGATGGGGATAAATGCTAGGTTGGAATTGTGGAGAGAAACTTTAGAAACAAGAGGATTTAAAATAAGCAGAACTAAAACAGAATATGTGGAGTGTAATTTTAGTAGTAATAGGAGGACAAATGGAGATGTGGTGAAATTGGAGGGTCAAGAAATACCTAGAAATGACCATTTTCGTTATTTAGGATCGATTATACAAAAAGATGGAGATATTAGTGATGATGTTACGCATAGGATTAGAGCAGGCTGGGTTAAGTGGAGAAGTGCGACCGGCGTTCTGTGTGATAGGCGTATACCTTTGAAGTTAAAAGGAAAATTTGATAGGACGACCATTAGACCCGCCATGTTATATGGGACAGAGTGTTGGGCAACCAAGAAATAAAATGTGCAGAAAATGAGTGTGGCGAAGATGCGAATGCTAAGATGGATTTGTGATAAAACTCGAAAGGATAAAATTAAAAATGAACAAATTCGTGAAACGGTAAAAGTAGCTCCTATAGAAGATAAATTGAGAGAAAATCGACTTAGATGGTTTGGACATGTTAAGCGTAGACCAATGGATGCTCCTGTAAGGAAGAGTGATTTAGTTAGTATTGATGGTAACCCAAGGGGTAGAGGTAGGCCTAAATTAACTTGGTGGGATATTATAAAAAAGGACATGATATCATGTGGTTTAACCGAAGATATTGCACTGGACATAATGGAATGGAAAAATAGGATTCATGTAGCCGACCCTAAATAATTGGGAAAAGGCTTTGTTGAGTTGAGTATTCTTCATAAAATACGAGTTAAACGGGTCTATTCGTGTCATTTTCGAGTTATACGTGTTTGACACTAACCCAACCCGTTTATTATTCGTGTTGGCGGGTCGTATCATATTCGGGTTCGTGTCAAGCAATCGTCAACCCTAACCCGCTAACTTCGTGTCGAGTTCGTGTCGGGTTATCGTGCCGTGTCAAAAATTGCCACCCCTAGTTTTAACGGTATTCAATCAACAATGTTTTGAAGGTTTTTTTATCAATATTGTATATTGATACTAATAGATATGTTACTCGTTGATACATTGTTTTTTATGGTTTTTAGGTTTTCATTATTGAAATTAGATTAAACATTTAGGCCTAAATCTAGTATTCACGTTTATGTGAATAGTAAATTTAGAATAGATGATATCCCGAATATACAACTTACTAAGTTTCTGGAACGAGTCTGTAGTGCGAATTCCGAGAAAATGTGCTGATTTAGTTAGGGCATGCTTGGTTGTGCAATCTGTTCCATTATGTAAATTGGTCCACAGTGAATTAACGAATTGTAAATGAGTAGATTTGAAATGAGTTTAAATCTAATTTTACGCAATGTTTGGTAATCGGAAATTGATGTTAAGGTTCTATGAAAAAAAATAGATAAAAACAAATTAAGATAGAGAGAGGAGGAGGGAGAGGGGGGAAGGGAGGGAAAGAGAGAGGAGCATGTACTTTATGTGTCTCCTATTTGAAATGAATGCATTTCACATCTTTTGTGAAATGATCCAATTTCAGATTTTACACATGAGTTAAAATGGAACAATTAATGAATCATTTCATTAATGAAACCAAACACAATTAATTGATCAATTCGTAAATGGACCAATTTATAAATTGATCAATTTACAATTTTAGGACAACCAAACAGGGCCTTAGTCCGTTTATGATTACACATATAGAGTATAACCTTGTGCTATTGGGGGTAATCCACTAACGAAGTCCATGGTGACATAATCCCTTTTCCTCACGAGGATGGGGAGGGGTTATAGTAATTCACCGGGGTGTTGATGTTCGATCTTAACTTGTTGACGTGTTAGACATTTCGCAACAAAGGTCTTACTATCTTGTTTCATTCCTAACCACCAATACTGTCTTTTAAGATCGTGGTACAATTTTGTGTTTTGGGATGTATGATGAATTTAGAATGATGGGCTTTCTGTAACACTTCTTCCTTCAATGCAGAATTGGAAGGTACGTATATCCGAGTTCTATAGCGTAATCCACTTCCTGGTTTTTAACTCATACCTTCCTTTGCCTTTCCCTTTTTGATGTTTTTCTATTGGGTTCTACGGAAATTATCAGTGGATTATTGCTCGATTATTTTCCTCGCTTTCTTTCTTTTATGCGACTCCCCCCCACCCCAACGACATTAAATTTATTTGAAACTTTAATACACACATGGAAGTGGGAACTATATTAAACATGATCTAAATAGCTGGTAGTATCCTTGTTGTAATATGTAGATAGTTGGAGAGATTGATTTTTTTTAATAATTACAAGGTATTATTAATTATCTTTTGTATTACATGGGGACTTATCATGAATAGAGACTGACATTTTCAATCCTAAGGGAGTAGTACATCCATATGTTTAAAAATTTTGATAGGTAAGAAGCATATCATGTAAAAGTGGCGGTGGTGGTGCGTGTGTGTGTGGGTGGGGGTGATACGTACACACGGTGCATACCAACTAGGGTAGAAGGGAAAACGAAAAGAATAAGCCCCAAAGGAGTATCAAAAACAAAGAAAGCCCCAAAGGTATAATGGATCACAAGAAAAGACAGATTGGCAACAACGAGATATATAGAATTACTTCTCAACTCAAAATCCCAAAGAAAATTCACCAACTCAATTTTTTTGTTTATTCATGGATGATATTATGATGGCGGACTTTCTTGTGTACAACATATTATTTTTGAACTTCTCATGTCTCTCTCCCTACTAGTAGCAAACATTAAAAGCAAAGGAGCCGTGCTTAACCCAGAGAATGTTCCTTCCCCATCCTAACACCATTTCTAGCACTAAAGAAGGAAACAACTGAATATGACATGCCCCAAATATATCAATAAAATTTCCCAAGCCACAACATACTGTAATAAAAAATCATCCAGAATTACCATTTTTTCTCTTTTAACCGCTTCTGTGTATACTTCTGGTATACATGGTCCGTGTCTAGGGCTGTGTTTCGGCCGGATCGGATCGGAAAATGCCTATTCGGAAAAAATTTCGATTTTTTCGGAAATAAAATAACTATTCCGATCCGATTTTTTCGGAAAATTAAAAAAATTTCCGAATTCGGAAAAATCAGAAAATCGGCAAAAATCGGAAAAAATCGGAAATTCACAAAATATATTAAAAATCCAGAAATTTCGGAAATTCCAAAATTTCAAAAAAATAAATTATGGATTTTCGATTACTCGAAATTCTCATTTTAAAGAAACAATGAAAATAGCTTAACCCAACATGTAAACACATGAGGATTTGGCTCATTTTTCATTTGTGTAGAAGTTAAGAGGATACTCTCCTTTTATAGAGCATATTTTGGAGCCCTCTCCCTCTCCCAACCGATGTGGGATATGAGAAATTTTCAAAAAATCGGAAAAGAAATCGGAAAAATCGGAAATCGGAAAATAATTCCGAAAAAATCGAAAATAATTCGGAAAAAAATCGGAAAAATCGGATCGGCATAATTTCGGAAAAATCGGATCGGAAAAATCGGAAATTCAGAATTATTTCCGATTTCCGATCCGATTTTTTTCGGAAAAATCGGAAATCGGAAAATCGGAAATCGGCAAACTAAAATTTCATTCCAAATTCGGAAAAAATCGGATCGAAAATCGGAAAAATCGGAAAGTTCGGAAAAAAAACACAGCCCTATCCGTGTCTCCACAACTTCCCTTATACTTAACTAATTTTAGAAAAAAAGTCACATGTTCGAATCTTACATAGCAAATAGATGATCGAATAAACACAAAGTATGATAAAACGCTAATGTAAACAGACTTTCGTGCATGTACGTGGTTGTGTGTGCACATGAAGATGGATAAAAATAAAAGATAAAATTTGTAAGGACAAATTTCCAATCGAGTCAATTTGTTTGTAATTGGCATAATTCCGGACAAAACGTTTGAGTTATAGGATAGACTTTGAGTTGATGATCCCATGGGCCTATGACGTTGTTTGATGAAGACGTAGCGATAAAGCTTCGAAGAGTGCATATTCTAAGCCGTGTTTATCGTGCCATGTTTGTCTTTATATACCGAGGATGTATATTGTTTTACGAGTCCTTGGAATTTTTAAAAAGGGTGTTCTGTTTTTGAAACTGTTTGTAACTTAATTTTTTTGAAAATATGTTTTCTGAATTTACCGTAGGCGAAGATTTAAAATTCGTTTTGGTTGTTCAAACGACATCCCTATGTCGTTCAAACGACATCCTTAGGTCGTTTGAAGCATGTTTTCAAACGAGCATCAAACGAAGCGTACTGTTTTGATTTTGCTGAGCTCGTTAGAAGCGAGGTAAAATCTTGTTCAAACGAGATCTCTATCTCGCTCGAACGACAACTCAAAATCGTTCGAACGACGCTCCACCTTAGTTTTTCTATAAAAGGATTTTCAGGCTCTGTTTTCTATTGAAGAGACGAACTTTTGACGAAAACAAAAAGCAGACCCGTTTCAAAAGTTCCAACTCCAAAAGTTCCACCCTTTTGTTTACAAGATCCAAGATTCGTAAATTATATACTTTGAGATCTTGTTTGGGCACCTTGTTTGTTTCGTCCATCATAAGAACATGTTTTCATGCGGTGGATTACGTACGTGCTGATTGCGGTGAAGAAGTGGTGGATTCCGTGTTCTGAATCGTAGATGGTTACCGAGTTGTAGTGGTGGATACTGAGGTACGCGTGGACTCGTGTGCTGTGGACCTTGCGTAGGTAAACTCCTACGTTGCACTGTGGAGGAGTGGTTGAAGATAGGAGAGCGTCAAGACTTGTGGGGAATCGAGTTGTTGTGTAAGTCTACTGCCTATGCTTTGTAAAACCATATCATAGTGATTGTCTGACTAAGCCGTCATATATTTTTTCCCTTAGTGGTTTCCTCGTAATATATTTGCTATCACCTAGATGCACATTTAGGGTAAAAGGATAAAATTTGATAAATCGGTTTTCACAAGAAACGTTTAATTGGTGCTAAGTTTAATTGGGTGAATTTAGTTCATTCATTAAAATTGGAAAAACATAAATATTGAACTTGTGTTTATTTGAACCGCCCATCACATTCTCAAAATGCAATGCAAACAAACCAACATTACAAATTTTTTGAAGCATGACTATATATATGCATATTAAACTATGCCATTTATTGCAAAGATTCTTGGCATTTTTAGCGACAAAAGTGATGATTTTTAGCAACACAGGGGGGCTTTTGCAATAAAACTCATAGTTTATGGCAATCTTTTTGCATCAAGTTAAGGGGTTTCTTGCAAAGCATGCATAGTTGAGGGAACTTTTTGCTTACTGGGGTGTGCAAATAGAGCTATTTATGTAGACTTTTGAATAATAAAAGCTTTCTTGACATTTTGTGCAAATTGTAATATGTTTTATGATTGTTCGGGGGTAAAGGAATCAAATGGATGACTCAATGAAGAAATTTCAAGAAAGCCTCATTGAGATTGAGACTGAGGCGGAGAATCTTTTCTTAGCACGGCACCAGGTAAATGAAACCTTATCCTTAAAACAATACTAATTCATGTTTTGCTTATAATAATGACGGAATTGGTATAACGTAAATGCAGTTGATTGAAAATGATAGAGTGAGGAACGGGAACAGGGAAGCATTGACGGCACTAAGGAAGAGGGCTCGGACAACAAAAACAAGCGTCCCTTCACCATTTGAGTCAATCATGAAAGAGATTGAGGGGAGGCCTTTGGTGAAAGAGGTGTGTGCAACTTGTGGCAATCATGATTCCAAAGAAAAGACATGGATGATGTTCCCTGGAACTGATATCTTTGCTAGGATTCCATTTCATGCATCTCATACCATTTTGGAGAAAGGTTTTTTCTCTCTGCCCTATTTCTAACATGCCTGTTTCTTTCGAATTTGACAAACGTCTCGCCCGTGGTATACTTAATATACAAAAAATGGAGGATTATGAATTTATGTATACGAAAAGTACAAGTACATATAATGTTTACAATATTTTTTCGCATGTGATATTCAGTTTATTGGCGAATTCCCATCAGTTGACTACTAACTTTTGATAAAGATTTTAAGTACACAACTTCATCATAACTGTATCTTTTTCACCAGATGCCTATAGGCCATATTTTTTGTAATTGCTATGTGCCAATAGCCTTCCTTGTATTGTGACTGCTGGAAATGAGAACATATCAGTTGGAGCATAACTGCACATTAAATTTTGATGTTCTTGAAAATTCTCGCAAATATGTTGATTAGACTCCGAAGGCCACCAGAGGATGATTTAAGCATTTTTGAGTTTTAATACAATCTACCTTTGTGCAAGCTTGGCGAGAAGTTGCTACCCGTAACCAAAATTAGTCCAAACATGAAGCATCGATAAATATCACTTGAAATTAAAGTTGATGTTGCGCCGCACGTGGCACACACTTGAATGCAAACTCAAAATTGTATAAAATGATGTGTCATGGCGTATTTGTAATTGTTGTCTATTCTTGTTTTTGAGTTTTGATGTCTAGATGAAGGGGAGAAGCCACATAGGGGCAAAGTTTACTGACTCCCTCCAACATTTTCACCCTTTTATGTTTACTTTAGTAAATAGTAAATGATTGGCTGCCCTTTGACCCAAGTACCCAAGAATGATATGATCCCTACATTGTTTTCACTGCTTGCTGAGTTTATTTTTTTTATTATTTTTTTTGTATTGTTTTGTTGCGTGTGTTAATGTTAAGTTTACCTTTTTATAGTGTTATTTTGTTTAAATGACTGTAATTATGGTTTTTACGTCCGCTTCCAATAAGATTATTATTATTATTATTTATTTTTTATTTTTTACTTTTTAAATCTATTCTTCTATATCTTCCAAAAAAGCTTAATATTGCATATTATATACTCGAAAAATTATGCATAATGAAATATTACATATTCTTAAGTTTTTGATGCATATTTGATTTTTTAAACGTATGTAAGTGATAATTTTATAATTTATATCATTTAAAAATAGCCGGGTATATATATTTTACCAGATTTGAATATGCAAAACATATAACTACCCCCCACCCCACATAAAGAAAAACAATTAGGTAAATCCAAATTTCCCCTGGATATTAACCATACTGTTTTTTCTTGGGATTGCAACACGCAATATTAGGCTCCTTAGATAGTCTCGATGAATGGAATTAAGCATACCAGTTTTACGAAAATGGACACGTAGGAATTTTTTTTTACCAATTTTTCGTTTCGAAATGCCAGAAAAGGGATGATGGAGTTGACGAGTGTGTTTTGAACTTTGACTCATTGATGGGACAAAATGATCTTTGAAAAAGTCGTGAGAAGCGTTCGCTTCTCTGTCATTTGTCAAAGGAACGTAAATTGAATGGCTCGTTAATTTTGTCAAAGGAACATAAATCGAATGGCTCCTTAATTTAATGGGTGGTCCGCCCAAGGGATATTGGCCCTTATTGACTTGTTATATCTAAATCCAGTTTTTTGTTTCTTATCTTTTGAAGCTAACATCACAAGTTGAAAGACACAAATGAATTACACTGAATCACGAGTGATATTCTCTTAAGACAACTGTTCATTGATAATTTAATATAATATTTATAGGGAGAGGGGAAGTAGAATATTCCTTAAGCCTTATTTATAAAAGAAATGTTCTAGTATACTAATGAGGTCACTTATGACAACATGGCCTACTATGACCAATGCCATGACACCACTTACTAAGTTAATTAGTAATAAAAGTAGCTCTCTCCTATTCCAATAAACGTAAAAAAATCAAAAGGGGAAATGGGGGAAGAACAATCTATGAGAAACCACAATTTTAGCCCCCAAATCATATTTCTCCTATTCACTTCACCCCCCCCCTTGAAACGTGTTTGTCCTCGAACTAAGAGCGGGACCATTGGTGTTGGGATCAATTTTAATAATGTGAGCAACTCCAACATATGCTGAACAATCTCCTCTGTGGCCACTTTCTTCGGGTCGATGCCATTGGTCGTCACATTGACAACTCTCTCTTCTCTTGGGCAATTCAACTGTCCAACGGCCAAACTGTCTGCACTTTCCCTTTAAAGCAACATGGAAAAATCATGAACTAGCAACTTTGTGTTGAAACATCTCGACATTGAGTTCGTACTCAACGTCATTCATAAAAGTTGGAATCTCTCGAAGTCACATGTTCAGGAGGATGCGGGTCTAAAGGCCATGAATATAACGTCTAAACCCGTTGATCCTCACCTATGAAGCACAGACATGGATACGGTGTCGTGTCCAACAAGACACAGACATGCTGACACAACAAACCTAAAAAACCAGGACATGACAGTCAAAGGCACGACAACATATAGATATATTTTTATACTTGTGTGTATGTATATCTATCTATCTATCTATCTATCTATCTATCTATCTATCTATCTATCTCTCTCTCTCTCTCTCTATATATATATATATATATATATATATATATATATAATTTCATCTACTTTGCAATTGAAAAACAAAAAATAGTTGTGAAACTAATTTATTAAAATTAACACGGTCTAGTATTTTTCATAATGACAGTCAAATCGCAAGTAAAAAATATGCATTTAAATTAAGCGAGATAATAACTTCATTATTCTATCTTTTCTTCTTATTATTCATACATCCTCACATGATTTAATTTTACAAGATGACACTAGAATTTCTTAGTATTCTTTGATTTTGGCACCGCGTCGTGTCCACGAAATGTCTGGCCGTGTTTGTGAAGTGTCCGCCTTTTTTAAAAAAAAAAAATGCCATACAAGTTTGACAAGTCATACGGAATGTCGTAGGAGTATCGGAGTGTCCGACTCGGGTACGTAACCTTCAAAGAAGTGGCCGTACTTCTTACATCCTCACTTTTGGATAAGCGAGCTTAGGTCCGCGACAATCGAATGTTTACCGTAAGTAGTCACTGAAGTGGAACCCTGGCGCAATTTCTGCAAATGGGAAAACAAATCTCGCTCATAGGCGGGAGGTATAAAGAAGATCTTCATCTTTGTTTTCGTCTGGCCCAGTCTGAAATTATACACATATTACGCCGAATATGTACTTGCACTCAAATACCTTCCATAGTGAGTCCAACTAATAAATGCAGGCCATCGAACATTGTCACATCAATGGTAATGTCTCCACGAAGACTCTTAGTGAATGGTCACAAAATATACCCAAATGATCATAACTCGATGGACACCCAAATGGGCTATCACAATCAACTTCAATTTGGGGATTCTCTATGCAGGCGGAGGGGGTGGAATGTTAGCGGGCTATCGCTCTCCAAAGGTAATGGAAGACAAATTTTCTCTTCTTATTCTGCTAAGCCGCATTGGGCATTCATCCATATCATTCCTTTTTCCCAAGCAAATGAAACAACACTCAAGAGGACATACATGGTTACCTTCGAGCTTAATGTCGAATGGCAAAATGTTGGAGTGCCATTTCTTACGCTAATAAATCTCATAAATTGGTAAACGTAATGTTGCTCCCTTATCTCAGGCTACTCATCGGCAACAAATTCAACCCTATTCATGCCTCGATTAATGCTCAAAGGCGATGGTCTTCAACAAGGGAGGCTAACTTGACCTAATCACGAACCTCTCACTTAACATTGCGCTCGATGTTCCTGGAATAGGGCTATTCCGCTTAACATGGGGGTACCTCTCCAGACGAACGACATTGGGGTTGGGGTGTGGGGTTTTGGGGCATAGCGAAGGAAGTGAGGATGTCGCTCAAGGGGTTGCAGTGGGTCTAACGGTGCGACGTGTGGAAGGGGTCGCTGCTGCAGTGGAATTTTAGGAGGTTAGGGTTTTTCGAAGAGGTTTTGGAGCGTAACGAAGGGAGTGAGGATGTTGCGCAAGGGGTTGGGGTGGGCCTCACAGTGCGACGTGGGTAAGGGGTCACTGTGCTGGAGTGAAAGATTGGGAGGTTATTGGTACTTGTGAGGCTGGCAATGGGGGGGGGGGGCTGGAGGCAGATTTGGAATTACTCAGGGTTATTTGCACTCCCGTTGAGGATGATGGTTTACAAGGCAAGGAGCTGGGTTGCTGGTGGTTATCACGATGGAGCGATGATCCAGTGGTGGTTTACAATGTTCAGGCATTGAGTTGGGAGGAGTGGCAGCTAGTTATGTCGGAGTGAAGGTCGCTTGTTGAACCGTGTGCAACCAGTGTTGAGGCGAACAAAATCCTTTTGTCCCTCGCCAGATTGGCAGATGGTTGTTGTGTGGTGAGAATAGCTGTTGTGAGGGTCTCCAATCATCGAAGGGTTTCCATGTAGTGAAGAGGGCTTTGCTGGAGCAAAAAACCTTTCGTTGTAGCAAGCTACCAGTGAAGTGGTCGCAAAAGAAGTGAGAGAAATCGTCATGTTTTGTCTTAGCAGTTCGCGGTAGCGAAGCATAGCTTCGCTGCAGCGAGTGAGACAAAACACGAAGACTTGGATTTAACCTATGAAGATGCCTTCTAAATAAAATATGCATTTTAAATTTGAGTTTTATACGAGGAGTATATTGCATATCGTATTTGGGGCAATTTCATACACCATAAGGTTAAATTAAAATGATCTTTCCGCATAAGAAAATATATAACTATGGGGTAATATCTATGTCCTCTAGTCCAATATACCTTTGTCCTGAAGCGGTGTGCTCATGGCAATTGGCATGAATGATATGGCATGTTGATGTGAAGCTTCAGCTTTCCAGAGACCTTTAGGGACAAGCCTCAGATAGTGTTTTGTTCAAAAAATTGTAGTTAACCCAAATATTGAAGCCACAATGAGTATACAACTATGCTCTTACAAGGTTATATGAGCCTATTATGTCATTCATGATTAGCAGCTTCCTTTTATAAATAAGGTTTGAGGGATACTGCCTACCCATCTCCCTATATATATTGTAGCATAGGATTGACAATTTTTGACACGACACGAAGTTAGGGTTAGGGTTGACGATTTATTGACACGAACTTGAATATGATACGAACTGCCAACACGAATAATAAAGGGGTTGGGTTAGTGCCAAACTTGTATAACTCGAAAATGACACGAGTAGACCCATTTAACTTATTTTATGGAGAATATATCAGTTAATTTGTATATCTTAGAAAACATTGAATAAAATTCATGGAAAACTGGATGATAAATTATTTATATGTTGCAAGAAGTTGAAATTAATTAAATTTTGAGTTTTCGTAGGCCTACGAGTGGTATGATTGGTTAAAAAGAAGAAAAAAATTGTTTTTTGTATTTTGTATTTTTAGATCTTTTTAGGTATTTTCTCTCCTTAATTAGCCTCCAAGCATGTTTGGGACTAATTAGGCATTCTTTTATTTTTAGTTGGTCCTTTTAGGCTATTACTTGATTAGCAAGTAATAACCCACCTACAAATAGCTTTGTAGTCTTCATTTGATGATAGCTTCCATTTTTCAAATATAAGAAATTCTTTGTTTCTCCCTCCAAAAATCATATTGTCTTGATTTTTAGGTCATTGACGTGTAGTTCATGTCAAAATTGGTATCGCAGCGAGTGTCGCTCCAAACATTGGTGTTAGTGTGTATCGGTGTAGAGTATCAAAAAAATCATTCACTACATTCTCAATGCCTCCGAAGAAGATGACGCAAATTCAAGATGAGATTAACTAAGAATTACGAAAAAGTTATTCAAAAATGGAAGAAGACATGAGAGAACTAAAAGATCAAATGACAACCATCATTCAACTTCTTTCCAAATCCCCAAACCCTAACCCTTGCCCTAGCCTATTCGACACCACCGCTGTCCCACCCTAGAACGGCCCATAATCCGCCCCTATTTTGACTCGTAAACCACCCCACAAGGTTCGGCCAGCCTTAAAGGCTGCCGACAACCCTCACCACCCTCAGCTGACAAAACCCCAAACCCCGAAACAGCCTCAGCAGTCCAATCCAGCCCCCTCCCTACCCTGCTGCCCTGCCGACACCAAAAATAATCAAATACCTGCTGTCCAAGTTGAAACTTTAGTCCAAAACCCACATCAAGCCCATTCTGGCTTTAAGAAAACCCTTCAACAAATTAAAAAACTAGGGTTTGACATCCCAAATATGATTTTTGACCCGGGTGGACACTACTTTTGTTGGTCAACATAAGAGGCAAGAGGAAGACGATGAATCTTGAAATAAAAAATGGTAGAATGACCCTTCCTCAAATTTTCAAGAAAATATTTTTGGCCTCACAAGTCTTTGCGTCTCTTTTCAAGCACATTTTTGGAACTTCTCACGCGATTCTCCAATTTTGCAAGTTCGAGGACGAACTTTTTGAAGACGGGGAGAGTGATGGGAATCCATTGTTACTTTCCTTTTATTTATATTTTTAGATCTTTTAAGGTATTTTCTCTCCTTAATTAGCCGCCAAGCATGTTTGGGACTAATTAGGCATTCTTTTGTTTTTAGTTGGTCCTTTTAGTCATTATAGGCTATTACTTGATTAGCAAGTAATAACCCACCTATAAATAGCTTTGTAGTCTTCATTTGAAGATAGCTACCATTTTTGAAATATAAGAAATTCTTTGTTTCTCTCTCTAGAAATCATATTGTCTTGATTTTTAGGTCATTGACGTGTAGTTCACGTCAATTTCTTTTTCCGTTTCCTTTCCATTCTTCATACCAAACAGAGGATTAGAGAAGTCTAGACTATGGGATGGCATGGAGAGAATAGCGGAAGATGGGATAATACAAAACTTTCAAAATCTAGCTGCTGAACGTATACCTTGTGCTTGTTCATGACTCGTTAGTATATGCAAGAACTTAAATGGAACCATTTGTCTCATAAATATGTTCACTTTGCTGATAAGCGTTACTTTATTTGGCTGCATTCCACGGTCACCACCATGAAATTAATCTATTTTGTTTCAACTTCTTGCAAAATAATTATTTGCGAAAGAATTTCATATTTTTTTTTGATTTAGTAACGAAAGAATTTCATATTATTAGCTATTATAAAGGACTCCTCAAAATTGAGCTAGTTACTGTTTTGAATTTCGACATATAATCTGTCCGTAGTTTTGATATCATTACGTGCTACAACATTTCGATGATGTATTTATGTTGACCTAAACTTTTTGTTTATCTATGAATTTTGTCCTTTCACCACTCAGTTATCTTAATTGTGGTTTGTTTAGACCGAGTTCTAGGACATGGGTTGCTAAATGCTAATATCTTGTTACATTATGTAATATAGATCAATCAAGGCTTGACTACGATGCTAAGAAACTACAGAGCTATGTGAAGGAGAAGTCCTTTTGGATATCAGAAAAGGGTGTTCTTTCTGACAAGATCAGTCCGGGTATTGTCAGATCAATGGTGTCCTTAACTGACAAACCAAAGTAAGTTTTGCTTGCTGGAAGTATTAATATTCAGATCCCTTGCATCTCATTGAGGAAACTACCCTCCTTTTTAAGGTTATTTTTCTGTGATTTTTTTTTGTTCACGAATGATTAAGCGGAGGATGAGACTCTTGCGAAATTTTATTTGATTTTTTGTGCATATAGTATAGTTGGATACTGGAGACTTCAGTTGCTTCATTCACAGTTACTTCCATCTAGGGTGGATTTCTCTCTCTCTGATGTGAATGAAGATTAGGGGTTATTTTTAGTAGTTTTAGCGTTTTATTGTATTTTTGTTACTTTCTTTTATTTCCTTTATTTGATGTATTTTCTTTTATTAGTTGTTTGCTTGGTATTATAGGAAGGAAGTAGCAAAAGGCTAATAGGGACAATAAAACCCTAAAATTACTAAAAATAACCCCTAATCTTCATTCATCTCTCTCTCTCTCTCTCTCTCTCTCTCTCTCTCTCACAGGGTTGAGGGAAGGTTCCACAATTTTTGCTCTGCCTATCAATGCCTAGCATGTCATACACTTCCATCTTATGTTTGAGGCGATTTTGACCCCAAACACAGTAGTCAGAACAATGGAAGTAAACATGTTAGCAGTATTAAAGAAGGTGTGGAAACGTGTTCCTTAAGGCCTTTTAACTGTATCGCGCTAAGGCTCTTAATAGAAAGCAGCATGCATAAACATATATAACATGTCTTTTATTTTCATTCTGCATTTTTTCCTTCTTTTTGTTCATTTTATGCTCTTTTCCCCCTCAACTCCCAATCAATAAAAAAACCATCGTTTTTGTCACGCCCCAAGCGGAACCCGCTTAACCCTCTGCGTGACAATCACTTAGGCTCGCACGTTTATTATTGAAACTGGTCAGCCTAAGGCCCTCACTATGGCCTTTACTTGGACCTTGGCTTGCAAATCAATTATTATATAAAACTTAAACATTCTGATCATCATTGTAATAATCATTCATCAAATAGCTGAAAGTATAGCAAGATATTTTTCTGATATTTATCAAGTAACATATGAATTAAAAGGTTACTAACACGCATCGTTCATTACAATGATATCTCAAAGTCTTAGGAGTACTAAACAACATAAAACTCCGTGGCAGCAGCATAACGGTTTATCTATCATCTCAGTACATCATGCATCATGGCATCCTTACAAACTCTTATAAATTTCTAATGCAAACATAAACTCCTCATCCATATACATCAGGAAGGAATGTGGCTAGAGAACGCCACAAAGGTCTTGGCCTCTGCAGTAGCCTCTATGGCCTTTATGCAACAAGTTTCACTATCCTGAAGAAGAAAAAAAATAAAAAATATGAACATTCAAACGCTGAGCAAGGGAGTATATGAACTTCGAAACTTAATAGTGGTAAGGTTAGTCTAATACTTATCCAAAATTCAACAAGTACTGAACGCTGAATAATGAATAGTATTAATAAAAAATTAATATCAATAAATAAAGATCTCAACAACAATAATATGCAATGCAAACCCACCTGGATATCATTAGGCCCGGAAAATGGGAGGATTTGGGTGGACATGGGCCGGGTCAGAAATAGATTGGATGAAATTTGGGCGGGTCAAAAACGGGTTGAGTCGAGGTTTGGGTCGGTTTTGGATCAGTCTAGACTGTGTTGGTTTTGGGTCAATTCGCTTTTTTTCCCACCCTTAGCAGCACATGGTTGGTAACCGGGTATGCACCAAAGAAAGGGGAAAAAGTCTAAAAAAATCATTGCCAATTAGCATCCCTTCAGCCCAATTGAGCCCTTCTTACTCCCCAAAGCCCACTTCACCTTCTTGCACTCAAACTTATATATATATATATATATATATATATATATATAGAGAGAGAGAGAGAGAGAGAGAGAGAGAGAGAGAGAGAGAGAGAAGGTTTGAGAGGAGAGAGCGAGAGAGTTCGTCGAGAGGGAGAAAACGAGAGACTAGTGTGACACCCCGACTAATTAAATACCGGGTAGCTACTCCTTTATTAAATTAATTCAAAATGCCAAGTTGGCTCAGTTAATAGCATCACTGTCGAAAACATTTTAATGATTACTAACCACCTAGTATTTAAAAGTAAGTGCCAAATTTTAATTTAAGTCAGATTATCATGCAACAAGTGTAACGAAGAATAATTACACCATTCACCATACTGAAATAAAAAGAATAACCATCACATAATGTAAATAAAGTCTGGAGGAAAACTCCTCACTACAAATCCCATAACTGAAATAAATAAACCGAATACTAAAACAATACATGCCAAAGTCTGAAAACTGTAATGGAGATGTAACTCTAATAGAAATGGACAACATGCCCTACAACTGCTAGATAATGAATCTGGAATCCAAGTGATAGAAGCGTCTACAAGCAAATCCCTGTAGCTACCACAAACAGCTACAGCTCGTCACCAGAATGAGTATCCTATGCATGGTGTCCTTGTGGCTGGGCACCTAAAAAGGTTTTACAAAGAAAATAGATTTGAAAGCAAACGGGTCAGAGCCCGAATGTGGAGATATTTTTAAAAACCTGCAAGTGCTATAAAAACATTAAATGCAAAGTACATGTTAGGACGTGCACTCACATGATATTCTCACCTCTCGTCTAACTGTGCACTCCTAACGTAAATACCCATCTACAACGACACAACCCACTAGCTAAGTGACATCATATCTAGCTAGACTGTCATAGGTCCTACCCTTATTACTCGGTTCTATTAACATTATAACGCTCGTAATTAAATAGGGGTTTAACGTAAACTCAGATGCTCAATATGCAATATATTTCACTATCAGCTAACCCGTTATGTATCTCGAAACAATACCGTAATTATATTCACAACATTAACATGAAGGTTCCCATTAATTAAGTGTATATTAGTCACAACATAAATATACAATACAAGCACCCCGAGAACTAAGCTGTGGTGCACACATACTCTGCTATCCATCCCGGTACATCACGTACATAAGGATTACATATTCCGAATCTCTCAGGAATAGTTCACAGATAACAACATCACAAATAATGGAGGCGAACACAGTCACATCACATGGGTCACGCACATACCTACGCTCCCACGATCAGCGGACTTATTAATATCCCAATAAGTCTTTCTATGACCTATGTTCATCAAGGTAACCAGTGTAAATCCGGGCAACACAAGGATTAGAGGGCCCTAAGCGAACGCAAACCTCCCGTGATAGCAAGTATGGTAGGTATGTCATACACATAATTCATATACCAATACTAAGTAAACACACGTCTTAGTAATCCCGTAGTTTAATCGTAGTACTATTCTCATTCTAGTACTAATATATAATTTATACACTTTATACGATTTCGGTTTATAATCATACGCGCCATAATCTATTCTCACGTCGTAGTAGACACTCACGTCTCAACCCAAACGGTTCATTGATTTAAATCACTCGTATATAATTTACTCCTCATAATAACCCAAAAGTCCCAAATCTATCGATACATCATCAAAGGAAATGTTAACTCTACCCTCGAACAAGTTCACGGGACTCCAAAAATCAAAACAGGCCAAAAAGGCCCAAACTGCCAGCTCGTTAGAAGTCTCGTTCGAACGAGGCTGTTCGAACGAGATCAAACTGTCAGCTCGTTAGAAGTCTCGTTCGAACGAGACTGTTCGAACGAGATCCAGTTCGTTCGAACGAACTGTACCTTCTAACGAGATCTCGTTCGAACGAAGTTCCCCTTCGTTAGAAGCGACTGGTCAATTCGTTAGAAGCTCGTTCGAACGAGTTCGTTCGAACGACCTGGGCAGGGGCTTCTAACGACCTACCAGTTTCGTCCCAGATTTGTCTAAATCTCGTTTTTCACCATTTTTACTCCTCAAATCTCCTCCAAACTTAGTCCCAACCATTGTTTTAAGGTCTCTAATCATCCTAAAACATACTAAGGTCATATACTAACACCTTTTAAGGAATTACCACATCCTAAACATCATTAGATCACAAGATTCTACACTTTTCCCCAATTCTTTTCAAGAACACAAACCCTAACATTTTAAATCATGAATTAACCCAATATAAATCCGTTTTAATTTCTTCCAATCACAAATATCATGAGTATAATCATCTACCTATCATTCTACATGCAATCCTCCTCAAGATTTTCAAGTTCTAAGTTCCAAACTACATGGGTTTTCATATTTCACCAAGAACAAACATAAAGTTTGAATTATCTAACATGGAAAGAACATTCTCTGAAATTAAATGGAATTAAGTCACTTGCCTCGAGTTTATTTCTGATTTTGATGACGATTTCCTCTCTCTTTCTCCAAGCTTCTTCTCCAAAGGTGGCTATGGTGGCTAGGGTTTGCTTTGGGAAGGTATTGGAAAACCTAATTCTAATAACCTACGTAGCTTGTTGGGTTAATATGGGTTGGTTAGTGGCTTAGTGGGTCAATTCCCAATCAGATTAAAACTCCCAATTTTCGTCACTTTTAATTCTCCAAAAATACAAAATTACTAAAATGCCCTTTATGTTGCCGGTATGGCCTAAAAATACCCCGGGACCCAAACTAAACCCCCGGCTAGTGTTTTCTGACTATCTCGACCCTTCCGGACGCGTTGGCGCACTCAAAACGACCATACGGTTTAAAGAATTTAAATTCACTATTATAATCAAAATATTATACCGTGACGCGACGGTCACACGCGTCTCAACAAAATTTCTAAAATGCCGTATATCAATCTCACGACAAATTTTTCATAATCCAATATTCATATAAAAACATGTATGCACATAATCAAATACCAACTCGCATCTCGTTAGTATTTTTAACCCGGATTAATTTCCAATTAATACGCATTTAATTAATTAATCCCAAAAATAAATATAGCCAAAAGTACGGGGTATTACATACTTCCCCCCTAATAACTGAATTTCGTCCCGAAATTCGAAACTAGAAAGTACCTGCTAAAAACAACTCTGGATAACGTTCGCGCATCTCATCCTCGCGCTCCCATGTGGACTCCTCGACATTGTGATGTCGCCACTGAACACGCACTAACGTTCTTAGACCGCAGTTTCCTTTCGCTTCTGTCCAAAATAGCAATCGGCCCCTCCTCGTAGGAGCTATCCGGCTGGAGATCGATGTCCTCCACAGCAATGTGAGAATGAGCCAAATTATCTCTAAGGTATTTCCTTAGCGAGGAAATATGAAACACATCCTTAATCCGATGCAAATGCTCCGGTAACCCAAGTCTATACGCAACCGGTCCGATCCGCTCAATAATAGGAAACGACCCCACATATCTCGGTGCCAACTTCCCCTTCTTCCCGAAACGCATAATCCCCTTCATAGGAGATACTCTGAGCAAAACCTGGTCCCCCTCTTGGAACTCCCTGAAAAATCTCTTCGCATCAGCATAACTCTTCTGCCTGTCTTGTGCTACCCGAATGCGACTCCGAATCAACTCAATCCTTGTCGAAGTATCCTGAATCACTTCCGGCCCAAGTAGTTTGTTGTCCCCCACCTCTAACCAACATGCTGGGGAACGACAAGGTATACCGTACAATGCCTCAAACGGAGTCATGCCCATAGTGAACTGATATGAGTTGTTGTAAGCAAACTCCACCAGTGGAAGGTACTGCTCCCATCCACCCCCGAAGTCAATAATGCACATGCGTAGCATGTCCTCCAACATCTCATTTGTGCGCTCGGTCTGCCCATCGGTCTGCGGATGATAAGCCGTACTCAACCGCAATTCCGTGCCCATGGCCTCCTGGAAACTCTCCCAAAACCTCGAAACAAATATCTTGTCTCTGTCAGACACGATATTTAGGGGCACACCGTGAAGTCTCACAACCTCTGAAATGAAGAGCTGGCATACTGTCCCGTAGTGTAGTCAGTCCTTTCGGGTAAAAAGTGAGCGACCTTGGGCAACCTGTCCACAATTACCCAAACGGAGTCGTGACCCCTCTGCGACGTAGGCAACCCCGTGATAAAGTCCATGGATATGCTCTCCCACATCCACACCGGGACCTCCAACGGCTGTAGCAATCCTGCCGGTCTCTGATGATCCACTTTTACAAGCTGACAAGTGGCGCATTTCGAAACAACCTCAGCAATATCTCTCTTCATACCGCTCCACCAATACTGGCGTCTCATGTCTTGGTACATTTTGTCCCCTCCGGGATGTACCGCGAACCGTGAGCCGTGCGACTCTACCATCACATCGTGTCGCAATTCCTCCCCTTCCGGAACTACCAATCTCCCATTGAAGCGTAATCCCCCGTCTGAGCTAACGGTATAGGACTCGGCTCCCTCTGCTAGTAATCGAACTATCTGCTCCTGACAGAACGAGTCATTAGCCTGTGCCCGTACTACCTTCGTGACAATCTGCGGTGTAACGGTCATCACAGACATGAAAGATCGGGCCACTGCATCCTGGTGTCCCAATTCCTTCCACTTTGCCTTCCACACCTTTGCCACTTCATCTGCTGGCCTACGGCTCAACGCGTCTGCTACCACGTTAGCCTTGTCTGGGTGATACTGCATATCGAATTGGTAGTCTTTCACAAACTCAAGCCACCTACGTGTGACACCCCGCCTAATTAAATACCGGGCGATCACTCCTTTATTAAATTAAATCAAGGTATACAGTTGGTTCATTCTCAGCATCACTGTCGATAAAAGAATTTTTCCAATTTAACACCCTAAATAATTAAGCTAAGTGTCAAAACCATTTTCTAACATTAACTTCCAAATTTTATTTAAAGAAAAGATTTATTTAAATTATTAACAAAGCTCAAAGAATAAGATTCACACCACAATAAACTGGAACGAAAGAATCTAATATATAAAACATTCATCAACGAATGTCAACATGCGAGAAAATAAAGTAATACATCCGTCCTGAACAAAATCCCATAATAACGAACTAGGAAATAACTGAAATAACAATGTCCCAACATAAAGAAATAATGGAAAGGGCTACACATGCCCATCTGAATGAAAATGCTAGGAGTGGATCTGAATGAACGAAGTCGTCTAATCAAAAGACCTGCAACTCCCACCTAAGCTGCAGCGCGTTCCTTTCAAAAGATCCTAAGCAAGACGCCCCTGTGGCTGGGCACCTGAAATACATACATATATATATACAAGGGGGAGAGGGAGAGATAAAACGGGTCAGAGCCCGAAAGTGTGTAAGATTTAAAATTAGTTTAGCAAGTATTTAAATTGATACAGGCCAATGCAACAACATATTAGTTCGACACTCTCTTGAGAAATTCTCACCTCTCTTCTAATGTGCACCCCTATCGTACTAACCTTCCCAAAAGGTTTAACTTAACAATTTTTATCATACTAACCTTCCCAATAATTTAATTTATCTTAACTTACACATAAGTTTTAAAACCGAACAATGTCAACGTGTAAAAAGGTTACTTTCTAGTTGTAGCACAACTCTCATTTTAACTTCATTAATTTATAAAGTTTCCCAGTGTCATATTATACTTTCGCAAAACAGTATTTATTATTTGAGTCAACAACCATGTCCTACTTATCAAGTCACAGTAGGTAGTTTGAATTCCATAATCTCATATATATATATAAACTACTCGGATAATATATATATATATATATTAGCACCCCAACTAAAATTATGGTGCGGGCATACTCTGCTATCCAATCCCCGTATCGCTCACACAAAGGGAAATACAAGTTCGGAATCACTCTCGAACTGTATTAACATATACAAAACAACATTGAGGCGAAGTATAGATTCCAAGTCTCTAAAAGGCCAGTACATACCCTCACGCCTCATAGGACCGTCTGAACTATCGAATCGATAGCCTGTACCAAGGATATCTATCTCCTAGGGTACGAACCAATATCCCCCAAAAAGCAACACAGGATAAGGTCGTCCCAGCGCGGCAACCTCAGGAATAGCAAGTAGCGCGGGTACGTTTTTCACATGTATATAATATATGCACACACAATCATATAAATATACCAATTTCATCATATTAATATAGGTTCCTCTCATTACCCATAATTACAACATTTATCCTTAATTTCACATTATTAAGATTACGTATAAGGTTTCGTCTCTAACCTTAACTCGAAGGGTTTTCTCACTAATTATGTAACACTCGTGGATTCTAACTATCCAAGTAGTAAATTCAGTAGGTAGACGTCTATGCACTATCGTAAGTATTCGACGTAATCTCTCACTTGAAATACGTAGTTTCCTCGTTCTTTAAATAATTGTCCCTAAAACCCAATTATCGTCACATAATAAAGTTCTTCAACACTTAATCATATGTCCTACTGGTCTCTCCTATATCCCAAAACATTTTATTCATAATCCCAAAAATTATTCCACGGTAAATTAATTCAACTAATTAAACAAGGGGAAATAAGAGGCTGCCAGGAAGGGTCGATCGATCGACGACTGGGGCTCGATCGATCGAACCTTCGATCGATCGAACCTTCGATCGATCGACGCTCTAGGGTCGATCGATCGATCAAACACGTGTTTCGATTTCTGCAGAAGTGCAGTTACGGGTTTCATCAAAATTCTTCATCCAAATGCATATTTTTCAACACTAATCGTCCCAAGACTTATACCACAAACATAATAACATATTACCAGATGTTTCTAACGTTAAGCATGCGTATAACCATCATTAAACATGATTAAACAACCTAAAATCTCATCTAATCATCAAGAACCCTAAGTTTTCTTAACTTCTATTCTAATCAGTTTTTCTCCAGAATTTCCTTCTACATAATCATCAAAATTCGTGGGTTAATCATCTACATCATATAAGACTTCCAGAATATGGTTTTAATCTTTTCTACATGCAAATTCCTATCAAAAAGTGGGGTTTTCTTCCATAGATTATACTCCTAATCATTCCTAACTAACATGAATATTGCACCAACGAAAATACGCAAGTTAAACACTTGCCTGGGATTTCAGAGGTCTGGTTCACGGCTGATTTTGGTATGGCCGCGTTCCTTGTCTCGTGATCTACGCGGTGGTGGTGGTGGCGGTGCAAACCGGTGGCCTTTTGGCCTTGGATTGCCTTGGAGCTCTCTCCTCTCTTCTCCAATGGCCGTTATTTGATTTGTGCATGTTCTAACCCTAAGAGGCTGACCTAATAGCTGATATAGGTTGGCTGAAATTCGTGGGTTTAATTACCCAATTTTGTAAAATGACTAAATTGCCCTCCCGGGGCACCAATTAGGCCTAAAAACGCCCCGAGACCCAAACTAAGCCCCCGGGTATACTTTTCTGACTATCTCGACCCTTCCGGACGCGTTGGCGCACTCAAAACGACCATACGGACAACTTATAAAATTTTCACTTTATTTAACAAAATAAGTCCCGGCGTGACACGGGCACGTCCTTACTTAAATTTCCGAAATAGTCATTTAATTCACTTATGACATTTAATACAACCAATAATATATTACTATGCTCATTAGTAATATTCAACAAGTTTCCCATAATTACTAACTCTCGTCACGTTAATAATTAAAACATAATTAATTTCCGGATTTTTATTAAATAAACATTCACATTAAATTTAAATAAATCCCGAAATTAATATAGCATAAAAATACGGGGTATTACATACTTCCCCCCTAATAACGGAATTTCGTCCCGAAATTCGGAAAATAAGGCATATCTGGTAAAAATAACTATGGATATCTCTCGATAGTACGCAAACTAAATACATAGTACGGCGCTCAATCACTAGCTTTTTACTCACAGCAATATTGTTTTACATTCTCATTAGCGATACTTCACATTGTGATCCCACCCGAAAATATTCGCATAGGTCACGCCTATCCGTTATAAATTCCATTATCGCACTATCATTAGGAGGTCGCACCTCACTATCTGATGACTACTCGGATTTATTCACACTAAATTCCCATTTTGAGAAGATCATACGAACATTTGACCAATCTTGACTGCTTAAAACAGTCGTGGAATTCTACCATAGTTTTCGGGTATTTTCTCGACCGATCCAAAATTCTGATTATCTACTCTCCTCTAAACATACGGAAGGAGAATAGTTGAGGTTCTTCCATAACAAAACCTTAATAAGTACCTCGTACGCGACAAACAGGTACGAGTGCTCCTACAGATCATTCCTGAAATCATCGTACCCAGATTTCAAAATCTCCTTCACGTGGCTCCACTAATTTTTAATCACCATGCGCTGATTCCATAGCTAAGGGTGATACATCCCGCTTGAAACGAAATCTTATCATTGCTGGTTCCTGAAATCCCATACCAAAGGCAGGATTTACCAAATTTATACTGCGCCGGACCATTCACCGGCGTGATCCTTCCTTTCAAATGAAGTTTGAGGTATAGTAGTTAGTATTGTAAGCCAGCCCAAAGGAATATCAATTACTTCCTCCTCGGAGACTTATTTCACAAGCTCAGGATAAATCCTAGATTTTGTCTTGAGGATGGCAACCCATCCAAGGACTTTACCGATTTTGCCAACCTCTTCCAATTTCAGGGGTTTTAAAAAAAAAATACAAAATTCTTTGGTTGATTCTCGTCTTTCAACCAAACCTTACCTATGGGCAGTGCATGTAGAGACTACTCACTACGCCTCGCTAAACATCGATTCTTCCCTAGAAATGTCTCACCTTAAGGGATACGTAATACTCCCCTTCCTTCCTTGGAGTATGCCGAAAGTTCCGACCCATGCTCTTCTCTCCACGAAGCGCACTTCTGCATCTCTTATACTATACTTAACATCATTACTCTTTGTATGCGCAAGTCGCTCTCACACTTGACTAATAACAACTCCGCTCCGGGTGTGCTTCTTAACAATTAAACTCTACTCTATTCAAGGAATACCAATTTTTTTTTTGAATGGCTTCCCACAGCCTTCCAATCAAGTTAGGGCGTGCTATTCTAATTGCACACTTAAGTATGGATTATCGCCCCTCATGTGACGTTTAATCCACTCTATTACTTCCACATCGTTATACAAGTCCCACATCCATATTCTTCACACGTCTATTACCACGTCCCTTCGACTAGGACTATTTTAACTGTAGTTAACCAAGATGCCCATATTTTTGCAACACTCCGACCGCCCTGGAAGAGCGAACGGTGTGCTACTCGTCTGTAGGACTAACTAAATTCAACGGAATAGAAGTAATAAGGCATTCAAATTTCATGACAATAAAAGAGGGATAATAATTCTCAACCTTCCTCAGGAAAGTACAACAATTTTCCCCATTAGGTACAACGACCAAAATAAATCACTAACGCTCTATTCATCAAAATAATTTCAGGTCATCTCTTGTATAATATAAAGTTCTTTCCAGATAATCCATGCTACAAATCATTCCAACTCTTTATTTGTGTTCTGAACGCGGTTATGACATTTGGTTACTCTCAATCACCCTAGAAATCCAAATTTCTTAAATCCTTTTTATCATCGTTCCACCCCTCAACTTGTGGGGATAACTTTCAATGCTTTCCTACCACAAAAATCCGGCTCCAATGACCTTAAAACAAAGTTCAACTTCCATTTACATACATAATTACTTGATCCCAATTTCGACCAGGGTACCGAACTCATGGAATAGTGAACAAACGTCTCCCTAATTCCAACCTTACGCAAAGTTTCATGCGTGGGATGTCTCGCAAAGCGAAATCCAAACAAGGAACCCCCCCGATACACTACTACTTAGCATTGTCGGTTATCGGGATCCGTTAGGTCCTCCGTCCATAGTGTGTACCCCTTTATTCTGTCCCTTGACAGAAAAGTTGTAATTTCTACTGTAATTATGCTTAACAAACAACGTTTCCCAATTTTACTATCGTATTGGTTGATGGAAATTTCATCCTATAAACCTCGGATACATACGATCGGAATTCTCGAAATTCCTTTCCCTAATAATAGGGGTATAATTAACAACTCCCACATGTCTAAAGGCTAATATAACATCGCACTTTTCCTAACACTAAGTCCGGAGTGCTAAACATAATACTGAGTCAAATCTTATCGCTCAAGGGTAAATCCCGATACACACGGAATTATACTGACAAGGTCTACACATACTATGGCATCGAATATCTCGAGCCCGCTATCTCCTCTGAAGTATCTAGGATAGATAATATAAGTTCAAGTCCACCTTCTTACAGGTAAGGCCTCGCCCAAAACAAACATAAAACATGTACCAATGCAACTACTCTGATATCCTCGCAATCAATGTACACTAACATACTACCCATTTTATATAACATTTTATCAAAAATAATATTATACTTGTGTATCGCATCTCTACAACGAGTAACCTCTATAAAGTATAAAACACGGCTAATATACTCGCTCATCCTCCGCGGATAGTACTACTTATTCACATAAAGAAATATCCACATAAATATCCTCCGCGGATAGCACAAAAAATCCAGCTTATACTAAGGAAAATATTCACATAATGGTAACATTTATAATTATATGCATTAAGCTTGCCTCACGTGCTAATCTAGCAATGAACAACATATAATGACTCTCTCGTGTCACATAAACACTCCTCATCCTCTGAGGATACAACTTACACTTCTACCTTGACAATCGTCTTGACTGCACAAATGGTTTTCGGACGTAACACGTCTACCCAAACCATAACAAAAATTATTTTAATCGTTGGCTTTTACTAGGCAATGATTCTTGTCCTTACTCACTTTGGAACATATTATCGTGAGCGATCTCACTCTCTGACTTGTCCTACTAACCAGGTTAGGATTTGTCCTCCTCTCGGACTTTAGCAAACTCGATTCCTGTTAACCATTCCGATTGTTCCTTTAACTTTTTTGGCCATAAAGATCATGTTACTATCTATAATAGCACGTACTGAATTTACCATCACTTGGTAAGAATTTAGCTATCTGAAGCATTTAAATGGTTTTCCCGATGTGTATCCACATTCTTTTGTGGTGCTACACCACCACTATTGTATTCAGTCTTATTCTCGACTAAATTCTTCGATTCCTTTAACTTTCCCACAAAGGAGTGTTATCATCTATTTTGACAGAATATGACATTGTCAACCTCTGAATCGGTCGTCCATCAGAATTTCATCTTCGAGTATTTTCAAATATTATTACCAGTTGGCCTCCCACTTGGAGTCGTTTCCCCCACTTGTATCTACATCCTTCGATACAAAATTCGTTAACGGTTAAGAATTATACTCACGAATGGGCCCTTGACATGCCCTTCCTCGATGAGCTCAGAACCACATTTGCCTCATCCTGGACAGTTGAGGAAGGAACATACGGTCAACATTGTACCTAAGGTCCTCCCATAGGCATAGCATTCCACCTCTAAAATTTGTGGTTGACTCCGTCCATTAAAATTTCGTCCCGAAAGCCAAGAAATTTTTTTTCTCTAAATTTTCACTTTCGGTTTGCCACACTCCGTCCTATATTTAAGCATGTGAATACTTTACTTCATTTGGCTATAACAGCATTTGAAAATCATTGCTGCACCTTAGTCGCCTTTCTAGTCGTGGCTTCTCGTGCCATAACGGAGGTGACCTCGACTACGGTCATCATCCTCGGATATATTTCATAATTCTCAACTGAGCCCTGCCCCCTGATGTACGCTTAACGGTCCTCTTCTGAAACCGTCATCGCTCGGCTCACGCACACATCCGAACGAAATTAGAATTCACTAGTGTATACACATTATAGCAGGAGAACGAAACCTCGTCAAAGAAAATTGACAATCCTAAACATAGGGCGCTATAACAAACAAAGCAACGCTGAAAGCATAGTAAGCCGTACGGATCCTAAGGACACTAGAACCCGATGCTCTGATACCTGTGACACCCCGCCTAATTAAATACCGGGGGATCACTCCTTTATTAAATTAAATCAAGGTATACAGTTGGTTCATTCTCAGCATCACTGTCGATAAAAGAATTTTTCCAATTTAACACCCTAAATAATTAAGCTAAGTGTCAAAACCATTTTCTAACATTAACTTCCAAATTTTATTTAAAGAAAAGATTTATTTAAATTATTAACAAAGCTCAAAGAATAAGATTCACACCACAATAAACTGGAACGAAAGAATCTAATATATAAAACATTCATCAACGAATGTCAACATGCGAGAAAATAAAGTAATACATCCGTCCTGAACAAAATCCCATAATAACGAACTAGGAAATAACTGAAATAACAATGTCCCAACATAAAGAAATAATGGAAAGGGCTACACATGCCCATCTGAATGAAAATGCTAGGAGTGGATCTGAATGAACGAAGTCGTCTAATCAAAAGACCTGCAACTCCCACCTAAGCTGCAGCGCGTTCCTTTCAAAAGATCCTAAGCAAGACGCCCCTGTGGCTGGGCACCTGAAATACATACATATATATATACAAGGGGGAGAGGGAGAGATAAAACGGGTCAGAGCCCGAAAGTGTGTAAGATTTAAAATTAGTTTAGCAAGTATTTAAATTGATACAGGCCAATGCAACAACATATTAGTTCGACACTCTCTTGAGAAATTCTCACCTCTCTTCTAATGTGCACCCCTATCGTACTAACCTTCCCAAAAGGTTTAACTTAACAATTTTTATCATACTAACCTTCCCAATAATTTAATTTATCTTAACTTACACATAAGTTTTAAAACCGAACAATGTCAACGTGTAAAAAGGTTACTTTCTAGTTGTAGCACAACTCTCATTTTAACTTCATTAATTTATAAAGTTTCCCAGTGTCATATTATACTTTCGCAAAACAGTATTTATTATTTGAGTCAACAACCATGTCCTACTTATCAAGTCACAGTAGGTAGTTTGAATTCCATAATCTCATATATATATATATAAACTACTCGGATAATATATATATATATATATTAGCACCCCAACTAAAATTATGGTGCGGGCATACTCTGCTATCCAATCCCCGTATCGCTCACACAAAGGGAAATACAAGTTCGGAATCACTCTCGAACTGTATTAACATATACAAAACAACATTGAGGCGAAGTATAGATTCCAAGTCTCTAAAAGGCCAGTACATACCCTCACGCCTCATAGGACCGTCTGAACTATCGAATCGATAGCCTGTACCAAGGATATCTATCTCCTAGGGTACGAACCAATATCCCCCAAAAAGCAACACAGGATAAGGTCGTCCCAGCGCGGTAACCTCAGGGATAGCAAGTAGCGCGGGTGCATTTTTCACATGTATATAATATATGCACACACAATCATATAAATATACCAATTTCATCATATTAATATAGGTTCCTCTCATTACCCATAATTACAACATTTATCCTTAATTTCACATTATTAAGATTACGTATAAGGTTTCGTCTCTAACCTTAACTCGAAGGGTTTTCTCACTAATTATGTAACACTCGTGGATTCTAACTATCCAAGTAGTAAATTCAGTAGGTAGACGTCTATGCACTATCGTAAGTATTCGACGTAATCTCTCACTTGAAATACGTAGTTTCCTCGTTCTTTAAATAATTGTCCCTAAAACCCAATTATCGTCACATAATAAAGTTCTTCAACACTTAATCATATGTCCTACTGGTCTCTCCTATATCCCAAAACATTTTATTCATAATCCCAAAAATTATTCCACGGTAAATTAATTCAACTAATTAAACAAGGGGAAATAAGAGGCTGCCAGGAAGGGTCGATCGATCGACGCTCTAGGGTCGATCGATCGATCAAACAGGTGTTTCGATTTCTGCAGAAGTGCAGTTACGGGTTTCATCAAAATTCTTCATCCAAATGCATATTTTTCAACACTAATCGTCCCAAGACTTATACCACAAACATAATAACATATTACCAGATGTTTCTAACGTTAAGCATGCGTATAACCATCATTAAACATGATTAAACAACCTAAAATCTCATCTAATCATCAAGAACCCTAAGTTTTCTTAACTTCTATTCTAATCAGTTTTTCTCCAGAATTTCCTTCTACATAATCATCAAAATTCGTGGGTTAATCATCTACATCATATAAGACTTCCAGAATATGATTTTAATCTTTTCTACATGCAAATTCCTATCAAAAAGTGGGGTTTTCTTCCATAGATTATACTCCTAATCATTCCTAACTAACATGAATATTGCACCAACGAAAATACGCAAGTTAAACACTTGCCTGGGATTTCAGAGGTCTGGTTCACGGCTGATTTTGGTATGGCTGCGTTCCTTGTCTCGTGATCTACGCGGTGGTGGTGGTGGCGGTGCAAACCGGTGGCCTTTTGGCCTTGGATTGCCTTGGAGCTCTCTCCTCTCTTCTCCAATGGCCGTTATTTGATTTGTGCATGTTCTAACCCTAAGAGGCTGACCTAATAGCTGATATAGGTTGGCTGAAATTCGTGGGTTTAATTACCCAATTTTGTAAAATGACTAAATTGCCCTCCCGGGGCACCAATTAGGCCTAAAAACGCCCCGAGACCCAAACTAAGCCCCCGGGTATACTTTTCTGACTATCTCGACCCTTCCGGAGGCGTTGGCGCACTCAAAACGACCATACGGACAACTTATAAAATTTTCACTTTATTTAACAAAATAAGTCCCGACGTGACACGGGCACGTCCTTACTTAAATTTCCGAAATAGTCATTTAATTCATTTATGACATTTAATACAACCAATAATATATTACTATGCTCATTAGTAATATTCAACAAGTTTCCCATAATTACTAACTCTCGTCACGTTAATAATTAAAACATAATTAATTTCCGAATTTTTATTAAATAAACATTCACATTAAATTTAAATAAATCCCGAAATTAATATAGCATAAAAATACGGGGTATTACACTACGCTGCCGCATCTTCAACTCCTTCTGCGTGAACAGGTACTGTAGGGACTTGTGGTCCGTGAACAGTTGGAACTTCTCCCCCAAAAGATAGTGCCTCCAAATCCGTAGGGCAATTACCACAGCTGCCAACTCCAAATCATGCGTGGGGTAATTCTTCTCATGAGTCTTAAGCTTACGGGAAGCATAAGCTATGGCCTGTCTCTCCTGCTGCAATACACCTCCAAGCCCTTGCAAAGACGCGTCGGTGTAAACCAAATACTCAACTCCCGGTCTCGGCAATGCTAACACAGGTGCTGAGGTCAATTTGTCCTTTAACTCATCAAATGCCAACTGACAGGCATCACTCGAGATGAATGGCACACCCTTACGAGTCAGATGTGTCAAAGGACCTGCTATCTTGGAGAAACCCCGAATAAACCTCCTGTAGTATCCTGCTAGACCCAAGAAACTACGAATCTCCGTCGGTGTCGTGGGCTATCCCCACTCCCTCTCCGCTGATACTTTCCCCGGATCAACAGATATTCCCCGGTCGGAAATGATATGTCCCAAAAACTGGACCTCCTTCAGCCAAAACCCGCATTTCTCATATTTTGCATACAACTCGTTCTGACGAAGTGTCTGCAAAACCTGCCTCAAATGCTCGGCGTGCTCCTCCTCTGTCTGGGAGTAAACCAGAATATCATCAATGAAGACAATGACAAACTGGTCTAGGAAGTCCCTGAACACTCTGCTCATCAAGTCCATAAACACAGCTGGAGCGTTGGTCAAACCGAAAGGCATAACCCGAAACTCGTAAGAACCATATCTCGACAAGAACGCGGTCTTCGAGACATCCTCCTCCCTGATACGCAACTGATGGTATCCCGATCTCAAGTCAATCTTCGAGAAGAAAGAAGCTCCTCTCAACTGGTCGAATAAGTCATCGATTCGAGGCAACGGATACTTATTCCGTATCGTGACCTTATTCAACTCTCGGTAGTCCACACACAATCTCAGTGAACCGTCCCTCTTCTTCACAAACAAAACTGGAGCGCCCCAAGGTGAGGTACTCCTACGAATAAAGCCCTGACCTAACAACTGCTCTATCTGATCTCGTAGCTCTCGCATCTCTGCCGGAGCCATATGGTACGGTGCGCGTGCTATAGGCCTCGTATCTGGCAATAGGTTTATAACAAAGTCTATCTCTCGACTGGGGGGTAGGCCTGGTATCTCCTGAAACACATCCGAATACTCCCTGACTACTGGGATAGAATCTAAAGGAATCACTACCTCCTTAGAGGTATCGTCCTCAACGTAATACAGATGAGCGGTCGATCCTCCCTCTGGGCGAGGCATCGCCACTATAAACGTCTCTTGCCCCGGAATGGCAAAAACAATGCTCCCGCTGAAGCAATCAATCATGGCCCTATAAGCTACGAGCCAATCCATACCGATAATCACATCGTGAACATGCATATCTAATACCAACATGTCCGCAGGTAATACCAAACCACCAATCTCTACCCCCACTCCCCGGCATATAAAGAAAATAAGTGACCCACTCCCCAATGGTGAGTCGACACACGTCACTGTGCTCTCTGCCGTAGCTAACAATCCTAAAGCTTTCGCGAAGTGTGTAGCTATAAAACAATGTGTAGCCCCCGTATCAAATAATACCCGACCCATAGTGCCATGGATAGGAAACGTACCCTCAATCGCGGGCGGTGCCTGTGGAACTGCAGCCTGGTGGACGTTGTAGACACGTCCATACTGTAGTTGCCCCTGCTGAGCTGGGACTGCTGGAATGGGTGGCAATGCTGCCATCTGTGGCGGTGCGGGAAGAGCAGCGGGAAACATAGGCCTCTGTGGCTCCTGGCGAGCACCCTGCTGCTGCTGCTGTGGGGCCCTGCCCCTATCAGGACAATCCTGTCGCTTATGGCCAGTCTTGCCACAAACAAAACACTTCCCTCGGAAGCTTCCCCCTCGCTGTCCATGCTGACCACGACTCTGGTGACCGTTATCATTTCTGCCCTGGCATTGCTGGCCCTTTTGAAATTGTTGATGACCATTCTGTCCTTGCTGCACTGGAGCTACTGGAAAGGTTGGTAGGGTTAGCACCTGAGCTGGTGCTGTGAGAGCGATTGTAAAAAGTGGCCCCTGTGGATCATCACGGGCACCCTGTTGCTGGGGAGCTCTAACACCCTCTGGGCAATCCTGGCGTTTATGGCCGTGCGTGCCACACACAAAACATCGGCCTCTGAAGTTACTCCCCCTCTGACTCTGCTGCTGACGATGTCGTCCTTGCAGACTTGGAACTTTATTCCCTTTTCGAAAATGCTTCATTGTACCACGTTGTTGAATAGAACCGACTCGGTCTTGGGCTATCTGTTGTTGAATTTTCGGGGTCCTCGCACATTTGTCAGCCTTATTCACACGCACTTGGCTAACCTCTCTAGGTCTTTTGCCTCCTTTAAGTTGTATGCTGCGTTCTTGGTATTGTAAAACTGCAGTGGTAACTGCTTGTGCCACGATACCCGCTAACTCGGCGGTTGATATTCTAACCAGGGATACCCAAGGTGTGAGTCGATCTTGCCCGTTTATTCCCTTACCCGTTCGAGCTAGTTCTTCTTGACGATCCATCTGAAAATTTAAGTAAATTTGGATGAGTTCATCATTCAAATAAACAAACCGCGGAAGTACGAATTCCCAAAGTACAGAGATGAATACAACATTCCTAATATTTAGGGCTCTATATCAAAGAAAGCTCAGCGGAAAACATAATAAGCCGTCAGATCCTAAAGGACACTAGAACCTGATGCTCTGATACCACCTGTGACACCCCGACTAATTAAATACCGGGTAGCTACTCCTTTATTAAATTAATTCAAAATGCCAAGTTGGCTCAGTTAATAGCATCACTGTCGAAAACATTTTAATGATTACTAACCACCTAGTATTTAAAAGTAAGTGCCAAATTTTAATTTAAGTCAGATTATCATGCAACAAGTGTAACGAAGAATAATTACACCATTCACCATACTGAAATAAAAAGAATAACCATCACATAATGTAAATAAAGTCTGGAGGAAAACTCCTCACTACAAATCCCACAACTGAAATAAATAAACCGAATACTAAAACAATACATGCCAAAGTCTGAAAACTGTAATGGAGATGTAACTCTAATAGAAATGGGCAACATGCCCTACAACTGCTAGATAATGAATCTGGAATCCAAGTGATAGAAGCGTCTACAAGCAAATCCCTGTAGCTACCACAAACAGCTACAGCTCGTCACCAGAATGAGTATCCTATGCATGGTGTCCTTGTGGCTGGGCACCTAAAAAGGTTTTACAAAGAAAATAGATTTGAAAGCAAACGGGTCAGAGCCCGAATGTGGAGATATTTTTAAAAACCTGCAAGTGTTATAAAAACATTAAATGCAAAGTACATGTTAGGACGTGCACTCACATGATATTCTCACCTCTCGTCTAACTGTGCACTCCTAACGTAAGTACCCATCTACAACGACACAACCCACTAGCTAAGTGACATCATATCTAGCTAGACTGTCATAGGTCCTACCCTTATTACTCGGTTCTATTAACATTATAACGCTCGTAATTAAATAGGGGTTTAACGTAAACTCAGATGCTCAATATGCAATATATTTCACTATCAGCTAACCCGTTATGTATCTCGAAACAATACCGTAATTATATTCACAACATTAACATGAAGGTTCCCATTAATTAAGTGTATATTAGTCACAACATAAATATACAATACAAGCACCCCGAGAACTAAGCTGTGGTGCACACATACTCTGCTATCCATCCCGGTACATCACGTACATAAGGATTACATATTCCGAATCTCTCAGGAATAGTTCACAGATAACAACATCACAAATAATGGAGGCGAACACAGTCACATCACATGGGTCACGCACATACCTACGCTCCCACGATCAGCGGACTTATTAATATCCCAATAAGTCTTTCTATGACCTATGTTCATCAAGGTAACCAGTCTAAATCCGGGCAACACAAGGATTAGAGGGCCCTAAGCGAACGCAAACCTCCCGTGATAGCAAGTATGGTAGGTATGTCATACACATAATTCATATACCAATACTAAGTAAACACACGTCTTAGTAATCCCGTAGTTTAATCGTAGTACTATTCTCATTCTAGTACTAATATATAATTTATACACTTTATACGATTTCGGTTTATAATCATACGCGCCATAATCTATTCTCACGTCGTAGTAGACACTCACGTCTCAACCCAAACGGTTCATTGATTTAAATCACTCGTATATAATTTACTCCTCATAATAACCCAAAAGTCCCAAATCTATCGATACATCATCGAAGGAAATGTTAACCCTCGAACAAGTTCACGGGACTCCAAATATCAAAACAGGCCAAAAAGGCCCAAACTGCCAGCTCGTTAGAAGTCTCGTTCGAACGAGGCTGTTCGAACGAGATCAAACTGTCAGCTCGTTAGAAGTCTCGTTCGAACGAGACTGTTCGAACGAGATCCAGTTCGTTCGAACGAACTGTACCTTCTAACGAGATCTCGTTCGAACGAAGTTCCCTTTCGTTAGAAGCGACTGGTCAATTCGTTAGAAGCTCGTTCGAACGAGTTCGTTCGAACGACCTGGGCAGGGGCTTCTAACGACCTACCAGTTTCGTCCCAGATTTGTCTAAATCTCGTTTTTCACCATTTTTACTCCTCAAATCTCCTCCAAACTTAGTCCCAACCATTGTTTTAAGGTCTCTAATCATCCTAAAACATACTAAGGTCATATACTAACACCTTTTAAGGAATTACCACATCCTAAACATCATTAGATCACAAGATTCTACACTTTTCCCCAATTCTTTTCAAGAACACAAACCCTAACATTTTAAATCATGAATTAACCCAATATAAATCCGTTTTAATTTCTTCCAATCACAAATATCATGAGTATAATCATCTACCTATCATTCTACATGCAATCCTCCTCAAGATTTTCAAGTTCTAAGTTCCAAACTACATGGGTTTTCATATTTCACCAAGAACAAACATTAAGTTTGAATTATCTAACATGGAAAGAACATTCTCTGAAATTAAATGGAATTAAGTCACTTGCCTCGAGTTTATTTCTGATTTTGATGACGATTTCCTCTCTCTTTCTGCAGAATTTCCTCTCTCTCTCTTTCTCCAAGCTTCTTCTCCAAAGGTGGCTATGGTGGCTAGGGTTTGCTTTGGGAAGGTATTAGAAAACCTAATTCTAATAACCTACGTAGCTTGTTGGGTTAATATGGGTTGGTTAGTGGCTTAGTGGGTCAATTCCCAATCAGATTAAAACTCCCAATTTTCGTCACTTTTAATTCTCCAAAAATACCAAATTACTAAAATGCCCTTTATGTTGCCGGTATGGCCTAAAAATACCCCGGGACCCAAACTAAACCCCCGGCTAGTGTTTTCTGACTATCTCGACCCTTCCGGACGCGTTGGCGCACTCAAAACGACCATACGGTTTAAAGAATTTAAATTCACTATTATAATCAAAATATTATACCGTGACGCGGCGGTCACACGCGTCTCAACAAAATTTCTAAAATGCCGTATATCAATCTCACGACAAATTTTTCATAATCCAATATTCATATAAAAACATGTATGCACATAATCAAATACCAACTCGCATCTCGTTAGTATTTTTAACCCGGATTAATTTCCAATTAATACGCATTTAATTAATTAATCCCAAAAATAAATATAGCCAAAAGTACGGGGTATTACATACTTCCCCCCTAATAACTGAATTTCGTCCCGAAATTCGAAACTAGAAAGTACCTGCTAAAAACAACTCTGGATAACGTTCGCGCATCTCATCCTCGCGCTCCCATGTGGACTCCTCGACATTGTGATGTCGCCACTGAACACGCACTAACGTTCTTAGACCGCAGTTTCCTCTCGCTTCGGTCCAAAATAGCAATCGGCCCCTCCTCGTAGGAGCTATCCGGCTGGAGATCGATGTCCTCCACAGCAATGTGAGAATGAGCCAAATTATCTCTAAGGTATTTCCTTAGCGAGGAAATATGAAACACATCGTGAATCCGATGCAAATGCTCCGGTAACCCAAGTCTATACGCAACCGGTCCGATCCGCTCAATAATAGGAAACGACCCCACATATCTCGGTGCCAACTTCCCCTTCTTCCCGAAACGCATAATCCCCTTCATAGGAGATACTCTGAGCAAAACCTGGTCCCCCTCTTGGAACTCCCTGAAAAATCTCTTCGCATCAGCATAACTCTTCTGCCTGTCTTGTGCTACCCGAATGCGACTCCGAATCAACTCAATCCTTGTCGAAGTATCCTGAATCACTTCCGGCCCAAGTAGTTTGTTGTCCCCCACCTCTAACCAACATGCTGGGGAACGACAAGGTATACCGTACAATGCCTCAAACGGAGCCATGCCCATAGTGAACTGATATGAGTTGTTGTAAGCAAACTCCACCAGTGGAAGGTACTGCTCCCATCCACCCCCGAAGTCAATAATGCACATGCGTAGCATGTCCTCCAACATCTCATTTGTGCGCTCGGTCTGCCCATCGGTCTGCGGATGATAAGCCGTACTCAACCGCAATTCCGTGCCCATGGCCTCCTGGAAACTCTCCCAAAACCTCGAAACAAATATCTTGTCTCTGTCAGACACGATATTTAGGGGCACACCGTGAAGTCTCACAACCTCTGAAATGAAGAGCTGGCATACTGTCCCGTAGTGTAGTCAGTCCTTTCGGGTAAAAAGTGAGCGACCTTGGGCAACCTGTCCACAATTACCCAAACGGAGTCGTGACCCCTCTGCGACGTAGGCAACCCCGTGATAAAGTCCATGGATATGCTCTCCCACATCCACACCGGGACCTCCAACGGCTGTAGCAATCCTGCCGGTCTCTGATGATCCACTTTTACAAGCTGACAAGTGGCGCATTTCGAAACAACCTCAGCAATATCTCTCTTCATACCGCTCCACCAATACTGGCGTCTCATGTCTTGGTACATTTTGTCCCCTCCGGGATGTACCGCGAACTGTGAGCCGTGCGACTCTACCATCACATCGTGTCGCAATTCCTCCCCTTCCGGAACTACCAATCTCCCATTGAAGCGTAATCCCCCGTCTGAGCTAACGGTATAGGACTCGGCTCCCTCTGCTAGTAATCGAACTATCTGCTCCTGACAGAACGAGTCATTAGCCTGTGCCCGTACTACCTTCGTGACAATCTGCGGTGTAACGGTCATCACAGACATGAAAGATCGGGCCACTGCATCCTGGTGTCCCAATTCCTTCCACTTTGCCTTCCACACCTCTGCCACTTCATCTGCTGGCCTACGGCTCAACGCGTCTGCTACCACGTTAGCCTTGCGTGGGTGATACTGGATATCGAATTGGTAGTCTTTCACAAACTCAAGCCACCTACGCTTCCGCATCTTCAACTCCTTCTGCGTGAACAGGTACTGTAGGGACTTGTGGTCCGTGAACAGTTGGAACTTCTCCCCCAAAAGATAGTGCCTCCAAATCCGTAGGGCAATTACCGCAGCTGCCAACTCCAAATCATGCGTGGGGTAATTCTTCTCATGAGTCTTAAGCTTACGGGAAGCATAAGCTATGGCCTGTCTCTCCTGCTGCAATACACCTCCAAGCCCTTGCAAAGACGCGTCGGTGTAAACCAAATACTCAACTCCCGGTCTCGGCAATGCTAACACAGGTGCTGAGGTCAATTTGTCCTTTAACTCATCAAATGCCAACTGACAGGCATCACTCCAGATGAATGGCACACCCTTACGAGTCAGATGTGTCAAAGGACCTGCTATCTTGGAGAAACCCCGAATAAACCTCCTGTAGTATCCTGCTAGACCCAAGAAACTACGAATCTCCGTCGGTGTCGTGGGCTGTCCCCACTCCCTCACCGCTGATACTTTCCCCGGATCAACAGATATTCCCCGGTCGGAAATGATATGTCCCAAAAACTGGACCTCCTTCAGCCAAAACCCGCATTTCTCATATTTTGCATACAACTCGTTCTGACGAAGTGTCTGCAAAACCTGCCTCAAATGCTCGGCGTGCTCCTCCTCTGTCTGGGAGTAAACCAGAATATCATCAATGAAGACAATGACAAACTGGTCTAGGAAATCCCTGAACACTCTGTTCATCAAGTCCATAAACACAGCTGGAGCGTTGGTCAAACCGAAAGGCATAACCCGAAACTCGTAAGAACCATATCTCGACAAGAACGCGGTCTTCGAGACATCCTCCTCCCTGATACGCAACTGATGGTATCCCGATCTCAAGTCAATCTTCGAGAAGAAAGAAGCTCCTCTCAACTGGTCGAATAAGTCATCGATTCGAGGCAACGGATACTTATTCCGTATCGTGACCTTATTCAACTCTCGGTAGTCCACACACAATCTCAGTGAACCGTCCCTCTTCTTCACAAACAAAACTGGAGCGCCCCAAGGTGAGGTACTCCTGCGAATAAAGCCCTGACCTAACAACTGCTCTATCTGATCTCGTAGCTCTCGCATCTCTGCCGGAGCCATATGGTACGGTGCGCGTGCTATAGGCCTCATATCTGGCAATAGGTTTATAACAAAGTCTATCTCTCGACTGGGGGGTAGGCCTGGTATCTCCTGAAACACATCCGAATACTCCCTGACTACTGGGATAGAATCTAAAGGAATCACTACCTCCTTAGAGGTATCCTCCTCAATGTAATACAGATGAGCGGTCGATCCTCCCTCTGGGCGAGGCATCGCCACTATAAGCATCTCTTGTCCCGGAATGGCAAAAACAATGCTCCCGCTGAAGCAATCAATCATGGCCCTATAAGCTACGAGCCAATCCATACCGATAATCACATCGTGAACATGCATATCTAATACCAACATGTCCGCAGGTAATACCAAACCACCGATCTCTACCCCCACTCCCCGGCATATAAAGAAAATAAGTGACCCACTCCCCAATGGTGAGTCGACACACGTCACTGTGCTCTCTGCCGTAGCTAACAATCCTAAAGCTTTCGCGAAGTGTGTAGCTATAAAACAATGTGTAGCCCCCGTATCAAATAATACCCGACCTATAGTGCCATGGATAGGAAACGTACCCTCAATCGCGGGCGGTGCCTGTGGAACTGCAGCCTGGTGGACGTTGTAGACACGTCCATACTGTAGTTGCCCCTGCTGAGCTGGGACTGCTGGAATGGGTGGCAATGCTGCCATCTGTGGCGGTGCGGGAAGAGCGGCGGGAAACATAGGCCTCTGTGGCTCCTGGCGAGCACCCTGCTGCTGCTGCTGTGGGGCCCTGCCCCTATCAGGACAATCCTGTCGCTTATGGCCAGTCTTGCCACAAACAAAACACTTCCCTCGGAAGCTTCCCCCTCGCTGTCCATGCTGACCACGACTCTGGTGACCGTTATCATTTCTGCCCTGGCATTGCTGGCCCTTTTGAAATTGTTGATGACCATTCTGTCCTTGCTGCACTGGAGCTACTGGAAAGGTTGGTAGAGCTAGCACCTGAGCTGGTGCTGTGAGAGCGATTGTAAAAAGTGGCCCCTGTGGATCATCACGGGCACCCTGCTGCTGGGGAGCTCTAACACCCTCTGGGCAATCCTGGCGTTTATGGCCGTGCGTGCCACACACAAAACATCGGCCTCTGAAGTTACTCCCCCTCTGACTCTGCTGCTGACGATGTCGTCCTTGCAGACTTGGAACTTTATTCCCTTTTCGAAAATGCTTCATTGTACCACATTGTTGAATAGAACCGACTCGGTCTTGGGCTATCTGTTGTTGAATTTTCGGGGTCCTCGCACATTTGTCAGCCTTATTCACACGCACTTGGCTAACCTCTCTAGGTCTTTTGCCTCCTTTAAGTTGTATGCTGCGTTCTTGGTATTGTAAAGCTGCAGTGGTAACTGCTTGTGCCACGATACCCGCTAACTCGGCGGTTGATATTCTAACCGGGGATACCCAAGGTGTGAGTCGATCTTGCCCGTTTATTCCCTTACCCGTTCGAGCTAGTTCTTCTTGACGATCCATCTGAAAATTTAAGTAAATTTGGATGAGTTCATCATTCAAATAAACAAACCGCGGAAGTACGAATTCCCAAAGTACAGAGATGAATACAACATTCCTAATATTTAGGGCTCTATATCAAAGAAAGCTCAGCGGAAAACATAATAAGCCGTCAGATCCTAAAGGACACTAGAACCTGATGCTCTGATACCACCTGTGACACCCCGACTAATTAAATACCGGGTAGCTACTCCTTTATTAAATTAATTCAAAATGCCAAGTTGGCTCAGTTAATAGCATCACTGTCGAAAACATTTTAATGATTACTAACCACCTAGTATTTAAAAGTAAGTGCCAAATTTTAATTTAAGTCAGATTATCATGCAACAAGTGTAACGAAGAATAATTACACCATTCACCATACTGAAATAAAAAGAATAACCATCACATAATGTAAATAAAGTCTGGAGGAAAACTCCTCACTACAAATCCCACAACTGAAATAAATAAATCGAATACTAAAACAATACATGCCAAAGTCTGAAAACTGTAATGGAGATGTAACTCTAATAGAAATGGGCAACATGCCCTACAACTGCTAGATAATGAATCTGGAATCCAAGTGATAGAAGCGTCTACAAGCAAATCCCTGTAGCTACCACAAACAGCTACAGCTCGTCACCAGAATGAGTATCCTATGCATGGTGTCCTTGTGGCTGGGCACCTAAAAAGGTTTTACAAAGAAAATAGATTTGAAAGCAAACGGGTCAGAGCCCGAATGTGGAGATATTTTTAAAAACCTGCAAGTGCTATAAAAACATTAAATGCAAAGTACATGTTAGGACGTGCACTCACATGATATTCTCACCTCTCGTCTAACTGTGCACTCCTAACGTAAGTACCCATCTACAACGACACAACCCACTAGCTAAGTGACATCATATCTAGCTAGACTGTCAGAGGTCCTACCCTTATTACTCGGTTCTATTAACATTATAACGCTCGTAATTAAATAGGGGTTTAACGTAAACTCAGATGCTCAATATGCAATATATTTCACTATCAGCTAACCCGTTATGTATCTCGAAACAATACCGTAATTATATTCACAACATTAACATGAAGGTTCCCATTAATTAAGTGTATATTAGTCACAACATAAATATACAATACAAGCACCCCGAGAACTAAGCTGTGGTGCACACATACTCTGCTATCCATCCCGGTACATCACGTACATAAGGATTACATATTCCGAATCTCTCAGGAATAGTTCACAGATAACAACATCACAAATAATGGAGGCGAACACAGTCACATCACATGGGTCACGCACATACCTACGCTCCCACGATCAGCGGACTTATTAATATCCAAATAAGTCTTTCTATGACCTATGTTCATCAAGGTAACCAGTCTAAATCCGGGCAACACAAGGATTAGAGGGCCCTAAGCGAACGCAAACCTCCCGTGATAGCAAGTATGGTAGGTATGTCATACACATAATTCATATACCAATACTAAGTAAACACACGTCTTAGTAATCCCGTAGTTTAATCGTAGTACTATTCTCACTCTAGTACTAATATATAATTTATACACTTTATACGATTTCGGTTTATAATCATACGCGCCATAATCTATTCTCACGTCGTAGTAGACACTCACGTCTCAACCCAAACGGTTCATTGATTTAAATCACTCGTATATAATTTACTCCTCATAATAACCCAAAAGTCCCAAATCTATCGATACATCATCGAAGGAAATGTTAACTCTACCCTCGAACAAGTTCACGGGACTCCAAAAATCAAAACAGGCCAAAAAGGCCCAAACTGCCAGCTCGTTAGAAGTCTCGTTCGAACGAGGCTGTTCGAACGAGATCAAACTGTCAGCTCGTTAGAAGTCTCGTTCGAACGAGATCCAGTTCGTTCGAACGAACTGTACCTTCTAACGAGATCTCGTTCGAACGAAGTTATCGAACGAAGTTCCCTTTCGTTAGAAGCGACTGGTCAATTCGTTAGAAGCTCGTTCGAACGAGTTCGTTCGAACGACCTGGGCAGGGGCTTCTAACGACCTACCAGTTTCGTCCCAGATTTGTCTAAATCTCGTTTTTCACCATTTTTACTCCTCAAATCTCCTCCAAACTTAGTCCCAACCATTGTTTTAAGGTCTCTAATCATCCTAAAACATACTAAGGTCATATACTAACACCTTTTAAGGAATTACCACATCCTAAACATCATTAGATCACAAGATTCTACACTTTTCCCCAATTCTTTTCAAGAACACAAACCCTAACATTTTAAATCATGAATTAACCCAATATAAATCCGTTTTAATTTCTTCCAATCACAAATATCATGAGTATAATCATCTACCTATCATTCTACATGCAATCCTCCTCAAGATTTTCAAGTTCTAAGTTCCAAACTACATGGGTTTTCATATTTCACCAAGAACAAACATTAAGTTTGAATTATCTAACATGGAAAGAACATTCTCTGAAATTAAATGGAATTAAGTCACTTGCCTCGAGTTTATTTCTGATTTTGATGACGATTTCCTCTCTCTTTCTGCAGAATTTCCTCTCTCTCTCTTTCTCCAAGCTTCTTCTCCAAAGGTGGCTATGGTGGCTAGGGTTTGCTTTGGGAAGGTATTAGAAAACCTAATTCTAATAACCTACGTAGCTTGTTGGGTTAATATGGGTTGGTTAGTGGCTTAGTGGGTCAATTCCCAATCAGATTAAAACTCCCAATTTTCGTCACTTTTAATTCTCCAAAAATACCAAATTACTAAAATGCCCTTTATGTTGCCGGTATGGCCTAAAAATACCCCGGGACCCAAACTAAACCCCCGGCTAGTGTTTTCTGACTATCTCGACCCTTCCGGACGCGTTGGCGCACTCAAAACGACCATACGGTTTAAAGAATTTAAATTCACTATTATAATCAAAATATTATACCGTGACGCGGCGGTCACACGCGTCTCAACAAAATTTCTAAAATGCCGTATATCAATCTCACGACAAATTTTTCATAATCCAATATTCATATAAAAACATGTATGCACATAATCAAATACCAACTCGCATCTCGTTAGTATTTTTAACCCGGATTAATTTCCAATTAATACGCATTTAATTAATTAATCCTAAAAATAAATATAGCCAAAAGTACGGGGTATTACAACTAGTTTTGGTACTATTAAGCACCGGTTTGGCTCGTTTTTTTTGGGCTGATTATCGTTTTTGTTTAGATCTATACTAGTATTGCTATGCACCTATTTGGCTCAGAGTTTTTTTTTTCAGTGCTGGTTATTTGTTTTCTTTAGATCTGTTTTTGATACTTGAAAAGAACCTGTTTGGTTCGAGTATTCTTGTACTGTGCAGAGCAGGTTAAACTTTTCAAATGGTATTGTTGTTTGTAAAATTGATACCCAATCTTTGTTTGCTTGTTATATCTGAAAATTTTGACATACTATTCTTGCCGAGTTGTTTTTGTTGGTGTGATCCATTTCTTTATCATCGTTTTTATTTTGTGATCTGATTTAAAAAAAAATCGATTTGATTTTTTTCAAACTCTTTGGTTTTGGACTTTACTTTCCAAAATTGATCTGATTTGTGGTCTTGACTATTTATAACATGGTTCAAAGTCAAGGCCGATACCGCGACGATACGACCGAGTTGACTAGGTATCGGTGCCCACCGATCCGATTCCGAGTTACGAGTTGAGTTTTCAATTATTGATGTGAATCGACCCTATATCGGTAATTTCTCAGGAGTATCGGTGATATAGTGGTATAATCGGCCCATATCGGCGATATCGCGATGGAATCGGCCCATATCGGCGATATCACAATAGTATCGACCCATATCGATGATATGGGTCGATACTACCCTCTTTATAAATTTTATAAAGAGGGAATCAAATCTGTGTTTTATAGTGTGCTATTATATCTTTAGATCTGATTTGACATTTAACTTTTGTGTTAAATAAATTAGGTTGGATTCGTGTCTATATTTTCTAGACTATTAGATTTTAGGTTTTATGCACTTTGTGTGCACATTGGATTGAATATTGTATATATCTGCTTGCATGTTTAACATTAGTTATTGTGATTGCTGTTTAAAATCTTGTAAATAAAGTAAATTTAAAGTTCGGGGTTTTGGTATTTAATTGGTTGTGCAGATAAGGACTTCGGGTGTGTATGTTTGGCTCTTGTTTTAGTCGTTAGCACATTTATTTTGTATATTAATTCATAAAATAAGATAATTAATTAATTAATTAATCTTTTGGCTCTACCTTTGCCGGTGCCCAAGTTCGGATATGAAACGAGGTGGGTTAGTGTTAGGTTGACAACCGAATGTTAAATTTATGTCAAATCTTGTGATGGATTCTCTAATTAAAAAAAGAAACGTAAATAAAAATAACATACATAAAATTTGATTTGGTACGTGTAATGTAGGAACTCTAACTAGCAAGTGTAAAGAACTCATGTATACCTTAAAACGGAGAAAAATCAACATATCATGCCTACAAAAAACTAAATGGAAAGGTGAAAAGGCTAGAGAGATAGGAGAAGGTTATAAATTATTTTATTTGGGAGGGATAAATAATCGTAGAAATAGGGTGGGTATTTTGTAGATCACCATATGAAAAATAAAGTCGTGGATGTTAAAAGATGGGGAGATAGATTAATGAGTATTAAGATCGTCTTAGATAAAATAATATTGAATATTATAAGTGCTTACGCGCCCCAATGAGCTTTAGATGAAAATGTAAAGAAATCATTTTGGGAATTTTTGGATGAAGTATTACAACAAATTCCTAAGCATGAAAACATATTTTTAGGAGTTGACTTGAATGGACATATAGGAGTAGAACGAGATGGTTATCCAAGGATACATGGAGGTCGTGGTTTTGATAAGAGAAATGAAGGAGGGGGAACTATTTTAGAATTTGCTAAGGCATATGATCCAGGGTTAACAAACACATTTTTAAAAAAAAGGGAAGAACATTTAATAACATTTAAAAGCGAAGAGAATAAACCTCAAATAGACAATTGCTTACTTAGAAGAAGAGACTTGTACACATGCAAAGACTGTAAAGTTATACCAGGTGAAAGCTTAACAAATCAACATTGCCTATTAGTAATAGATTTAGCAATTAAAGGATTTAAGTACCGAAAAGAGAAAATAGGTTATTAACATATAAAATTGAAGGATTTAAAAGGATGCAAAGAGATAGAATTTAGGCAGAAGTTCCTGTCAAACATGAGGTGGAATTGGGACGACAGTGTTAACAACTTTTGGTCATGAATAAAGAATGATATCGAGAAAATAGGTAAGCAAATTTTAGGTGAGATTAACGGAAAAAGATTCATTAAAAAGAGACTCGGTGGTGGAATGAGGAAGTGCAAAAGATAATACAAAAGAAACTAGTAAGTTTTAAAGAGTGGCAAAAAAATAAAAATCAAGAAGATTTAGAAAAGTGTAAGAATTTAAAAAGTGAAGTAAAAAATATTATTAGAAGTGCGCAACAAAACACACTAGATACGCTTTATAATAAATTAGGTACTAAGGAAGGTGAAAAAGAAATATTTAAATTGGCAAAAAATAGAGATAGATTGACAAAGGATATGGGTCTAGTTAAGTGTATTAAAGATATAAATCAAAATATATTAATTAAAGATAAAGAAATTCTAGATAGATGGGAAGAGTATTTTTAAAGATTATTGAATGAAGAATATCTCCAAAAAGATGTCGAGAACATTGAATCGAATATAGGAATGGTATGTCCGATTACTGAAAAAGAAGTAGATATATTAATAAGAAAAATGGGAAAGAATAAAGCAGTTGGCCCGGATAAAATACCCATAGAGGTATGGATGACCCTTGGATGTATAGGATAAAATGGTTAAGAGGTTTATTTAATAAAATTTTAAGAGAAGGAAACATGCTAGATGAGTGGAGGAGAAGCACCATAATACCTTTGTATAAAAATAAATGGGATATACAAAATTATGGTAATTATAGAGGAATCAAACTAATGAATCACACTATGAAATTATGGGAAAAAGGTTATAGAACAAATATTAAGAAATAAGTTAACTATTTCGGACAAACAATTTGGATTTATGCCAGGGCGATCCACCACGGAAGCTATTTACTTATTAAGATAGTTAATGGAGAAATGTAGAAGTAAGAAGAAAAATTTATATATGGTCTTTATACACTTAGAAAAGGCTTATGATAGAGTACCTAGGGATATAATTTGGTGGGCTTTAAGGAGGAAAAGAATTCCTATGAGTTATAATAAAGTTATTGAAGATATGTATGATAAAACAAAGACTAGAATAAGAACTATATGTGGAGAAACTAATGACTTTACGATTAAAGTGGCTCTACATCAAGGATCGGGCTCAAGTCCTTACTTATTTGCCGTAGTCATGGATGAGATTAATAATGAGGCGTCGGATAGCATAATATTAAAGGTTGAAGAAAAAGTGACAAACCAAATTAATAAATTTCGATATTTAGGTTCAGTGTTACCAATGTTTAAAAAGGCGCGAGGCGAGGCGTATCGAGGCATAAGCCTCACCAAAAAAAAGAAAAATAAGCAAAATAATATTACAAAAATACTAATAAAACCATAAAAAATAAAGTAACAAAGAAATATAAAATAAAATTGCAAATAAAACATCTTTGAGGACTTTCTCACATAGTTTAACATTTTTTTGTTCCCTCGAGATGACTTTTTTACATATTGTTAATTTTATGATATGACAATAGAGTTACTAATGCAAAATCAAATTGACCTAACTCATTTTTTTTTGGATAATTCAAGGTTAGTCTCATTTATTGGGTCAAAGATGCATCAAATCCCACTGATTTTTTTTAATGCACCAAGTTCTTTTTCATTATAAACTACATGTTTTAGACAAATATACCCTCACAACCACTGACCGAACCACCCCATTGGAACTCCGGACTTCCTGCTACAACTGGATCAGCCTGTACACCACCGGAAGGCCCTAACTCCTTCGCCGAAATCCTAGATCCTACCTCCGTTGCTCCAACCTTGTCGAAATCCACCGGAGTTAACACCCGACCAGTCAGATATCCCCTACGAACTCCGACAACCCGGAACCGAGATCGGAAACAGCCCCACTTCCACCTCCACCCACCCCACCCCATCCCATCGGAGTCACCGCAAACAGCTCACCGAAAAATCTCGCCGGAGGCTATTGGAATTCTCGCTGAAGTGTTTCTCTCTCCTCATTTCTTTCTCTCGCTCTTCGTCTATTTCTTTATTTTTTTTGGTCCGCACCAGCGGCACCATCGCCCGAGCTGAAAAAGAAGAGGTTTCGCAGGAAAAAATGGAGTTTCTGCCGGAAAAAATGGACGTTTTATAGAAACAGATAAATTTATCTGTTTCGATTTTTTCGTCAAAAAATATCGAATATGGGTTAGTTTGATAGGACTCGACTAGTGGATTTCAAATATATAAATTTTGTGAATTTTGAAATTGTAGATTTGAAGTTATGAACTTTTAAAGATCTGGTGTTTTTTTGTTTTTTTTGAAAAAAACAACGGAACTGTTGAAGGGTGTAGTTTGAGGGTGTATTTGTCATTTTAATGTGCTGAGTTGGTCAAATAGGACATTTGGCACCATTGACTCAGTCAAAGGATCTCTTGCCTCATTGATTAAGTGAATGGGACTTGAAAATAATTACCCCCCTTTTTTTAATTTTCATTCACATTTGTTATTTTATAATGTGACAATAAATTAATTAATGCAAAATCAATTTGAGAAAATCAGTTTTTTAAGTTTCATTAACATATTGGTTATTTTTTAAAAATTTCTCCCAAGTTACAATAGTAAATAGTATAAGTTAAGTGCAATTTTAAAACAAAAAAAAAAAAAAACAACAACAACAACAAGAGTTAGTAGATTAAAACAGCATTTTTTTTTAGTTTAAGTGCTATTTTAGAAAAATGAAGAACTTTAACCTTAAAAAAAAAGACTTCGTGACGGAAGAAGAAAAAGAGTTTTTTATTTTTATTTATTTATTTTTTTCGCTCCTCAACAATAAGGCGTGAGGAGCATTGAGGGGTAAGCCTCAAATTCAACCCTGAGGCTTAAGCCTCGAGGCATTTTTTGCCCGCCTCGTCCCGAGGCGTAAGCCTAAAAACGCCATTTTAAACATTGACTGTTACAAAGTAATTGGGATATTGACGAGGATGTTACGAGTAGAATATCAACTGGCTGGATGAAATGGAGACAAGCAAGTGGGGTGTTATGCGATAAGAGGAGAACTAATAAATTAAAAGGAAAATTTTAAGGAACAGTTGTTAGGCCAACGACCCTATATGGGGGCGGAGTGTTGGGCTTTAAGGAAAAAACATGAACACAGTCTCCATGTTAATGAGAGGAGGATGCTCCGATGGATGATAGGAATTACTAGAAAGGACAAAATTAAAAACTAGTATGTGAGAGAAAAGATAGGAGTAGCTCCCTGTGACACCCCGCCTAATTAAATACCGGGTGATCAATCCTTTATTAAAATTAAAACAGAATGTTCGGTGGGTTCATTCTTAGCATCACTGTCGAAAACATTTAATATTATTAATCACCTAATAAATAATTAAGCTAAGTGTCAAAACATTTTCCCATTTAATTATACCCAATTAATCCATTAATAAATCTCCATTCTTTAAGATATAAGCTGCTCACACTCCACAAGAACATAATAAATACTTGACATGAATCAAATACTGAAATAAGTCAGACTGGATAAAACATTCCAGTTCCAAGTCTAAAACCAACAAACCATAAAATCCGCGAGTGTAATAGAAATAAACTACTAAAGTAAACTGAGTACAATCTCTAATAATACGACTGAAGATGGGCGAAACATATAATATATATATAGCAAGAGAGAGAAGAATAGCAAGAAACGGGTCAGAGCCCGAGTTGTAAAAATATTTGTTTTAACAAGTATTTAAAACTGCAATAATGCAATTATTATGTGCATGTTAGTTTCGAACTCTCACATGAGATTCTCACCCTTTCCACTATTGTGCACGCCTAACGTTCATCTATTCTAACCTAATTACCCATAACGTTCCCAACTAGGTCATAGACTTATACTTCTAAATATATATCTCCAAGGAGTAACCCGTATCGCCCATACAATACGCTATTAAGATCATTCATTCCAATTAACCGTATATTACATTCACTGTTCTGATAGTAATTCTTTTTACCCACTGAATTTACTTTGCTTATCAACATATATAAGTTTGCTAATTTCTCACATTAGAATCATTCGCAAGTGTATATATATATATATATATATATATATATATATATCGTCACATCATCCTTATACATATATATGTATATATATACAAATCCTGCGCCCCTTGGTTAGGACCACTTGGCGCAATGCTTATTCTGCTATCATGTCCCGGTGCATCGCTCGCTGCATATGGACAATTGGCTCGACGTCTCACACGAACCATAATCTCTTAACACAAATATTGGAGGCGAGCATACTCACGAGCCAAATGGGTCATGCACATACCTACGCTCCCATTCAGCCGTCAAAACTACCCTACGTCTCAGATAACACGTATCCAAGTTCATATGCTCAGGGTACAAGTCAAATATCCCCCCAATGGGTCACACATGATAAGACTGTCCACTGCGCGAAAACCTCGTCCTGAAGCAACGTAGGTATGCTATACACATAATAATAATAATAATAATAATAATAATAATAATAATAATAAAATAATAGGCACTCCCCACGTCCTACAAAAATCCAGGTATTCACCCATGCATATATTTTTACACGTAGTATACTTCTCATTGCTACTTATTATATAATTAATTCGATTATTCACTCTCTCGAAATTTCCAAGGTTATCTCACCTATCCAAATATTGAAGTACTACGCTAGGAATACTTCCCCAAATAATTCTGCACTTGTCTAAAATCATCAACTGGCAGTTCTCCCTCACTCAAAATAATCGCATAACTCAATTTGGTTTGAACTGGAAATTTTTCAGTTTTAAAACTATCGTTCGAACCAAACCTGATGTCGTTTGAACGGCATCGCACGAGACCCTGTCTCGTTCGAACCAGACTCAATCTCTTTCGAACGAGATTGAGCAAATCTCTGGTTTGGCCAGACCTGTTACGTTTTCCTATTACTGCTTCGTCTTCTTCAGAATTTCAGTCCTAAAACCTCTAAATTTATCAACCTAAACGCCAAAACAACAATCCTAATTGATATTCTAACATGTATAAATGATTTCCCCTAACTAAGAAGCATTAAATCATCATAATTCATCTATAAAATCCAAAATCTCCAATTTAACAAATCAGACCTAGTTCTTAAATCTCTAACCGAAGAACATTAAATTTTACAGATTAGTTCATCATTTAAACATAAAACATCATGGTTTTTCCTCTACATAAATGGACAAATCAATCTATCCTCAATTTCATACCAGATTAAGAATTTAACTTCCTTAATTTCCCCAAAATTATGTATAGACTTGGTTTCTACAATCCTACACTAACATGAACATAAATGGTGCTAGAAGAAAGCAAGTAGTAAACACTTATTTCCTCTGTGCCTCTCTCATTTCTCTCTCGTAGGTTTAGAACTGATAACTCCCCTCTAACCCACGTACATCCATATTTAATTTCCTAATTTTCGTTCATAATATTTCCCCAAAAATTCAAAGGACAAAAATACCCATACGGGGTGCCGGTTAGGCCTAAAAACATCCCGGTGTCCAAATAAAATGCCCGGGTAGAGTTTTCTGACTATCTCGACTATTTCGGACTCGAAATTACCATACGAGTTACTAAAAATAATTTATTTCTTTAATCCATTAAATTAGTCCCGACACGACTCACACGCGCGTCCTGACTTAATGTACCAAACTGTCGTATTTCCCAATCTCGACAATTTATAAAATTTCATAATTCCGTGTTACGTATTCACACAGTAATATCCCATAATTCTCAACAATAAGTATTAACCCTTATCACGCTATTTAATATTTATTCTTAATTTGGATTAATTAATAATTAATTTTCTCACCTTTTTTAATTTAATTAATCCAACAATAATAATAAATCCTATAATTATTTAATATAATAAAAATACGGGGTGTTACACTCACATTAGCGATAAATTAAGAGAAAGTAGACTTAGATGGTACGGATATGTGTTACGTAGAGGAAGATTATTGGAAATAAAGGTAAAAGAGAAGGGGGCCGCCCTAAGCTATTATGAGAGGAAATTATTAGAAGGGATCTTAAAGAATTAAACTTGAAAGATAATATTGCATATAATAGATTAGAATGGAAAAGGAGAATCCATGTGGCCGACCCCATATGATGGCATTAAGGCAAGGATGATGATGATGATGATGATGATGAACTAACCCTTGTATACTAAGCGGATAATGGGCGTTTTTCAGCTCATTTATCCATATTGCTAGGCCTAGATTTCATATATCATTCAACGTAAGCTCATCTTAAGGGGTACCACAACCCAAAAGTTAACTCTATTGATCTCGTCCTACTCCCAAGACTTGGCGACCCAGAATTGAAACAAAGTTACCTAGAATGTGGAACGCTTTGGTGCAGAGTATGGATACTTGGTATGCTCCCATGTCGCGTACATGGTACGGTTATGGTGGGGGTAGGTTTAAGTGGGACACTATTTGAGTTGTGAGTTCGCTTGGAACTATTATTTCAATTGTTTTGGATACCATATAAAGTGTATATACACACACACTATGATGTGTAGTGGGTAGCGGAAGCGTATTAATTACACTACACAACAACAATGCAATGCAGAGGAAACTGTCACTCTAATTCATCATTTCTAAAAGTCAAGTTCTGTTTACAAACGAAGGCCAAAAACCTTATTTATAGGGCGAAATTAACTTGCTAGACAAGCTAACCCTGAAAGCGAAAAGACTAAAAAGGACAAAATAAACAAAAGACAAAAATAATTCTAGCTATACTTGGAGACCAAGTAAAGATACTAAAATGACTAAAGGACTAAAGTACCCTAGTCTAGAATATTCCCAAAAGGAATATTCATTTATTTAACTAATAAAAATAAAATAAAGTACAATTAAAAATGAAAATTGTCTTCCGGATTTGCCTCCTTGCCCCATGTGTCATCAATATACATCTCTCTCCCTTCCTTCGAAAAAGCTTGTCCTCGAGCATGAGGGGAAAATTGCCAACGTCCATGCCAAACAAACAAATATTTTGAAAATATTTTTTTATTGTTTATCAAGGGTGAAAGAATTTTCATACAAATTTTTGAGCCCAAATAAAATATTTTTCAATACTTTAAAAATTGGGCTGTGCAAATTGCTCAACCCCAATAAAATCAATTGTTGGACTATTAACCCCAACCCAAGTGGTTTGTCTCTTAAAATTGGGCCAAGATTAAACACAGACCACTTGGGCATCCCAAACTTATCAAAAACTTTATAAGCCTATCTTGCATATAAAAACCCCATCTCCACACAAGAACCCAAGTCTCTTCTTTTCCACAAACCTTAGCTACCTCCTTCTCTTTCCAAACCCTAGCAACACCATGTCTAAACCTAGCAGCCTCACCACCCAACTCAGTCACCAAAGGAGCTATCGGAGGCCGAATGACTTGGATCTGGTCGGAATCACTCCAGAGGGGTTCAAAGCTGGTCAGACTGTCCAAAGGGGGGGGGGGGGGGGGGGGATGGAGTGGGGTGAATTCAGATCTGGCCCACAAAGGGCTATTCGGAGGAGTAATACCGTCGAAATCGCTCGCAACTACCGGACGACGGGTTTCGCGGGGTGGGGGGCCTCATTTGCAGGTCGGAGATTAGATCCAGGCCGGATCTGGTCAGGAAAGGTGCAAAGGGGGTAAAAAATTGTTAGAAGAGGGTCGGAGGGCCAAGAGGGTTTCGGAAACTGTACTGGTAGTGACCTGAAGGTGGTGGGTTTGACTGTAGGTCGTCGGATCTCTTCGACAAGGGTGAACAAAGGGCTTTCTTTTTGGTTGGTGGGTTTTGAGTGCGTGTGGATTTCGATTTGAGGTTTGTGATCCCAAATCTAGGGTTTGTGGAGGGACTTTCAGATCTGGGAGGTGGTATATACTAGCAGGCCATCGAAGGTAACCTTTTGGGTAGGCTCACGGCGGCTCCACCTTGCTCACGGTTTGATGTCCATTCTTCGTAATAATTCTTCATCGGACATTTGATCGATTTTTGGAGTTTCGATCACAAACCCAACTCCCATGGGCAACCAAGACACCCTTACGGCCGAACGGTTCTTTTGAGTTGAAGCCATAACTCATACCGGGCTTCATACGCCAATTACCAAGATAGCAAGAGCGAACATCGCTCTAATACCAATTTGATGTGTAGTGGGTAGCGAAAGCGTATTAATTACACTACACAACAATAACAATGGAATGTTGAGGAAACTCTCACTCTAATTCTTAATTTCTAAAAGTTGAATTCTGTGTACAAATGAGGACCAGAGGCGTTATTTATAGGGTGAGGTTAGCTTGCTAGACAAGCTAACCCTAAAAGCTAAAAGACTAAAAAGGACAAAATACGCAAAATACAAAAATAATCCTAGCTATACTTGGAGACCAAGTAAAGATCCTAAAATAACTAAAGGACTAAAGTACCTTAACCTGGAATATTCCCAAAAGGAATATTCATTTATTTAACTAATAAAAATAAAATAGAATACAATTATATTTGAAAATTGTCTTCCGGATTCGCCTCATCGCGCCACGTGTCATCAATATACATCACACTACACCCAAATAAACATTAGTTTTTTTAATTATCTAAATTAAGTTATTCTAGTTCGCAGTTTGTGTTGGAGTGGCTAGGTTTTTGTAAATACACTTAGGACAGAGAAAATAAAGAGAATTTTGTAACATGTGTGATTTCTTTCTCAATACTCTTTTTTATTTTCTTCACCTCTTCAAAACAAAAGCGGGACACCGGATTTGGAGATTTGGGGTGTTACCCTAAAAGGGTATGGGAGACCCGAAACGTGGTACCCAGGAGGCAAGAGGGAAGAGAGCAATCGGTAACATTTGCCCCCAGCCCACCTGATTTTGGTTGAACTCTAGGACTTCTTAAGCTCCTAAGAGGTATTCCAAGTTATCTTGCTTATCAACTTCTTAAATTGACCTTAATAAATATCTGCCTAGAAGACATTTAGTCTCCAAACTTGTTCTTGAAGAACTATTTTTATAGGTCCACATTATGAACTGCTGCTGTCAACTGGGCGAGATTTCAGTAACTTAAAGATCTGCTTTCTGGTCAAGGCTTTGGTCCTCATATTAAAATTCACTCAATTGCACAGTCATCCCTTAGTGTAAAACGCCTCGGCCTAGCATCTACCTTCTTCGTCCTATCTCTACCCAGATCATATTCCTTAGGTTACTCTAGACAGCGACCCACTTATGTAACCTCAGCTTACCGTGGTGTGACACCCCGCCTATTTCAATCACGGGTGATCAGTCCTTTACTGAAATAAACATGAATCTCATTTGGTTCATTTATAGCATCACCGTCGAAAACTTATTATGGCCAGTGCCAAATTTTATCTTTTTTATTAAACGACACCCACAACAATATGCGGGAAATAAATAATATAAACCATTCACACAATAACTGGAGTCTCGAATATCACAGGATTAAATGAATAAATCAATAAATGCCGAATAAGCCATTTGCTCCAAATTCGAAATCCAAGTCATAGATCCAACTGAAATGAAATAAATCTAAATACAAGGTCTGAAACTGAAAAGAATAAATCCAACTAAAAGTATAAACTGAACGCGCAACATGCCCAACTGAAATAACTGAACATGAATCCTAGACTAGGATTGAAATGACTGAAGCGTCTACTCAAGTCCTGCATGCCTCCACAAGCATTGCAACTAGGCACCTTGGAATGAATCATCATGCCTGGCGTTCTTGTGGCTGAACACCTAAAAGGTTTTGAAAAATATTTTTGACACGGGTTAGAGCCTAAAATTTTTGAAAAATATTTGCAAGTAATTAAGATGAAGTAATTAAATATGCATGAACACTCTCTATATTTAAGCCGGTGTCGCACTCTCAAGAGATTATCCCTCACCTCTCAACTATTGTGCACACCTAGCGCATACATCTTAACCTGCCTAGTTATGCTACCCCGTCTAACTAGCCTTGTTGCAAATCTTTCGATCACGCTACTCTAATTTAAATACTTTCTTTCGTTGATTCATAAGCTATTCTATTTGTTAGCTTAATTAATTATTTCAGCATTAATTGATCATATAACTTTCACTCTAGTTATATATCTAATACATTCACACTTTATGTATTTAACCTGTATATAATTATCTACTCGATTATATACGTAATAATATACTACAACAATCACACATATGTCGCGTATAATAACCATCCCTCAGAGTAAGTAATAACTCAGTAGATGCCATCCCTCATAGTGATAACTCAATGGATGCTTTTCTCTAAAATGCTATCATATCCCAGGTATGCTCAGTCTAACCTGGTTACCATAAGTCTCACTAACTCACACCGAACAAGGTAAAAAATATCGCAAACGTAGTGGAGGCGGTCATAGTCCTTCGATAGTGAGACCGAACCATACCCGAATCGTCTCAGCTCGAAAATAAATCACACAATAAAATACGCGACGCTATGACCTGGGGGCTATACTCACCCAACATTCGCTAGCCAAGGAGATCACCCACATTGCGCAACCTCCCATGATAGCACTAGAGGGGTATGGTTCACATAAATATCATACAAACCGATATTTATAAAATATTCATATATATACCGTCTCTATACCCGTATATATATAAACACAAATTCGACTGAATCGTGCCTATCGCCCAAAGCACTCGCTTAGTATTCCAAGACTACACCCTCGTCTCTTAAATTCATTTTAGTTCTCAATCATTATTTAAATAAAATAGATTCGCTCCGCTAATATGCTTGGACTTCCCAACCAACACTGATATCAAATATTCACGAATTTATCACACTCAATTCTTTAATAAAAATCAATCGCCAATTAATTCTCTAATTTATTGAATAAACCCAAACTTTAATTTCTCGCTTGTTCCTAGGTAATATAACCACGCTGAATTATCCAAACAAATATTTCTCCCCTTTTTCGGAATTATAATCTCTAATTAAAATCCCATGAATTAAACCCATGGATTAAAATGGCCCAACCCGAATTACCCAGACATCTGAACCGCTTCGATGTACCTGACAGTGAACCAACGGGTTTCTTCTCCAAATTGCTACCCCAAACCCATTCATATGATTCCAATCCTCCATAAACATATACATAAGTTATGGGAATGGTTTCTAACCTAATCTCAACAGCACCCAATCGTCCAATATCAATAAATCATTAATTAATCGCACTTTAATTCACCAAATGGGTTCATGGAAAGAATATTAATTCATAGCCCCAATTTATGTTTCAAACTTCCCAACAATCTTATTAAATCTCAATATTTTATTACGAATCTGATTTCCAACAAGGTTTGATTGTCTACACCTCTATTCATGATTCAATTTCATTATATTCATCATACAATTTCAAGTTAAAGGGTTAATTCACCCAAAACTCTTTTTACATGTGAGATCCCCTCCCAAACATCATTTAGGTCTACACCTACTATGATATGAATTGAAAATTCCTACATATGCGATTAAAGCAGGTCAATTACTTGCCTTAAATGGCTCGTAGAGTCAGAAAATCCGTTGTAGACGACGAATCTACGGTTGAATGCTCGAATCCCTCTTGAATTCTCTCCCAATTTGGCCTTTTAAGCTTTCTCCTAGTCTTTGTCTCTCATTCTCTCTCTTTTAGGGTCTGCCTCTAATAATAATGGCTGCCAACACCTCTAACCTTAGGTTATAAACTCTTTAATCCCGAAATTAGTTTAATGGGCCAAGCCCACTTGACCCATATACCCCCGTAAAAGCTCGATATAGCCTAAAACTCTCCCGGAACCCAAATAATACACCCGAGTACTCCATTCCGGCTAGTTCGTCCCATTCGGGATAAACTGTGACCTTGAAATTGTCATTCGAGTCACTCTACATAAATTTCCTATCTCGGTCTTAACATAGCCTACACACGACCCCTGGTTGAGATATGACATAGTCCCGTCGTTATTACTCACTACTAAGTATAATGATTGTCACATGTTATTTACTACTAAGTATAAGTAAATTACACGTGCAGTAATTTAATTAAAATAAAATATTATAAGTTTATTAAATATTGATCGGGAGATTTACGATTAATATTTATCCATAAATATTAATCGTAAATCTCTCCCGATCAATATTTAATAAACTTATAATATTTTATTTTAATTAAATTTCTGCACGTGTAATTTAAAAAAAATGCCAGAATTAATTAAATTCTAAATGCTCAAAATACGCGGTATTACATTCTTCCCCCCCTAACAAAGGAATTTCGTCCTCAAAATTCGGACGTACTTGCGGTAAATAACTTTGGATACTGCTCTCGCATATCATCCTCCCGCTCTCACGTCGACTCGTCTACATTATGGTGTCCCCACTGAACTCGAACCAAAGGCACCACCTTAGACCGCAGCGTACGCTCACTACGATCAACTATAGTAACTGGTCTCTCCTCATAGGAGATATCTGGCTGCAAGTCCATCTCCTCTAATGGAACGTGCCAATAAGCCCTCTCGTTCCTCCATTACTTCTTCAGCGACGACACGTGGAACACATCGTGAATACGCTGTAAGTGCTCTGGTTAGCTTAGCCTATACGCAACTGGTCCTACTCTCTCGATAATCGAAAAAGGTCTCACGTACCTCGTTGCTAACTTCCCTTTCTTTCCGAACCTTATGACTCCTTTCATAGGAGATACTCGCACCAAAATCTGGTCACCAATCTCCAACTTTATGTGCTTCCTGTCTGCATCGGCGTAACTCTTCTGCGTGTCCTGAGCTATCCAAATGCGCCCCCGAATAAGCTCGATCTTGAATAAACTCTGGCCTAACAGTTTATTACCATCCACCTCTAACCAGAAAGAGGGCAAACGACAAGGCGGTCCGTAAAGTGCCTCAAATGGTGTCATATCGATAGTAAACTGGTAGGAGTTATTATACGTAAACTTCACCAATGGAAGGTACTGCTCCCATCCTCCCCCGAAGTCGAGTATATATATCCTCAGCATATCCTCCAACATCTGATCAATTCGCTCCGTCTGCCCATCCGTCTGTGGATGATACGCGGTACTCAAACGCAAATCTGTTCCCATAGCCTCCTGAAAACTCGGCCAGAACTGGGGCACGAAAATCTTGTCCCGATCCGACACGATATTAATCGAAATCCCGTGCAACCTCACTATCTCTGCAATGAACAACTGCGCGTACTGCCTCGTCTCATAATCTGTACGAACTGGTAGAAAATGGGTCACCTTAGTCAAACGATTCACTTATAACCCAAATGGAGTCCTGACCTCTCTGCGATGTCGGTAACCCGGTAATGAAGTCCATCGAGATACTCTCCCACTTATACACCGGAACCTCTAGTGGCTGCAACATTCCTATCGATCTCTGGTGGTCTACCGTCACTAGCTGGCAGGTAATACAATTCGAGACAAACTCCGCTATGTCCCGCTTCATCTCCGACCACCAGTATTGCCTGCGCATATCCTGGAACGTCTTATCCCCACTAGGATATATCGCAAATCTCAACGCGTGAGACTTTGTCATAACCGCGTGTCTCAAATCCTCATTGTCCGGAACAATGAGTCTCCCATTGAAGCGCAAGCCTCCCTCAGAACTGATCGGATAAGACTCTGCCCCATTTGCTAATAACTGGCGTACTCTGTTTTGACAGAATTGATCCCTTGCTTGTGCTTTCACCACCCGCATAACAATCTCGGGTGTGATAGCCAACACGAACATACAAGCTCTGGCGACCTCGTTGTTATGTCGGAGCCCCCTCCACTTTGCCTTCCAAACTTCAGCTACCTCCCCAGTAGGCAGTCAGCTCAACGCGTCTGCCACCATGTTAGCCCTCTCAGGATGATACTGAATTTCAAACTAGTAATCCTTCACGAACTTTAACCATCTCCTCTACCTCATATTTAGATCCTTCCGCGTGAACAGATACTGAAGTAAATTATGGTCCGTGAACAAGCTAAATTGCTCCCCCAGAAGATAATGTCTCCAAATCCTCGCGGAAAACACAACCGCTGCTAACTCAAGGCCATGTGTGGGATAATTCTTCTTGTGGGGCTTAAGCTTGCGGGATGCATAAGCTATATCCCTATCCTCCTGCTGTAATACACCCCCAAGTCCCTGCAATGATGCATCTGTATAAACACGGTATTCCACTCCTCCCCTAGGCAATGCGAGCACAGGTGCTGAAGTCAACTTGTCCTTTAGCTCATCGAAAGCTAGCTGACAATGGTCATCACAAACAAACGACACCCCTTTGCGAGTCAGGTTCGTCAACAGACCCGCAATCTTCGAGAAACCCTTAATAAAGCGACCATAGGTACCAGCCAACCCTAGAAAGCTGCGAATCTCGGTCGGTGTCATGGGCGGTCTCCACTTCCTCACAGCCGATACCTTACTCAGATCAACAACAATGCCCCTGTCGGACACAATATGGCCAAAAAACTGTACCTCCCGTAATCAAAATCCACACTTCTCGAACTTGGCGTACAACTGATGGCCCCGTAATATCTGCAGAGCCATACACAGATTATCTTCATGCTCATCCTTCGAACGAGAGTAAACCAGAATGTCATCTATTAATACGATCAGGAACTGGTCAAGGAAATCTTTGAATACCCGGTTCATAAGTTACATGATCACTGCTGGTGCATTGGTTAGCCCAAATGGCATCACCCTGAACTCGTACGATCCATACTGCGTCAGGAAAGTGGTCTTAGGAACGTCCTCTCTAATGCGCAACTGATGATACCCCGATATCAGATCTATCTTCGAGAAATACGCTGCTCATCTCAGCTGGTCGGACAGGTCATCAATCCGAGATAACGGATACTTATTCTGAATCGTGACTTTGTTCAGCTCTCTGTAATCAATACACAGGCGAAGCGACCCATCCTTCTTCTTGACGAACAACACGCACACCCCACGGTGATGTAATCCGTGGGATGAAACTCTGCCTCAAAAGCTGCTAAATCTTCTCCCTCAACTCCCGCGTCTCCGAAGGAGCCATGCAATAAGGGGCTCGGGCGATCGGCCTCGTACTCGGCTCTAAGTCAATGACGAACTCAATCTCCCGGCTGGAATCGAACTCCCTCACCACTGGAATCGAATCCAAAGAGACAACCACCTCCTGTGAGGTCTCCTCCCCAATATAATACAGGTGTGTGCTCAACCTTCCCTCGGGAAGAGGCATCGCCCGAAGGAACATCTCTTGTCCCGGAATAAAAAAACACAATGGTCCTTACGAAGCAGTCTACCATCGCCCTGTACCCTGCTAACCAGTCCATACCCAAGATAACATCATAACCCTGCATATCTAACACTAGAAGGTCGGCTGCTAAACATAGTCTCCCGACGTCAATATCTACGCCCCTATAAATCGAGTGTATAAGTGACCCACTGTCTAAAGGTGACTCTACACACATAAAGAGACTGCCAACTGTCTTTAATAGACCGATTGCGCATGCAAATCTAGTAGCTAGGAATGAGTGCGACGCTCCCGTATCAAACAAAATCCTACCCTTATGCCCATGAATAGGAAACGTACCCTCAACTGCTGGTGGCGCCTGCGGTATGATTGCATCCCGGACATTATAGACATGTCCATACTGTAACTGCTCCTGCGGCTGTGAGGCTGGTGGAGTTGGTGCTGCTGGAGGTAACTGTGCTTGCTGCCCCTACTGGGCACCCTGCTGTGGTACTCTACCCTGCTGTGGGCAGTCTCTCCTCCGATGACCTGTCTCTCCATAAATAAAGCAACGGCCCGGAAAGTCTCCTGCCTCTTGTCTTGATGGCCCTGTCGAAGCTATCTCTGACGCTGGTCCTGGTGGCTCCGGCCCCCCCCCCCCCCCCCCCTTCCCAATTGTTCCCTTGGCCCTGAGGAACATGCTGCTATTGCAGGGGACCCCGTTGGCCCTGCCTGAATCCATTACCCTCTGATCGGTAACCCCTTGATCTGAATCTTTTGGCCGAATCCCCCTGCCGAGAATCTTGCTCCTGGTGCCTACTCATCTGCTGCTGTGGTGCCTCACTGGCACTGTTCCTTCCTGCCTTGCCTGACTAGCTAGTCTCACCCACTCTTTTTGCTTCCCTTCAGATGGAAGCGATGATCTTGACAGTGAAGAAGCGCGAAATTGACGACTTCAATATAAGTCTTCAATGTTGAGTTACCAGTCAAGTGTTGCCTGATCCTCCAGCTGAGTCCATCCATGAACTTCAATTTCTTCTTCTCCTTGCTGTTCACCTCGTCGGGCACAAAGTTAGCCAGACGGATAAACTCCTCCTCACACTCTGCTATAGAACAGTCACCCTGAACCACCTCATTATATTTTCTCCACATCTGTCTCGACAGCCGGTGAGAAGTACTTGCGGTCAAACTGTATCCAGAACTCAGTAATGGGCATAACATCTCTCTCCTCCGAAGTGGTAATAGACTCCCACCACTGTAAAGCTGCTCCCATAAGCTTAATCGTGGCCAACGTCTGCTTTTAAATGTCGTACTCAACCATACGAAGATGGCGCTGAATGTCTTTCTTCCACTGACATGCAATGATCACATTAGAATTGCCCTGAAATCTGGTGGGTGGCCCTTCTGGAATGCCTCCCTCACTCTTTGCCAATCAGAGGTCCCTGATGGGCCTGGACAAATGGCGCCCCTGGCTACTGTGGTTGTGCCTGAGGAAAATAAAGTGTCATGACAGTCATAGCAGTATTATTTGCCTGAGCAACAATAGCGGCCACCTTTGCGGCCGTCCCCGTCCCCTGTGGTGGCTGTGGCTGTGGCTGTGGTGCCTGTGGCTCCTGCTGAGCCTCCCTCTCATTAGCTTTCGTTGCTGCCTTAGTCAGTCATTCTCTCTTGGGTGGCATCTGGAACCAGATCGAATTGTACGAGTTCACAGTGAGTACAAAAATAATAGCATAAAAATGTAATCTCAAATACGTAAATATGAATGAACAATCCTAATAACAAGGCTCTAGCTCAAAGGACGTTACACTGAAATCGTAATAAGCCGCACAGATCCTATGGATACTAGAACCTGATGCTACGATTCCATCTGTGACACCCTGCCTATTTCAATCACGGGTGATCGGTCATTTACTAAAATAAATAGGAATCTCATTTAGTTCATTCTTAGTATCACTGTCGAAAACTTATTAAAATACTAACTACCTAAGCTAGTGCCAAATTTTATCTTTTTTTATTAATCAACGACACCCACAACAATATGCGGGAAATGAAATAATATAAACCATTCACACAATAACTGGAGTCTAGAACATCACAGGATTAAATAAATAAATCAATAAATGTCGAATAAGCTATCGGCCCCAAATCCAAAATTCAAGTCATAGATCCAAATGAAATGAAATAAATCTAAATAAAAGGTCTGAAACTGAAAAGAATCAATCCAACTAGAAGTCTAAATTGAACGGGCAGCATGCCCAACTGAAATAATTGAATATGAATCCTAAACTAGGAATGAAATAATTGAAGCGTCTACTCAAGTCTTGCATGCCTCCACAAACGCTGCAGCTACGCATTCTTGGAATGAATCATCATGCCTGGCGTCCTTGTGGCTGGACACCTAAAGGGTTTTGGAAAATATTTTTGACACGGGTCAGAGCCCAAAGCTTTTGAAAAACATTTGCAAGTAGTTAAGATGCAGTAATTAAATATGCATGAACACTCTCCATATTTAAGTCGGTGTCGCACTCTCATGAGATTACTCTACACATCTCAACTATTGTGCACACATAGCGCATACATCTTAACTTGCCTAGTTATGCTACCCCGTCTAATTAGCCTTGTTGCTAATCTTTCTATCACGCTACTCTAACCCGAATACTTTTTATCGTTAATTCATATATCAGGTATACTCGCTCTAACCGGGTTACTATAAGTCGGACTAGCTCACACCGAACTTGGTAAAAAATATCGCAAACGTAGTGGAGGCGGTTATAGTCCTTCGATAGTGAGACCGAACCATACCCGAATCGTCTCATCTTAAAAATAAATCACACAATAAAATACGCGGCATTATGACCGGGGGACTATACTCACCATACATTCACTAGCTTGGGGAATCATCCACATTGCGCAACCTCCCATGATAGTACTAGAGGGGTATGCTTCACATAAATATCACACACTGATATTTATTAAATATGCATATATATACTGCCTTTATACCCGTATATATATATAAACACAAATCCGGCTAAATCGTGCCTATCGCCCAAAGCACTCGCTTACTATTCCAAGGCTACACCCTCGGCTCGTAAATTCATTTTAGTTCTCAACTATTATTTAAATAAAATATCTTCGCTCCGCTAATAGGATCGGACTTCCCAACCAACCCATATATAAAATATTCACGAATTTATCCCACTCAATTCCTTAATAAAAATCACTCGCCAATTAATTCTCTAATTTATTGAATAAAACAAGCCTTTAATTTCTCGCTTGTTTCTAGGTAATATAACCATGTTGAATTACCAAACAAATATTTTTCCTCTCTTTCGGAATTATAATCTCTAATTAAAATCCCACGAATTAGCCCCATGCATTAAAATGGCCCAACTCGAATATCCTAGACATCCCAACCGGTTCACATGTCCCCTTGAACCGGTTCGATGTACCTGACAGTGAACCTACGGGTTTCTTCTCCAAATTGCTATCCCAAACCCATTCATATGATTCCAATCCTCCATAAACATATACATAAGTTCTCGGAATGGTTTCTAACCTAATCTCAACAGCACCCAATCGTTCAATATCAATAAATCATCAATTAATCTCACTTTAATTCTCCAAATGGGTTCATGAGAAGAATATTAGTTCACAGCCCCAATTTATGTTTCAAACTTCCCAACAATCATATTAAATCTCTACATTTTAATATGAATCTGATTTCCCAGCAAGGTTAGATTGTATACACCTCTATTCATGATTCAATTTCATTATATTCATCATACAATTTCAATTTTTTAAAGGGTTAATTCACCCAAAACTCTTTTTACATGTGAGATCCCCTCCCAAAAATCATTTAGCTCTACACCTACTATAATATGAATCGAAAATTCCTACATATGCAATTAGAGCAAGTCAATTACTTGCCTTAAATGGTTGGTAGAGTCAGAAAATCCGTTTTAGACGACAAATCTACGGTTGAATGCTCCAATCCCTCTTAAATTCTCTCCCAATTTGGCCTTTCAAGCTTTCTCCTAGCGTGTCTCTCTTTCTATCTCTCTTAGGATTTGCCTCTAATGATAATGGTTGCCAACACCTCTTATCTTGGGTTATAAACTCTCTAATCCTGAAATTAGTTTAATGGGCCAAGTCCACTTGACCCCATATACCCCCGTAAGAGCTTGCTATAGTCTAAAACTCCCTCGGAACTCAAATAATACGCCCGGGTTCTCTATTCCGCCTAATTCGGCCCATTCGGGCTCAACCGCGACCTCGAAATCGCCATTCGAGTCACTCTACATAAATTTCATATCTCGACCTTAACATAGCCTATACACGACGCCCAGTTGAGATATGACATAGTCCCGTCGTTATTACTCACTACGACGTATAATAATTATCACATGTTATTTACTACACACTTAGTAAATTTATTCCATAAATATTAATCATAAATATCTCCGGATCAATATTTAATAAACCCACAATATTTTATTTTGATTAAATTACTGCACACGTGTAATTTAAAAAAAATGCCAGAATTATTTAAATTCTAAATGCTCAAAATACGGGGTGTTACACGTGGTTTCACTCAGCTCTGAGGTCTCATACTTCGAAAATTGTAATCAATACGGTTCTGGATATTAGAGTTTATTTGGCTGGAGATAAAAATTGTGATGTAAAAACAACAAAAGCAGTTGCTAATCCTAATTTGATATTAGTTGTGTGTATGTGTGTGTGTGCATGAGAGAGAGAGAGAGAGCCTGATTACTGGAAGTCCTTAAATCATATAATTTTTTTTAATAAATATTCCTGCGATTCCTTCATTCCTCCGATTTGTTAAACTCATTATATGTAAGATCTGTTCAAAGAAAATTTTGCCATCTGTCTTAGGTATATGATAAACATAGATAGACTGAGTGTAGGATCAACCTTGGTTGTATATGATGAACCTTCGATTATTGATCTTGAATGTTATTTACTTCTGTAAAAGCTGATTGTATGAATGTTATTTATTAGTGTTCATTTTTCAACACATTTTCTACAAATTTAATATATTTGAAGTATTTTTTTTATAAATTTTGTGCACAAAGGGTTCTCCTTAAAGCCTTGAGGCTTACGTCTCGCTATTTCGACAAGAAAATGTGTCTAATGTTTTTGCCTTTTCAAACATTACACTGAAATGGCTTAATCTTAAAAGAAAGGGTCGAGCAAGTAGAGTGAGAGTTTTTACACTTCTTCGCTTCTGCATAATTTTTTTTTTCCTTGTGCATGCGGTTAGGGGGGTCAAAGAGTTGGAAGGTAGCATGTAGTTTCTGTCTTGTTATCAACTGGTCACCAATGCAATACTCTCAAATGCTCACTTGGCCTTGCAGAATTCACACATTTTTAATATATATATTCGTAATTTGGTGGTTCCTATTTTCCTTTCTTCCTACTTCAATTTCATCTTGACTTCAATTTCATCTTGAGTAACCAAACATAGGTTTAAGAATATAAGAATGATGGTGGAAAAAGAAATCTATTTTGTCCACTTTGTTGCATGGATTGGTTAGTTTCATGTTTTCGGGAATTGATATCATTGTATTGCTTAGGGTAAAATGAAGACATCCCCTAAAATATAGCTTCGACAAAAAGTGCTGCTCAAAACCCTTTTTTAGCAACACATCTGGGGAAATCTGCATCAAAGATAATAGTTCAAGGAGTTACTTTTTCTCTTTGCAAAATTTGTAGTTCAAGCGGTGTCTTACAATTTCTTTTGAAGACTTAATTGCTTGTGCCTTTTTTGTGTTTTATGCGTGTGCCAAATTTTATGATGAATAGTTGATATGTGGTACTGGTGAGTGAATCAATTTTAAGTAATGGATTTCAAGTATACAACCCATAAAGCATATTTTTCCCTCTCCTATTTCAGATAGAGATGTCAACCGAATTTCCATTGAAGACATCGACTATGGAAGCTTCAGGAAAACGTAACAATTCTCATTGAAAGCCAGCTTTCATCATGTGAGAGAATTATTATGTTATATTGTTGAACCAGAAACCAGGGGAAGTGTGAAACGTTGACACAATAAATGACAAAAAACTACTGTTTACCTACTCATACAAGACTAAGACTACAACATTTACTTAAATCATAATTATAATGATTCAAGTCTCTCTCCCTCTCTCTCTCTATATATATATACATACACACACACACACACATATGTATAGTTTCTCTAGTTTGGATACTTAAATCTCTGAAGCATGCTTTACATGCTAGTAATTTACATTCTGCAGATAATGAGAGGTATAAGATAATAGTAAAATCTGCATGGATAATTGTTAGACAGACCTAATTTCTAATTACTTGCTGTGTTTGGTTTTGTCGACATAAAGTTTAGAAATATCTTTTGGCAATTGAAGCTTACTCTGCATAGAAAATAAATTTAGCAGCTCTTTTTTTAGTTTGTAATCACAATTGAGTTTGCCAAATCTGCAATATTAGTTCTCGAACTCATTCATATGCATATTTGGGGGTCTGCCTAACACTCCCGTACCACTCTGCAATAATATTAGATAGATTTCGGCAATGGTTTGTATCATGTCGGGTGCAGCCTATATAAACTATCAATATTGGAAAATTAAATGGCACGTTGCGGCTGATAACCACTTTAGTAAGCTGAAGTTAAATGTAATGAATGATTTAGACATCGTGCGGCAGAGGTTTGTTAATGCGACAAACCAATTGGAAGAGCATTTTTATTTTGGAAGGGATTGAGGACTGTTTGTTTTATAATCTAGAATCAATGCATAATGTGCCAATCCAAGACAATTCAATTATCACGGAGGTGTGAGATGTTGACAGGTGATAGAAAACAGGTATATGTAATGGAGAACTCATGCTGTCTTGTTCTGCTACTATTGTGGAAGTTCACTATCATATTTTGCTGAATAAGACAATACTTCTTTTTGTTGCCTCATGCTTGCCTGCTGAACCTACAACCTTCACCTAATTTATTTGCCAGCAATTTTGGTTGGATGAAAGTAATCATCATATGCTCAACTCTTCCCTTCTCTCTCATGCCATTTTTGGAGAAGGTCCCTCACAGCAGAGAAGTTCCAGCATCTCATTCCAGAGAAATATATACTGAAAAGGTCTTTTTGACTTAACCCTTACTTTTTAATGTGATATTAGACTTGACCCTCATTTTGATAATCTCTTTGCTAGAACCCCATGCATGAGAGGATTATCTAAAAATTTTGCATAAAAATAGGGGGTTAAGTCAAGGGTCAATTATTGTATTGTCTCCAAAATAAATACATATTTTGTAAAAAAGACATTTTTAGTTTAACTCATTTAGTCCCTCAAATACTCATTTACCCAATATTCTCTTATTTTTAAAGGTTTGTGCTAGCGGCACCCTCTCCCCACAACCTCTCCACTGCTGGAGTTTCGACCGGAGATCCGTCGACCCCCACTGGAGCTTCGACAATCTTGCCGGATCCCATTGGAGCTCCGACAATCTTGCCGGATCTCTGGTGGTAGTCGTCGGAGCTCCGACGAGGGGTCGGAACTCCGGTAGTGGGATGGGGTGGAGGGGTGGGGGTGGAGGGAGTTGGGTAAATGGGTTTGTGTGTGTCCTTATTTTGAGTGTTTTTATGCGGTGGACTTTTTGAAACAAAATAAAAGGTTTAGACTAATCATTTATTAATATTTGTTTAAGGGACTAAATGAATTAAAACCCTCGAGCCAAATGATTTATTCCGACTTTCTCCTTGTTTATAATGCCAAATTAGGATTAATCCTCTGTGTTAGAGCAAAGTTAAAGGATTATGAAAATGAAAAATCAAGTCCAAATTAGGCATTTAAGTTTGGGGTCAAGTCCAAATGACCCTTAATAAATGATTTTGAAGGCAAATCGATTATGTGGTCCAAGTTAATTGATGTAATGTGCACACATTTTTTTTTATAGAGAATTAAGGAAAATATCATGTTCTTTCCTATATTTGAATTTTTAGGATCATGTTTTTCAAGTTTATAAATCTAGTGCCTGTGGTACAATATCATTAATTTGTGCGGTCCCTTTAGAGTTAGGAGTTCATTTTTTTGATTCGTGCCAGCGGCACTATTTTTCACCATTTTTTCACGATGTTTTTACTACAGGGACTAAATTTATAAAATTATTTGGAGTGTCCTATTTTTATACACTTTGAGAACTATGGGGACTTTTCTCCAAAACTCCCATTTTTTTATACAAATTAATATGGCAGTGGGGCTAGAGAATGAAATTTTAGATGCCACGCTTAATTAAAATGTGACAGATTTATATGAAAAATATGTGCACACTTCTAAGAGTATATTTTGCCATTTGTGTCCTGAAGGCTTGAAACAATCGAGCGTTTGTCAACTGCTTGCCACTTAAATTGGGAAATGGAATTCGTGCGCCAAGTAGTTTTCAACTTATAAGAGCAGAGTTTTTATTGTTTTCACGTGAATCATCATGTTCAACCGCGTATGTTCTCAATTTCCTTGAATGTCCCATTCTATTTGGCTTATGTGTGTGTTTCTTGAATGATTTAAGTAAATTTCAGAGTATAAAATGTTACATCGAGTTTTGGCTATTGAATTGGGGTGTTGCTAAAATCACCACAAAAATTGGTCCCCATTACTACAAGCTAAGAGGAATGAGTTGGATATTGACAACCACACAACACTTGAAAAAAACAAAAACAAAAACAAAAACAAAAATCAAAATTCAAAAAACCAAATAATCAAAAGCCATACACATACCACAGCAAACTGCCTCCATTTCAACCTCTTTTTTACATTACAAGTTGGAAGTGTTGAGCACTTGTTATCCCATCAAAGTAATTGAACAAAGCATTTAAAGTCAATGGAGCACTAAACAAAAAGTTTCAACAATAAAAATCAATCAGGGTGTCAAACTCGAAGCAAAAGATCGAGACACGGAACCTAGAGGTGTATAATCACAATCCTAACCTATTTTAACAATACCTAAAATAATTTAATCAAAATGGAGGAAAAAACAACTTTCCAGCTTCATTAGGTATTAATGTGCCGAAAATGATCTGGGGTTTTGACATTGTAATACCGAACGAAGCTAAAACGCCGTAAGAATAGTTTCATTCGGCATTGTACTGCCGATAATTATGTTTAACATTCCGCACCAAAACGCCGACTCGACACCACAATCCCGACTCGACATTTCAATGCCGAAATAGTTACCATTTGGATATCGAATGGACTATTTTTTATTTTTTTATTTTATTTTATTTTACAACTTTTAATATTTGTTATGTTCTACAATTTAAAATAGGGATAATTCAAAGCTAGTCCCATTTATTGGGTCAAAGATGCACCAAATCCTATTGACTTTTTTTTAATGCACCAAGTCCTTTTTCATTATAGATTACATATATTTAGACAAATATACCCTCACATGTACCCATTTTAAATCCACTTACTCTCTCTCTCTCTAAATAAACTCATAATCTCACACCCTCTCTCCCTAACAGCGCCACTTCCACCTCCACCTCCACCCCCACCCCCACCCCCACCGGAGAATCACCGAAAACAGCCCACCGGAAAATCTCGTCGGAGGTCGTCGGAATTCTCGCCGGAGTGTTTCTCTCTCCTTATTTCTCTCTCTCTCTCTCTCTCTTCGTCTATTTCTTTATTTTTTTGGTCTGCGCCAGCGGCACCATCACCCGAGCTGGAGAAGAAGAGTTTTTGCCGGGAAAAATGGAGGTTTCGCCGGAAAAAATGGAGGTTTTACAGAAACAGATAAATTTATCTGTTTCGATTTTTTCGTCAAAAAATATCGAATATGGGTGTTGTTTGATAGATCTCGACGAGTAGATTCCAAATATACAAATTTTATGAATTTTGGATTTGTAAATTCCACTATATTGTATCTCTTGATATCCTATCATATGCCTTCTCCTAATCTATGGATGCCATATGAAGGTCTCTTCTTTTCTCCCTATACCTCTCCATTAATCTCCTCAATAAATATATTGCTTCCATTGTTGACTTTCCAGGCATAAATCCAATTTGATTCTTAGATACTGTTATTTTCAATATCAATCCATATTCAATCACTCTCTCCCAAAATTTCATTGTATGACTTATTAATTTAATACCACGATAATTTGAACAGCTTTGTTTGTTCTCTTTGTTTTTATTAATAGGTACTAAAACACTCTTTCTCCATTCATCAGGCATCCTATTAGTCATTATAATTCTATTATATAATTTTATAAGCCAACACACTCCTTCCCCCCCTAAGCACTTCCGAACCTCGATAGGGACACCATATGGTCCTACAACCCTCGTTGTTTTCATCTTTTTAGAGCAATCCTAACATCCGTTGTCTAAATTTTTCGAAAAAATATGTTTTCTCGACTATCTCTAAGTTCCTATATATCTAATCTACTCCCATTATCTCCATTCAATAACCTTTCGAAGTAGTTTTTTTCATGTTTCTATAATCTCATTATACTTGATTAGGACTCTCGAATCATCACTTTTAATATACTTAACGTAATTTAAATATTTTTTTTTCTGTCCCTAAGTTTAGAAATCTTATAAATTATTTTTTCCCTTATTGTGTTCCTAATTTTGTAAAAAGATCATCATACGCCTTAAACTTAGCATCTCTTACTATTTTCTTAACTTTTTTTAGTCCATTTATATTTCTCGAAATTTTCTTCGTTTCTAGTTGTTTGCCATATTTTCAAGTAGTCCATTTTGATTTTTACTATCTTTTGCACTTATTCATTCCATCATTAAGTTTCTTTAGATTGTGGCTCCCTGACATTTGATTCTCCAAGATTTTTTTTTTGATATTCTCCTAATGCATGTGGCTATCTTATCTCAGATTATGTTAGTCTCATCTTCGATATTCCATGACGCTTTCTTTAATATTTTATAGTTAAATAGTTCAAATTTCTCTCATTTTAAGTTTCACCACCTAGTCCGTAGGTTAATCTTCCCTTTTCGCACTCGTGATTAATTTTTAATAGCTATATCCATCACCATTATCCTATGTTGAGATGTTAAGCTCTCTCCGGGGATAACCTTACAGTCTTTACATGTTAATCGGTCTCCTTTCCTAGTAATGAAAAAATCTATTTGGCTCGTATGCGTTCTGCTTTTATAAGTTATTAAGTGTTCAAGACTCTTTTTAAAATATGTATTTACTAGTACAAAATCATAAGCCATCGTAAAATATCTAAGATAGACTTTGTACCGTCGTTCTTATCTCCAAAACCATATCCTCCATACAATATCTCATATCCTACACGATTTTCTCCTACATGGCCATTAGAATCTCTCCTTGTATATATTTTCTCACCTATGAGTATTTTTTGAATTAGTTCATCCATTTGTTCCCAAAATTATACTTTAGTGTGCTCATCTAATCCTACTTGAGGTGCATAAGCACTAATATTAATTATATTTTCACCTAATACTAGTTTTACAAGTATAAGTCTATCACCTTTCCTGGTAACGGTTACGATATCATCCTTAAGGTTCTTGAAAACGCAGAGCTATACGGAATCACTTTCGTCTTAGGTTACATACAAGAAGATCCAATTTTAGTTAAATTTTATCTTAATTAGTATTAGGTATGCATGCAAAATAAAGTCCAAAAATTATAAAAATGCCACTTAAGACGTTTAATACAGAGTTAAACTTGAAGAAACTCTTTTAATCAAAACAAAACTTAACACAAGATGTGTTTAAAAACTTATCAAAATAATTTGAATGAGTGTGAACGAGTTATTTCAGATCTAGTAAACCAGTTTTGAAAAATAAAGCTTAAACTATTAAATTAACACAGTGTAATACCCCGTATTTTTACGTATAATTATTTTTATTGAAAATGGGAATTAATTAAATTAAAGGGAGAAAATTTAAATTTAAATTAATACAATTTTATGATAATAATCACTAGCGGGATGATAGTTAGTAATTATTGAAATAATAGTATGGCCGGGAATGAGATACACGGCAGTTATGTTATAAATAATTGGGACGCGTATGAGTCGCGTCATTTGTATATATTTGGAGGTTCAAAAGATAATTTATTTTTGTATAACTTGGACGACTATTTTGAGTGCGCCAGAGTGTCCGGAAAGGTCGAAATAGTCAAAAAATACTATTCGGGTATTTTAACCTAAAACGACACCCCGAAGGGGTATTTTGGTCTTTAGAAATTTTAGGGTAATTAAATGGACGAAAATTGGGTTTAATTAAAAGACATTTAGGGTTAGTGGTAGTCATTTTCAACCTACGTGAGAAGAGAGAAAAAGAGAGAGATAACCAAGGAAGAAGAAGGAGACTCCATTAGAGCCTTAGCCAAGAACTCAACCTTTCACAACAAAAAGTACACCAGCGCATAGATCGTGTCAGGAGGATCGTTCCTATACCAATTTCAACCCGCGAATCAGAAGTTCATTTTTAAGGCAAGTGATTATCTTGCTTTTCTCTTAGCAATTATTACTCTTGTTAACATGTGTTGAGGTTTTAGAACAACTAATACTCAAATTGGGATTATCTATGATGAAATCGTGTAGGATTCTAGAAATCTGATGGGGGCTTGAATGTAGAGGATCTTTCCCCTTAATTGGAATGTGAAATTTGTTGAATTAAATGTTAATCACGAAATAAAAATGGAGTTTTTTATAGACAAATAATTCTGGGTTTATGTTAATATGGTTTATGGTTAAAATTTGGTAATTTATAGTAATTAGATGATGATTAGGAGGATTTGACCCCAAAACTATGTTAAGAAGTGTTCTAGGGTGGCTTAGAGTAGTTTGGTAACTTTGCATTTGAGTTGGAATGGCTTTAGGTTGAGATTTGAGAAGAGAAAATCTGGAAAATGGACTTTGGAGATGAACTGGGCGACTTCAAAAATTTTGTTAGAAGTCCAGCCCAGGTCGTTCGAACGAGACTTCTAACGAGATTCCAGTAGCCCTTCTAACGAGTTTGGTGGTTCGTTCGAAGTACCTTCATTCGAACTACCTCGTTCGAACGAGATTTTTGGGTCTTCTAACGAGATTCCAGAATGGTCTTTTTAAGCCCAAATTTTGTTTCAAACTTCCCGTAGGCTTATTAAAGTGAGTGTTAAACCAGTATGATCTTTGAGTGACTTATATTAATAATTAATAGTGATCAGAGAATAGGTCGACCCTCGGAAAGTATAAAATCCATAGAATTAAGGAGGTGCAAAAATACAAGGTAGAGTACACACTAATAAAGTATGAATTATAATAAGAGATATGATATACGTACTGCAAATACTAGACTATGGGAAAGCTAATGAATTTTATATAAGTTGTGTGCATGCTTATTGTTAAAAGTATTATGTGTATGACATACCTAGCTACTGGCCATCGAATGGAGGTTAACGCGTTGTGGACGACCGGATCCTGTGTGCCTTCGGGGGATTTAGAGTCGTATCACTAGAGCATGGATTCTAGGTACGGGCTATCAGTAAGAACGATAGTGATGACGATCGTATGGGTGCGTAGGTATGTGCGTAGCCCATCGGCTTGGGACTATATTCGCCTCCAATAGGTGTTTATATTTTTATTGGTTCTCGAGAGATTGAACCTGTTGTCCTCTATGAGTGAGCTTTGCAAATGGACTAGATAGCCGAGTATGCGTAGCACCAAGGATTTCTCAACCAAAGATGAATATTGCTATATTTATATAATTTAATATATATACATTAAGTGAATAATGTGTGTATACCGGAAATCATGTTTGGTGTCTTATGCTATTGACGCTATTTTTATATGTACACTTATGGTACTATTAGTTGGGCATTTAGAAGAGTACGAGAATAAACTAAAGAAATCCTAATTTTGTCGAAATTATAAGTACATCGGTTTTGAGTTATTTGGGGAGAATTTCAAACATCATATTATACACTCAATAGTCAGTCAGGGTATCATGACTAGTATGGGTAGTTAGGCTCGTTAGACGTGCACACTAGATCGAGGGGTGAGTATCTCAAGTGAGTACGCTAAGTTAACTTGATTAATAATTGTGCTAATTGAATCAATTTAAACACTTGCTATTTTAAACTGTTTTCAACTCGGGCTCTGACCCGTTTTTCTGTATATCTTTCTATTGCTCCATTATTTTAGGTGCCCAGCCACAGGGACATCAGCCTTAGAAGACCCTTTTCAATTACCGTGCTATAGCTGCTGTGGAAGCTGCAGGATTATTGCTAGTAGACGACTCAACTCATTCTTTCCTTTTCAGTTATCCATTATGTTGGATATGTCGTCCTTACCTATGTTTACTTTCAGAGATTTAGTCGTTTTAAATTCTCTATTAGATTTGATTTCTCTCATTGGATTTATTGTATGGGATTGTACCTGGAGATGTTTACTCCAGACATTTATTTTACTTCAGTCAGACTTTACTTATGTTACTGTGATGCATGGTATTTATTGGTATTCTTTTAGTAGTAGTTAATGACAGGATAAAATTTAGACATAACCCTTTTTAATTACTAGGTGGTTAGTTTTATTAAAATAAAATTTGAGTTCTCGACAGTGATGCATTATCTGAACCAACTTGATATTCTGAAATTAATTAATTAGGGACTGATCACCTGGTAATTAATTAGGCGGGGGTGTCACACACAACTAAGAAGACGGTGATGAGAAATTGAAGAAGAACACAAGTATTTTTTAACGTGGTAAAACTCCGCCCAATTGGGGAAACATCCACGGTGACCTCTACGTCACAAAACAAAAAATCCGCTAAAATCAAAGTAACAAATTACAAGCTATTTAACAATCAAACCAAACAAACACACCTAAACTAAGGGTCCGTTTGATAGCACAAAAATTCCAAGGCAAATTTTCAAAAGATGGAAAATTCTGGTATTTTCCAGCTTTTAGGCTGTTTGATAGCCTTAATTTGCCCTGGAATTTGTTTTCTATGTACAACACCCCTTAAGCACAATTTGCCACCCTAGGGTGGAATTCAATTCTTTGGGGGGGGGGGGGGGGGGGGGGGTCAGGTTTTTGTTTGCCACCTTTGGGTGGCAAATCACTTGAAACAATTTTTTTTTATAACTCTATATATTTCATAAATATATAAATATATATTGTTAATAAATATATAAATATATATATTTTGTATACTTTAATATATATTCGTATATTTTAGGGGGGTCAGGTTTTTGTTTGCCACCTTTGGGTGGCAAATCACTTGAAACAATTTTTTTTATAACTCTATATATTTCATAAATATATAAATATATATTGTTAATAAATATATAAATATATATATTTTGTATACTTTAATATATATTCGTATATTTTATATATTTTAGCACATATATGTATATTGCGTATATTTCGTATATTTATATATATTTCATATATTTATATATTTCACATATTTATATATTTCGTACATTTATATAATTTATATAATTCATATATTTTAATATATATTTATATTTCGTAAATTTTGTATATTTCATATATTTGATATATATTATTTACAAAATATATACATATATATATATAATATATATGTATATTATATTCTGTATATATACATATATATAATATACGTATACAATATAATATGCACATATATAATATACATTATTCTGTATATATATACATAATATACAGAATAATGTATACTATATATGTGTATATTATATTGTATACGTATATTATATATATGTATATATATACAATATAATATGCACATATATAATATACATTATTCAGTATATATATATACATAATATACAAAATAATGTATACTATATATGTGTATATTATATTGTATACGTATATTATATATATGTATATATTCATAAATACATAATATATATGTATATATTCATAAATACATAATATATATGTATATATTCTGTAAATAATATATAGTGTGTGTATATATATATATATATATATATATATATATATATATAATATATATATATAATTTACATATATATGTAAATATATATTCTATATATATGTATATATTCTGTAAATAATATATATTTAGTATATTCAGTATATAATATAATATATATTCATATATTCATATATTCATATATTAAATATAATAATATATTTAATATATGAATATATTTCGTAAATAAAATATTATATTTTCATAGATTTTGTACATTTAATAATATAAAAATCTATTATATTATTAAATATAATAGATTTATATGAATATATATATTCCGCAAATAATATAATATATATGCATATATTTTGTATATTTAATAATATATATTTATAATTATATATATATATTCCGTAAACAAATTTTCCACTTTTATATCTATTTTTCAGCTTTTGCGTTTGATAGAAAATGTGGAAAATTGATGATTTATAACTTGTATCAAACAGACACAAGTTGGAAAATATTCATTTGCCTTGGAATTGTTTCCCCTGGAATCAAATGTCCTGGAATCACTTGCATTTTCCTAGTTTTCTATCAAACGGACCCTAAGTTCATAATCGTTACCAACTCCTCTAGATTAGATCTGACTTCTCTGAAGGTTAATGTTGTTGATGTTCTCTCGAGCTTTCATAACTTTACTTGATTCTAGTCTTTACGTCGACTCAAACAAGTTCAAGATCATATAACCAACACTTTAAGTGTGGTAGAGTGTAATTGTAGTGGTGATGTGCTTTCTACATATTCATGCAACACACTCACACTTAAGACAGACATAATGATTTAACCAATTACAAGACTATTAGATATGCAGAAAATTCTAAAATCAATTTAGTCAAAACTACAACAAACTTTTAGACCTTTCAAAATATCCGCAGATCAAGACGGAATCTTGTTGTGAAATATCCAAGATCCTAACACTTTCTGGTTTTGAAAATGTTATATAGAAAGTGTTCCCCCAATCAAGATCTCAAAACTAGATCTTAGTCTGATAGCGCTGAGTAAAATGAAATCAGAATGAAGATTGTTGGTTTAGGGTTTTAAAACATGAAATCAGTTTTAAAAATAACCAACAAATAAGATTTCTCGAAAAGAGAAATCAAAATAGTAATCTATCGAAGTGAGATGTATCACAGAGAGGAGATCTCAAGTTTCTATAAAAAAGAAACTGAAAAACTCCACGTGATTAAGTTGGAAAGATGATTAAGAACAAGAGAGGATAACTTCTCAACACATGATCTAAACAGTCGGGTTTAAAATCACATAAAAGTGTTTCTGGATTTAGGGTTTGACGAAGTTAGGTTAGGGTTTCTTTTTTCTCTTCTCTCCCTTCTCTATTTTTTTCTTTCAAACGAGGAACTTTCAAAAGTCTCTAAATGCTTCACAGAAGGCTCTTATTTATAGTGGCATTCGAAGGATCTGGAACCAAGTCACAAACCAAGGGCTGAGAATAAAAGGTTTTAAATCGATGCAAATCTAAGGGTTCACAGATAGCGGTGCAAATCTCTTATCTGATTGGTTAAAACCATCGCACTTGGATTAGTTCCAAACGCATGCAGAACGTTGATTAAGGCAATCCAATGGTCTAGATCAAGTCATGGGTTTGTGAGTGAGAAGAAACACAAATCGCATCGTTGCTAGAGCAACACGTGTAGGCTTATGATCAAGTCTAAAACGTGTGTTTTTGATTTACAAAAAATCCAAGTTTCACCCACAAATGTTTCTGCCGCTTTTGGATTCTACCCAAGACAGTTTTAAGGTAAAAGAATTATTTTCAAATCAACCCCAAAGCTTTATAAAGTTCCAAATTTTAATTTCCAAAAATTAGTTAGAATGTTTAGAAAATATTTATTGAATCCCCAAAAATATTTAAAAATCATTTTAGGGGATTTAACTCACACAAGATCATAATGAGAATGAAATACAACATGTATGCAATCCTAGTGTGTGGTGTATGTGAAATACCATCAAGAACTTATAGAGGAATTTCAAAGTTGATAAGATCAAGTCTGAGGCTTTTTGGTTCAACAAGGAATGGACACAATTTTGTCACTATTTTCAAACTAGATAAACTCCTATATAATGCAGACTCAAATGAGTCAAAGATATAGGGTGCTTCAATCTCCCCCTTTGGAAATATGAGACAAAATCTCCTTTGAGTCAACAAGGACTCATAGGGATACCAAAAAGAAATAAGAGAATCCTATTCCTATAAAAATCTATCTACCCAATCTCATACAAATAAAAATTACATAACTCAACTATGTACAAACCATTACCCTATCAAAATCTGATGCAATAAGGAAGTACTGAAATCTGCAAAAAGATACCTAAGATCAAGTTCAGTAGATAAGAATGTACAATGGTGTCCAAGTGGACTCAAAATTTCTCCCCCATTTTGTCTCAAATGGACAAAGGGCAGCAATAATAACATAAGAGAGTAATAATCAGGTAGATATACAAATTATTCAGCTAAAACCATGCCAATTGATTTGCGTAAAGATTCAAAACGCAAAGTTCAAAGGTTTTGTAAATAAATTAGCCAATTATAGATTAGTAGGTAGGTAATTAATCTCTAGTTCTTTTTATTCAATCAATTCTCGTATGAAGTGATATCGAATTTTAATGTGTTTAGTGCGAGAATGTTGAACTAGGTTCTTAGAGATGTTGACCGCACTCTGGTTATCGCAATAGAGATGGAGTTTTTCTTCATTTATTCCATAATCTCTCAGCATTAGTTGCAGCCATAATATCTGGGCACAACAACTTCCTGCTGCAATATATTCAGATTTTGTAGTGGATAAAGAGGTGCAGTTCTGTTTTTTACTGTTCCAACCAACCAAGTTGTTACCGATGTAGTAACATGCGCCTGATGTACTTTTACTATCATCAGAACACCTAGCCCAATCATCATCAGTGCAACCTACTATAGTGCTCGATGTGTCATTAGTGTACCACAACCCTAAATTGTGAGTGCTTTTTATGTATTTAATTATTATTTTTACACATAACAAATGGCTCTCTTTGGGATTATTCTGATAACGGGCGCACACACACACAACGAATATGATATCTGGGCGCGAGGCAGTTAGGTAAAGCAGACTTCCTATCATACTACGGTATAAGGTAGAGTTAATGGATTTACCATTTTCATCTTTGGAAAGTTTGATCGAGGTACTCATAGACGTTCTAGCTTCCTTAGCCGTATCTAAGCCAAACTTTTTTACAATCTCTAAAGCATATTTTGATTGCGAAACAAATAAACCTTCTGAGTTTTGTTTTACTTGAAGACCTAAGAAAAATTGCAACTCCCCTATACGCGACATTTGAAATTCTCTGTGCATAATGTCTGAGAAAGATTAGCTTCTGAAGGGGAAGTGGATCCAAAAATGATATCGTCAACATATACTTGAGCAATAGTAATGTTGTTGTCAAAATGTTTCACAAACAAGGCTTGGTCATTTCCTCCTCTCCTAAATCCATTATCTAAAAGAAAGGTGGACATACGCTCATACCAAGCTCTAGGAGCTTTTTTTAACCCATAAAGAGCTTTATTAAGATGATAAACATGATTAGGATGATGTGGGTCAATAAACCCTTTGGGTTATTCTATATGGGTCTCCTCAGTTAGGATACCATTTAGAAAGGCTGACTTTACATCCATTTGGTAAAGTGTGAAATATAAATGATAAGTTATAACAAAAAGTAAATGAACAGATTCGAGTCGAGTAACAAGAGCAAACGTTTCCTCGAAATCTATTCCTTTAATCTGAGAGTAACCATGGGAAACCAATCTATCTTTATTTCTAATGAACATCCCAGACTCATCGGTCTTGTTTTTAAAAATCCAACGTGTGCCAATAACCCTTTTATTTTCATGTCTAGGTACAAGATACCAAACATCATGAATGATAAATTGAAGAAGCTCTTCTTGCATTGTAGTAATCCACAATGGGTCATTCAAGGCTTCATTTATATTTTTGGGCTCAATAAGAGACGCAAAACATGCAAAATGAGCAATGTTTTGAAGTTGGGATCTTGTACGAACATGTTCTATATGATTACTAACAACGTTATATATGGGATGGTCTTTAGAAACCCAGTTAGGTACTTCAGGGGTCTCTGTTGGTAAAGACTCAGTTATTTCAGGAGAGTCATAACTTAAAAAGCTTTCAGACTCTTCTACAATGGCTGGTCTAGTAGTTTTACTTTCTACATAAGTTTCATTCACAATCACATTAATGGATTCCATCATGGTCTTAGTACGCAAGTTGTAAATACGACAGGCTTTATTGTCAGATGAATATCCTAGAAATATAGCTTTATGTCCTCTTGTTTTAAACTTAGATAAGTGTTCTCTGTCTTTATAAACATAACACGTACTACCAAATGTCCTAATATATTTAAGATTTGGCTTCTTGCCATACCAAAGTTTATAGGGGGTCTGTTTAAAACTCTTCCTAAGGTAGACTCTATTGATGATATGACATGAAGTACGCATTGACTCAACCCAAAAATATTTGGGTAAGTCTTTGGCATGTATTAGAACTCTTGCCATTTCCTGAATAGTCCTATTTTTATGCTCGACTATCCTATTTTGTTGGGGTGTCGTGGGAGCACTAAACTCTTGCTTGTAACCATTATAGTCATAATATACGATGACACCTGAATATATGAATTCTCCTCCTCTATCACTCCGAATTCTATCTACTTGGAGTCCTTTTCATTTTCTATACGGAGTAAGATTTTTAAAAACACTCTGAAGGTTTCAGACTTCTGTTTTAGAAAAGCAACCCAAGTGAATCTTGTGTAGTCGTCAACCATAACTAGAATGTAACTATTGCCACAAAGACTAATAGTACGTGAAGGACCCATTAGGTCCATATGGATAATTTCTAATGGTTTGGAGGACATAATATTTTTAACCCTTTTGTGAGATGCCTTAACTATTTTGCCTTCTTGACAGGGACCATATACCATGTTTGAAATGGGTTTTATTTTAGAAATACCTCTAACAATTTCCTGAGAGGACAATTTACTAAGGCTGTCATAATTTATGTGACCCAATCTGTTATGACATAATTCATTGTCATCCATTCTGGCAATATTACAGACCTCTGTATTAGGATTTACTGTGTAACAGTTATTTGGAGTACGGAGTCCTGTAATTATGCATTCACCATTTTCATTTAAAATTTTGCAATTGTTCTTCGAAAAGGTGACAATATGATTGGAGTCACAAAATCGTGAAATACTTAGTAGATTAGTCTTAAGACCTTTTACTAATAAACCATCTTCAAGAATAGGTAATCCTACTTCTTGGAGTGTTCCTTTGCCAACGATCTAGGCTGAAACACCATCTCCAAACAAGACTTTGCCTCAAGAGAAGTTAGTTTTATTTGAGACTTTGGATTCATCTCCGGTCATATGCTTAGAACATCCAGAGTTTAAGTACCATCCAGACGTGGCGTGTTCAGCTTTCAAAGCACTAATCACTATGTTACATTTTATCTGGGGTACTAGATCATCCTTTCTTACCCAAATAGCTCTGATTTTCAGTTTACGCTTATTAGCTTGTATTTGATAAAACTTGCGAGCTTCGGCTTTTTGTTTATACAAATTTTGCGCAATTTTATTGTTGTTATAAACATTTTGAGCATTTGGTTGAGAAAAGACTCTAGGATTATTTCTTGAGGATTGTCTTTTATTAATAGATCTTGTCTTTCTCTTTCGATAGTTAGAGTTTCTGTCTGGTGGTTTAGGAAGAACATAATTGTTACGGCTTCTCCTCGAATAGTTAAAGTTCTAATAGGTAAAGGAGGGATAAGTATTTTGGTATAGGCGTTTGGAATAGCAACCATCTAAGGAATGTCCGTACACATCACAGTATGATCAATAAATATTGCTCGTAGCAGTTAAGTCTTTAGGAAAGTTGTTGAACATAGGTTTCCCCAAGTTATGACTTTTGGCATTAGTTCTAGAGGGAACAGTTTGAAAATAAGTCTCACTCTTTCTAATAGGAGGACAAACGTACTTGGATTTAAGTTGAACATTATGCTTAGAGGTACTTGTCTCATCAAAGTTTAACTGCTACTGATTTTTATCAAAATCAGTTTTCAAAGATTGAAAGTCAGGACAAATTTCCATAGGTCTTTTCCCAATAGTAACAAACTTTATGGTTTCAAAGGGTTTAATTTGTTTGATATTTTTGGTGCAAAATCCTATTCCAGATCTATCATCAAAATTGATCTTGCTATCAGGAACATAGTCCTCAAAACAATTAGAATTGCTTTCAAATTTTGAGAATTTTTTGAAGACTGTTGATGCCTTTTCTTTTGTTTGTTCCAATTCTAATAATGATCCTTTATACTTCTTTTCCAAAACATTATTGGATTCAGTCAAGTCTTTCACTCTTTGTTCAAAAGCTTTTATTTCCTCATTATGAGTTAAACTTTGAGACGTATACTCTTCAACGTTTTGTTTAACTCTAAGGACTCTAATTTTGTGGAAAGATCTTTGATAAGCTTCTCTAGTCTAGTGCTTTTCTTGAGAGTTTTGGTGTAAAGTGTGTGAATGTCAGGAAGATCCTCATTACCAAAATCACTAAGTGAACTGTGTGCTGTGTCCCCTATCGATTTAATTTTTGGACTCACACACCCATTGGCAACAACAGTACGACGATCACTTTGACTCACACACATAAGATTTTCAGTACTATAATCATTTTCAAGCTATAAGGCAAACATATCAATAGAAGCCAAATCAGTCATGGTATGATCAATTTCCTCATCATCATTGTATATTATCTTAGCAAAGAATGACATGCAAGGGTCATAAGAGTTGGATGGCTCAAGTTCTTCATTTTCAGAGTCACTTGAGTCATTCCAAGTCTTGCATAGCTGAGCCCTATTCTGTTTGGGATGATTGTCTAAGTTAACCCTACAGTCACTAGCCATGTGTCCAAATTTTCCACATCTTCAACATTCAACATTTTTAAGGTCTTTCTGAGATCTCTTGTGGTCATCAGTCTTTTGTTTGTCAGGTCTTCTCTCATGAGGCCTATTATTAGGAGTGTTGGAGTAGTTAGGTTTCCATCCTCTAAAAGCAACTTTGTTTCAAAAGTTTATAATTTTTTTGAATTGCTTAGACATGAGAGCAATCTGATTATCCAAGTTATCCAAGTCACAGTCCTCATCAGAGTCAAGGTCAGTTTTGATCAACTTAGATGAAAAAACAAGATTATAATTACCTTGTTTTTTACTCGTCTGGATCAATTATTTCTTGATTTCTAGTTCCATTTCCACAGTTCTTAATTTACTATTGAGGAGTTCTGGAGTTAGGTTTTGATCATCCATTTCCTCAATAGCATATCTTTTGTTTTCAAACTTATGTGGAAGTGATCTTAGAATTTTGGAAATAATTTCTTTTCTATCATAGGTTATACCATTTGCATGTAATTTAGTCACAATGTCAGTTAACCTAATGTAGAAATCATCAAAGGTTTCAGTTTCAGGCATGACAAGAGAGTTATACTATTGGATAAGCATTTGAGTTTTAGTAGCTTTAACTCTCGTATCATCCTCATGAGCAGTTATAAGAGTATCCCATGCTTCCTTAGAAGTTGTGAAGGATGAGATCCTCTTGAACTCATGTTCATTTATAGACATAAATATGGCATTCTTGCCTTTATTGTTACATAGTGAAATTTGTTTCTCATCTTTAATGAATTCACTTAGTTACTTCCTGATTCTCACATTACTTCCTTCAGCTACTGGTTTAGTAGGTAAAGTGTAGCCATTTTCTATAACTTCTCAGACTTCATCTCCTAGAGTTCCTTGAATGAAAGCAATCATCCTTACCTTCCAGTAAGGAAAATTAGTTCCATCAAAGAGAGGGAGTCTGGACAGGTTACTTAGTCTCTCAAATTTCTCGTCCATACTTTTGTTTTGAAAAAAACAATTTCAAAAACACATGATCTAAAAGATTTTAAAACAGCCAAGCTCTGATACCAATTGAAAAAATGCCACTTAAGACATTTAGTACAAAGTTAAACTGTCAAAATGTCTCCGAGCTGTTTGTTGAAAAAACTCTTTTAATCAAAACAAAACTTAACACAAGATGTGTTTAAAAACTTATCAAAATAATGTGAATGAGTGTGAAAGAGTTATTTCAGATCTAGTAAACTAGTTTTGAAAAACAAAACTTAAACTATTAAATCAACACAGCTAAGAAGAAGGTGATGAGAAAATGAAGAAGAACACAAGTAGTTGTTAACGTGGTAAAACCCCACCCAATTGGGGAAACATCCACGGTGACCTCTACGTCACAAAACAAAAAATCCACTAAAATCAAGTTAATAAATTACAAAATATTTAACAATCAAACCAAACAAACACACCTAAACTAAGTTCTGAATCGTTACCAACTCCTCTGGATTTGATCTGACTTCTCTGAAGGTTGTTGTTTTTGATGTGCTCTCGAGCTTTCGTAACTTTACTTGAATCCAGTATTTACGTCGACTTAAACAAGTTCAAGATCATATAACCAACCCTTTAAGTGTGGTAGAGTGTAAGTTTAGTGGTGATGTGCTTTCTACATATGCATGCAACACACTCACACTTAGTACAAACATAATGATTTAACAAATTACAATATCACTAGAAATGCAGAAAATTCCAAAATCAATTTAGTCAAAACTACAACAGACTTTTAGACCTTTCAAAGTATCCGCAGATCAAGAAGGAATCTTGTTGTGAAATATCTAAGATCCTAACACTTTCTGGTTTTGAAAATGTTATATAGAAAGTGTTCCCCAAATCAAGATCTCAAAATAGATCTTAGTTTGATAGCATTGAGTAAATTGAAATCAGAATGAAGATTGTTGGTTTAGGGTTTAAAAACATGAAATCAGTTTTAAAAATAACCAACAAACAAGATTTCTCGAAAAGAGAAATCAAAACAGTAATATATCTAAGTGAGATGTATCACAGAGACGAGATCTCAAGTTTCTATAAAAAGAAAATGAAAAACTCAATGTGATTAAGTTGGAAAGATGATCAAGAATAAGAGAGGATAACTTCTCAACACACGATCTAAACACTCAGGTTTAAAATCATAGAAAAGTGTTTCTGGATTTAGGGTTTGACGAAGTTAGTTTAGGGTTTTTTTCTCTCTCCTTTTTTTTCTCTTTTCTCTCTCTTCTGTCTTTTTTTCTTTCAAACGAGGAACTTTCAAAAGTCTCTAAATGCCTTACAGAAGGCTCTTATTTATACCAGCGTTCGAAGGATCTGTAACCAAGCCACAAACCAAGGGCTGAGATTAAAGGTTTTAAATCGATGCAAATCCAAGGGTTCACTGATAGCGGTGTAAAGCTCTGATCTGATTGGTTAAAACCATCGCATTTGGATTAGTTCCAAACGCATGCAGAACGTTGATTAAGGCAATCCAATGGTCTAGATCAAGTCATGGGTTTGTGAGTGATAAGAAACACAAATCGCATCGTTGCTAGAGCAACACGTGTAGGCTTATGATCAAGTCTAAAACGCGTGTTTTTGATTTACAAAAAATCCACACCCACAAATGTTTCTGCCGCTTTTGGATTCTACCCAAGACAGTTTTAAGGTAAAAGAATTATTTTCAAATCAACCCCAAAGCTTTATAAAGTTCCAAATTTTAATTTCCAAAAATTAGTTAGAATGTTTAGAAAATATTTATTGAATCCCCAAAAATATTTAAAAATCATATTAGGGGATTTAACTCACACAAGATCATAATGAGAATGAAATACAACATGTATGAAGTCCTAGTGTGTGGTGTATATGAAATACCATCAAGAACTTATAGAGGAATATCAAAGTTGATAAGATCAAGTCTGAGGCTTTTTGGTTCAACAAGGGATGGACACAATTTTGTCAGTATTTCCAAACTAAATAAGCTCCTATATAATGCAGACTCAAATGAGTCAAAGATATAGGGTGCTTCAAAAATGTTATGCCTCTATATTCAACACTGTTAAAGAGTTTGACAGGATCGATGATTTACATACAACTTAGAGCTCAACTAAGTATAATGCATAGTATCTTCAATTATTCGATAAAAAGTTATGCAACCCAGCAGCACCCATAGGAAGCAACTCTTCTCTCGGAATCCACCGACCAGTCTCAAGATGCGGAATCCTTTCTTCTTCAGTAGTAGAGTCGTAACTCCACAAATCAGCTGTAGAGAAAACTCTACGAGGGTTTGATGTTGTGTATGGAAATTGGGTTTGACAAAACTCAATAAATCATATTTAGGGATATATGATTTGGAAAACAAAAGTGTTTTTACGAAACAAACGGAAGAAAACTTTTGATGCAGGTATAGTAATTGATTTTCGCCAAAAGTGTTGTGTAAAATAGTCCAAAAGAATCCTTTTTATTTAAAAATACAAGTTTTGAGGTGGCGAACTCTTTCGAACTAATATTGGACTTCGTTCAAATGAAAACCATAGTTTCGCTGTAACGAGGTCCAATCTCGTTCGAACGAAAGGCTTAGCTCGTTTGAACGAGCTTCCAATGAACTTCCAATGAGGTTTGTTCTGTCAGACAAAGACCACTTGTTAGTTGCTCATTAGAAGTTCGTTCTAACGAATTTAGTGCTACGTTCCAATGAAATTCAATCTCATTTAAACGAGAACAATGTCTCATTTTAATGAGAACAAGGCATCGTTCTAATGAGATGGAAATCTTGTTCCAACGAGCCAAAAATAAAAAAATTATTTCGAAAATAATTTTTATAAAAAATGTCTCGAGTAAAAAATCATCCCAGAATATATTTGACTTAGAAATAATCACAAACACAAATCCATATACCTCCATATTGTGTTCGTGACGATTCCAATGACTTGAAATTTTAAAATGATGCTTGGTCACTAACATGTCTTCAAATGATCATGGAAGCATATGCAGATGTAGTTTTCAGTATGTAATGGGATATACCAAAATATCTAAACAATGTGCAATGATAAATTCTTTCTCTTACAGTTCCTATCTACTATTATTTCAACTTTGTTCCTATTTTTATGTTTTCCTGTATAATATAATTTAAACCCTGTATTTTCTGTTTCTCTAGCTTTCTCACCAACCCATTTTGTTTCTTTTAAACAAGCTATGTTAATTTTTTTTATCAAAGTATCCACTAACTCCAACCATTTCTCTATCATAGTCCTTATATTCCAAGTTGCTAACCTAAGTCTACAATCCTGTATTAGCTTCTTTACCCGCACATATCCAGATTGTTTCTTGGCCATTTCTCATCTCACTCGGGCACCGATGCGACGCCCCTTGCCTATTTTTTGAGACACCCGATGGCAGGCGTAATACTTCTCTTAAGGAGAATGTACCATTATTAGCGTATATATTCATAGGATTCGTGTTCATAAGTACTTGACGAAGTTTTATGCTGGTTGTCAGTTACCTAATACAACCCTCCTCCTTCATCGACACCCGATGGCATACCCAACGTAATTACACCCAATTATAATGAAATTATGGTCGTTAATGAGCCAGTACCAACGATTGTTGATCACTCAATAGATTTTATTACATATGAAGTAAGTTTGTTATATTACGATGTTATTATTTTCTTCTTATTATTAATATGTTAATTCTATGACATTTCGATTTTGATGTGCAAATATTTTTTGATCGGATTTCTTTGATGCATTAAGCCTTGGAGTGAGTTTGGAAGTTGAGGGTGGTAATTGTAATAACTAATTCAAAGAATCCATCGAATGGTAGGCATGGGATGTTGTCAAATTTCATCTTATACCGAACTTGGGTACTCCCTCATTTTTTAATCGTTGGTTTCATCGGTGGTGTGAGACCGTTTGGACGTGAGAAAATTGTTGTAGCACCCGCTCGGGGTAATATGGCTCGACCATGTCATAGCATATTAAAAGTTTCGTACACCATGCAACCTCCTGGACGGTTAAGCAACCTCATAGTTCTTGTATGGGTCCCATGTCACCTACATTTATTGATACAATGTTAGAACGATAATTAGAAAAACACATCAAATACTAGCAAAAATAATAATATAGTAAATACTCACATCGGCAGGAGTAAGACCATCAAGTTATTCCCATAAATGAATTACCTAATGATCGAGGTGCCTACTGACCATACGTGATTGCCACTAGATAATCGGACTTCGATCTCATTAAATTCTATGTTTAGAACACTTCATCCAATGTGGAAATGGTCGTATATGCAATCCTGGAGTAGCGATAAGTAACCACCAAATTATTTTACATCTATCCTAGACGCTGAGCCCAACTATTGATATAGATGAGCAAGTATGCCAGTACCCTAAACAATCGCACTGACACTAGACAAGTCTCTTAAACTATGAAGATATTAAATCAATATCTTATGTCTTGTCTTATCAGGTAGAACCGTACAACCCATCAAAAATAGAAGATATGTCGTCTCATTTTGTTCAACCTCTTCTCTCATTGGATTTTCCTTCAATGCCATTCCGTTGTAATTTTTTCCACCTAATCCAAACGTACAACCCAACTATCCCGACACTTGTTTTGTACTTCATCATTACTAATACCCCAAACACTCGAACACCATCTGTAAAGAGTCATCCTTTGTCATCAACCCTCCATCTTCCCCTCCATGAACACAATGTACCACTACCTGTATTCGTAGAATATGAAACACATTATCTAACGTTATTATCATCTCACCAAATGGTAGAAAATTGTGTTTGTTTCTGATTTCCATCTTTCTACAAATGCACTTACGAAAACATAGTTGATAAAGTGATGAGTCAACTCTGATAGATGGCCCAATCCAAAATCATGAATGTTTTTTTGAACTTCATCATATTCTTTTGTCCAGTCCCATTGTCATATTTTTATGAAAGGGTTTCTTGCTTTCAAGTATGCACGATCCTGCAAAATTAACGGGAGAGAATTATATTAGGAAAAAACTAGAAAAAAATATAAACATTAATTACACCAAAATGAAAAAAAAAACTTACAATTCATTGCCATATCACATAAGCTACATGGTGCATGAAATGCTTCAAAATTTTTCCATCCTTAGGCCCATCGCCATCGTCACCTACTAAATTTCCCTTAACCTTATACTCATCCATCTTCTTCTCTATGGATTGTGATTTTATCTTCTTAACGACTTGAGCCTCCTCTACCTTCTCACCTTCACTCTCACTCTGGCTATCCTCCGTAGGTTGCCTTTACTATTTCCTTCACATTCACTAGCTTCACTTTCACTCTCACCCTTATCTTCCACACCCTCTCTTTCACTTCCACTACCAATTTTTCTCCCACTTGCCTCATAAACTATTTTATGTTCATCATTATTAGAGCTGCCAATATTTTACTCAATAGTGTTTTTCCTAGAAAAAGTAACATTTTGCTCATGTCACTTTCGATCCGAGTGGTTACCTAAACATACCTTATGATCTGGCCGGTGTAGGAGAACTTTTCTATGCTTTTTACACCCTTGTCAAGTTTTAACCTGAAATTAATATTTAATCAAACTTTACAATAGTTTTTAATCATTAAATTTCACATTTAATCATGATATCGCCATGTCCTTATGTAGAGGGGTACCCACTCGGCTGCCCATAAGCAGTCCTAATGGGGCGAGGGGATTCACATATGAGGGGGTGTGGAAATAAGTCAAATTAGGAGACTAGGCGAGGGCATCCACAACGAGTGGCCCAAACCCAATGAATAAATGAGATAGGGTGATTTGGACGAGAGGGTCGACCACGAGTGGCTCAAAGCCTTAGATGATACACTACATAAATTTGGACGAGAGGGTGCACAACGAGTGGCTCAAAGTCTTAGATGAGCCAAGATAGAAATTTAGATGAAAGGGTCCACGAAGTGTGGCTCAATCCTAGAGATAAGCCTAGATAGAATTTGGACGAGAGGGTCCACAGTGAGCGGACCCAAAAGGAAAAGGAGTCCAAGATAAATGTCGGGAAGAAGGCTTGCAGCAAGTAGTCACAAGTTAAACAACCAAAGGCTAAATAGAAATGGTGAGGGGGTGCTCAATGAGCAGCCCCAAGACAAAAGATAAAATGCGTGAGAAGACCTAAAAGTTTGAGGGGATAATCACAAGTTTCACTTGATAAAGAATTACTAACATCATTATTTTTCTTGCAGAGGTAGTCTTGATCGAGCAAGCAGGCCAGTTGGGATCTTCTGGGAGTTTTTGTTGGGTGGCTAAGAGATGAAGTTTGTTAGGCAAATCCAAAACTCAACCACTTGACACTTTAGGATAGAAAGAATACTACTATGAGAGACCCTAGGGATCACTCAAGCACTTACACATCCCACACTCATAATAAATTAGTGAGTGGCCAAGAGGATGCTGACAAAAGTAATTTATAACTAACAAGGTCACTTGCAAGTTTTTTTACAAAAGTTTGTACATCAAGGTGCCATTTGAAAAGATATTTACTGAATCACACGTTTTGGCACAATTAGGTGACATATTTTCTTTTTGACTTTGGTATGCGTCGGGTGTCGCCTGTCAGAGAAGGCATGCGATGCACAGACAAACAAAGACAAAAGTTACATTGCAGATCCTATCTATAAGAGCGCTTTATTTTGGCGCCCAAACAACCCTAGTTTCTACCTAAATATACGACCCTTAGGTGAGGTCAAGATAACACAAAAAACTCAATTTAGCACTGTTACTCTATTAAAATCACACTAGAAAAGTATTCACTCCCTCCTCTCTCTCTTAGGTATCAAAGTTCTTATCTCTTCACTCCTTTTACAACAATCACTTTCAGGATCTCTCTCTCTCTCTCTCACATACTTTATCATTATTATTAAAGTTTTTACTCGTTATTCTCTTTTCAGATAATAAGTTACAGAGAGCTCCATTGTTACCAGAAGTAAAAGGTCTTCTTCTTCGGATGCTCCTGAGACCTTGAAAACATTGATTACAACATTTGTGGAAGTGGAACACACCTTACCTATTCCGATTCGTTATAGACCCCATTACAATCACCCTCCTACATTTCGGGGAGGTATTCTCATTGCTATAGATAAAGAAGGATACAAAATTTTAAATCAACTAGTATTTAAAGACACTCCAGCTAGTAATGGATTTCAAAGTGACCAGATAACCCAAGAGGAGGTTATAGTGATCAAAGTGAGAGAAACTGCTCCTTAAGGGGGTAGGTCAGTGCAACAAAAACCATGCCTTTAGCGGAGATGAAATTGATGAGTATGTTTTCTGAGTTTTTAAAGCTGAACAATGTTAATCTAACAAGTTTGAGCCAAACTTGCATGACGTTTACAGTGGCATCTGTTGGAGGAACAGTAGCAACAACAGCGACTGTAGAGGTGGTTCCACCTCGGAAGATGGTAGCAGAGCAGATAGCAATGCCAGTGAGTTCACCGGCGACAAAGAAAGTTAGCTTAGAGGAGTCCCCCTCCAAAGTCATCACTATAGAGGAATTGAAGTGTCTACTCTCCTCTCAAAGGGATTCTCTTAATATGTATAAGGAACTACAAAATCCCAATCTGGAGAGCATTAATGAGAAGCCATACCCAAAAGGGTATATTCTCCCCAAATTTATAAATTTCAATGGAAAAGGTTAAAACTCCAGGGAGCACGTGAAGAGGTTCGTGGAATACTTAGGTGTTTATGGAAATGACAAGGAGTTGAAGTTGCGAGAGTTATCCAATACTCTCACATGAAAATAATACACGTGGTATTCCCATGTGGCACCGAATAGCATTCCAACCTGGGAGGAGATGCATAGATAGTTCCTTTAGAAGTTCTTCTTGGCAGAAAATAAGTTCACATTGAGGCACCTCGCATAACCTTGTGAAGAATTGATGCAGTACATCAAACGCTTTCGAGAAAAGGGCATTGGATGTTCACGAGGATGTGGCAAAAGAAAGTCTACCCCAGATATGTGTTGAGGGTCTACTAGAGGAATATAAAAATCCACTTGGTCAATGAGACCAGATATGGAACGTTAAGGGAGTTCACGTAAGTAGATAGCAATATTGCGATGATTATCAAACCCCGATCACAAAGTTAGAGGAGACAGGTGCCCCTAACAGTGGGAACATTCCAAGTCCCCAGATGACAAGCCGTCAACTATGTGGGTGGAAACTCAAAAGGTAAGAAAGGAGGCCAAGGATTCAAAGGAAACAATCCGATAGGTAAAAGAAACTTTGTATATGACATTTTGTCACCACTGCCTTGCAGTACGGTAGAGGTACCTTAGTGCACGAAGGGGTAGCTGGTTCCCCTCATTCTAATGGGCAGATACCAACAACGACAGAAGAAGTAGATGCCAAGTTTTGTGAGTTGTACCAAAGAGTTCAGCATGCTACTAAAGACTCCTTCTATTTGTGAAGAATAATTAGTGAGAAGGTGGCTAATGGAACTTTGCAAATTCCACCATTAGATGTCAATGAAAACCCTCTTCCAACTCATCACAATAGCACATCGAACATGGTGGTAGCACATAATGGTGGAGTAATGAAAGATCATGTGAGGAGTGGCTAGCTAATCTGGACAGAGAAGAGCAAGAGGATGAGTTGAGTGAGCCAATGAGCCCCTCAGAAGGAAGAACAAATGTGGTCTTTGCTATAGATGAGAGAGGGACATCTGAAGTGAAATATGTATGCAATGTGCAAATGTATGAAGTTGAGCTGAAGTCAGAATATGCAACCATAACTAGAAGTCCTAAATTCAAGTGGTTTTTCGATCAGATTGGGGTGAAGCACAATACCCGTATAGTTATTATAAAGAAGATCCTAGAGTTAGTTCAATAGTAAGGGGATACCTCTCTAAATTGGCAGGGATCCATAGGAAAGATGATCAAGAGGTACACCTCTGAGGTGGTGTTCTTAGAAGTAGATATACAAGTACCATATTTCCACAATCATCCTTTATACATGACTGATTTAGTGAATGGAATTAGTTTTCCAAGGGAGACGATGGATGTGGGGGTGGGGTGGGGGGCTCAATCAATATCATACCCATTGGTACTTTGTATGAGACTGGTATTTCTCAAGGAAAATATTGTGTCGGTGCCACTCGTAATTTCTAGCTTTGATAATGCGGGGATGAAATCACTTGGATATGTGAATGTAGGGATAAAATTAGGAAACTTCAAGTCACACATCAACTAGCATATCATAAATGCCAACACTAGTTACTAGCTCCCAATTGGGTGAGTATGGATGTACACACATGGGATAGCACCGCCAATATTCCACCAATGTGAAAAAGAAAATATTCGAGGAACAGAGATTATGATCAAAGACACAAAAATGCCATTTTTAGTTGTAGAAGCTCACTTAGTGGACGCAACATTCTATACTGAGCTAGATGAAGAAAGAAGAATCTTGACCAGGGGTTGGAGGAGCCCCACGTGGTTAGAGAAAATGATCAACCCAAAAAGTCTATGCATGAAAGACTGGGACAATGAGTGACCCTTTCAGAGGAAAAAAATGAAAGGAAAGAGGCAGTTTGAAGTTGAGACAAGCCTCCTCAAACATGCAAGACAGTTTTGTTACCTGATGGGAATGTTATTTACCATTTATAATAGTCTGTGTGGGCACAATTTTGGGATAAAAGTGCTAACCTGACACCATAATTCTTTTTGGTAGATGAGTCCCACATTATTGAACATATAAAGGAGCCTGAAGAGTCACCTGAGTGCATGTAGGATGGGCCAAGAAAGCATTTTCAAGAACTGGAAGAGATAAACACAGAAGTAGAAGGGGAGATGAGAGACCCATCTTCATCTCCAAAGGCTTGAATCCTAAACAGAGGGAGGAGGTTGTCATCATGCTCAATGGGTTCACAAATGTGTTCGCATGGAAATATACAAAGATGCCTAGGATAGACCCAAAAATGAGCTCCTACAAGTTGAATGTTATTCCACTTGCCCTACTATTGAGACAAACAACTCACACCTACAAAGCTAATTAGACCTCAAAATTAAAGAAAAAGTAGAGAAGTTATTGGCAGTAGGGTTTATCAATCCAATTCAACATCCCATATAGATTTCAAGTATTGTACCTATATCTAAGAAAGATAAGAAGCAAATAAGAATCTGTGTAGGCTTTAGAGACTTAAACTGAGCCTGTTGAAAAAATGGATTCCCTCTGTCAAGCATTGACAATTTTGTGGATGCCATAGCGGGACACGAGATGTATAACTTCATGAACGGGTACGTTCATTATAACCAAATTGGAATAGATCCTGTTAATGCTGAGAAAACTGCTTTCTGAACACCCTTGGGGAACTTCCACTAAATAGTCATGACGTTTGGGCTGAAACGCAGGTACCACCGATCAATGTACAATGATGGATATATTTTATGAATTGTTTCATGATATATTATAATTCTATGCAGATGATCTGGTGGTGATGTCCAAAAAGGAAAGCAATCATATTCAGGATCTGAGGTGGGTGTTCGAGAGGTGCCACAAATATAAGATGAGAATGAAACCCTCAAGGTGTGACTTTAGGGTAACAACAGGGAAATTTTTGGGTTTTGTCGTAAACAAACAAGGGGTGCAAGTTAATGAAGAAAAAAGGAAATCCATCTTGATGATGCCATCGCCAAAAAGTCAGAGAGACAACTCAAGAGATTCTTGAGAAATGTTTCTCACCTGCGAAGATTCATCCTACCTTCGACAGAGGTAACTCACCCTTTTGTCCCTTTGATGAAAGAGAAGGCCAAATAGATTGGGGGGAGGAACAAAAGAAATATTTCGAGAAGATAAAGGATATATTGACCTTCCTCTCAATGATGGCACCATCGAAAGAAGGTGCACCGTTGCTACTTTACTTGACCTCAACATAAAGATATATAGGAACTTTTCTTGATCAAAAGAAATCAAGAATAGAGAGGTTGGTGTACTACTTATCACGAGTGATTTCAAATACTGAGTCCAAATATACCAGCATAGAGATGCATTGTCTTGTCTTAGTTTTTATAGTGCATAAGCTGAAACATTATCTACTTTCTTTCACAGTTCACATCATCACCAAGTGTGATCCAATAAAATATCTCTTGGCGCGAACTGTCCTAGTGGGTAGAGCAAAAAAGTGGTTTCTAATATTGTCAGAATATGATTTGAAATGTGTGGTCCTGAAGGCCATCAAGAGTCAAGACATAGCAGATTTGTTAGCCCACTTTCCGAGTCAGAACTTCGAGCCTCTTAGTGAGGAGTTTCTAAGCGAGAGTTTTCAAGCCTACCTAGCAGAAGATATGGAGGAGTGGAAGATGGAGTTTGATGGCTTTTATGCCTAAGGGACATGTGGGGTTAGAATTATCCTCTCAAACGAAAAGGAGAAGGTTACTCTCTCTTTTAATTGAATTTTAAATGCTCAAACAATGATGTGAAGTATGAGGCCCTCATCCTAAGTTTTCTAGAGTTATTAAAAAGAGGAATCAAAGTGCTATGTATATGAGGAGACTCTAACTTGGTGGTGAAACTAGTTAATGGAGAGTTTCTCAAATATGCCAACCTATCCCCATATAAATTAATTATTCAAGGATTACTTAGCCAGGTTTTAAAGGTAACGATAGGGATACATGCTTAAATGATGAACAGGAACTCAGACGCATTGGCCACGATAGCTCATAAATTAGAGATGGGGGAGCAAGAAGCCACTATCACAGTGAGACAAAGAACAATGCCAACTACGATGAAGTCATTATTTTCAAGTGATGAGTCTGAAGACTGGAGATGTCTTATAGTAAAACAGCTGGAAAAGTGAGAAGGAAGCATAAAGATGAAAGAGTTAGTGAATTATCACCTACTTTAGTGGACGCTTTACTTTAAGAGCCTAGGAGGATTCTTGCCAAGGTGTGTAGGGGAAAAACTCTATTTAAATTGCCAAATCCAGTTCGACCAACCTATTGAGGCCAACTTCGTAGAAAACTTTAAAGATTGGAGATAACCCTACATAGACTACCTCAAAGATGGAGAGCTGCCAGTAGAAATGGTAGACGAAATTTAGTTGACGAAGAGACCGAACCTCTTCTACTTGGTAGATGGGATACTATGAAAAAAGGGTTATAATGAGAAGGCACTGCGATGTGTGTCCAAGGGGGATGTAGATAAAGTGTTGAAGGAGGATCATGAGCTTTCACATATGGAAGGTGCTAAGTTATATGATTAATTAATGATGCTGGGATTTTATTGGCCAATGATGGAGGTTGATTCTACCCACTTTGTAAAAAGGTGTAGGGCATATCAAGTGTGTGGAAACATGGTTCATGCCCCCTCAGTGAGATTAAAATATCTAGAGGCTCCTTAACCCTTCCACACTTAGGCATTTTATCGAGTAGGTAAGATAAACCCAGCCTCTCATGGCAAAGCCTTCATCATCGTTGCTACTAAACTGTACACTAAATGGGTAGAGGCAATCCTCTTGAGAAGGGTAACTGCTCAAATGGTGACCCAATTTATCAAAGAATATATAATATGAAAATTTGGAATTACAAAATTTATTCTAACAGATAATGGGAAAAAATTCGTATGGAAGGAGATGTGGCTCCTAATAGACAAGTACAAGATTGTGCATAATAGTTCAACTATCGCATATCCGAAAGGGAACGACCAGACAGAGACTTCAAACAAGACACTGATCAACATCTAGAAGAAGATGCTGGAGGACATGCTAGGGGCTTGGGATGAAAAGATGCCAATGGTATTGTGGGCCTATAGAACCTCGAAGAGAAATCCAACAGGTTTTACTCCTTTCTCACTTGTCTACGAGACAAAAGATGCTCTGAATAATGGTATCATACAAGATCCCAAGCATGTACAATTAGAGGCCCTAGATGAACATTGGGATAAGGCTAAAGAAAACTTCCAAGTCTATACCCAACAACTATCTAGAGATTATGAGAATTTAGTTGAGCCTAGAGAGTTTCAAGTAGAAAACTTGGTCTTACGAGTATTCACTCATCACTTGAGGAGCATGTCAGCATCTAAGTTTAAGACGAACTGGTAAGGGCCCTTTGTAGTAGAGGAGTGGGGAAGTTAGGATACTACTAGATATCTGAACCTGAAAGTGAGTACCCCCAGTCTATAAATTGTTAGTGGATAAAGGAATACTATGCTTGACTCTAATATAAGTTCTCTTCTTTTGGTGATTGCAAAAAGTTTTCTCTAGCATAGATACTTTTTTTTAAAGGAAACCTTGAGCACAATTAATGTAACAATACATACATAGAATACCACATAGAAGTGAATAAATATCAGCTATTTTGACTAGTAACACTCAAATTTTTTTCCTTTACTTATCTGTATTTTTTGCCAATAGATTATGAGCACCCACTCACTAATAAGATGTGAAGTGGGTACATCCAGAATAACCAATTTATCTTTTTTGCCTAAATATAAATAAAAAATAGATATATTTTTTCTAGTAGGCAAAACAAAATTTGAATCTCAAAGTTATGAAAAGGTCTAGAACATAAGGAACCTTACTCATTATACCTAGGGGGTATATCCATCCCAAAGGAAAAGTATAGTGAGCAAAGTCCCTCTAGGTAAAACCATTTAAATACCTCGCAGACTAAGGGGGAGTATCAAAACATTGACATATTCTTTTATTTTATCTTGAGAACAAATTTTGTAAAGTGAAGTGATATCTTTACTTATGTTTTACAAATTATTTACTCGATTATTTAAGAATATGTATAGAGGGTCAATTTCTCCTATAAGTTATTTCTTAAAAGTAAAAGGGTTTCAAATGAAATGTGGAACAAGTACCCCACTGACTAAGGGGCAGTTTTATAATTTAATTTCCCAATATTATATGCAAGCACTCCCACAAAAAAAGGGAGCAACTCACAGTAAACATATATCAGAAATAATAGAGAGAAAATAAGAGTAAACAAATGGAATCAAAATGTTGGTTTTCATTTATATGGAGCAGTTGATAACAAGGGAAAACCACGGTGTAAGTGTATAAAGATATACGCCATTCGTTTTGCTTGGCTCCCACCGATATGCAAAAACCTAGACTATTGACTACACTCTTTTAAGGGAGTATAGCGACCAGTCCGAGTATCGAATCCACAAAGATAAGTTCCTAGAATTCTATTAAGTTATTACTTTTCGAATAAAAGTGTAAAAGATAAATGTTAACAAAAATAAAAGATAATCTGGGGGTGGGTATTTAAACTAGATTAACAAAAGGAATAAAAATATAGGTTGCGAATAATATCCCTCACATCGGTTTAATGTGTATAAATGATTACATGGGACTACGAATTTAGTAAGATTGAATCTCATTTCGACAAGTAATTAAATCTATAGTTGTCACCCCCTAAATCTTCATAAAGGCCTACTATGATTTTGGCGTCAACAAATACCCCAAAAATTATACACGCAAGGTCGTAAATGTGGAGCATACATGATATATCCCATTAAATCTCCTAGGCGTAATAACAAAGACAACCCAATCGAATTAAATACATAAACTCCATCACCAAAGCAAAGCAATCCATTGAAACCAAGGTGAGTTCCATTAATCACAAACTAGTCTAAATTAGCTAGAAATCATAATAAATGACATGTATTGAATTCAAGAAAGTAAACCCAATTAACAAATCGAGTAAATAAAGCAAGTAAAGAAATACAAACAATGGAAGCTATATTAATGGAGAAGAAAGTGAATAGTTACTTACAATACCCAAATGGCACAAGCCCTAGGAGAGACAAGCTCCCACTCAAAATCCCCTCTTCTAACCTAAACTAGCCTAAAATACAATATATTTTCCAAAATAAACAAAGGGACTACTTATATTAAGTTACAAAAAGAAATAAAAGAAAAAAGGAAAAAGAAATACAAGAGAAAAATGCACAATATCTGGCATACCCGATTGATCGCGGCCCGGTGACCGGTCGACTAGTCCCTCATGAAAAAGTCTACTGCACTGCTCTCAAGACAAAGCCTGATTCACCGGTCGATCGGTGGACAGGGGCCGGTCGACCGGCATACAGTTTCTTTGCCTTCTTGGGTCTATAAAAGCGGAGAAAAAAATGCCGAACGAAAATGGCCATATCTTCTTCGTTCGAATTCCAAACGACGTGCCGTGTGGGGCCATACGAAGCTAACTCAACGAACTATGTTTTCGTGGAATCCCAATGAGCTAAAGATGAAGTGTGAAATGTCTAAAATGCCCTTAAAGTAGCGTATGAGGATAAAACTTCTCTGAATCGCAACCAATCCTCACTTTAAGCATTCCAATACCTACAAAAACTCAATTAACCCCTGCAAAGCATATAAACATACATAATAGAGGTTGTCTGGTTAACGATCATAAATATAGACATCAAGAACACAAAAATTTATAGAATGCATAAAGATAACGGGTGTGAGTATGCAATATTCGTGACGTATCACACTCCCTAACTTAGACATTGCTAGTACTTAGTGGTGAAACAAACAAAACATATCCACAGAAGGCGGTAAAAAAATATATATGCATCAAAACTATAAATACCACTTTTGTAGGAAACGAGATTGCATTTAACATATTCCATAAGTCGTTAAATCTCTAGGTTACCCTAATGGACGAGTGTCGTCTCGTGAGGATTTTTAGGGATGAAACCCACAAACATCATATGGTTTTCTCAAAATGTATACCCAATCACATATGACAAGTCCAACAATAATGAAAAATATTTCAAACACATTATTAGCAAAGTGAGTGAATTCACACAAAAGTTCGTATTATTAACATTATAGAATGAAATTCGTAGAATTGAAACCTTAAAATGTGGGAGGGGAGCGAGCACATGTAAAGTATGATTTGGCAAAACTTATATAAATCGGATAAACATTAAAGCATGCATATAAGTCAATCCTCACTGGGCATTACACTCAACAAATGAATTCACTATGAAATGGAGGTAATACACGGGATATGCGGGCATAAAGAGTAAATGTAAACGAAGACTAGGCCACGTACATGTAAAATATGAGGAACACTATATATAAAATGAAAAACTGTAATCTTAATGAAAGATACCATCATTAAAGGAGGCAAATATATTTTCACAAATTATCGCAACTATTTAAACGTTTAAATTGAATTCATCCTAGGATCACATAGGACTTATAGGGTTGTAATGTAGGTTTGGGGTTAAGGGTAAGAAATGAAAGGTATATTTACGGATTCAAAGTGTTCGGAGTTGACAAACTCGGGATAATGGGAAATTACGGACAATTTCAAAATTGAAAAAATAACTTCCACAACAAGCATTAAATATAACAATGGGGAGAGTAAACAAATCATATTGAACACTATACACAACATATACAAATTCTCTTTCTTTTCTTTTCTTCTTTTTCTCACTTTTTTTTTCTACTTTCTCTTTTTCTTCTCTTTTCACTTCTTTATTTTCTTTACTTTTCTCACTCTCACATAACGCGAACATCATTCAATACCAAGTATCATTCCAAATAAAGGTAAGAAAGGTGATATATATGGCTTATAACTTCAATGTGGAGTTGGTTATGGGATTTGGGGTTATGAAAAGAAAGGCTATATTAAGGCTCAAAGGGGTTGATGAGAGAAAACATTTAAGGTGAGGTCAAGGTCAATATGGGCGATATAACAAAGATGGCCTATGATCATTTCCTAAAGTTTACACAATTCTTGAGTAAAATCAAACTTTGAAAATTAATCTCAAGTAACACATTTCAACATATAAACTCAATTAATGAACGATCAATGAAAGAACAGTGAGATTACCAACGACTGTAACATTTTAAAAGAGGAATGATAAATGTATACCATTAACAAATGAAGAAAAGCCAAAGCTCACTATGTGTAAGTATATATAATGCGATAAAAGATTACCGAGTTACAAAAATCTTAAACCAAATTAATAAATCAAGAAAAGTGCATGTTCCCATGGGATTAAAATTTAATTCATGAAGTTATTTATAATATCAATAATTGAGGACCAAAGTCTAACAACTTTTAAAATCAAGAACATGCACCATTGAGTTGTCTATTGGATCAAACAATTATTGAAATTTATCATTGGAAACAAAGGCAAAATGCCCAACAAAGGAGAAAAAAGAAAGAAAATCTTTTTGAAATTTTTAATTTTTACAAGAAAAGCATGCTTGGAAAGAACATATAATCAAATCAAAGAAACTACCAATGAATGGATAGAATACCCCACCCCCAACTTAAAACCTGACATTGTCCTCAATGTGCATTAAGAACCACGCTAAAGAGAGGAAAATAGCGATATTACCCAAAATGGAGCAATCTCATGAAAGTACAAGTCCAATGATTCTAAAAAATATGTTAGTATCAAGCATAGCAAAAACAAATAACACAAACATAACTAACTATACTAAACAATGAGTAAGAAAAAAGAAAAATAAGGAAAATAAAAAATAAGTTTTTACAACCTACAATTTTAACTTCTAACTAACTGTACACTAGAAGTTGAAATTTTTGAGGGTCCACTCAAAATACGATTTGACTTTGGAGGGTTAACGGGAGACCCTCCCTTTCATGCATACCTTCTGAAAAATAGGAATTTCGTTCAAATAACAGAAGGGATGTGTAAGGCGGAAGAAATGAACCACCCCAAATTAAAATTTTTGGAGGGGGGATGGGGGATTGGGATAAAACGGGCAGCAAATACAAAAGACGAAAAAAATTAGAATTTTCCCTTAAATATTTTACAATTGGAATGGGAGGTGGATCACATGGAGGCAACGATGCCTTCATTGAAAGCAACTCGAGCAAGTATTCCTCATCGATAAAAGGGTTAAACATTTTAAAGTTCGAAATTGATTCATCACGTACTTGCATCGGTTCGACAATATAGAATAAAGACGGGGACAAAAAAAATTCAAACTCAAGAGACGACTCATCATCGATTGAAGATTGAGTTTCGAAGGAAATAAGATAATTTTCAATGAAATATTCTTCTTTGGGGGCCAAAGAAGAAATCATTTCATTACAGAGGGATACCACGTACATTTCTTCCTCATTTTCATTCTCTAGTATACCATGGGCCAAGTCAAGAATGGTTTGTTCCAACGTAGGCACACAATCCTCATTTGGTTTAAAACATTCCTCGATTTCAAAGTTCTCGGAAGAAAAATCACCGTCGGATTAAAATAATAAATCCAACTTATGCTCCCAACAACGATTTTCTTCTCGATAACGGTATTTAAAATTTTCATTTTCAAGAAGGCGCAAGCCCACCCCGAAAGTCATAGGCCGAGGTGCAGATTCTTACAAATGAGAACTTTGAAAATCATCCTCGGAACTACTATCAAAATTATTATTATAAGAATTCTGAAAACTATTGCAATTCGTTGTAAACTTATTATCATAAGGATTTTGTGGCCCAATATCGGAATAATCATTTCCAAAATTCTCGTAATATTTAACTTGTGTTTGGTTATAATCACCTAAAGATATTTTAGATGTTTCCTTTTTTGGGGCTTCTAAGTGTTGACCAAAAGTCATAGGTGCAGGGGGATTTTGAGAATTACAATTATGATTACCGAAAAAATTGGAATACGATATGCTTACCCCAAAGAAGGCTAGAGATGGAAAATTCCACAAAGTGATGTGCGGCCAAAAAATTCAAGCGTTTCTTGGTGCTCAAATGTAGAAGTCCTACAAAAATAGTTAACAAAGAATACAAATAGAAAGAAAAATATTACGTAACACTAAATCAATTAAATTCTAAAACAAACTAGTCCTCAACAATGACGCCATTTTGATAATAGAGAAAAATCGTGGAACAAATGTATAAAGATATATGTCGGTCATTTTGCTTGGCTCCCATCGCTATGCAAAAACCTAGACTGTTGACTACAGTCTTTTAAGGGAGTATAGCAGCGAGTCTGGGTATTAAATCCACAGAGGCAAGTTGCTAGAATTCTATTCATTTATTACTTCTCGAATAAAAGTATAAAAGATAATTGTTAACAAAAATAAAAGATAATCTAGGCGTGGGTATTTAAACTAGAATAACAAAAGGAGTAAAAACTATAGGTTGCGACTAATATCCCTCACCTCGGTTTAATGCGTATAAATGGTTACATGGGACTACAAATTTAGTAAGATTGAATCTCATTTCGACAAGTAATTAAACCTAGAGTTTTCACCCTCTAAATCGTCATAAAGGCCTACTATGATTTTGGCTTCAACAAATATCTCAGAAATTATACACGCAAAGTCGTAAATACGGAGCATACATGATATACCCCGTTAAATATCCTAGGCATAATAACAAGGACAACCCAATCTAATTAAATATATAAAATCCATAACCAAAGCAAAGCAACCCATTGAAACCAACATGAGTGTAATAGACCGTATTTTTATGGCCTTTAATTATGGATTAATTAAATAAAATTTGGATAAATTAATTAGAAATTAATTCGGATTTAAATGCTAGCGAGACGAGAGTTAGTATTTGATTATGATAATTATGTTGAATATTACTTAGTGAGTATAGTAATATATGATTATGAAATTATTAATATTGTCGCGAGTTGAAAATACGGCAGTTTCAGTAATCAAGTTGGGACGCGCGTGTCAGTCGTGTCAGGGGGAGAGAATACGATAGGGGGGAGAAAATATTACCTAATGGTGGAGTTATGTGAAAGCACCCATACATATTTATCGTGGACAAGGTGCTTATTGAGGTTTTGTGTGGATAAACCTTACTATTTACCTCTGGATGTTTAGAGGTGAGCGGATAATTAAAGTTTTGAATTAGTCAGGAGTTAGAGTCCGATGACTATAATGGGATAACCCCAAACTGTATTAGGTGGCATTTGCCTGTCATAAAAGTTACACCGTCGGGAACACAGATTCGAAGAATGGACAAGAGTAGTCAGATGTTCATATGGTTTCTCCCAGGATGGGAGTTTTATGTTTAGATAAACATGGGAGTTGATACGAAGTGAGGTGCGACCTCCTAATAATATTGAGATAATGTGGCCAATGAGGTATAGGCTATTCTTATTCGAAGGTTATTTGGTAGGAGCACAAGGTGAGGTGCCGTTATTGAGGTGTGAACCTATAGCCGATAAGGCATAGAGAGTGTTCAATAATCTTGTTGTGAAGCGGGAGGACTATAGTGATCGAGCCTTACTTTGAAGTTGGTTTTTAGTACCGGAGGACATCTATTTTCTACCAAGTATGCCTTACTTTTTCAAATTTCCGGACGAAATTCCGTTATTAGGGGAGAGTATGTAATACCCTGTATTTTTATGGCCTTTAATTATGGATTAATGAAATAAAATTGGGATAAGTTAATTGGAAATTAATCCGAATTTAAATGCTAGCGAGACGAGAGTTAGTATTTGATTATGATAATTATGTTGAATATTACTGAGTGAGTATAGTAATATATGATTATTAATTTATTAATATTATCGCGAGCTGAAAATACGGCAGTTTAAGTAATTAAGTTGGGACGCGCGTGTCAGGGCCCAATTTAATGTATTTTAAAATAATTTATTTTTATGTCATCCGTGTGATCATTTTGAGTGCACCAACGTGTCCGAAAGGGTCTAGATAGTCAAAAAACACTAGCCGGGGGTTTAGTTTGGGTCCCGGGGCATTTTAGGCCTTACTAGGAGGGCATTTTAGTCATTTTTATTATTTGAGGAATAGTCCCCACGAATTTTAAGTGAATTATATCAGCCAACACTTAGGATACTTAGGGTTTCTATCACCAAAATTCACAGACGGCCATTAGAGAAGAAGTGGAGGAAGTTACCAAAGGAGAACCACCACCTTTTGTTTTTTCACACCACCGTCACCACCATCGGATAGATCGAGAAGAGAGGATTACTCCCATATCATTTTATCTAAAGGATCAAAACTTCTATTTCCAGGCAAGTGATTTAACTTGCAATAATTCAGTGCATACATCATCCATGTTAGTTTAGAATTAGGGAATAACCTTAAAAAATGATGAATGAATGGATTTGAAGAATTAAAATCTTAATCTTGGTAGGTTTTGCATGTAGTTTTTTAACTTCTGGGAATATAGCATCCACAAAATTATGATCCATATGTAGAGAATTATAAATTTGTATTAAGTTATATAATGTTCTTGAAGAAAATAGGATATCTAGGGTTTTTATGAAAAATATATGATTTGACCCAAGAAATTGATTCTCATTATGATTTGATGATTCTAAAATCTTGGAACTTATGTAGTTATGTTGGTATGATGTTAGGAGTAAATATTTGGGAGTATGGGACATTATAGTAGAGGATTTGAGGGTTAAGTTTGATGAAACACGCAGGCAAAATTATGCAGAATCACAATACCTATTGGATCGATCGATCGACCCATGAATGTCGATCGATCGACTGGATCGATCGATCGACCCTTTCCCTCGATCGATCGACCCTTTCCCTCGATCGATCGACTCCTCCTGATTTTTGTAGATTATTTCCTGTAAGGTATGACAATTCCCAAGCTTATAAGAACTCTTAGGGATATTAATAGGATATTGTGGGACTTGGTTAAGGTCACTAGGGTTGTAGTTAATGCAAGATATATGTTATTCCTTATGGGATTTAATGGAATACTTACGAGTGTTTACCGAGTGAGGTACGATTAGAAATTTCATGAAATTGGGATTTAAATTGGACGAATGTTAATTTAAGGTTAGGACCAGTAGAATAGGGACTTTGAATTACTGAAATAACCTTGGAGGCAAGGGGGTGACTTAGTAACCTTTGAGATGGGTTTAAGTATTCGGATTTATACGACGTGAGAGTTATCGCGCTACACGTATTACGTAGAATATATGGGATGACATTAAAATGTGTATGTGACTCATAATATAGGATAGAGAGTACATATATTAATGTTGATAAATACTTAGGTGGTGTGATTACCTAATATATGGATGATTTCGTGTATGACATACATACCATACTTGCTATCACGGGAGGTTTGATTTTTAGAAGAGAACCATCTTATCTTTGTGTGCCTTCGGGGGGATTTAGATTGGTACCTCAAGAACATAGGACTGTGGAGGCTTATTTGTGAGTTGATAAGTCAGCTGACCATGGGAGCATAAGTATATGCGTGACCCATGGGTATGTGAACTATGTTCTCCTCCAATATACGTGAATTGTATTGATATGGTTCTTGAGTGATTCAGAACATGTAAATCCTTATGTGCATGATGTATCGGGATTGATAATAGGCTATGTGTGCACCGCAGGTTCCAGCCTTTTGGGGTGCCAGATTTGTGTATATATTATGCTAGTGAATTATATATATACACGTTTGATTACACCATTATTGCTTAGTAGATACAAATAACTAAGATATTTAAATGGGTTAAAAATGTGAGAATGTATATGGCACCTCAGATAAGTAATTTGATTAATGTAAATGTGAGATATAAGTATGACATATTTGGGTAATATGAATAGACACTGTATATTAGAATGTGAAAACAGGAGTTAGTACAGACTAGTTAGATAGTGGCATAACTAGGATAGGTTAAGGGTATACGTTAGGCGTGCACATTAATTGAGGGGTGAGAAACTCATGTGAGAGTACGTAACTAACATGTATATTATATTCACTGTTTAATGCAATTAAACACTTGCTATTTTTAAACTGTTTTCACCTCGGGCCCTGCCCCGTTTTCCTCTAAATCTATCTTGTTTTGTAAAAACCTTTTAGGTGCCCAGCCACAGGAACTCCAAGCATAGGAGTTCTATTTTTAAGACGTGTTTTAGCTACAGTGGAAGCTATAGGATCTCGGTATTAGACGCCTCCACATTTATCCTTGGTTCCTTCAGAGTCATTCATGTCAGTTAGGGGGGCATGTTGCCCATTCTTATTTAGAGTTTGTAGATACCGACTTCCTTTATTTCAAATGTTGGTTTATTTATTCAGACTCTTGTATTGGGATTTTATTTTACTATGGTATTATTATTGGAGTGTTTACTCCAGACTCAGTTTATTTCATTACGTTGGTTATTCATATGAGATTGTTTATGCGATTGATGGATGATGATTTAATTACTTAGTTAATTGTTAATTTAATTAATAAAATTTGGCATCTATCTATTTTAAATATTAGGTGGCTAGTAAGTAACTAAATGTTTTCGACAGTGATGCTAAGACTGAACCAACTTGATATTCTGTATTAATTTAATAAAGGAGTAGCTACCCGTTATTTAATTAGTTGGGGTGTCACAGTGAGTTCCATTAATCACAACCAAATCTAAATTAGCTAGAAAGCATAATAAATGACATATATTGAATGAAAGAAAGTAAACCTAATTGACAAATCGAGTAAATGAAGCAAGTAAAGAAAGCAATAAAAGAAAGCAAGTAAAGAAATACAAACAATGGAAGCTATATTAGTAGAGAGGAAAGTGAATAGCAGCTTACAATACCCAAATGGCACAAACCCTAGGAGAGAGAAGCTCCAACTTAAAATCCCCGCTCCTAACCTAAACTAACCTAAAATATAATATATCTTCCAAAATAAACTAAGGGTCTATTTATGTTAAGTTACGAAAAGAACTAAAAGAAAAAAAAGGAAAAAGAAATACAAGAGCAAAAATGCACAATATCTGGTATACCCAGTCGACCGCGGCCAGGGGGCCGGTCGATTGGTCCTTCAAGAAAAAGTCTACTGCATTGCTTCCAAGCCAAAACTTGCTTCACCGATCGATTGGTGGCCAGGGGCTGGTCGACCGATCCCCTATTTCTTTGCCTTCTTTGGTCCATAAAAAAGGGGAGAAAAAATGCCAAACAAAAATGGACATATCTTCTTCGTTCGAACTCCAAACGGCGCACCGTTTACGGCCACGTGAAGCTAACTCAGCGAACTACACTTATGTGGAATCCCACTAAGCTAGAGATGAAGTTTAAAAGGTCTAAAATTCCCTTGAAGTAGTGTTTGAGGATAAAACTTCTCTAAATTGCAACCAATCCTCACTTTAACCGTTCCAGTACCTACAAAAACTCAATTAACCCCTAAAAACCATATAAACATACATAATAGAGGTTTTATGGTTAACAAGCATACTATAGACATCAAGAACACAAAAAGTGTTATAATGCATAAAGATAACGGGAGCGTGTATGCAATATTCGTGACACATCAACAGTCTTTACGTATATAAAAAAAATGAAAAATACATGGAAAGATAAACTATACATCTCAAGAAACAACATCTAGATAAAATAAGAAAGAGGTTCTCCCACGAGCGAACATCAACGTAAGAGGAGCATGCTTCTTAAACAAACTCTTCCTCTAGTCTAGCCAACTTGGCCTCATCCTCCGAGTCACCAATCACGAGCCTGGACAACATAGCCTCAAGCTGCTGGATCTGGAAACACAGTCGAGTGGCCAGCCTCAGCCTGATGCTGCTGAACTCTAGTCTACCTAGACACATGAAACCTCATCATGTTCCTGAAGGGAATTCTTATGAAGTGGCGAACTGTTGTGTCAAGCCAATCCAACTAAAAGTGATAGACCATCTGAAGATCAAAATAAGATTCTAGAAATAATTAAGTCCTTGAACTGGTCAGATCGGTAGGAGGAGTAGACGAAAAGTCATGGATATGGCTAGAAAGGGCCTTCAGGTAAAATACAACAATGATGTCGATGTTGTGAATGCTCTGAGATGTGAAAGTCTCAGGATCATGCTCAAGGATAACCTCCAACACCTCCCTACTTGTGGATCCTAAATCTCTTAGGTTGCTCCTCGCCCCATAAATCCCTCATGATCTCAGGAGACTCCACCTAAATATCATTACAACCCGTGTTCCTAGAATTAAGCTCAGAGGCAAGAAAGGAGGACTTCTCTCCAGAACCCTCAGCACCATCAGAACAAGTGGCTCCATAATTAGGCCCCTCATCATCAGCCGCCTCCACAGGCTCACTCACATGATCCTAAAAATAGGAAACATGAAGAATATATAAAGAAAAGAAGAATAATAGTTAAACAACTTCACTTAGAAAAGAAATAAAAAATAAAGAGCCTACCCTTAGGCCCAAAGGGGAGAGCATGCTGCCTGCAAACTAGGAGGGCCCTCCCAGATGTGCTGTGTCAACCTGGTAAAGACATAACAAGTATAACATTATGTGACACCCCGACAAATTAAATACCGGGTAGCTACTCCTTTATTAAATTAATTCAAAATGCCAAGTTGGTCCAGTTAATAGCATCACTGTCGAAAACATTTTAATGGTTACTAACCACCTAGTATTTAAAAAGTAAGTGCCAAATTTTAATTAAAGTCTGATTAACATGCAACAAGTGTAATAAAGAATAAATACACCATTCACCATACTGAAGTAAATAGAATAACCGTCACAAAACATAAATAAAGTCTGGAGGAAAAACTCCTCACTACAAATCCCACAACTGGAAAGTAAACTGAAAACTAAAACAGTACATGCCAAAGTCTGAAACTGAAATGGAAATGTAACTCTAATAGAAATGGGCAACATGCCCTACAACCGATAGATAAAGAATCTGGAATCCAAGTGATAGAGGCGTCTACAAGCAAATCCCTGTATCTTCCACAAACAGCTACAGCTCGTCACCTGAATGAGTATCCTATGCATGGTGTCCTTGTGGCTGGGCACGTAAAATGGTTTTACAAAGAAAATAGATTTGAAAAGCAAACGGGTCAGAGCCCGAATGTGGAGTTATATTTTAAAAACCTGCAAGTGCTTTAAAAACATTTAAAACATTAAATGCAAAGTACATGTTAGGACGTGCACTCACATGATATTCTCACCTCTCGTCTAACTGTGCACTCCTAACGTAAGTACCCATCTATAACGACACAAACCACTAGCTAAGTGACATCATCTCTAGCTAGACTATCATAGGTCGTACCCATATTACTCGGTTCTATTAACATTATAACGCTCGTAATTAAGTAGGAGTTTAACGTAAACTCAGATGCTCAATATGCCATATATATATATCACTATCAGTTAACTCGCTATATTTCTCGAAGCAATACCGTAATTATATTCACAACATTAACGTGAAGGTTCCCATTAATTAAGTGTATATTATTCACATCATAAATATACAATATAAGCACCCCTAGAACTAAGCTTCGGTGCACACATACTCTGCTATCCATCCCGGTACATCACGTACATAAGGATTACATATTCCGAATCTCTCAGGAATAGTTCACAGATAACAACATCACAAACAATGGAGGCGAACACAGTCACATCACATAGGTCACGCACATACCTACGCTCCTACGATCAGCGGACTTATTAATATCCCAATAAGTCTTTCTATGACCTATGTTCATCAAGGTAACCAGTCTAAATCCGGGCAACACAAGGATTAGAGGGCCCTAAGCGAACGCAAACCTCCCGTGATAACAAGTATGGTAGGTATGTCATACACACAATTCATATACCAATACTAAGTAAACACACGTCTTAGTACTCCCGTAGTTTAATCGTAGTACATATCGCAATCTCGTACTAACTTATAATTATCGCAATTTATACTATTCCGGTTTATCATCATACGCGCCATAATCTATTCTCACGTCGTAGTAGATACTCACGTCTCAACCCAAACGGTTCATTGAATTAAATCTCTCGTATATAAATTTACTCCTCGTAATAACCCAAAAGTCCCAAATCTATCCTTACATCATCAAAGGAAGGTTATCTATATCCTCGAACAAGTTTACGGGACTCCAAAAATCAAAACAGTCCAAAAAGGACCAAACTGTCAACTCGTTAGAAGTCTCGTTCGAACGAGAGAGTTCGAACGAGATCCCTCTGTCAACTCGTTAGAAGTCTCGTTCGAACGAGGCTGTTCGAACGAGATTCCAGTTCGTTCGAACGAACTGTACCTTCTAACGAGATCTCGTTCGAACGAAGTTATCGAATGAGGCTCCCTTTCGTTAGAACGACTGGTCATTTCGTTAGAAGCTCGTTCGAACGAGTTCGTTCGAACGACCTGGGTAGGGGCTTCTAACGACCTGCCAGATTCGTCCCAGATTTGCCTACTCTCGTTTTTCACCATTTTTAACACCTCAAGTCTTCTCCAAAGTTCATTCTAACAGTGTTTTAAGTCCTCTAATCATACTAAAACGTGCTAAGGTCATATACTAACATCTTTTAAGGCATTAACGCGTCCTAAACATCATTAAATCACAAGATTTTATACTTTTCCCCAATTTTATCAAGAACATGAACCCTAGATTTATATCATCATCAAATCGCAGAATTTAATCCGTTTTAATTTCTTCTAATCACAATTATTATGAGAATAATCATCTACCTATCCTTCTACATGCAATTCTCTTCAAAATTTTCAAGTTCTAAACTCCAAACTACATGGGTTTTCATATTTCACCAAGAACAAACACAAAATTCGAATCTTTCTAACATGGAAAGAACATTCTTTGAAATTAAATGGAATTAAGTCACTTGCCTTGGTTGTCTCTGAGTTTGGATGATGGTTTGATAGAGTATTTCTGCAGAATTCCCTCTCTCCAAGCTTCTTCTCCAATGGTGGCTTAAGGAGGCTAGGGTTTGATTTGGGAAACTTAGAAAACTCTTCTAATAACCTACGTAGCCTTCTAGGTTAATATGGTTTGGTTAATGGGCTTAGTGGGTTAAATCCACATCAGATTAAAACTCCCAATTTTCGTCACTTTTAATTCCTCAAAATGTAAAATTACCAAAATACCCTTTAAGTTGCCGGTATGGCCTAAAAATACCCCGAGACCCAAACTACACCCCCGGCTAGTGTTTTCTGACTATCTCGACCCTTCCGGACGCGTTGGCGCACTCAAAACGACCATACGGATAATAGAAATAAAAGTCACTTTTATAATTAACATAATATACCATGACGCGGCGGTCACACGCGTCTCAACAAAATTTCTAAAATGCCGTATATCAATCTCACGACAAATTTTATAATACCAAATACATATATCAAAACATGTATGCACATAATCAAATACCAACTCGCATCTCGTTAGTATTTATAACCCGAATTAATTTCTAATTAATACGCATTTAATTAATTAATCCCAAAAATAAATATAGTCAAAAGTACGGGGTATTACATACTTCCCCCCTAATAACTGAATTTCGTTCCGAAATTCGAAACTAGAAAGTACCTGCTAAAAATAACTCTGGATAACGTTCGCGCATCTCATCCTCGCGCTCCCATGTGGATTCCTCGACATTGTGATGTCGCCACTGAACACGCACTAACGGAACTATCTTTGACCGCAGTTTCCTCTCGCTTCGGTCCAAAATAGCAATCGGCCCCTCCTCGTAGGAGCTATCCGGCTGGAGATCGATGTCCTCCACAGCAATGTGAGAATGAGCCAAATTATCTCTAAGGTATTTCCTTAGCGAGGAAATATGGAACACATCGTGAATCCGATGCAAATGCTCCGGTAACCCAAGTCTATACGCAACCGGTCCGATCCGCTCAATAATAGGAAACGGCCCCACATACCTCGGTGCCAACTTCCCCTTCTTCCCGAAACGCATAATCCCCTTCATAGGAGATACCCTGAGAAAAACCTGGTCACCTACTTGGAACTCCCTGAAAAATCTCTTCGCATCAGCATAACTCTTCTGCCTATCTTGAGCTACCCGAATGCGACTCCGAATCAACTCAATCCTTGTCGAAGTATCCTGAATCACTTCCGGCCCAAGCAGTTTGTTGTCCCCCACCTTTAACCAACATGCTGGGGAACGACAAGGCCTACCGTACAATGCCTCAAACGGATCCATGCCAATCGTGAACTGATAGGAGTTGTTGTAAGCAAACTCCACCAGTGGAAGGTACTGCTCCCATCCACCCCCGAAGTCAATAATGCACATGCGTAGCATGTCCTCCAACATCTGATTTGTGCGCTCGGTCTGCCCATCAGTCTGCGGATGATAAGCCATACTCAACCGCAATTCCGTGCCCATGGCCTCCTGGAAACTCTCCCAAAACCGCGAAACAAATATCTTGTCTCTGTCAGACACGATATTTAGGGGCACACCGTTGTAATAACCCGCCCTTTTGGAGATGATTAGATTCCATAATTAAGAATAATTTGGAATTTGGAGAATTTCTCGAAATAGTAATTTTGGGATTTTCGAGGATTTAAATATTTTCGAAGGGTGTTATAAATTATTTTGGGACTATATAGGTCGAAGTAATTTAATTATATGTCGCCGTGGAGTATAACGACAAAAGAGGTAAGATTTTGAGTAAGACTACCGCATTTAATTATTTTGGGTTAGAATAGTGATTTGTGGTCAAGTACCTCGGATGGAAATTTCGACTGCGCCACAAGTCTCAGAATGTCCGAGATAGTCGGAAAAGAGTGTCCGATTGTCGAAAATGAGTTTCGGGTAATTTTAGAGGTAAAAGTAACTCGTAATTGGGTAAACGAGTCGTTTTTGGGTTTTAAGGGTTTAAAACCCTTTTCTCCTTATAAAAGGAGGAAGAGAGGGAAAGAAAAGAGAAATAAAGAAAGAAAAGAGAGAGAAGAGAGAGAGGAAGGAGAAAGAGGAGAAGAAATGGGAGATCTCGGGCCAACTCCGCCGGATTCGACTCGAGGTCGTCGGATTTTATCCACGAGGCAAGTGTTTACTTGCTTTATTTATTTTTGAGCATAAATATCTCATATCATACTTGGTATAACAAACCCTAATGATTTTGGGTTGGGTATTCGTGGATAAAACGGGTTTTCGGGAGATAAAACGAATAAACCCCTAAAATTGGTTAATTGGAGAAACTTAGGTTTTATGTAAAATTAATTGGTGGTTTAGGGTTCTAGGATGTTTAGAACCCTTAATATATGGGTATTTGTAGTTGTTTGAGGTTGTAGGACGTTGGGTAAGGCGACAAAATCTTGGGAGAAGCTTTAATGGCCGAAACCGTCTCGGAGAAGACGATGAATAGTGTAGGCAGCGTGCTTACCGAATCGATTCGACCTAGAGGCGAATCGATTCGGCTCTTGGTCAAAAAATAAAAATTGAAGATCTTTTCGACGCGGTCGCGTGGGCGCTGACCGCGTATTTTTCTGATTTTTTTTGGATTTATAGTGATTTTTCTACGGAAAGCTGTCCGAGACTGAAATCATTAGTTAGAACTTATTGGAGATAGATATTAGGGGTTCTCAAAAGAATTGTTAGGACCTCTAAAGAATTCGAGGAGATATAAAAAAAAATATTGGGTTTGTAGTAATAAAACCAAGTTAGGATTTAAATGGATATTGGATTGAATCTTGGGTATTTTGGAGATTGAAAAATCGCCCAAACTGTGACCCTCGAACAGGCCGAATCGATTCGGGTACAGGCCGAATCGATTCGCCTAAGGGGAATTGGGTTTCTGTAATGGGCCGAATGGATTCGGGTACAGACCGAATCGATTCACCATTTATAGACCTGTTTGCAGAATACTTTCCGAATCGATTCGGATTGGGAACCGAATCGATTCGCCCATCCGAATCGATTCGCTAAAGGGGCGAATCGATTCGCTTAGGCCAGAATTTCTAGTTTTCTCCCTTTAAGAGTATGGGGAGTTGAATTACCATTTGGGATTTTTATGGGGATTCCTAAATAAGGGTTTTGAGGATAAATAAACCTTTAAGAGATGATTGAGGTAATTAGTATTGAACAAAGTAAGGAAATACTTTGGGTTTAGTATCATGCTTATATGAAAGCATGATTATGATTCCTCGAGGGAATCTTTGGGATTAATGGTCATCGCTATATATAGTTGGCAAATATGGCCATTTATGTATATTCCAGGATGAATATATGGTATATGTATATACTATGTGATTAAAGTATATATGATATGATGTAAATGATTTTGAAAATAAAATATAAATGTTTTCAAAATGGAAAGACAAATGATTTTCATAAATAATAAAAATGAGGATACACACCTCTCTAAATCGCTATCATAAGGGAAGTTGCGTTCGTATGGTGAAGCCCCCTGGCTAATGATGCAGGGTGGATATAGTCCTATAGGCCATGTGAGCGTTTGTTGTTATATTTTCTGCGCTGGTTAGGAGATTTCGGGTGTGGTCTTGACTATCCCGCAGGCACATGGTCGCTTCCCGACGTCTTTCGATATAGGATCCCAGGTTGGCTTGGAGGCCCTGGAAGATGATAGCCATTTAGGGGCGCGCACAGTGGAGAAATCCGGACGGGCGGTCTTAGAACGCGTTTATTAAAGCAGTTCATAATAATGGATTTGCTTTAATTATATTTCCTGGATATAGGAAGGGAAATGGGTTATATTATTTGGCTTCGGTAACACTTCCCGGATGGAAGAAGGGATGTGGAAGCATATGTTATGATCAAAGCATTTTTATGATAATGAAAATGTCTTTGAATACATTTCCTGAGTATAAAAAGGGAAATGGGATAATTGATAAAGGAAAAGCATTTTTATGTTAATAAAATTGGCTTTTAAAAAGTATATGATTTGTTAAAGCAATTCATGATAATGAATTGGCTTCTATAAATACATTTCCTGGATATGAGAAGGGAAATGGAAGTTTTTGAAATGAAAAGGATAAGTATTTATAAATACTATATGTATCAAGTAATCCTCAGTCCGGGAGATATTATTCGGACGTATATTGTAGATGTACGTATATGTATAAATCGAGTGCCGAGGGTCTAATGGATCCCGACGATCGACCGTGCTGCATAGTAGTGTATCGGGGGGGTTCCTTGTTTGGATTTCGCTTCGCGAGACACCCCACGCACGAATATGGCATTGTGTTGAGACTGGGGAGAAGTTTAATCCTTAGTGCTCTAATATTATTAAATGTTTATGGTATATATATTATATATATCTTTCTGTACTGAGGGACTGGCGGATCTCAAAGATCGACCTTGCTGCATAGTAGTGTATCGGGGGGGTTCCTTGTTTGGATTTCGCTTCGCGAGACACCCCACGCACGAACATGGCATAGCGTCGAGATTAGAGTGAAGTTTAGCCCTTAGTACATCTGTTTGACTATCTAGGTTAGATAGTGGTTGGGTATTAGACTAGTTTAGTAGGGTAGCTTGACTAGGATGTTTATAGGGATGCGCTAGGTGTGCACTGTTAGAGGAGAGGTGAGGGGTATCTCATGAGAGTGCGATACCAATTTAAATATGAGATAAAACTATTTTTCTAAAAATAAAGCATTTATGCACTTGCAAAATATTTTCAAAACATTCGGGCCCTGACCCGTTTGTCTACTCTCCTTTCTTTCTCTATACTATATATATATATAGGTGTCCAGACACAGGGACGCCTGGATGGAAATTCTTTCGAGTTAGACGTCTGCTGCAGCAGCTGTGGATGCTTGCAGGTTATCGGTAGACGTTTCTCTCCTTGTACTCTAGATAGGAGATATTGTATAAACATTTGAGCCAATGGCTCAATTGCATTTATTTATTCTTTCAGTACAGCATTCGATATGGTTGTATATTTGGACCGAGTGTTCGGTTATTTTAATTTATTTCATTTTCATTTCAGTTCAATTACGCATTTAATTGTGGATGTTTTTAATTGGTCGCTAAAAAGAGTAGTTAGATAAAAGTTTTTAACGCTCACCTAATAGGATATTAGTAATTAAATGGATTTTCGACAGTGATGCTAAGAATGATCCATATGAAACTCCTGTTTTAATTTAATATTGGAGTGATCGCCCGGTATCTTATTAGGCGGGGTGTTACAGATGGTATCAGAGCATCAGGTTCTAGTGTCCTTAGGAATCTGTGCGGATGTACTACGCTTTCAGCGTTGCTCTCATTTGTTATAGAGCCTCAGGACTAGGATTGTTGATTTCTATTGTGAGATTTCGTTCTCCTGCCATATTATGAGATTATAGAAATCTTTTACGCGCTCGTTAAGAATCGTGTGCGGATCTCGGAGGTCAGCAGGAGTTGGAGCTTAGCTGGGGAAGCTGGTAGAAGTTGGGGACGAGGACCTTAGTAGAGGCCACTCTCCTTAAGGCAACTATTAAGGATTGTTGCAACGACTACTAAAGTATGGTAGTTATGGTCAACCAAGTACTACTATGGTAGAAAGTGGTACTTAAGATTGAATTACGCCGTGGAGATAAGGGTTCGAAAGGGATCTTACGGATGATTTTAACCGTGAGTCCCCATGAATCAGCAGAATGAGAAGAATGTTGTTTTGGGAATTATTTGCCTAAGGTTCAGCCAGAGGCCGACGGTGAATAAAGAGTATTATGGTTAAGTGAACCTTGTACCTAAGTGAGTTAGGTGCAATGAATATTGAGTCCTTTCCAAGGAGGATGGGCTCACTAAAGAATGGGTATGTTCGAAGACCCCATGGTTGGACATCCACTCGGGGAAATCGTTATAATGAAATTGTGGTTATGAGTTTTACCTCAATTGAGGAGGTATATTAGGCGTGACTAGATGAAGTCGCGGTATTAGTTAGCCCTAGAATCGTGTGGGTAATTTGTGTTATGGCGGTATCGATAACATTATATCATGTATGCCTATGTGTTGTCCGCAGTAGCGGAGTTTTATTTTTCTTCATTCGCCATAGAGGCAGGTGCTGATATATGGTATATATATACATATCTGGTTAGTGATGCTCGTTTTATATGTCTATACGAGCATGGTGGTATGAGGAGCCTAATACATTATGGTGTAATTGCGGAGCGATAGCAGGCTAAAAATGACAAGTCTATCGTGTCCATGGTTCCTGGAGGGAACAGGTTATTGTTGTGGTGTCTCACCTAGATATAGGTTGAGTTCACCTTATTTGTTATGGGTTAATGGAACTTCAGTGAGAAGAGGTTTCCTTATCGTGATTTGGGTTTATGGCGACCTTATATATATGATTTAAGGCCGCAGGATTTTCGTTAAGCTGAACATAAAGCTCATTATTGTTTGCGCAATGACTTAAAAATGAGTGCGAGCCCAGGGTGGTATGACTCTTAGTTAGAGATAGGAGTTCAGATCACCTTTTTGTTGGATTAGGGGATAGGGATATCCCGGTTGCATGTTTAAATGACAGAACTCCATAACCAACGAAGTCAAGGGTTAATGTGTGGAGGGGTTCCTTGTTTGGATTTCACTTTGCGAGACACTCCACACATGACTCTTAACGGCGTCGGGAGTGGAGAGCTGTTATAGGATGCAAGGATGTGGGTTAGTCTATTAGTGTGGATGAACCACTATAGACTATGAGCCCTGTGATAATGATACACTTATGGAAATATTGTGCTATGGAAAAGCACTAAAGTGGTCCTCTCACCACAAATAGTTGGGTGGAGTAGGACTTACAGAAATTGATTCGAGGATGTTAGCCAAGCCTTAATAAGAAGGCAAATTTGGAGAAAATCTTTGATCGGTGTGATGTTAGTAGTGTTCCTACAGAGAGTAGGCACTTTGATTAGTTAGGATTCCTTTCGTATGGGCAGAAGGATAAGATAATAGGAATGCGTTCGTAGGTTAGCAAAGTAGGATTTAGGACGTCCCGCTGGTGTGCCTTGGGCCGTTATATCTCGATGACCGACAACGCGAGGGAGTAGTGTAACGGGACGGTTCCTTGTTTGGATTTCGCTCTGCGAGACGTCCCACGCACGAAACTAAGCAAATGTCGGGAGTTGAAAGAGGCCTTGGGCACTAGGGACATACTTAGGATTATATTAGTTTCGCGTAGGTAGGGTGACGCATAGATTATAGCCTTGTTATGATGTAGGTTCGCTAGAGTTAGCAGCGCCGAGGTTAGGAGTTGGAATTTCACGGGTTGGAAGGACCCATAGGTGAGTATTACACCGAGGAAAGGAGACCCTTATTGGGAGAGAGTGTTACGTGTCAGACGTTCGCTACGAATGTGCAGATGTTCACAAGTTAGGAAGGTGTATGGGCACCTTGGTAAGGTGGTTTGGTATACCGCCTAGTTAAGATAGGAGCAGTACGCAAGATTGAAATCCATGCCAAGAGGCATTTTAGAGGATGGGTATTAAGTGACGTATTAGAGTCACTTTATGATTGCGATAGCCGCATAGTGTATGGTTAGGAACCATTAGGTTAGTATCCTTCCCTTCAGCTTTAGGATTTGTAGTAATCCTAGTTAGCGGGTGTAACTTGCATCTGAATTTCGAGGACAAAATTCTGTTGTAAGGGGGGGAGTATGTAATAACCCGCCCTTTTGGAGATGATTAGATTCCATAATTAAGTATAATTTGGAATTTGGAGAATTTCTCGAAATAGTGATTTTTGGGATTTTCGAGGATTTAAATATTTTCGAAAGGTGTTATAAATTATTTTGGGACTATATAGGTCGAAGTAATTTAATTATATGTCGCCGTGGAGTATAGCGACAAAAGAGGTAAGATTTTGAGTAAGACTACCGCATTTAATTATTTTGGGTTAGAATAGTGATTTGTGGTCAAGTACCTCGGATGGAAATTTCGACTGCGCCACAAGTCTCGGAATGTCCGAGATAGTCGGAAAAGAGTGTCCGATTGTCGAAAATGAGTTTCGGGTAATTTTAGAGGTAAAAGTAACTCGTAATTGGGTAAACGAGTCGTTTTTGGGTTTTAAGGGTTTAAAACCCTTTTCTCCTTATAAAAGGAGGAAGAGAGGGAAAGAAAAGAGAAAGAAAGAAAGAAAAGAGAGAGAAGAGAGAGAGGAAGGAGAAAGAGGAGAAGAAATGGGAGATCTCGGGCCAACTCCGCCGGATTCGACTCGAGGTCGTCGGATTTTATCCACGAGGCAAGTGTTTACTTGCTTTATTTATTTTTGAGCATAAATATCTCATATCATAGTTGGTATAACAAACCCTAATGATTTTGGGTTGGGTATTCGTGGATAAAACGGGTTTTCGGGAGATAAAATGAATAAACCCCTAAAATTGGTTAATTGGAGAAACTTAGGTTTTATGTAAAATTAATTGGTGGTTTAGGGTTCTAGGATGTTTAGAACCCTTAATATATGGGTATTTGTAGTTGGTTGAGGTTGTAGGACGTTGGGTAAGGCGACAAAAGCTTGGGAGAAGCTTTAATGGCCGAAACCGTCTCGGAGAAGACGATGAATAGTGTAGGCAGCGTGCTTACCGAATCGATTCGACCTAGAGGCGAATCGATTCGGCTCTTGGTCAAAAAATAAGAATTGTAGATCTTTTCGACTCGGTCGCGTGGGCGCTGACCGCGTATTTTTCTGATTTTTTTTGGATTTATAGTGATTTTTCTACGGAAAGCTGTCCGAGACTGAAATCATTAGTTAGAACTTATTGGAGATAGATATTAGGGGTTCTCAAAAGAATTGTTAGGACCTCTAAAGAATTTGAGGAGATATAAAAAAAACATTGGGTTTGTAGTAATAAAACCAAGTTAGGATTTAAATGGATATTGGATTGAATCTTGGGTATTTTGGAGATTGAAAAATCGCCCAAACTGTGACCCTCGAACAGGCCGAATCGATTCGGGTACAGGCCGAATCGATTCGCCTAAGGGGAATTGGGTTTCTGCAATGGTCCGAATCGATTCTGGTACAGACCGAATCGATTCGCCATTTACATACCTGTTTGCAGAATACTTTCCGAATCGATTCGGATTGGGAACCGAATAGATTCGCCCATCCGAATCGATTCGCTAAAGGGGCGAATCGATTCGCTTAGGCCAGAATTTCTAGTTTTCTCCCTTTAAGAGTATGGGGAGTTGAATTACCATTTGGGATTTTTATGGGGATTCCTAAATAAGGGTTTTGAGGATAAATAAACCTTTAAGAGATGATTGAGGTAATTAGTATTGAACAAAGTAAGGAAATACTTTGGGTTTAGTATCATGCTTATATGAAAGCATGATTATGATTCCTCGAGGGAATCTTTGGGATTAATGGTCATCGCTATATATAGTTGGCAAATATGGCCATTTATGTATATTCCAGGATGAATATATGGTATATGTATATACTATGTGATTAAAGTATATATGATATGATGTAAATGATTTTGAAAATAAAATATAAATGTTTTCAAAATGGAAAGACAAATGATTTTCATAAATAATAAAAATGAGGATACACACCTCTCTAAATCGCTATCATAAGGGAAGTTGCGTTCGTATGGTGAAGCCCCCTAGCTAATGATGCAGGGTGGATATAGTCCTATAGGCCATGTGAGCGTTTGTTGTTATATTTTCTGCGCTGGTTAGGAGATTTCGGGTGTGGTCTTGACTATCCCGCAGGCACATGGTCGCTTCCCGACGTCTTTCGATATAGGATCCCAGGTTGTCTTGGAGGCCCTGGAAGATGATAGCCATTTAGGGGCGCGCACAGTGGAGAAATCCGGACGGGCGGTCTTAGAACGCGTTTATTAAAGCAGTTCATAATAATGGATTTGCTTTAATTACATTTCCTGGATATAGGAAGGGAAATGGGTTATATTATTTGGCTTCGGTAACACTTCCCGGATGGAAGAAGGGATGTGGAAGCATATGTTATGATCAAAGCATTTTTATGATAATGAAAATGTCTTTGAATACATTTCCTGAGTATAAAAAGGGAAATGGGATAATTGATAAAGGAAAAGCATTTTTATGTTAATAAAATTGGCTTTCAAAAAGTATATGATTTGTTAAAGCAATTCATGATAATGAATTGGCTTCTATAAATACATTTCCTGGATATGAGAAGGGAAATGGAAGTTTTTGAAATGAAAAGGATAAGTATTTATAAATACTATATGTATCAAGTAATCCTCAGTCCGGGAGATATTATTCGGACGTATATTGTAGATGTACGTATATGTATAAATCGAGTGCCGAGAGTCTAATGGATCCCGACGATCGACCGTGCTGCATAGTAGTGTATCGGGGGGGTTCCTTGTTTGGATTTCGCTTCGCGAGACACCCCACGCACGAATATGGCATTGTGTTGAGACTGGGGAGAAGTTTAATCCTTAGTGCTCTAATATTATTAAATGTTTATGGTATATATATTATATATATCTTTCTGTACTGAGGGACTGGCGGATCTCAAAGATCGACCTTGCTGCATAGTAGTGTATCGGGGGGGTTCCTTGTTTGGATTTCGCTTCGCGAGACACCCCACGCACGAACATGGCATAGCGTCGAGATTAGAGTGAAGTTTAGCCCTTAGTACATCTGTTTGACTATCTAGGTTAGATAGTGGTTGGGTATTAGACTAGTTTAGCAGGGTAGCTTGACTAGGATGTTTATAGGGATGCGCTAGGTGTGCACTGTTAGAGGAGAGGTGAGGGGTATCTCATGAGAGTGCGATACCAATTTAAATATGAGATAAAACTATTTTTCTAAAAATAAAGCATTTATGCACTTGCAAAATATTTTCAAAACATTCGGGCCCTGACCCGTTTGTCTACTCTCCTTTCTTTCTCTATACTATATATATATATATAGGTGTCCAGACACAGGGACGCCTGGATGGAAATTCTTTCGAGTCAGACGTCTGCTGCAGCAGCTGTGGATGCTTGCAGGTTATCGGTAGACGTTTCTCTCCTTGTACTCTAGATAGGAGATATTGTATAAACATTCGAGCCAATGGCTCAATTGCATTTATTTATTCTTTCAGTACAGCATTCGATATGGTTGTATATTTGGACCGAGTGTTCGGTTATTTTAATTTATTTCATTTTCATTTCAGTTCAATTACGCATTTAATTGTGGATGTTTTTAATTGGTCGCTAAAAAGAGTAGTTAGATAAAAGTTTTTAACGCTCACCTAATAGGATATTTGTAATTAAATGGATTTTCGACAGTGATGCTAAGAATGATCCATATGAAACTCCTGTTTTAATTTAATATTGGAGTGATCGCCCGGTATCTTATTAGGCGGGGTGTTACAACCGTGAAGTCTCACAATCTCTGAAATGAAGAGCTGGGCATACTATCCCGCAGTGTAGTCAGTCCTCACGGGTAAAAAGTGAGCGACCTTGGACAACCTGTCCACAATTACCCAAACGGAGTCGTGACCCCTCTGCGACGTAGGAAACCCCGTGATAAAGTCCATGGATATGCTCTCTCACATCCACACCGGGACCTCCAATGGCTGTAGCAATCCTGCCGGTCTCTGATGATCCACTTTTACAAGCTGATAAGTGGCGCATTTCGAAACAAACTCAGCGATATCTCTCTTCATACCACTCCACCAATACTGGCGTCTCATGTCTTGGTACATTTTGTCCCCTCCGGGATGTACCGCGAACCGTGAGCCGTGCGACTCCGCCATCACATCGTGTCGCAATTCCTCCCCTTCCGGAATTACCAATCTCCCATTGAAGCGTAATCCCCCGTCTGAGCTAACGGTATAGGTTTCGGCTCCCTCTGCTAGTAATCGAACTATCTGCTCCTGACAGAACGAGTCATTATCCTGTGCCCGTACTACCTTCGTGACAATCTGCGGTGTAACGGTCATCACAGACATGAAAGATCGGGCCACTGCATCCTGGTGTCCCAATTCCTTCCACTTAGCCTTCCACACCTCTGCCACCTCATCTGCTGGCCTACGGCTCAACGCGTCTGCTACCACGTTAGCCTTTCCCGGGTGGTACTGGATGTCGAACTGGTAGTCCTTCACAAACTCAAGCCACCTACGCTGCCGCATATTCAATTCCTTCTGCGTGAACAGGTACTGTAGGGACTTGTGGTCCGTGAACAGTTGGAACTTCTCCCCCAAAAGATAGTGCCTCCAAATCCGTAGGGCAAATACAACTGCTGCCAACTCCAAATCGTGCGTGGGGTAATTCTTCTCATGAGGCTTAAGCTTACGGGAAGCATAAGCTATGGCCTGTCTCTCCTGCTGTAATACACCTCCCAGTCCTTGCAAAGACGCATCGGTGTAAACCAAATACTCAACTCCCGGTCTCGGCAATGCTAACACAGGTGCTGAGGTTAATTTGTCCTTCAATTCATCGAATGTCAACTGACAGGCATCACTCCAGATGTATGGCACACCCTTACGTGTCAGATGTGTCAAAGGACCTGCTATCTCCGAGAAACCCCGAATAAACCTCCTGTAGTATCCTGCTAGACCCAAGAAACTACGAATCTCCGTTGGTGTCGTGGGCTGTCCCCACTCCCTCACCGCGGAGACCTTTCCCGGATCAACAGATATTCCCTGGTCGGAAATGATATGTCCCAAAAATTGGACTTCCTTCAGCCAAAACCCGCACTTCTCATATTTTGCATACAACTTGTTCTGACGAAGTGTCTGCAAAACCTGCCTCAAATGCTCGGCGTGCTCCTCCTCTGTCTGGGAGTAAACCAGAATATCATCAATAAAGACAATGACAAACTGGTCTAGGAAATCCCTGAATACTCTATTCATCAAGTCCATAAACACCGCTGGAGCGTTGGTCAAGCCGAAAGGCATAACCCGAAACTCGTAAGAACCATATCTCGACAAGAACGCAGTCTTCGAGACATCCTCCTCCCTGATACGCAACTGATGGTATCCCGATCTCAAGTCAATCTTCGAGAAGAAAGAAGCTCCTCTCAACTGGTCGAATAAGTCATCGATTCGAGGCAACGGATACTTATTCCGTATCGTGACCTTATTCACCTCTCGGTAGTCCACACACAATCTCAGTGAACCGTCCCTCTTCTTCACAAACAGAACTGGAGCGCCCCAAGGTGAGGTACTCCTGCGAATAAAGCCCTGACCTATCAGCTGCTCTATCTGATCCCGTAACTCCCTCATCTCAGCTGGAGCCATACAGTACGGTGCGCGTGCTATAGGTCTCGTACCCGGTAGCAAATCTATAACAAAGTCTATCTCTCGACTGGGTGTTAAGCCTAGTATCTCATGAAACACATCCGAATACTCCCTAACTACTGGGATAGAATCTAAAGGAATCACTACCTCCTTAGAGGTATCCTCCTCAATGTAATACAGATGAGCGGTCGATCCTCCCTCTGGGTGAGGCATCGCCACTACAAACATCTCTTGCCCCGGAATGGCAAAAATAATGCTTTCGCTGAAGCAATCAATCATGGCCCTATAAGCTACGAGCCAATCCATACCGATAATCACATCGTGAACATGCATGTCTAACACTAACATGTCTGCAGGTAATACCAAACCACCAATCTCTACCCCCACTCCCCGGCATATAAAGAAAATAAGTGACCCACTCCCTAATGGTGAGTCGACACACGTCACTGTGCTCTCTGCTGTAGCTAACAATCCTAAAGCTTTCGCGAAGTGTGTAGCTATAAAACAGTGTGTAGAACCCGTATCAAATAATACCCGACCCATAGTGCCATGGATAAGAAATGTACCCTCAATCGCGGGCGATGCCTGTGGAACTGCAGCCTGGTGGACGTTGTAGACACGTCCATACTGTAGCTGCCCCTGCTGAGCTGGGACTGCTGGAATGGATGGCAATGCTGCCATCTGTGGCGGTGCGGGAAGAGCGGCGGGAAACATAGGCCTCTGTGGCTCCAGGCGAGCACCCTGCTGCTGCTGCTGCTGTGGGGCCCTGCCCCTATCAGGACAATCCTGTCGCTTATGGCCAGTCTTGCCACAAACAAAGAACTTCCCTGGGAAGTTCCCTCCTCTCTGTCCCTGCTGTCCCCGGCCCTGGTGGCTGTTACCTTTCCTCCTGCTGGCCCTGGTGAAACTGCTGCCCATTCTGCCCCTGTTGGCCCTGATGGCCGTTTGGACCCTGATGGCCCTGACGGAAACCTCCCTGTCCCTGCCTGTAGTTCCCTGACCGGAACCTCTTATTATCCCCCTGCTGGGAGCCCTGCTCATTCTGTCTCTGCCCCTGACCAGATTGTGCCCCGCTGGCACCATGTCCTCCAGTCCATGCCCTGATGGCTAGACTCCCCCGACCTCTTTCCCTCGGCCATATGAAAACGGTGGTCCTGGCAGTGCAACAATGCAGCGTTAACCACATCTGAATAGGTGGCCAACGATAGGTTCCCTAGCAGATGCTGACGGATCCTCCAAGTCAACCCGTCCGTGAACTTCTCAATCTTCTTCTTCTCTGTTGGTATCTCATCTGGAACGATATTCAATAGATTCGTGAACTCGGCCTCATACTCGGCCACAGTCTTGCCCTCCTGCTTCAAACTCATCAATCTCCTCCTCATTTCCGTATGAACAGCTGACGAAAAGTACTTGCGGTCGAACCGCACCCAGAACTCCTGAATCGTGAGAGTATCCCTCTCCTCCATGGTGGTAATAGACTCCCACCACTGTAGCGCAGATCCAACAAGCTTGAAAGTAGCTAGCACCTGCTTCTGAACATCCGTGCACTCATACATCCTCAAGTGCCTCTGCATATCCTTCCTCCATTGGCTCGAGACTACCACATCTGAGCTTCCTGCAAACTCTGGCGGATGCGCTTTCTGAAAAGCGTCACGTACACGTTCCCAAGCAGACGGGAATGCATTAACCTGTACTGGCGCAGCAACCGGCGCCTGAGGTAGTGCCTGCTGAACAACGGCAATGGCGGCATTTACCGCTTGGGCTACTATAGCTGCAACCTCAGCGGCGTTCATCATGCCCTGAACTGGAGCGGGCTGGGGTTCGGGCGTTGCATCCCTGGGAACTCGTCGTGCACGTTGTGGAGGCATCTGAAATAAGAACAAAGTTTATAAGTTCGCAGTTTATAAACTTAAGATAGTTGAAGAACGAAGCATACACAAAAAGAGTACAACAGTCCTAAAATATAGGGCTCTATATCAAAGAAACTTAGCGGAAACATAATAAGCCGTCAGATCCTAAAGGACACTAGAACCTGAGGCTCTGATACCACCTGTGACACCCCGACTAATTAAATACCGGGTAGCTACTCCTTTATTAAATTAATTCAAAATGCCAAGTTGGTCCAGTTAATAGCATCACTGTCGAAAACATTTTAATGGTTACTAACCACCTAGTATTTAAAAAGTAAGTGCCAAATTTTAATTAAAGTCTAATTAACATGCAACAAGTGTAATAAAGAATAAATACACCATTCACCATACTGAAGTAAATAGAATAACCGTCACAAAACGTAAATAAAGTCTGGAGGAAAAACTCCTCACTACAAATCCCACAACTGGAAAGTAAACTGAAAACTAAAACAGTACATGCCAAAGTCTGAAACTGAAATGGAAATGTAACTCTAATAGAAATGGGCAACATGCCCTACAACCGATAGATAAAGAATCAGGAATCCAAGTGATAGAGGCGTCTACAAGCAAATCCCTGTAGCTTCCACAAACAGCTACAGCTCGTCACCTGAATGAGTATCCTATGCATGGTGTCCTTGTGGCTGGGCACCTAAAATGGTTTTACAAAGAAAACAGATTTGAAAAGCAAACGGGTCAGAGCCCGAATGTGGAGTTATATTTTAAAAACCTGCAAGTGCTTTAAAAACATTTAAAACATTAAATGCAAAGTACATGTTAGGACGTGCACTCACATGATATTCTCACCTCTCGTCTAACTGTGCATTCCTAACGTAAGTACCCATCTATAACGACACAAACCACTAGCTAAGTGACATCATCTCTAGCTAGACTATCATAGGTCCTACCCATATTACTCGGTTCTATTAACATTATAACGCTCGTAATTAAGTAGGAGTTTAACGTAAACTCAGATGCTCAATATGCCATATATATATATATCACTATCAATTAACTCGCTATATTTCTCGAAGCAATACCGTAATTATATTCACAACATTAACGTGAAGGTTCCCATTAATTAAGTGTATATTATTCACATCATAAATATACAATATAAGCACCCCGAAAACTAAGCTGTGGTGCACACATACTCTGCTATCCATCCCGGTACATCACGTACATAAGGATTACATATTCCGAATCTCTCAGGAATAGTTCACAGATAACAACATCACAAACAATGGAGGCGAACACAGTCACATCACATAGGTCCCGCACATACCTACGCTCCTACGATCAGCGGACTTATTAATATCCCAATAAGTCTTTCTATGACCTATGTTCATCAAGGTAACCAGTCTAAATCCGGGCAACACAAGGATTAGAGGGCCCTAAGCGAACGCAAACCTCCCGTGATAGCAAGTATGGTAGGTATGTCATACACACAATTCATATACCAATACTAAGTAAACACACGTCTTAGTACTCCCGTAGTTTAATCGTAGTACATATCGCAATCTCGTACTAACTTATAATTATCGCAATTTATACTATTCCGGTTTATCATCATACGCGCCATAATCTATTCTCACGTCGTAGTAGATACTCACGTCTCAACCCAAACGGTTCATTGAATTAAATCTCTCGTATATAAATTTACTCCTCGTAATAACCCAAAAGTCCCAAATCTATCCTTACATCATCAAAGGAAGGTTATCTATATCCTCGAACAAGTTTACGGGACTCCAAAAATCAAAACAGTCCAAAAAGGACCAAACTGTCAACTCGTTAGAAGTCTCGTTCGAACGAGAGAGTTCGAACGAGATCCCTCTATCAACTCGTTAGAAGTCTCGTTCGAACGAGGCTGTTCGAACGAGATTCCAGTTCGTTCGAACGAACTGTACCTTCTAACGAGATCTCGTTCGAACGAAGTTATCGAACGAGGCTCCCTTTCGTTAGAACGACTGGTCATTTCGTTAGAAGCTCGTTCGAACGAGTTCGTTCGAACGACCTGGGTAGGGGCTTCTAACGACCTGCCAGATTCGTCCCAGATTTGCCTACTCTCGTTTTTCATCATTTTTAACACCTCAAGTCTTCTCCAAAGTTCGTTCTAACAGTGTTTTAAGTCCTCTAATCATACTAAAACGTGCTAAGGTCATATACTAACATCTTTTAAGGCATTAACGCGTCCTAAACATCATTAAATCACAAGATTTTATACTTTTCCCCAATTTTATCAAGAACATGAACCCTAGATTTATATCATCATCAAATCCCAGAATTTAATCCGTTTTAATTTCTTCTAATCACAATTATTATGAGAATAATCATCTACCTATCCTTCTACATGCAATTCGCTTTAAAATTTTCAAGTTCTAAACTCCAAACTACATGGGTTTTCATATTTCACCAAGAACAAACACAAAATTCGAATCTTTCTAACATGGAAAGAACATTCTTTGAAATTAAATGGAATTAAGTCACTTGCCTTGGTTGTCTCTGAGTTTGGATGATGGTTTGATAGAGTATTTCTGCAGAATTCCCTCTCTCCAAGCTTCTTCTCCAATGGTGGCTTAAGGTGGCTAGGATTTGATTTGGGAAACTTAGAAAACTCTTCTAATAACCTACGTAGCCTTCTAGGTTAATATGGTTTGGTTAATGGGATTAGTGGGTTAAATCCACATCATATTAAAACTCCCAATTTTCGTCACTTTTAATTCCTCAAAATGTAAAATTACCAAAATACCCTTTAAGTTGCCGGTATGGCCTAAAAATACCCCGAGACCCAAACTACACCCCCGGCTAGTGTTTTCTGACTATCTCGACCCTTCCGGACGCGTTGGCGCACTCAAAACGACCATACGGATAATAGAAATAAAAGTCACTTTTATAATTAACATAATATACCATGACGCGACGGTCACACGCGTCTCAACAAAATTTCTAAAATGCCGTATATCAATCTCACGACAAATTTTATAATACCAAATACATATATCAAAACATGTATGCACATAATCAAATACCAACTCGCATCTCGTTAGTATTTATAACCCGGATTAATTTCTAATTAATACGCATTTAATTAATTAATCCCAAAAATAAATATAGTCAAAAGTACGGGGTATTACACATTAATAGATCACTTTCTCATCAGAAAGAAAGAATCTAAGAAACATTCAGAATAAATCAGGTATGACAGTATAATACCTGAGGAGTGATCGTTGTAGCACTCACAATTTATTCCACAAGTATAGGAACACTTGCCTCACTAAAACAGGAAAACTGAGGTGTCATGGTAAGAAGCTTGCATAGTAAAAGAAAGAATAAAATATAGGAAAGAACATAAAAGAGTGAATAAGGTATAATAGTGTAATACCTCACTCACAGTTTCTCCCCTAAGATATTTCGCAGTCATAAGAACACCCGCAACACCAACCTGAATATAAGGAAACAAGAAAGTGTTAGCGAACACTTGCACATAAAAAGCAAGTTGGAAACAAAAATCATATTTAAATAAGCACATAAGGATCCTCTACGGTGCTGACTGGGTGTGCAACAGGCAATGGGACTTCGGCAACACTAGCCTAAGGGTAAAGTAACAAGGATGTGTTAGTAAACTACTTTCACAGAGAAAGAAAGTATAGTAAACAAAGGTTTTGAAATGAGTACCTGGGGAGTCACCTCCACAGTACTCGCAGCATGTTCCGCAAACAGATGGACTTTAGTAGTATCAGACTTGAGAATAAAGAGACAAAGAATAAATCATCAAGATACCTTACACAACAAAGGGTAAGAAAAGTGAAGCATCAATAATGATGGTATACCTGAGAATCCTTTGGCAAAGGTATGCTCGGGGGGAGACTCATAGGAGGGTCCTAGGAGGGAAAAGAAAATTATGACCTATATGCTCTCAAGGAGAAAAATTGCAAAACACAAAAGAAGAAATTAAATACCTGGGGAGGAGGAACACTTACTGCAGAGACTACTTGTACTGAAGTTTTGAGGCTAGCTTAAAATGTAAACAAACAAGAAATGAGCAACAACTCAAGTAAAGTACGGAGAAACAACTTAGCTAAAACTAGAAATAAGTAAATCTAAGTACCTGAATTTTGGGAGGGGAAGAAGGCCTTAGCTCAACCACTGGAGCTGAGGGGATACTCGTACAAGCCTGCTAACAAGAAAAGGTGTTAGAAATAAAACTCACAAAGGGAATAAATGACTAATATTATATTGATGAGTACTTGTGAAGAAATGGGGGCCTGCGAGATCGGCCCACATGAAGACACACTACAAATAGGTTGGCTGGAAAGAGGCTGGACCAGTGGCTTGTTGTCCATAGGAGGCAAACTCTGAGAATATATATCCTCCTAGAAAGGGGCAAACCAAGAATCACTATTACTGTGGGTAAGAGTACTACCCCACCAGTAGTAGTGTTACTTGAAAGGGAGACCTATTACATAAAATTCAAATGTGATAAAGTTAGAGTGATGTTGGTCACAAATAATATCCAGAATGTATGCAAAGGAAAATGCTAAGAAATACCTCTGTAGGTATGGTAATACAAGCTCAGTAAGAGAACTACCCGCCGAACAAGGGGAATAAAGCCTGGTAGGTGGACTGGGAGATACAATCAACTATTGAACAGACAAACGTACAAAAGTAAGTTAACAAGAAAAGTCATAAGCTAGTGGATGAAAAGACTTAAAAAGCTAAGTATTTGAGAAGATGCGTGAATACGTGCATATAATGGGAGGATATGGAAGTGCCCCTCGCATAAGTGGCAAACACAGTAGAAAGCTACAGAATAAACAAAGACAGAAAATGTTAAAGGCAGTTGACATATTAAAAATAGATGTAATCCTTAAAGTTTTGTCAAAAAACCTCCCGAGTGAGACCTAAGGGGGAAACAAGCATGTAGTTCCTCTTAAGTAGGAAAGGAGATGGACGAATAGGAGCAACTGAAGGCGAGGTGGTGGTACTCACCTATGAGGGTCCACTCATCCCTACATAAGTAACCTGTTCAAAGGGAGAAACAAAGCTAAAAGTTAGAAAACACAGTGAAAAATTCAAGCAAGAGAGAACAAAGAAAATAATAAAAGCCTTTATAGTGAAAGTACGAGGACCCTACCCATAGGGAAGTTTCCTAGTAGTGGGGATAAAAATGGAAGGCAAGTAGATCATATTAACCCCTTGCTCATTATCAGAACCCCTCGAAGCTGATAATAAAGCATAAGTGTCTTGGTAAGGGTCAGTGATGTCATTCAAAGAAGAACTGTTATCATCATAGGAAGGAATGCTTCTATAATCAACCAGTTCCTCTTCAAGTGAGCAAAATGGGGAATAACCATTTAAAACTTCATGACTGGTACTTTCACTAAATAAAAGGGAAGTAGCTAGAGTACCTTCTGCCAGAGGGATGGATGAGAGGGATTGTACTTGAGGTGGAATAACCAAGGCCTCATAGTCCTACTCGCTAACAGTCTGAAATGTCTCTTCAATCCCAAAAGTGTTAAGATCTGACTCTTGGTATGGAATGGAGGAGGGAGAAGTAGCCTCCGCTACATTTTTATTCTTCTTACTCGCTCGAGTCCTTACAGGTGAAGGAGGAGGATGAGCAGAGGTCTCAATTAATGCTGGGAAATTTTTTGACACATCAGTATATGGGTGCTTTCTCTTCGAGGGGGCCTTGGACTTGGCCTTCCCTTTTCCTTTGAACTTAGTTAGCTGGGGAATAATGTGATTGGCATAAATGGACTCCTCGCATAAAGGTTTCACTAAGATAGGATTAACCTGCTCAAGAGTTTTTTTTACTACAATACTACTATACCAAAACTCTTTATGGGTCCTTTTACCCAAGTATTTTTTATTTTGGGCTATCTTAGTGGGAATGGTCTCGCGAGGCACATCTACAACACAATTTTTTATTAAGGAAACTTGATGGTGCCACAGGCTAAACCATGAGATGCTGAAAGAAGGGAGATAATCACGACCAGGAACAAAAATTTCACCAAGGCCATCAGTTATGTGAAGCATCTCCTCGAGAGTGAAGCCTCTAAATACAACTCTACGGGCGAAGTGCTCTAGGGGTAGGTAGGGGTGTGAACTCCCTGATCATATCCAAATTGTCTTCTCACTCACTCAGAGTGATAAAATTACACACCCTGACGAAACTCTGTCAATGAAGTAAGGGTACAAGGAAGAAGCATTGTCATGACCGATATATGGGGGAATGTTGACACTAACTTTACATCAGTAGGGCAATAAAAATGCCACCAGAGGCCGTGAAAAAATTCTATAAGAAAACACCCCCACTCATTTACAGTAGGTACGGAAAGAGAATTTGTCCACATTATCAATAAGAGGGACCAAGGCTTGCTTGGGATACTTCTTATGTCACCTAGTGATTCGAGAAGCAACACTATAGCAAGAAAGAGATTCGGGAGCAAAGTTGGGGAATCTCTAAAAAAGGGAGGCTATCAAGATGAAGTAATTGACAAAACTGTTCACATCATAAAGACCATCAGATTGTTCCATATCTACATGGGAATGATCCAACCAAGTGTACATTGAGCCCAAAGTAAGAGCTGTGAGGGGCACATCCTTCCCTCAAGCAAGTCTAACTGCCAAGCAAAATAACAGCTCACGTGGAGAGTCATTTGGCCTCCCTGAAAATAAAAACCTACTCAGAAAAGTGGCAAAGAAATCTGCTAAGTGATAGGGGACTTGATCTTGGGCCCATCTTGGCTTTTGGGCGCCTTACTTTAGCCTCCTTCTTTAGGGGTGGGTTCAAAATATCTAAACCAATACCTTTTCCACTTTGTAAAGGAATGGTTAGTGGTACCTGCTTTATTGATAGCCACATAGAAAGTGCACTTAGATAAAGCTTGGTGCAACTACTCGTGTACATGTTCTTCTCTGCATCATCCTCAAATCCATCAATAAAAATATGGCTTTCTAAATAAGGGAGGCCAGTCATCTCATATATATCTTCTAGAGTAATAGGGAAATCCCCCAAAACATTGATGAAAGTCTGTGAGTCCATGCTCCAACGAGAGGCCAATAGATTAAAGGTGTTAGAATGTTTAGCAATGTTAGAAGTTTTTAAACTCTGAATGGTCCTCATTAAAACAAACCCTCAATAATAACTCTGTGAGAGGGATAAGCGAGAACATGGTCTACCCAGAGGTCCCACTCATCTGGGGCACCTCCAAAAGCATCAAAATTAATATTTGAATAGGAAAAATCACCCCTATCCACTCTAACTCGTAATATACTATTAGTAAAAACAATAGGAGTGCTAATAGACTCACTCAAACCCAAGTGGGATCGCTCGTTGATTTTAGCCACAAACTCCTTCTCAAACCGCTCGAGCGACGGCATGAAGGTATCCTTATCTTTTCGAGCAATTATTAAGAAACTCCTTATGAAATTTAGAGAGGGTGACATCAGAAGAGGCACCACCAAACCCACACAATGACAGTGGCAGTCATGGTGGAAGCACCGGTGGCAAGGACGGTGGATACCGTTAGTTGAATAGGGATCGACGTGATTAAAAGATCACTAGTGGCAGTAGAAACAACAGTGGACGAGATATAGAGGAAGAAGCGATGGAGAAATAAAGGTTTTAAAGAAGTAAGTTATGGAGAAATGAGGGTTTGGAAGGGATGACAACTTTCTCTCTCTAAAAAGGTATGGAAGTAAAAGTATGAAAATGACAAAGATAAGGGATAATTTTTTTAAAAAGGGGTTTTATACCCAGGAGGGGTCGCACATTTTGACGACTCAAAAGGGATAAAATGATTAGCCAAATGATGAGAGGCATGTTCCTAAGCAGACACATGTCCTCTCGAGACAATAAATGAAGGCTGAAGTGATTAGGGCATTTAATGTCAAACAATGTAATGATGTGACTGTACCAACCCTTCTAATTCTAAGAAAAAGTTTATTTCGTGAAAAACCCTTTGATCTATCCAACAAAAATACTTTTTCACGAGGGGGATAATATAGAGGGGTACCCACTCGGGAGCTAATAAGAATGCTTAATGGGGTGAGGGGGCTCACAGATGAGGGTGTGCGGAAATAAGCCAAATTGGAAGACTGGGCGAGGGGATCCACCACGAGTGGACCAAACCCAATGAATAAATAAGATAGGATGCTTTGGGCGAGAGGATCCACCACGAGTGGCTCAAAGACTTAGATGAGTTCTGACAGAAATTTAGACGAGAGGGTCCACCACGGGTAGCTCAAAGCCTTAGATGAGCCAAAATAGAAATTTGAATGAGAGGGTCCACCACGAGTGGCTCAATCCCAGATATGAGCCTATATAGAACTTAGATGAGAGGGTCCACAACGAACGAACCCAAAAGGAAAAGGAAAAGGAAAAGGAAATCAAGATAAATGTCGAAAAGAAGGCTTACAGCGAACAGTTACACGTTAAACAACCAAAGGCACTACACCAAAACAATTGACTTGTTAAGGTCTTTGACCGTGACAAGTTTGGGGGTGATAACTCCCTTTGTCACGGACTTGTAATGGTCAAAGATCGTGACAAGTTCATTAAACTTGTCACGCTCCTGTCACAGTCTTTGACCTTGACAAGTTTTGTCACGGTCAAAGACCGTGACAAGTCCGTGACAAAGTAAAAAAAATTATCATGGTAAAAAGATTGTGACAATTCTGGGTAGAATTTAAAAAAAAACTGCTGGGCAGTATGACCACTGCCACTGCCACTGCCACTGCCCAATAGTACATTAGTACCTATTATAGCAAAATTATACCTGTCCAAACAACATATATCCAAATAAAATAGAAATAATTTACCAAATCATGGCATATATAATCCATATCCAAATAAAAAATAAATACAAATACCCATATTCAAACCAACAGATAAAATAGAAATAAAATATCCAATATCCAAATAAAGAAAGATAGAAATAATATCATGGCATAGGGTCTTGAGCAGGTTGGAGGAGGAAAGAAGGCCACATGATATATCCATTGAGCACCCCATCAATTCGTCGAATGCCGCATTGTTCGCGCAACCACATAGGTGAGTTCTCCTTTTCGATCACCACATGCGTGACGAGAACCCTTGCCTCAATTTCTTGGAGGGGAAGTCCATGAACCAGCATACTCGGGAGGAAGGACGTGTCCCTCAACCCCCTCACTATTTTCTCCCCATAATATATCCCCACTATTCGTTCCCCATATTATATGTTGAGTAAAAATACACTCTGCTCACCGATTGTTAACGTAGGCCACTCGACGGGAGATAAGATGGGAAATGGATAATATGGCGGCGAGTCCGTGCGTATCGACGATGAAGAAGTGACGTCCTTGTATACCTCTACCTCATTTTCCTTCCCTTTCCCCTTCTCCTTCTCCTTCTCCTTCTCATTCTCCTTCCCCAACTGACGTTTTATGAGGGCGTATATATCTAGGACCGTCTCCTACAATGTTGATAGCTTATCGTCATGGGTGTCTACCTTATGTGCCGATCCGATATTTCTTGTCTCCATTCCGATGATCCTCGACTTCTCCACCCGGGAGCTCACCCCTAGTACTCCCCTTGCGATTAGCCCCGGGCACTTGTCTAAATGCGTTCGTAGCCAAAGATGCTTTGTCGGCATCAACCTGTGACTCATGCACTTCCCGAAGCTTTGCTTGAAACAAAAAAAGTACACGATTAGTTAATTAAGTAAATAAAAAAAAGTAACGTAATTAAAAAAATTAAAAACATTTATAAGTTACAATCGTGGCTACGACGCTTGGGGCCACTTCCTTATCATTTCCCTTCTTTGTTCGAATTTACACATAGGCATCGAGCCTATATGGCCTACCCCCAGGGCCACTCCCCGTATTAGTAAGTAATGCAAAGCAATTATAAATTAGAATAACATAAAACTAAAATTAAAGAAAAATAAAAACTTACCATCTCGTACTTCACCTCGGCGTAAGATATTCGCCTGGAGTAGCGCACGTCCAACCTTTTTTTCTGGTTCTCCCTCCTTGATTGACAAGATGCTAATTGCCTCTCATCGATCTCATTGTCAAATTTTTTTTTTACCACTGTGCCAATGAGATCGGCTCCTTCAGGGGGACGGTGTCATGTACACTCAGAATGGACTTTCGGGTCTTCCCAAAGTACCGTGCTCGCATATTATTCTTCCGCGTCTTATATTGATCCCTCAATTATTCCAACGTGGAGTCGCGAACATGTGGGGGCAAGCCGAATTATTCCTGTTAAACAAATACAAACCAAAAAGAAAGTAAGTGTTAGTTGCTTATAAATGTAAATATAATTACAAATATAAATACACTACTTGTAGTGCCCCCTAGATTCTAATCTTGAGATCATTAGGAAAGGCCTTCCAATCAGTGTACCTCGGATCCACGATCGCCTTCAGCAACTCTACGATCTAGTAAAAAATGCCATCTTATTCTCAATGACGGACCCCAATTTGCCCCATTTTGGGGGCCTACTGGCTGAGGAGCCCTCGTCGCCTCCGCTACCGCGCTGGGATGAAGACATTTTATGGATTTTTTTTATTATTAGTACAAAAATGTATATGAAGTTTGAATTAATGCTCAAATCCGACAATAACAATACATACGCTATTAATTTCAATTGATAACAATACCAATAGCAATTTATACCAATACCAAATTCAATTTACACACACGCACACTGCCCCCTCCCCCCCTGACCACACACTCTTGGGTCATGGGCTTTGAATAAATGCTTAAATTGTTAAAAATCCGAACTAACATATTCACTAACCATAAAATCAATTTTGATTCAAATCTGATAATAACAAAGCACTAGAATAATGCACCCACTGGTTATTACAAGCATTAAAATAATCAAGTACAAATGAATAAAAAGCATTAAATTGTCGTTCGATAATAATAAAGCACTAGAATAATACATCCTCTGGTCATTATAAATAATTGGAATACTTATTACAAATCTAAAAATTATTTCAAATTCGGGTTATCATAAAAATAGATTGATATTCGGTAAGAGCAGCCAAGTCATCCAGACTACTTTTTAGAAGCTTTGGCGCATGTAGGACGATTGATCACGGCTCGTTGTTGATATACTCCGAGTAAAACACTTGCTTGACCTTTTGAAAAGCATAAAAAAAGGCTCATCGCTCATGTGTTCGTTACTCTTCAACTTCGACAAGTCAACCATGATCAAATTGGTGTCAGGATTAACTTTACAAGCATTTTTATCCTCAAATCTTACCCAATCATAGTAAAATACAACCTCTTTGAAGTTTACATAGTCCAATTCAAATATATTTTGAATTACACCATAGTAAGTCATTTCAACTTCAACGAGGTTTTTATCTTTTGTGCTCGCTCGAAAGAAAATCAGAGCCTTGTATGAAATGCCCAAATTTTATACATTTATATTTTCCTCGTACACCCTTGCACCGAATACGTAACCGTTCAATTAATACTTTTTGCACTCTTATGCCATAAATAAGGGTCTGGTGGCTAGACGAGCAAGCCTTGATGCCTCATCACCCGTCTTTAAGAGCTGAGAATATAGATAAATTAATTAGGTTAGTTGTAAAGCTTTCTTATAATGTGAAATTTGATAACAACCATTTTCATTATAATCACCTCGTGTGACAACCACAACCTAAATTCGTTGTCTGATTGTGCCATTATATTTTCATTTTTTATTATTCTCACAGGCTTTATATTTTCTGCATAGATCGTGACGAACGTATTACAAAATAAATCATGTATGAAAATTAAAATAATTAAAATTTACTTTTTTTATTCTTCGACATCTTCATGCGTGTCAAATAGATAACGAGCTATTTGTTCATGTTGCAAACTCGTTAATTTCACTCGTTTTTCCATCACATGACCATCCTCATTGACGAACTCATCAGTGTCATCCACGCTGGTCGAGTCAAGCATATATTTCTGAGTGTATATTGATGACTTCATGGTGATGTATTCCTCTGCAATTGGTCCTTCAATGTATCGTGTATTTTTTATGCAATCTTTGAAAACTTTCATCAATATTTGAAATTGATACATCCACCAATTTCTAACTGGGCCGCAAATAAGTGCCTCGTCGCATAGGTGTACCAACAAGTGAACACTTATGACAAAGAAATATGGGGGAAAGTACTTCTCTAGCACACATATCTCTTCATTCAGCGCCAATTTTGCGGCCACTATGTGATCTCGATTAATAATGTTCTCACATAAAAGTGAGAAGTAGATACTAATTTTTATAATAGCCCTCCGCAAATCCTTGTGCTTGGAGAAACAGTTCTTAAACAATAGATGAACCAATTGCATGATCATATGCCAATCATGGGACTTACACTTATGTAAATCATAGGTAGCATAATTCACAATCCTTTGAAAGTTGGAGGAAAAATTAGATGGAACCTTCAAATTATATATTTTGTTTAAAAGCACCTTCCTTTCCTCACTCGTCAAAGTAAACTCACTAGGAGGAATTATTGTCCTTCCACTACTATATTTTTTCAACCATAGTTGTGGCTTAAGTTTCGACGCTTTAAGGTATTTTTGTGCATTTTCTCCATCCTTCGAATGACTCCCCCCAAGGCATGTGCCCACAATATGTTCAACGATGTTCTTCTCTGCGGGCATCACATGAAATACATGGCGCACCGGGTTATTCTTACAATAAGGTAAGTCGAATAAAATTGACCTCCTAGATCATTCCTTTTTGTTCTCAGTTTCATTCCCAATTGGGGTCTTCTTATGCTTGACATTCTTAAATTTAGGATTCTTACCTGGAATATTAGGGTCACAATCAGAAGATTTACTTTTAATTTTTGAACCTGAAAATTTTCTCAGCGTTAGCTTAAGTTCAACCCCGCCCGGTAAAAATTAGAACCATTCTCAAATCTAAAACTATGAGCGGGGGGTAAAAAGCTCCAATGATAATGGTATACATTTTCTAAGGTAGCAGGGAGACGAAGAGATTCAGTCTCCTCTCCACAAATAGGACCCCAAATAACCATGTACTACACAACCGGATAATATCCCATAAGCTAGAAAATCATGAATTGCCCATATTAACATAGCTTTCAGCGTAAACTCTTCTTTTCTAAAAGAGTCAAATTCTTGCACATCCTCCATAACTCATTTAATTCTTCTACTAAAGGATCCAAGTAGACATCGATGTCCTCACTTGGTGCCTTTGGCCCAAGTATCAACAAAGATAGCATAAAAAATATAGGTCTCATACAGTGTGAAGGAGGGAGGTTGAGTGGGGCTAGGATTACTGTCCATACACTCTGATTGGTTCTTAGATTTCCAAATATATTGAAACCATATGTTGATATTGTCAAACGAATGTTACGCTGTTCTCGAGTAAAATTGGGATACTCAAAACTCAACCTTTTTCAAGCTGTAAAATCAATAGGATGACGCATGAGATTATCCCCTGCTTTTGCCCTAGCTTGCCAAGTCATTGCCTCCGCTATCCATGGTATTATGGAAAACGATTTAATCTAGACCCAACCGAAAAATATTTCCAACACTTTTTAAAGCACTTTTGAGCTTGTGCCTTCCTTGCCAGTAAATTGGACATATCTAGGTTCATCGCATACCAGACCCCAATTGAGATTTTCATAATCCTTTCGGTATAGTATGCAGTCATACACACAAGCATGAATTTATTTATAATTCATTCCTAAACCTTTCAAACTGTTTTTCATAGTAGGATAGTTGTTTGGAAGGGTATTCTACTTGGGTAGCAAGCCCTTTACCTAATTCAAAATTCCTATCACGCTATTTCCAGACAAACCATATTGGGTCTTCAAACTATGCAAATCAACCATGGCATGTAAAGTTGTTTGATCTTTCTCACAACCAAAGTATAACGGATGGGTCTCCTTAAATTTTAAACTTTAGTAGTCATCGTTAAGGTTTATCCCGATATCTTAAGGAGCACCTGAACCTTATACAGCGTTAGTGACCTCTTCCTCTTCCACTTCATGAACTCCATACATGTCATGAACTAAATTCTCTAGAATATTATGATCTACATTGTCATCCTCCCCTTGTACATTTATCCTACTTGTTAAAGGTTGTTGTGAAGGTTGCTCGGGGATAAAAGGAACTTTCAGTTCCCCGTGAAAAATCCAAATTCGATAACTGTCTTGCATACCCCATCTTAACAAATGTAGTTCAACTATTTTCACTCAAACACCTTACCATTCTTACACCTAGCACACAAACATGAAAAATTTTCATCATTATGACATCTTGTTGCGTATTTCACAAATTCATTAGCACCTCTGCGAAACACATCCCTTAATTTATTTGTCTCACCCACCCACTCTTTGTATTTAGGATATCCCATCACAGCTACTACAAACAATCACCTATTATGGGTAAGAAGCATATATTCATGGATTAGTATAAATAAAAGGTTGAACATTTAGTTCCCATTAGTATAAACAATCACCTATTGATGCATATGCATAAGAATTAGAAGGCTAGTTTTTATGAGCACTATATGTAATTTAAATTTGTTATAAATGTTACATAACCGTTATGTCGTGTATTCAAATAAGAATACATGCATGCACCCCCCGAAGCAAGTGTAATATAAGAAGTTTACTTAATGTAAATTTATTCGTGCATTCAAATTCAAATTCCTATTTCCTCCATCTCCTCTAAAGGGTGAGTGGTCCTATCCCATTCAAGATCGCGTATTTTGTAATATACTTACCAACTCATGCATTTTGTTCCAATTTGAGAAAAATTCAGCAGCATATCCCAAAAGTTCTCCAAGTACATGACATAGATTTGCAAGGGTGAGTGTTATTTAAATTTATCAATTGAAATAACACTTAACATTGCACAGTCTAGTATGTAGCTAGAGAACATTAAGATACGACTACAAAACTTCTCCCAAAAGTAACAAGTTTAAGTCACTACGAATATTATTCTACAAAAAATTATACAGTCCCAAACTGTCCAAACGGGGCAATTTGAGAGATCTCATTACAGAGGTAATGACTCTCGAACGGGTCTAAGAGCTATTGAATGCGTACGCATAAGAACTAGAAAGCTAGTATCTATGTGCACTATATATAATTTAAAGTATGTTTCATTTAATTAAAGTACGCATACGAACTAAAACTTATACCAATTTATATTAATTTATACCGATTTTTACCTATATGAATACTAGTTCAATTTTAATTTCAATTTATACAAATATCAGTACCAATTCAAATTCAATTTATACCAATATCAATACCAATTCAAATTCAATTTTAATTTATAACCAATTTATACCAATTTACACCAATATCAATACCAATTCAAATTCAATTTCAATTTATGCCAATTTATACCAATTCAATTCAATTGAAATTGAATTTCAATTTCAATTTCAATTTCATTTAATTTCAATTCAATTCAATTCAAATTCAATATCTATACAAATGCAATTCATGTTATAAGGCCCGAGCACATTGAATCTCGTCTAATTCAAATTCAAATTCAATATCACACACACTAATTCACCCCCCACCCACATACACACACACCCCTACACACACTCCCCCCTCCCCTTCCCCCCACCTACACCCCCCACCGACCATCCCACCCCCACACACCTAAACACAACCTCCCACCCTACCCTCACCCCTATCCCCCCTGCCCCCCACCCCCACACACCTACACACACACATGCAGACCTACACACACACATGCGCAGACCTACGCGCACACACACCTACATAAACATATCCACCTACACCCATCCACCCACCTACACACACACAAACATAGAAAAAATGTCCTGAAACGTATATATATATATAAAGAGAGAGAGAGAGAGAGAGAGAGAGCCATCGCTCGCAGAGAGGGAGAAAAATGGTGGGAAATGAAAATGGTGGGAAAAAAGAGGGATTAGGATTTTTAGTTAAAAGAGTTGTTGTAAACCCCGTATTTTCTTCTAATGTAAATAATGAAATAATATTTTTAGAATAAATAAATAATTGTGAAAATTGGACGTAATTAAATACTTTTATTTATTAAATGCACAATTGAAATTATGTACTTAATTATATTTGTGTGCAACTAGTTTTATGTGCATGAATATGACATTTACGTGTAATATAGAAAAATACATAATTAATGTGCGACACAAATTAAAAAGTACCTACTACGGACAAAAATAATTCAGAACATGTTTCAGGACACATATGGGCTCGTTTTGATGATTTAGGCCTTTAAAAATAGTCCCGGGTCAATAGTATGTAGGTTGAAAAACTTTGGGGTTAATTGGGTTATGGATTCGGGTCCATTTGGGGGTCCAAAAGTTGGGTTTTAAGCCCAACCCGGGATTAGCCTTTTAATTAGTGTTTAAGTGGGAGTAACTCCCCCCCCCCCCCCGCCCCCCCCCCCCCCCCCCAAACATCATTCCACAAAACCTAAAACAACAGTTAACGAGAGAAAATAGGGGAAGGGCCAAAAGGGGAAAAAGACAAAGAACAAAGGAAGGAATCAAGGGGATTTCAAGGGGCTTTTCTTCTATGAATTTTAAGGGAAGAATTCTCTTGGTTAATTTATGTTTTCAATTTATTTCTTGATGCATATAATTATTCCCTTTAAATTTCTGGGATTTAGGTTTGAGTATGTTTGATTTGATGACGAAAAACACATTTAGAGAACTGATTTATATGTAGAATTTATCTCAGAAATTAGGTATCGAAAATATGAATATTGATGTTAGATTTTCTTAAGTTTTGATAGTTATTTGGGAAAAATTGAATAACCAATGTAGAGATTGTTATTATTAATTAATGGGCTGAAATCTGGATGTAGATTCCCGAATAAATGCTCCTTATTGTGGAATGAATCTGGTTGGAATTTGGAGACTTTAAATCATTACAATCTGGTAATTTTAGTAACCCTGTTGGGATTGAGTTTGTAAGATGTGAATACAAAATTTTGGACTTGCGTGCTATTTCTGGGTTTAGAAACTATAATTCTGGGAAGCACCGTAATTGAGGGACGAATTGGGTAAGAAGGAGCAGGTCGCTCAAGTGATGTGGGAAATCGTTCGAGCGACATGCCATGTCGCGCGAACGACCCCAGGGGTCTTTTGAGTGACGTCAGGAGGTTTTGGCTTTTGTTTCCTTTTTTATATCTGCCCGGGGTTTGGTTCAATCCCTTGTATTAGCTTAGTTCCTTATCTTGGTTTAAATCCTTATAATGGCTTGGACTTATTGTTAGGAGAAACAATTAAACTAAAAAGAGGAACTATAAGTAGTGGGTTAAATATACGGTGTGCCCACATTTAATCAAAAATAATTACAAATAACTAGCGGTTAAGTAATTATTTTATGGAATGAGATTTACAATTTATTAGATGGTGAATTATAAATCAATGAAAATGTTATGAATTTCAGTTGGACTTTTATGGTAATTATAGAGTAATTATCTATACATATTATTAGAGATAATAATATGTACTATTATGTATTTGTGTGGACATACCAATATTCGTGGACTGTCCTATCGGCTCGGGGGTTTGCGCTTTCGGACCGTGTACCACACGTCGGCATAGGTGGGCTTGACGATGTGTAGGTCATATAGGTACTACGTGGAGGCGTCACCTACGAGAGGTAGATGTTGACGCTAACCCTTCCTGTGTCACTGTTGGGTATGGGCCGCGTACAAGTGTCCTGCGTAGGGACCGCCCCCAATTTATGTGTGTTTGTGTTTTTCGCTTAGGATAAGAGATTCTTCTGAACTTTCCGATAGAGTGCGAAGTAGACACCAACGGTAGACTCCCTTGTGTGTCAAATATATGGTAGGACATATATTAATAACTACCCGGACTTTAATGTAATAAATTTATTTTTCTGAGAATGTGGACAATAATCATTATTCTGGACCCTATAATGCATAATAGATGTTTATGCCTTATATGTGATACTTATGAGACTGGAATAAATGGGAGTTAGCAATTAAATGTAGGGATTACATTTAAATAATGAATTATCGATATGTCCATTCTATAAATTTGAGACGATGGTACGTATTGGGGTGCGAATAATATCACACTTAGATGAGGGGTGAGGTGTTATATACATGTGAGTGACAAATGGGGAATATTTATTATGCATTGACTGTGTTATTGCATCATAAATTAATTAAGTTAATTCTTACACACCTCGGGCTCTGACCCAAATTTTTATGTTTTTTCCCCGAGGTGCTCCTAGACAGGGATAACTGGATTGTGTTGTATCAGTCCTGCAGTCTCATTTGTGCTTCAATTTCCAGACTCTTCGATTCAAGTATAGGTGCTTATTCTGATGTACTTATTTATTTGGGGACATTTAAAGGGCATAAGCCCGAGACTTTTACTTTATGTTGGTTGAGACTTATATTACTCTGGTTGGGTTTATTATTTTTTATTGGTGGTATTTTGGATCTATTTAATTATATGTGGATGTATTCGTGACATTTTAAACTTGGGCCTTAAATAATAATTATTTTATGTTCGCATTTGTGATATATTGATATTAATTGACAAGCAAGCCCTATCTTCGGCGTATTGTGTTTGGCCAGCCTTTATGTGAGAAAATAGGGGTTGTTACAGTTATCACGGACCTGTCAAGGTCTTTGACCGTGACAACTTTGACTGTGACAAAAAACACATATTTTTTTATCACGGTCATTGACCGTAACAAGGCTGGCCGGCTCAAAGGTGACAATTTAGCCTTTTTGAGTGTAGTGAGGTAAAATGAAAGTGGCGATGGGGTGCTCAATGAGTAACCCTAAGACAAAAGATAAAATGTGCGAGCAGAGCCAAAAGTTTGAAGGGATTCTCACAAGTCTCACTTGATAAACAATTACCATTATCATTATTTTTCTTGCACATCCTTGATTGAGCAAGCATGTCTCGAGCAGACCTGTTGGGATCTTCTGGGAGTATTAGTTTGGTAGCTAAGAGACAAGGTTTGTTAGGCAAAATCAAAGTCCAACCACTTGACACTTTAGGATAAAGAAAATGCTACTAGGAGAGACCCTATGGGTAAATTAAGCACTTACATAACCCATACTTAGAATAAATGAGTGAGTGGACAAAAGGCTGCTCACAAAAGCATTTTCTAATTGACTATTGGTGGGTGGCCCTCAAGGCCACTCGCAAGTTTATTACAAAAGTTTGTACATCAAGTTACCATTTGAAAATATATTTACCAAATCACACATTTTGACACTATTAGCCGACATATTTGCTTTTTGACTTTGATATGCATCAGATGTCGCCTGTCAGGGGAGGCAGGTGACTAACAGACAAACAGAGACAAAAGGTATATTACAGAGCTTGTCTCTAAGAGTGACTTATTTTGGCAGCCAAACAACCCTTGTATAAATAGGACCCTTGGGTGAGGTTAAGATAACATTGAAAACTTAACCTAGCACTGTTACTCTGTTAAAATTACACTAAAAAGTATTCACTCATTGTTCTCTCTTTTAAATGTCAAAGTTCTTGCCTCTTCACTCCTTTTACAACCATCAATTTTTGAAAATCTCTTTATTTCTCTCTCAGACATTATCATTATTGTAAAAGTTTTTAATCATTATTCTCTTTTCCAGATAATAAGTTACAAAGAACTCCATTATTACTAGAAGTAGAAGGTCTTCTTCTCCAGCTGCTCTTGATGCCTTGGAAACCTTAAAGGAAACATTTGTAGAAGTGGGTCACGCCTCACCCGTTCTAGTTCTTCATAGACCCCAGTACAACTACCCTCCTACACCTTGATTCGGTTACTTAATGTCGAAAATATGTCATATATTCGACATCAGGGTGTCGACTCGCTGGTATGATATAAAAGGTTGAGATAATTATTAGCATTATATCATCGAATGAATCCTCTATATTAAATTCAACCTTCAACATCATAATACCAAAAATGTAATGTTTTATCGGCATTACGGTGCCGTCTCGATAGTAAGATGCCAAAAATTGAGAACATAGTCGGCACTATGTTGTCGAATGAGATGTTCTATACTAATTTATTGTCTTGGCATTATCATGCCAAAAATCCTTTATTTACATCGACATCATAGTGCCGAAATATGTCGTCACTCTCGGCACTATGATGCCGATGTTATAATTACGGAGTTGTGAAAAAAAACACATTATTGTTGAAACATGCATTAGCTTCTTTTTTCTTCGTCGTTTTTTAGTTCCTAACAAATACGAAATCATCTTTAAGGTATTTTACATGGAAATGTGTTATTAATAGTGTTACTTATAGTTAGGGTTTGTTAATGTCAAAAGTTTACTAATGGTGTGATTTAATGATAACAAGGAATGTGATGTACCAACCTTTGTATACAATAGAAATTCTTATTAATTTGGAAGCTTATTGTTAATGTTCTTCTTTGTTTGGTTTGAATTTTGGGTTGTTGTAAGGGTTTATGTGCTTGAGAGATTTAGGTTACACACAGAGAGAGAGAGAGAGAGAGAAGAGGACATAAATGAAAACTTTGGTAAAATATAGCTTATATACGTTTGACCATATGGGTGATTGTGTTTAGGGGTGAAAGGTATAACTTTTGGTGTTTTATGTGGTGTTTTTAACTTGTGATACTGAGGACAAATTTTGTGGTGCCTTTAGCAACACCCATTGAGTTGGACTATTTTGAGTTAGACTATCTCCAAGTATAGACCAAAATAATATAATGCTATTTTTGCTTTCCAATTTTACATATTTGGCTCTCTGGAGTAAACTAATAAGGGTTAATTACACTTTTCCTCTGAACTATACCCTATTTTTCACTTTACCACTCGAGCTTTCATTTTCTGGATTTAACCCCCTGAACTTATTAATTACACTTTTCCTCTGAACTATACCCTATTTTTCACTTTACTACTCGAGCTTTCATTTTCTGGATTTAACCCCCTGGATTTATTATTATACTTCATAATACACCCTAACCTTAATGGTGTTAACTATTGGGCCATTCGATGAAAGCCTCCTCGATAATTTTTTTTAATAACGTTTAGAACAATTCTTTTTATTTTATTCCAAAGAGTCCCCCACCACATAAAACACTATTTTTTCGCTTGTCTTAAACCTTAATAAAAAAAATGTCAAAAAAATAGGCAAGGGGCCTTTTTGAACATAAAAAAAAAGTTAGACTAACTCCAAAATGTACTTGGTTCTTAGGGACTAAACATTAATTTCCCCTTAAATATTTAAATGAAAAAGTGATCACGTGCATGCACATGAGGGTATTTTTGTCCATTCCAAAATTAAGTAGCATTTTAAATTTTTTATATTGCATAAAATACTAATAAACAACAATAAAATATAAGGAAAATAATTTTTTTTTAAAAATTGAAAATGATTAAATAAATATATAAAATATTTGGAAATTAAAAAACTTTATTTAAAAATTCTGAAAACTAAAGAAAAATAATTTTACAAAACTCAAAAATGCGAAGATTTTTTTGGAAAACACTAACATATATTAATAAAAATGATTTATAGTAGGGAAAAAAACTAATTCAAAATGATTTCTAGCACGAAAAAAATTCCTATTTTCACAAAAAAATGATTTCTAAAAAAATATCTTTTTCACCCAATGATTTTCAACAACAACAAAAAACAATTCACCCAAAAAAAAAACTGATTTTAGAAAGATAATAAAAACCGTTTTCTATCAAAATAATGATTTTCAACAAAAAAAACTGTTTTCACCCCAAAAAATGATTTTCAACTACAAAAAATAATTTCCAGAAAAAGAAGTTCATAAAAATTTGGGTTAAAAAATTAATTTCAAAAAAATGTTTTTCACCACATAAAATGATTTTCAACAAAAAAATTATTTTTCACTCAAAAGAGAAACAACAAAAAAAAATAGCAAAAAAATGGAATAAAAAAATATTTCTGTTTAAAAAATTTAATTTCCCTTTAAAAAAATATTTTCAACAAAAAAATGATTTCCATTAATAACAAAAAAAAATTCCATTAAAGAATAAAAAAATTCAGTAAAAAATTGATTTTAGTAAACCCAATGTCATCTCATAAATTTTCAATAACAAAAAATAAAATATTTTCAACAAACAAGAAAAAAATAAACCCAATACCTTATCATCTCCCAAGTAGTATTAGATTTGAGCAAACAAAAAACCTCCAAGTCAATATCTTCTTCAAACCCATCAATAAAAAATCCTAGAGAGAAAAAATCAATACGTATTCAACAATCCCATTATATATGTGCGTGTTTAGCTCCATATGTGTGAGAGAGTAAGATGAAGATGAAAAGAGACGAGAGAGAGAGAGAGAGAAAAATGAGGGTATTCAGGATTTTGTTAGAAAATTTTAAAAATATAGTAACACCCCTTTAAAAAAGTCAAATATAAGCCACGTCTCATTTTTTATCCAAAAAGTTAACGGTGTTAGCGTTAGGGGGTTACTTGTAATCATTTTGAAAGTTCATAAGGTTAAGTTTAGAAAATGAAAATTCAGGTGATAGAGTGAAATATGAAGTAAAGTTCAGGGGGAGAATTGTAATTAACCCAACTAATATTCATCATACAATAAAGAAATATGTCAATAAATATAAAAAAAAATACTATAAGTAAAATGTGATTAACCAAACATAAATTTTTTTACCTCCTACCCGAGGTAATCTTTGGGGGAACATGAGTTAACTGGATATAGTCCTCAATCCCATAGATGCTACTACATGTGCCCCTTAAACACCTTCGGTAACAGGATGTGGTTGGTTATGATTAAACAATCGCATGTAATAGGAGTCGATCATCCCCACTAACTAAATAAAGACTCATAAGGTTTAACAATAATAATCCTAATGATAAATACATGTCAATTACTTACTCCCACCATCTTATAACCTAATCCAAAATTTGAGTACAAAGACTAGACATATAAAAGTAAACCTCATGTCACTCAAAGTAGTAAGAAATATAGAAGTAGTGTCCAACACCTATGTTTTTGAAAAACTAGAGATGAGTGGACGAATGACTTGGCACTCGAGAGAGAAAGCTAAGTCTGACGAATTGGAGCACCTGAAATAACACGATCAGTTGGGTCCACCAAAACAAGATAAAAGCTATGCAACTTAAGTAATAAAATTGATAATCATGCGTATAAATATAAATCCCCAGTTGTTAATATAATTGTTTAATAATTTACCCCACCCTTACCGGTGTTAGTCTTTCATAAAGTGTATTTTATTTATGAACTCTTATAAAATCCTACTAATTCCCATTAATAGAGAGATGATTAGTATACCCAATATCCACAATTGTCATCAATCATGCATCATTACATAAAATCGAAACTAACCCCCACTAATTACGGGGTCACTAGTATGCAAGTATGTCTTTTTTTAGTTGGTGTGAATAAAAATAAACTGGCATCTCCCTTGCTATCCTCCATAATACAAATAAACAACACCTCCCCCGACCGCCTTTATAATATAAATAATCAATCATAACATGACTGTAACTCGAGCCATGTCAATAAAACAAACATCCACACTCGACCCATTTTATCGTATTAGCCTAAAGGATGATTAATTATTCTCTTAGTCTATAAATTAAATTTCATCTTTTATCCGCATAAATTCCCATTATGTGTAAGGGCAACAACAGTTAGAATCACAATCGTATACTAAGTCCAAGTATGTAACTTGATATTTTCGCATTTTGTGTGCTACGTTTTATAGGGAGAATTGTCCAATCATGTGAGAAGTAATAAGAATACTCAATTTTTAAGTAATATTCAATCAATTATTCAATATATGTTTTGAATTAAATTACAACCTACTTACTTTGTTAAATGATTTATATTAGAATTATGTTAATTTCGTATGACAGTTCAATCCATTAGAATTCCAAGTTTTGGAAAAGATGCCAACTAAAGTCTTTAATCATATTTTCAACTAAAAAAGGAATTCACATAGCATTTATACAATTTTCATATTTCACGAACAAGTATATGAATTGAAGTCCAATTTCAATTATAAAAGGGATAATCATATTAGTATTCTAATCCATATAAATCAATAACATTAATGCAAATTCCAATTCTATTTCAAGAGGTCTGAAAATGTATTAAGCTCCAACATTTCTAACATATATGAAATTATATTTTCCATCACAATTACAATATAGAATTAGGTTAACCTAAGAACATGCATAATTAAGCTTTCATAAATTGGATTAATCTCTCTCTCTCTCTCTCTCTCTCTCTCTCTCTCTATATATATATATATATATATATATATATATATATATATATATATATATAGAGAGAGAGAGAGAGAGAGAGAGAGAGAGAAGCAGGTACTTATATATACCAAGTATCAAGGTTCTAAAAAATGCGGGGCGTGGTTGAGGCGTGGAGGCCAAGCCTTAAGCCTTAGAAGCCTAGGCGGGCCTTGGCGTGAAAATGCGTTTAGGCATTATTAATATATTTTAATATTTTTAACCATAACAAGGCTATTAAAATACTAAAATTGTACATATCATAAAAATATGTCTGAATATATGCAAATTAAAATACTATTTGATTATTTTGGATGAGATAATGGTCCGGTTAGTAAAAAAATTCTTTAAAAGGCGATATCGTTTCACTAAAGCATTGTTATTTTTAGAAAACAAGTGCTCCTTAAGGGTTTTACCAAGAATAAGGCGTAAAAAACTTAAGGCAGGGCGTTTCTCCCGAGCCTTAAGCCTAGGCGGGTGTTTTAGAACAGTGCCAAGTATACATATCTGCTAGCGCAAACCAATATTTTAAAAATATTAAAAAAATATTTTTGAGTTGAATTTTTTATGTGATATTAAACATTTCAAGGGACCCATATAAAAAAATAATCGCTAAATAATTTTTTTTGCTATTTTAAAAAAATCAGTCAAACTTTTGCAGCTTTTAAAAGTACGAAAGTTTGATCATATTTTTTAAATAATAAAAAAATTATTTTGAGTTGTTTTTATTTTATTTTAGTTCCTTGGAATGTTTAAATACCACAAAAAAAACTCAACTCAAAAATAATTTATTTACTATGTTAAAAAATCAGTACGTAAAGTCGGTATATACAAGAGCCTCTTTTAAAGTCGGTATATACAAGAGCCTCTTTCTCTCTCTCTCTCTCTCTCTCTCTCTCTCTCTATATATATATATATATATATATATATATATATATATATATATATTTACATGAATTGGAGTATTAATAATTCACATGGTAATTCATACTTGAAAGAATAATTGGTGAATGTTTCGACTACTTTGTTTCTAACCAAATTTTACAAATTTAAAATTATATGTAGCCAAAAATTATTACTTATAGGCATGAGAGAAGATAGTAGTTTTATCGTGCCTTTAATTCAAAATGGAGAATTTGGTGATGAAAGTCCAATCCTCCATATAGTATGGAATCTTCTTTTTACTTCTTCTTGATCTTCTTAGAACTTGAATTATATTTGATATAGTGTTTTAGGTTTAGCAAGGGTTTATGCGTGTCGAGAATGGGGAGGTTTGCGATTGGAGAGACGAGAAAATGAGGAAAAATAAGGCTTAATGCCCATATAAACCCACAAACCAACACAACTCAGAGAATGTCTTACGACCCAGCCACGATCGCGACCTGGACTTACGGTCGTGGCCTGTGTGTGTCTTCCTCCCCTTTTCTTTTCTTTTCTTTTCATTTTTAATTAACGAAAAAAATTATCTTTCCTTAATTGTTTCCAACTCATACATCGACCAACTAAACCCTAGTTTGCCTTGTTTCCCAAGTTAATATTAGTTTACTTATTTTGCTTGGTTTCAATTGTATATTTCTAACCCAACCGAAATCATACTTTTCATATGTAAACCAACCAAGCCTAAATAAAGCATGACCCAACACTTACACTAATTTTCAATCAAATAATTCCAATTTAATTTGTTTTAATTATTCCAATTTAAATAAACCCAACTAAATAACTTTTATTTAATTTAAATACCTTTTCTTTTAATTTAATTCATTAATAAATTCTCAAAATCATGGGGTATTACAGTCGCAACAAGTTATCGACAATAAGCTAAACTTTTAAGGGATATGATGAGTACTATCTACGAGGATACATATACCAATACAAATATTGTACTTTTTACTAAATACAACTAATTAAAAATACTAATGTTTTACTTTTAGCTAGATAAAAATAATGAATTATATAATATACTCTCCTTTGTATATTTACTAAAGAAAATTTTATACATACAAACACTTGGTAGACAAAAAATAATCAATAAATATTTACGTGTTAAATAAATTTTGGATACTAGTCATAGGTAATTTGATTGGTGTACCATTTCCCATTTAGCAATGGGTAATACAAAACATTATTATTTCAACTCGATCATCTTCCTTGTGAGGGGACTGGGTCATCGGGTCACTACTCCAACCAGTGGGACAACTGGTTGGACCAGTCGTATTATTCATCAATTTAAAAAAAAATAACATTAATACTTGATGTACTTATTGTTTGAAAATATAATTTTTAATGTTATAATTATATTGCATTCATTAAAAACTTATAGTTGTTGTTTGAAAGTCAAATGTTTTTAAGAAAATTATATCTTCTAAATTTATCCATGTAAAACGTAATGAAAACTTTTAAATGCAAGACATGAAGTTAAGTAAGTTTTATATCACGAGTCATGATTATTATTATAAGTACAAATATTACTTTAGAAGAGACTAAAAAGAAAATCACGACTATAAATTTGTGATAGATAATATTTTTACTTTTTAGATTCATAAATAATTCAAATTTTATAGCACAAGTAAATTCTAATATATTAGATAAATCTTAAAATAAAATAATTCTAATATGAGTTACCTTAAGTATCGAGTTTGTAAATAAATTGAGTCACTCAGTCAATCCGTTAATTCACCGGATCAACAACGGATGAATCACACAAATAGTTTAATACTTAATCAAACATGATTTAGGCATCGATTCAGGGTCGATTTTGAGGCAAGACTAGGGAGGCAACTGCCTCGGGCTCCTGACAATTTGTTAAAAACTCAACGGATAAACATTTAAATTTGTCGTATCTCGGTTAAAAAAATCCTAAAATTTATAAATTAATAAAAAAAATTCTCTTGTTAAATATGAAATCCCAATTCAAAAGTTCATTTCGGACCTCTAAAATCTTGAGATCAGCCCCGCATCAATTCACCGGTTTATCGGGTCAACCCAACGAGTCGGGGCGGGTTTGATAACAATGACAAAAAAACCCAAAAAACAAACAATCAAACAAATCGAGCGGCTACATTGTTAATAGATGGAGAAAGGGAAGGTAAGCTGGCTAACCCCAACAAAAAGACAAGAGGCGATATGATCGTATCTCCAATGTACGATGTATTATTGTTTGGCTTCACCCTTCCATAGTCTCACACATTGGCAATAACTCCTCTACTCTCCATCATTCAAATAAATTCAATGTGTAAAGACACGTTGGAGTTATATTTAGCAAGTATACTTTTCAACGGACACTTGAGAGTAGAGATAGCATAAGATATTGTTATACATGCTATGGTTTGTGTGTATATAAATGCAGAGGTAGAGAGAGAAATGGATAGTGTGGATTGGTTTGCATTTGGTGGAAAAGGCTGACACGGAAGTTGACTCTTTAGTACGGACTGTCTACTAAGTCAGAGAGTTGTGAGGAATAATATAAAGAGAGAGAGAGAAATATAGTCCATACATATTTGTGTGTCTTCTGATGAATACTTTACTTTTCAATTCCCATTTTTCTTCTTATAAAAAAAAAGGTCTCACATTTTCTATTTTTATAAAAATATCCTATTTTCCAAGTGAAACATTTAACTTGTGACTCCATGGGTTAAAAAAGGCACAAATTTGACCACTAATTTAATTCATTTAGGTGTTCTTTAGTTGTACAAATTGTTTAATTATATAAATTAATTTATTGTGAATTATAAATGAGTTAAAATTTAATTTTATACAATGTTTGATAATCTGAATAGATGTTAAAATTTTATAAGAAAAAAACAAATAAAAACAAATTAAGAGGGTGAGGGGGAGGGGGAGAGGGAGGGGGGAAGAGAGGGAAAGCGAGAGAGAAACATGCACTTTATGTGACTCTTATTTCAAATAGATGCATTTCACGTTTTTTGTGAAATCATCCAATTTCAGATTTTATATATGAGCTAAAATGAGAAATTAATGAATCATTTCATTAATGAAACCAAACATAATTAATGAATCAATCTGTAAATTGACCAATTTAACAATTTTGGAACAACCAAACGGGGGGCAAGCTTCGTCATTTTCTAAATGGTGGATGCGGTGGACATTTTGGAAATTACTTACTTATATTGTACTATTCTTAAAAATAGTTTTACATCACGTTAAAATATTTTTTTTGACTTTATTACTAGAATAATGTTCTATTTAAAGATATGTAAAAGGTTTAGTAATTACACTGAACCTTCTTGGCATGCATGAGGTACATGCACAAGTGGGAGAATGGGGTCCATCTCATAGATTATGTACATTTAGGACTTAAAATAATATTGATTATGGATATAGGAAAATAAACATTTCGTTTTCATTTTTAGTTCTTATTTTCAAATTAAAGGGGCGTGTGGCATGCTGTGATTGGTTGACGTTTTATGAATATGAGTCCGCGCTAGCGACTTTATTAAAAAATAAGGACAAAAACTATAAATAAAATATTTATTATCCTATTTCTAAATACATATTACAATAAATCCTAAATTTACAAAGTTCCTCTAATTATCCATCATCTAAAAGTATCTCTAAGAAAAACACTATTTCAGGAATAAAGGTAAGAAAAACCTTAAAATAATTGTAATATAACGTTATAGATTAAGTTTTCGGTGACTTTGATGGGCTAGAGGAATAATGTTTCTAATCACTATCATAGCTTCTTTAACACTAATTTGTTACATTTAAAAAAAAATGGGTGTACTTTTAAGAAGTTCATTTTTTTATATTATTAGATACAAAATTTTCTCATTGAGTTCCATCATACGAGGGATATGCATAACAAATTCAAGTGCGTACCAGTGGTCTACCTATAAGGAACAATTTGATGTGTTGGGTCCAATACTGCTATCATATAGCATGTTTGGTACTAGTTAGGAGACGATTTAAATGAAATAACTAATTCCAAATATTTTCTCCGGTTAGTGATGATACAAAACAACTTCATATCAAGTAGAAATTTAAATATGGTTCGAATATTTCATATTAAGCAGAAAGTTAAATATGATCCTTTTTTTCTAGAATTTGGCATATGCAACATTGCTAATTTAATATACCATGCCTAATAAATTTTTCAAATTTTTTTTGTAGAAAATTGGCACGTAAAGTAAAGATACAATCACTTGAACAAAGTTATATTATAAAGTATAAAACCCACACTAAATTTAGGGGTTAACAATAAAGGAATGTATTATGGTTCAAATTATGTTTTGATAAAGGAAAGTGTTAAAATGGTCATTTCATCTTAGCAAATGGTCATAATTAAAATTTTCCAATTTTAAGCCCTTACAAATTATCAAATTTGGACGTTTGCAATAATGGATTTCCTCAAAGTCAACATTGTATAGATCTGGCACAAAGCGTATGAAGTGTGACAATTTTTATCATGATATAATATATGTGAAGTTTGATTTTATAATGAGTTAAAAGTAATTAAGAATTAAATTGTTACGGGTGACACAAATTTCATTATCCACAATATAAATATATAAATGATAAATATGCAATCATAAAATCGAAAACTAAGGGCCCATTTGATTATGTATTCAGAAAATTCGATTTAAATATTGCTTTTAAATACAATTTTAAAATTTAGTTTTTTGTGTTTATAATTATTAGCGTACGTTTGGTAAACTTGTTTTTAAATATAGTTTTTTAAAAATTGACAAAATTGACAAACATGTAAATTTATATTATACATATATATGTCTGTGTATGTGTTTGTGTGTGTGCATATATATATATATATATATATATATATATATATATATATATATATATATATATATATATATATATATATATATATATATATATTACAAATACAAATGTACATACATACATAAATGTATGTCTATATAATGATATGCCCCAAGTGTGACCTCGGCTCGGAGACACCAACCTTAGCCGAGATCATGGCCGACACTGGACAAGCTTTGGGCATGCGGCATCAGCCCTCGGCCATAGCAAGGTCGGCCCAGGCCGACACTACCACCAGCCTCTCGAAGGGACATCGCACGCATCACAAGGATCAACAGCACTCTCGTATACCTAGGAATGGTAACCTCGGCCAGATGTAGGCCGAGCTCGTAAGAAGCCTTTTTACCAATGTCATCATCAAGATATCAGTTAATGCTCCAAACACACCAGCTGAACCTCGGCTCAGGCCGACCTTGTCCATTGTCTCAGCTAGGATTAAGCCGAGGCCCCTATGGCTCATCTCGGATTGAACGAGCAACTAGACTTGTTAATGTCGGCCTCTCCCTGGCCGAGGTCATGCACCAAGCACGGTAGCCGAGCATCTGTTGACATTTGGATAAGGGCACGTGGACACATATCAGTTATAACAAGATTATTCCCCACACGTGGGGAGAATATTTCATCATCATTCCCTACATGTGACAGTGACAGATGGCTTCCCCATATTGGTGAGGCAAACACCCACATGCACATTACATATATGGGGGGGGGGGGTACATTACACCCCCTAGGTACTATATATAGAGGTCATCCTCTATCTTGTAAAGGATCCGAATTTGGTAACCCTAGCTGAAACTCTATCTAAAACACACAGTAGAGAGAGAAAGTGAGCTTATGTGCATTGTATCCAAGGCCATTAGTGCCCATACTTAGTGGATCACACACTCACAGTGGATGTAGGCCTAATTGGCTGAACCACTATACATCATTATCTTATTCCTCTTATACTCATCTCCTTCTACACACTTACACACTTATTCACTTACATCTCAATGACTGCCATGGTCACTACTGTTTGAGCTCATCATCACTTATCTGGTGGTGCTAAATCTCATCATCATCATTTTGGCGCCGTCTGTGGGAACGAGAGAAGCTATCTCTTCCTCTTCTTCAGCTTAACCTCACCGGAGACTCTGGTGGTGAACCAGGCACCACCCCTTGGGTGGAGCTGCTTCACCATTGAAAGAGGTCCTTTAAGGTACTAAGCTCATCTGCTACTCAAGCTCTATAGTGTTAACATATGGCACCAGAATTACCACCGCCTCTTCCGCCACCTGGAGGTGGAGGGCCGAGTTCCAGTCAGGCGCCGCCCCAGTCCGAAATGGCGGAGGTGGCTGCAGCCTTGAGGTCTTTAGCTGCAACACAACAAGCTATGCAGGAACAATTTGCACAACTCAGCCAAACTATGATGAGGCCACCTGGAGTCTCACCGGATATGATCACTCCGGCGGCTGTTCAGCCTCATCCTGACGCTAGGGGACCACCCCAGGCACCAATGAAGGATCGGCCTGCACCCCAGCGGAGAAGGGACGTTGCTGACCCTAGGCGCTTACGCCTGGGGAGGCAAGGAAACCCTTGCCCAGAGGACAGGTATGACGATCTAGAGGCGGAAGAGGCCCCAGAAGACTGCTGGGAGCCGTATGAGGTGTCGAATAACACTGTACGACCTCTTCAACAAAGTCAAGGTTGTGTCGATCGAAGAGGTGAAGAGGCTCAACAAAGAGGGTCAGCCTTTGATAGGTTGAGCAGAGGGTCAGCCTTTGAGAGATTGGGCCCAGTGAATGACCTAAGACAGAGATTGTCGAGATCGAGGAGCGCAGCAGGCTCTCAGAGAGGAAACAGGCAGGGTCGGCCAGACCAAGGCCGACACTGTGAAAGAAGAGGCAGGGAACAGGAAGAGGTCAATAGCCGATGTGTCGCGGCAGGGGAACCCTCGGTCCATCCCATGGAGGTGGCTGGGGACAACCTCGGCCAGGTCGATGGAAGAAGACCGTGGAATGACTCTATCCAGCGCCTTGAGGAGAAGATAGGAGACCTCATTAAAAGCAGGGGCCCATTACAAAGGGGTTACTCAGAGAGTTCTCCATTTGTGGCTAGGATAGCGGGTTTCCCAACCCCAGCTAAGTTCAAGCCTCCTATGGTGTCTCCCAAGTATGATGGCAGCACTAACCCTGTACATCACATCGAGATGTACCAGTCGGCAGCAGACATCTACTTGATACTCGATGAAATAAAGTGTAGGGCCTTCTCTGGGACCTTAACAGGGGCAGTACACAACTGGTTTACCTCCCTTCCGAAGAACTCGATTGAGAACTTCAAAGGCTTAGCTGAACGATTCATCCACAACTTTTGCTTTGGGGTGAGACCTCAAAAGAAGACTACTCACCTGCTGTATGTCAAGCAGGGCAAGGACGAGAGCCTAAGAGACTACATATCCAGGTTTAACAAAGAGAAGTTGGAGGTCGAAGATTATGAAGAGAACATAGCCATGTCCGCCCTCATAGGGGGTCTACAGAAAGGGAAGCTGTTGTGGAAACTTGCGAAAGACCCCCCTAGGTCTATGGCGGAACTCCTGGCAACCGCAGGGAAAGTAATGAATGCGAAAGAGGCAATGGCCACCAAGTATGAGGACGAGAACCGCGGTGGCAGTGGAAAGTCCCAAAACAAGAAAGATGGGAAGAAGAGCTCGGGTGATGACAAGTTCGCTCACTATACTCATCTGACTGTAAGCTGTGAATACATCCTTAACGAGATTAAGAATGACAGGACTCTGAGATGGCCAGAGAAACTGAAAGCCCCACCATATAAGAGGAACAAAAACCTATGGTGCGAGTTCCACAGGATCATGGCCATGTCACGGACAGATGCTTCGCCTTGAAGGATGAGATTGAAAAGATGCTAAAATCTGGAAAGTTGAGGAAGTATGTGGACGGTAAGGCTCCTAAGGGTGGAAGAGATGACCCTAAGAAAAGGAGAAATGACAGATGCCGTGACAATGTCCCGGCCAAAAGAGATGATGATTCAGAAGGTGATGATGAAGACGATCCAGATCTTCCACCGAAAGATGACAACACCCCGGTGAAGAGGGTTGGTATGATCTCGTTTGGTGTTGACACCATATGCGGAGGATTTGCAGGAGGTGGCTCTGAAGTAGCTGATAGGAAGGCTCACGTAGCAGAGGCCAAGTCAGTGGCCAAGCTTGAAGTTGTGAATCTAACGTCTTTAGATACAGTGCAGAAGAGGAAGAAAGTAGACATGGACACCCTTGTAGTTGGGTTCTCCAGACTTGACTTCAAGGGTATCTTAGCCCCCCATGATGACCCTCTGGTCATAACAACAAGGGTGCATGGGTGCGAAGTGCAGAGGATCCTCGTAGACGGGGGGATCTCAGCGGACGTGATGTTTTGGCCTTGTTTCAAGAGCCTAGGTCTTAGCAGAGCAAGGCTAGTACCCTATCATCACCCATTGATAGGCTTCAGTGGCGAAAAGGTCCATCCCTTGGGCATGTATGAGATGGACGTACGGATGGGTGATGAGTGGCCTAAGAGGCTGACCAAGAAGATAAATTTTTTCTTCATGGACGAGAACGTATTTTCGGCCTATAACCTCATCATAGGAAGGGTGGCCCTTAAAGAGTTTGAAGCTGTGCCGTTAACGGTCCATCAGATGCTAAAATTCCCGACTCCCTATGGGGTAGGGGAAGTGCAAGGTGACCAAACCACAACGCGAGAATGTTACTTCAACTCGACTGCAGAGAGAGAGGCCCATAAGAGGGAAACCACCACTTATAGCATTGATACGCTTGACCCAAGAGATGAGATAAAATTGAAGAAGGGAGAGGCCGCAGAAGAGGTAGAATCCATCGTCCTCAATGAGGACGAGCCAAAAAAAACCGTCCAGGTCTGGAAAGCCCTAAAGGCAGAAATCAAGGAAGAGCTGATAAACTTCCTCAGGAGGAGACAGAGTGTCTTCGCATGGAGTCACGCAGACGTGCCCGTCATCGACCCTGAAGTTATGAGTCACAAGCTCAACGTGACCAAAGATGCCAGGCCAATCAAACAGAGAAGAAGAGTCTATTCCAGGGAGAAGTACGATGTCATCCGAGAAGAGGTCAAAAAATTAGAAGAGGTTGAGTTTATAAGAGAAGTCACATATCCGGAATGGTTATCAAATGCAGTCATCGTGCCCAAGGCCAATGGGAATTGGAGAATGTGTGTTGATTTCACTGACCTGAACAGATCTTGTCTAAAAGACAGCTATCCCTTACATCGGATAGATCAGATGGTGGATGCTACGGCGGTACATGAGCTTCATGGACGCGTATTCAGGCTACAACCAGATCTTCATGGATGCTGAAGACTCAGAGAAGACAGCCTTCATTACCGACAAAGGGACGTATTGCTACAAAGTGATGCCCTTCGTCCTGAAAAATGCAGGGGCAACATACCAACGTCTTGTTAATAAGATGTTCGAAGAGCAAATAGGTAAGACTATAGAGGTGTATGTAGATGATATGCTAACAAAGAGCTTGAAAGCTTGCACTCATGTAACGGATCTCGAGAAGACCTTCAACATTATGGACTCATACAAAATGAAACTCAACCCCGCGAAGTGTGTCTTCGGAGTAGGAGCTGGGAAGTTCCTAGGATTTAGCGTCAACCAGAGAGGGATTGAAGCGAACCCTGAAAAAATCAAGGCTTTGCTTGACATGAAGACACCGAGGAGTATCAAAGATGTTCAAAGACTTACGGGGAAAGTGGCTGCCCTTAACAGGTTTGTTTCTAGGGCAACAGATAAGTGCCTTCCAATCTTTAAGGTGCTGAGAAAGGCCTTCCAATGGGACGAAGAGTGCGAAAAAGCCTTCAACCAGCTCAAGTCTTATTTAGGGTCTCCCTTATTTCTATCTTGGCCTGTAGCAGGGGAGAAACTGTACGTGTATCTAGCAGTCTCTGAATCAGCCATCAGCGCAGCCATAATACGGGAAGACGCTGGGATCCAAAGGCCTGTATATTTCAACAGTAAGGCCCTTCAGGGGGCCAAACAAAATTACCCTCGCATGGAAAAGCTAGCTTACGCCCTAATACATGCTTCGAGGAAGATGAAACCTTACTTCCAGGCCCATTCCATGGTTGTCCTTACTGACTCCCCACTAAGACAGGTCCTACATAAACCTGAGAAGTTCGGGCGCTTGATGACATGGGCCATTGAGTTGGGGGAGTATGATCTTACCCTCCAACCTAGGACGGCCATCAAAGGGCAAGCCCTCGCAGACTTTGTCGCTGAGTTCACATGGGAAGAGGCCGAGGCAGAGAATGACCTAGAGGGTGTTAAAAACCGTGGTGTCTTCCGAAATTCGGAAGAGACGACACCAAACATCTTCCAAGATCAGAAAGAGATCGCATCCAATGGGGCCAGGAACCGAGTTACGGAGAACGAGGAAGATCGGTACCTCTTCAAAAAAGGAGTTATGACAGAAGGGGTCTTCTCATCGGGTACAGATATTTGGAGCCTCTTCATTGATGGCTCTTCCTGCGACAATGGAAGCGGTGCAGGGTTGATAATCTCAGCTCCAGATGGTGCCAACATTGAATACGCTTTGAGATTCAACTTCCGAGCTTCTAACAATGAGTCCGAGTATGAGGCCATGATAGCAGGTCTCTCATTGGCAAAGACTCTTCGCGTAAAGCGACTCCTACTCCACAGCGACTCAAGGTTAGTTATCAATCAAGTACTGGGAATTTATGAGGCCAGAGATGAAAGGATGGCCAAATATCTGAAAAGGGTGAGAACGATGTTAGAACATTTTGAAGAGACAAGACTGAATAAAGTGCCTCGACAAAGTAATAACCACGTTGATGCATTGGCGAGGTTGGCCTCGGCAACGAAGACAGATGCAAGAAGGACCATTCCGTTCGAGGTCTTAGGGAAGGCAACCATTGAGCAAGAAGAGGTATGTAACCCTTGTCACAATTTGAACTTAGGAGACTCATGGATGGACCCCCTCTTTAGATATATCAGAGAGGGAGAGCTACCCAAATCCAAGTTAGAGAGGCAAAAATTGAGATATAAGGCTACCAAGTTCTCGTTAGTAGGAGACGTCCTGTACAAGAAAGGATTTCTGCTACCTCTCCTCAGATGTGTGCACCTCACGGAAGTTCCTCGGATATTACAGGAAATTTATGAGGGTTCTTGCTCTAGCCACATAGGGGGAAGACCTTTGGCCAAAAGAATCATCACACAGGGGTACTGGTGGCCAACCTTGTCCAAGGACGCTGCGGCCTATGTGAGGAAATGTGATAAATGTCAAAGATTCGCCACTATCCCTCATCAACCTCATCAGCCTATGACGTCAATCACTTCTCCATGGCCATTTGTAGTATGGGGAATTAACTTAGTAGGACCCCTGCCAAGAGCTTCCAACAATTATAGATTCTTGATAGTTGTCATCGACTACTTTTCAAAGTGGGTGGAGGCAGAGCCGATGATAATGATTATAGAGCAGAAGACCTTCCAATTTATTTGGAGGAATATCATATGCAGATACGGCCTCCCAAACACTCTCATCTCGGATAATGGGACCCAGTTCAAGAACTCCTCTTTAGAAAAGTATTGCCTAAGAGTGGGAATAAAGCAGTTCTTCTCATCTCCTGGCCGACCTCAGGCAAACGGTCAGACCGAGGTCACAAACAGAACAATTCTCGATGGAGTCAAGAAGAGGTTAGAAGATGCGAAGGGAAGATGGACTGAAGAGGTCTACGCTGTGTTATGGGCCTACAGAACCACGACAAGGACACCGATAGGAGAAACCCCGTTCATGTTGGCACATGGCTCAGAGGCCGTCATACCAATGAAAGTAGGGCTCCCAACTCATAGGATTCAGACCTATGACCCTGATAATAATGGGGAAGAGAGGAGGCTAGACCTAGATCTTATCGAAGAAAGAAGAAAGGACGGGGAGGTCAGACAAGCAGCCTACCAACAGAGGGCAGCGAAATTCTACAACCAGAGGGTGAAGTCAAGACCCATTGCAGTGGGAGACCTAGTGCTAAAGAAGACCTTACAGAAAGCAAACAAACTCCACCCAAAATGGCACGGTCCCTACAAAGTGACAGAAGAGGTTGTGCCTGGAACTTACAGGCTAGAAAATCTAGAAGAAGAACCTTTCGCTAATCCATGGAATACTGATCACCTAAAGAAGTATTACATATGATGTTGCATAAAGTTTTGTAAATGTACTATCTTGTCATGAAGAGGTTATTAATAAAACATCAGTTCCCATGGTGGTCCTTGCTTCATTTTGCACTTATGTAAAAAATTTATGAGGATAACATCTTAACATCATTAATTTGGTGAGATTAATTTATGAGGATAACATCTTAGGTGATGACCTCAGACCTTCATAACACCATTCAATGGTGACGAGGTCTGAGTTCAGACACCATAATGGGATGACCTCAGACCCTTAACATCATTAATTTGGTGAGATTAATTATGGGGATAACATCTTAGGTGATGACCTCAGACCCTTATAACATCACTCAGTGGTGACAAGGCCTGAGGTCAGACACCATAATGAGATGACCTCAGACCCTTAACATCATTTATTTGGTGAGATTAATTGTGAGGATAACATCTTAGGTGATTACCTCAGATCCTTATAACATCATTCAATGGTGACGAGGTCTGAGGTCAGACTACTAATTTGGTTTAAGCAAACACCATTACATAAGCTTCAGAGAAAAAAACATCACGACATACATTCAACAAAAAAAGATGATACTCTTCAGAGAATAACTCATTCAGAGATTATAAATATTCAGAGGTTACAAAGAATGGAAAAGTAAGAACCATGCTCATTCAGAAATTATAAATATTCAGGGATTAAAAACAATCTTCACAATTTCAGGGGTTACAAACAATATTCATAGATTCTCTCTTTAATGGTTCGAGGGGGAATGCTGGTGTCTTCGGTTTGGTTAAGATGGACGACGTTGGTCACCTCGGCAACGTCATCATGGTGGTCTGCCCCTCCAACCTCTGTGCCGTCCAACGTGGCAGTCTCGGCAGGCGCGACAGCCTCCTCCTCAACCTCCTGAAGGGCCTGGGCAAGCTGAGGATTAGCAAAGCCAAGGCCTATGAAGTCAGAGGCTTTCAAAGTGCCAGCCTCATTCTCCTTGACAGCCGCCCACTTGGTAGTAGCTTTGATACCTCTCTCGAGGTATTCAAAGCCAAAGCCAATAAACTCATCAGAACTTTTGTACTCGGCTATTATCCCCTCAGAGGCGTCATCGAGGGCTACCTTCACGGCCGAGATGACCTTCTGCTGCAGACTGTCATCCTTAGCCTTCAGAGCCACAACATGGTCCTTCTTAAGCTGCGAGACCTCCTTCTCCATCCCCTTCACCTTCTTGTCGGACTCACCCAACTCAGACTTCAGGCGGTCAATTTCTGCGTTCAAAGTACTTTGGACCTTCTCGGCCTCTTGACCCTTCTGGATGAGGGGCAACTTCCTCAGAGTCCAATTAGAGAGGTAGTGCATAGCTGCCAGGCCCTGCAGATTTTGTGATCATGAATAAGTCAAAGACAAATCAGAGGTCACACTTAAAAATTACAAAGAAATATGAGGACATACCTAAATGGATCTGTGGATGCCGAACTCAACCAGCAAGGGAGTATCAAGTGACCGGAAGAAACGCTTATCTGCCTCGGCCATTGTAGATCCAAAGGCATCTAGGGCCTGTAGACTATGGCCAACGATGCTGTCAGTAATCTTCAACTGCTCTAGACGAGCCGACAAGGCGTCTGCTGAAGAGATGGGGATGGCAGTATCATCACTCTTTTTCTTATGCCTCTGATCCTCAGGGGCATGTTCAATTGGAGCCCTTTTCTTTGTGGCTTGGGGCTTTGAGGAAGAGGGAGCTGGGGGAGGAGCATTAAGGCCTGCTTTCTTTGCAAGTCTCGTAAAACTAGGTGCAGCCATTTCCTAGAGTTCATCTGAGATATCCTTTGGGCGCTTTGCAAAAATTAATAGATCTGAGTTGGAAGATCAGACATAAATAAACTCAGAGGTTCAACTTCAAATAGAAAGCGCTTACCAAGCTCGAAAAGAGGACTTCCACCTAGACCTGTCTCAGAGAGGTAGTGGGGGGTCATCAAGTGTTCGAACTTAACGAACAGACCATGTATTCCCTGATCTTGAAGGACTTTCACCTTCTGAAGGTTTTGCGGGCTCAGGCCAGGGTCAGCCCTCGCAGACATTGTGACCTTACCCCCACCTTAGGGGCATCCTCGGCTCTAGAATGGACGAGGGAGCACATGGGCCAAATTTCCATGGTCCAGAAGCAAAAAAGTATCGAGGCTTCCAGTTATGGTTGAAAGTCTGAGTTATTTAAAGAATCTTTTTTTCAGGCTTCGGATGATTTTTGGCTGAGGAAGGGACATAACAACCTATAAAAACCTGAACTGGGAGGTCTGAGTGGTGGACAGCCTTCCATAAGACTATGGCCCCTATTATGACCCTCCAGACATTAGGGGATAGTTGAGAGGGGGACAAATTGATATAGGAAAGGATAGATTTGATAATGGGATGGATGGGCAGACAAAACCCCAACTTGAACATCTGCTCGTATAAGCAGATCTCGCCGTCTCGGCCATGATAAGCCCTCTTTTACCTCAGAGGTCTTCTTAGCTTTATGGAGGGACTAATGGAGTATAGATATCTGAAGCAAAGGAGGTCTACCTCAGTTACAGTACTCTCGATCTCGGCCGCCTCAGAGACGTCGACATCACTTTCAACGTCATCATCATCTTGCTCAACGTCGCCCGGAGCAGATGTTGATGGGTTACCCGGGAACCTCTGAGTGAACTCGGCACCGGTGAAGGCCGACAGAGGAATGGCGTCAAGTGGTGATGGAATGGCCACACTTGGCTCAATGATCTCAACCTCTGAGGAAGAGGCTGAGGTGCTCGAGTTATTATGGGACGAGGCCCGGCTAGAGACCTCGGCCTGATCAGGGGATTGATCTTCCCGAGTTGAGAAGTCCATGGCCTCCTGGAAGGAATCCACAGACATGGGGTCAAAGGTGGAAGACTCAGACTCAAACATCGGTATTGGATCGGCAGGAACCTCTGCTTGATTGAAAGACTCCGAGGGATCAGGATATACCACCTTCAGGGGTGGTGGAAAGATGGGTCTAATAGGGAATTCTTGTGACCTACGAGCCTCCTCCTGTGCTCTTTCTATTTGTCTGATTTTTTCTAAAGTCTTCTCTCTAAGGGAAGGGAACTCCTCAAGAAGTTGGTAGAGGGGTCTGAGCATCAGAGGCATACACTACACTTGGGGAGACTTCCTAAACTACAAACAAGATTGGCTAATAAAATAAAGGTGTCCAAAGATCAAATTACCCAAACCTAACAAGAACAGTTCGCCTGAAACTATGGTGGACTCACCGGAAAACTCAGAATCTCACCGGAAAACACAAATAGAAAGGAAAAAGTAGAGAAAATGGAGGCAAATGAGGGGAAGAAGATACCTGAAGATGAAACGACAAGGGAAAGTGAAGAAAACTCGAGAAAGCACCACCAAAGACCTCTGTAGAGGAATCGCGAAGAGCGCCTTTAGAGAGAGAAATTATTGGAATGCAATTGTGCAGGAGAGAGAATTGAGGATGGAGGGAAAAATGAGGGTTCAAAACCCTTAAATATTCAGGCGCGATTCCCAAGGCTCATCATTGCCTTGGGAGCCCCAAAGGTGGCTGATAGCACACGCTTGCTAAGCAAGCCACACTTCAATATTAGACAAGTGTCAAACAAACATTGGCTCATATTAGAAAGGCCTCGGAGATGTGAAAATCCCACAGTCACCTGCTCTCACATGTAACTAAGGGCTGGGGGGTGATTGATATGCCCCAAGTGTGACCTCGACTCGGAGACACCAACCTTGACCGAGATCATGGCCGACACTGGACAAGCCTTGGGCATGCGGCATCAGCCCTCGGCCATAGCAAGGTCGGCCCAGGCCGACACTACCACCAGCCTCTCGAAGGGACATCGCATGCATCACAAGGATCAACAACACTCTCGTATACCTGGGAATGGTAACCTCGGCCAGATGTAGGTCGAGCTCGCCAGAAGCCATTTTACTAATGTCATCATCAAGATATCAGTTAATGCTCCAAACACACCAGCTCAACCTCGACTCAGGCCTACCTTGTCCATTGTCTCAGCTAGGATTAAGCCGAGGCCCCTATGGCTCATCTCGGATTGAATGAGCAACTAGAATTGTTAACCTCGGCCTCTCCCTGGCCGAGGTGATGCACCAAGCACGGTAGCCGAGCATCTGTTGACATTTGGATAAGGGCACGCGGACACATATCAGTTATAATAAAATTATTCCCCACACGTGGGGAGAATATTTCATCATCATTCCCTATATGTGACAGTGACAGATGGCTTCCCCATATTGGTGAGACAAACCCCCACATGCACATTACATACATGGGGGGGGGGGGTACATTACACCCCCTAGGTACTATATATAGAGGTCATCCTCTATCTTGCAAAGGATCCGAAATTGGTAACCCTAGCTGAAACTCTGTCTAAAACACACAGTAGAGAGAGAAAGTGAGCTTATGTGCATTGTATCCAAGGCCATTAGTGCCCATACTTAGTGGATCACACACTCACAGTGGATGTAGGACTAATTGGCTGAACCACTATACATCATTATCTTATTCCTCTTATACTCATCTCCTTCTACACACTTACACACTTACACACTTATTCACTTACATCTCAATGGCTGCCATGGTCACTACTGTTTGAGCTCATCATCACTTATCTGGTGGTGCTAAATCTCAGCATCATATATATATACATATATATATTACAAATACAAATGTACATACATACATAAATGTATGTCTATATAATGATATTGCATGTATAATTCACAATAAAATTATATACGTAAATGAATTGATAATATTTTTTAATGCGTATATACTACATGCATTTTTTATGTTATTCTATACATTAATAATACATTATAGGAAACTATATATTAGTATAACGTATCTATTGATTGGAAATAAGGATCTGTATTTTTGTATTGCTAATTGTCTCAGATTACACGGATATAACATATATAAACCTGTTTCCTATAACTGCTTATCCTACGTGTTTCCTATAACTGCTTCAACTATAACTGTTAGAATGTGAAAGCAGTTTCACAGACGTGAGAAACTTCTATACAAACTGATACTTGCATTACTGACCTATACAACTGATAGAATGTGGGAAACTGAACAGTATACAACGGGAAGTTACATGCATGCTCTAACATCCCCCTTCAAGCGAAAGGTGGGGGAGACACACCGAGCTTGGATAATAAAAAAGAAAATGGAGCAACACCAAGGGACTTAGTAAATATATCGACAAGTTGGTTTGAAGACGGTACATATTGTGTAACAAGAGCACCATGAGCCACTTTTTCCCGAACAAAGTGAGAATCCAACTCGACATGTTTTGTATGGGCATGGAGAACCGGATTAATACTCATGTAGAGAGCGCTAATATTATCACATAAGAACAGAGGTGGACCCGAAATAGAGAACTTGATATCGCGAAGAAGGTACTGAATCCATTGAATCTCGCAAGGGCATGATAGTCACTTTCACAGCTAGACCGAGACACGGTAAATTATTTCATGGAAGCCCAAGAAATGCAATTAGATCCGAGAAAAATACAATAGCCAGAAGTAGGGATGTGATTAAGAGGACAACTTGCCTAGTCAGCATCAGAAAACTCGTACAAACTAGAACTAAATTGAGAATACAAAGTAATCCCGTATCCAATCGTACCTTGAACATACCGAAGGATCAGATAGAGTTCTTGAAAACGGTCTGGTTGGGGATCATGTAAAAATTGGCATAAGTTGTTGACTGTATAATAAGATCGGGCCTCGTATGAGTCAGCTATTGAAGCGCACCAACTATAGAGAGGAACTGAGTGGTTCTGAAGGGAGCGGGAGCGAAATACCGTGTAAATTGATGGATGGACTGTGATGGTGAAGTGGCCGGAGTGGCAGCTGGCTTGGAATGAAGCATATTAATAAGAGTAAGAATCTTGCTGGTATAGTTCTCCTGTGTGAGAAAGAGACCACTAAAAAATATTTGACTTGAATACCAAGAAAGTAATGTAGTTGACCCAAATCTTTCACAGAAAATGTTGTCCCACGATTTTACAAAAATTATGTTAAGTGAGTGGAATTATTTCCGATAACAATAATATCATGAACGTACATGAGGAGTAAGATAGTAACATGATCTTAAGTGTACACAAAGAGTGAAGGGTCAACTTGACTACAACAGAAACTACGCTTAAGAAGATAAGAGCTGAATTTTTCAAACCAAGCGCGGGGAGCTTATTTGAGACCATAAATAGACTTGTGAAGTAGGAAAACATGATTCAGATGAAAAACACTAAAAAACCTGGTGGTTGTTTCATGTAAATAGTGTCTTTAAGTGATTCATGAAGAAAGACATTTTTTACGTCTAGTTGATGGGGAGGCCAATGATTCATGACATCAAGGGCAAGAACTACATATAGTGGCATGTTTGACAACTGGAATGAAAGTATCCAAGTAATTAATGCCTTTAAGTTATCGATAACCTTAAGCAACCAGATGATCTTTATAATGGTCCAAAGTACCATCCGCATTTTTTTTGGTTTTGAAGACCCATTTCGAACCAATGAGGTGCATGAAAGGATGATGGGGAACAAGTGACCATGTCTTATTTTCCTGTAATGCCGAAAGTTCATCTTCCATGGCACGGACCCATGAGGGTTAGGTCAAAGCATCATGAAGAGCGGAGGGTTCACTCAGAATTTTAGTTTGAATTGTGAGAAGATATTTGGGAAATGATTTATTGGCTTTGGTTCTAGTAACCATAGGGTGAATATTTGAGGGACTGGGGTGGTGAGTGAGGGTGTAAGGTTGGTTGGAGAGGAGTGTTTGATGGGTTAGTATATCAATATATGTAGTTGGATTCCAATGAGATAAAAATTAGGTGGCTGATGAGAAAATGTAGTAGCGATTTAATCTGAGGTGAGAGAAGGTGGGTTACTAGTAATGGGAGTGGGCGAGCTTGGTGACATAGGACATTCAACAGTGTCAGGTCAAGGGAAAGATATGGACCACTTGGATTTGTTGATATATTTGCTTGACTCAAGAGTATGGTGGCTATCTGATGGTATCAAGACAATTGAGTTGTCCTTTGGAGTGGACTGATTTAAAACATTTTTGGTGACCATGGTATTGTCATCGATCACTGAGATTGATTCATGAAAAACATTTGTATCCAAAAATTCTTGAAATGTGCTGAGTACAGATTTTTCATGAGGTGTTTCAAATTTTTTTAAGGTTGAATCAAAAGCAAAATTATGTTCATCAAACACCACATGTCTAGAAATATAAACTCCTTTTGTAGTTGGATGACAACATATGTACCCTTTATGAAGATTACTATACCCAATGAAAACACAAGGATAAGTTTTTGATTCAAATTTTGTATTGGTGTGTTTTCTTAAATAAAGGAAGCATCTATGATTTTGAGAGATGAATAATTTGGATTACTCCCATATAATTTAAAAAATGGAGTGTTTATTCTCAAAAACTTAAATGGGAGTCTATTAATTAAAAAATTGCAGTCATAAATTCCTTGACCCAGAGAAAAAATGGTGCTTTAACATGAACTATAGGGTGAGTCCCGTTTCGACAATATGTCGGTGTTTTCTTTCTAAAACCCATTTTGTTCTGGTGTGTGAGGACATTCCACATGTCTTACTATACCTAGATTATTTAAATATTCTAGAAATTCAGATTTTGCAAATTCTCCTCCTCCGTCGCATTGAAAAATCTTAATTTTTGACTAAATTGAGTTTGAACCATATTTTGAAATTTCACAAATATCTCGTAAAATTGAGACTTTTGTTTCAAAGTGTGAAGCCAAGTGTACCTAGTACAGTCATCAACAAAGATTACATAATACTTCATATTTTGATTTGAAAAAATAGGTGTGGGTCGCCAAAGATCACAATGAACCTGTTCAAATGGAGTACTACATATCTTGTTGTTTTATTTAAAAAGAAGCCTACAACTCTTTCCAAATTGACAGTTTACACATATCGTGCATTGGTTGTTTCATTGACTCACATATAAATTTCCTAATTAATGCAAAACGAAAAGAAAATTAGAATTTAGGTGTCCAAGTCTTTGATTCCATCCTTTCCTGACTTTACGACACTTAGAGCTTGAAAACCTTCATTCTCAAAAGTGTAAAGACCATCCTTCTTACTCCCTTTTTCTAGCACTTGCCTGGTTGTCTTGTCCTTTACAATAAAGCCACAATTAGTAAATTCAATAACACAATCATTTTCCTTGGTGAGTTGACTTACTGAAATTAAATTTTTATTTAATTTTGAAATACAAGAGTATTTGAAAATTTTAATTTATTTGTTTTTGTCCTGCGTAGGTAATGGGAATGTGAGATACATTTTCTACAACTACTTTATCTGTTCCATAATATGGCATAAGTTTGGATGGCATACCTAGATCATTTACCATGTGAGTTTTGGCACCCGAATCCATGTAGAGTTGATTGTCTTGAGGTTGTAAAATGTTGGTGCCTATATAGGATTGATGGGTGTTTTCCATACTTCGAAAGAAATGATCCTAATAGTAGTAACAAGTGTTGGCTCGGTGATGGTTCTTTCCACAAATTTGACATGCTATTTCCGATGGTTATTTCATCTCACTCCTATTTTGTGATGAATGGGAAGTATTTTTGAAATTGGGCCTATGAATCTTTGAACTTGCAGGTCTAAACCCACGACATCTAAAGCTAAATTGAAAATTCATGTTGAAGCTTACTCAACCACGAGATATATATCCACGACCCCGTCCTTGAAAAACTTGTTTTGGGGCATGAAATTCCATGTTATGATTTGACACGTCTTCCTCTTTATCTTCTCTAATGTCAAAAACCCGAAGCGAGGTTATCAAACTTAACAAAGTATGATAAGGTGGCTTACCAATCGTTACTGTTTGAAATGTTTGGTATTTCTTTCAAAGGTATTTGGCAAAAAATATGACTTGTGTCTTCATCTAAGGGTTTGTGTATGGCTGCAAGATCATCACAAATTCCCTTAAACTACTTAACATACTCATCAACAGTGTTTCCTTCAAGATTGATGCTTTGGATTTGTTCCTTTAATTGGAACTCCCTCTCCTTGCTTTCTTGAAAATAATTTTCTTCAAGACACAACTAGATTTCTGTGCTTCATCAGTAATTAACTTGTCAACCTTTATGGTTTGCATATGGTAGAAAATTTGATTTCTCCATACTAGATAATTATTTGGTTTAAGTTTAATTAGACTGAGATTTACAAGTTGAAGTAGAAAATTGAGAGACAAGGAAATATTTGTGTTTGAGGTTGTAGTTAAAATAGCCATTGACACAACACTGGGCTCTGATACCATGAAAATAAGGAGCTGTATTTTATATTGTTAATTGTCTCATATTACACGGATAAAACATATATAAAGTTGTTTCCTATAACTGCTCATCCTACGTGTTTCCTATTTGTTGATGCCAAAATTCTTCATCCACATGAACCAGTCAGCAAAGGACACCTGTCATCCTACATGGCAATATTCATACTTGCTCGGCACCCGAGGAGATTTGCTCCGCACCCGAGGAGAGTTGGTCGGCATACCAACCAACTCAAGGAAGACAAACCATCCAGAAGGCCAACAATCATATTCATTGTAAATAGATGTAAATGAATATATAAAGGAATTCCATCTCTTGGACTCCCATCACTATAAATACATGCCTTCCCTTATCCAAAAGGACGATCACAATCTGAACTAAGCAATTCTCTACACACCTCTCTCTATCTACACCATATCGTGCTATTGTAAATCCCTGGGAATAAAATAACAGTGGATGTAGGCATTCCTTATAGCCGAACAACTTTAAAAGTCTTAGTCTCTTATATGTTTGATGTGCTTGTTTATCTTCATTTCATCTTCATTATCATCCTCATCAATTATCTGTTGTTGATGCCGATAAGATGGCTTGGGCCATTTCTAGTCATCAACAGATTGGCGTCGTCTGTGGAAATTCGACACAAGAATTATTTTCATCTTATTATCAGAAATAAAGATCATCATCATGCGCTAAGTTTTCTCTATCTTTGCTTATAATCAATTATATATTATCCATACATCTTTTAATTTAATCATGATTTCATAGTCATAACTGTTAGATCAATTCTGCATAACTGTAAATTTCATAACTGTCAATTTTAAGAAAATTTTATGCAGACACATTTATATAGAGAAAAATCAGATAGTTTGATTATCATCTCTCATATTATTTGACAAGAAATAAAAATTCTCTCTCATCGTAAACTTTTCCTGAAAAATCTATTTGATTCTTATAGATCTTTATTTGAAACTCTCGTTAACTTGATTCATTACAAACAAAACGGATCAGGAAACCAAATATATTTATGAACGGTGATGAAGCTTTTAAAAACCAACGACCCATTTCCAGATGAAAAATGAACAGTCTTACGACGATGAAATTTTCATTTTGTTAATTCCCAGGGAAACGAAGGGGTTTTAAATTTATTAAGATGTCACTCCCTTTAACTTCAACGTTCTACAACAACAAAAATAATAAAATCAGATCTTGTTACACGACGAATTACAGATACGACCGTCTTCATCATAAATCCTCCGAAAAATTATTCAACAGGAAGGGATTTAATTCTTGGGACCAATATGCTCAAACTACCGGAGTTTATTTCACTTGACAGGGCTACAGGTTGATTGTCAACGTGAGTTACGATACCAGGTCAGTTTTCCTTGATTGCTGGTCAGGGAGAGAAATTACGATACTATGTGTTGTCGTTATTGTTCGGAGATATGGTTTGCAGTACCAAAGATGGGTTTCATTGGGAGTCGACAGAACTTTTATGAGTCGATAACAATTATGATACAAATATCAACGTTATTTGGCAACAATTATTCTTGGTCGGAGACTCATACTGTGGGTCGGTGGAACAAATTTCTGATCGGCAAAATCGAATTGCTGGTCGGCGACGAATATTGCACATTTATCAATTTTTCTCGACCTCCCATCACTGGTCGGGTGACACGACTTCTTCTGGCATCAAAGAGATCGTTGGCCGAAGATATTTTTCTGTACCAAAAGTTGAACAGGTTGGTAACAATGCTCAACCATTATTTATTTGTTCAATGGGCCATTTTTGTTGGTCGATAGAATCTACCGTTGGTCGGCGACATCTACTCTTGGTCGGAGGCATCGTTGCGCTACTATAATTCTCTTAAATCACGATTTGGGCAAGTTGGTAGCTTCCTGATTACTGGTCGGTAACAACATGGGTTACAGTACCGGATAAATTTTGCCCATCCGTTGGTCGGCGTTATATTAAGTTGATCGGAGTAGGTCGGCGGCGATTATTCATGGTCAGAATTTACTATATGCTGGTCGACGACAAGTTTAAAACAGTTAGTCGGTGGCAGAAACCTAGAATGGAGGATTTGCCATTTTGTTAAAAGACAAATTCAACCTCAACCATTTCTTAATTCATACCTTTTTAATGAAATAAATTGTTAAAGATACATAAGTTATACTTCAAAATAATTTTCCAAACCAACTTATATTTGGTCTTCTACTTAAAATTAAAATGTCTAGCATTTTTTTTTATAAAAAACTGCTCATATTGACATACGAGGTCGGCATAACATATTATTTTATGTTTTGATATTTTTATTGCCCGAGCAAATATATATCATATATTGAATAGATGACTAAATTATTCTCATGATTAATTGATTTAGCCTCCACAGATGTTCGAGCAACTTATTAAATTCCACAGGTACAAGATTCAACGCCGACAAAGCACTCGACCACAATCTTAAGCTTCTGGAAAATATTATCATTGCTTGACATTATGAAATTTTTCCTCAACAAGGCACTATTGAATTTATTAACTGCTCTAATATATGCTCAAGAACGAATCATTCTCTATATCCATTCGGATGCATATTCTATATTCATCTCAGCATGGAGCTCGATAAAATATTTATTATCATATATTCAACTATGAGGAGATCTGTAGCATTCATGATATTTTATCTCCAACAGACAGTTGGTTGGAAAAATTCTTCCCTCTCTATATATTCAGCAACCGCCAACTAAATGTTGGTCGGCACTCAACAACCGCCAATTAAATATTGGTCGGCAATCAGCAATCGCAACCGCTAGCTAAATATTGGTCGGCATCAACAAAGACACCAACAATGTTGGTAAAACAATCGAGCAAGGCAAGTCCTTCTTGATTATGGGTGACCCAAGAAGGCATCTAAACTGGGCAAGAAGTTAGGTAAAATATCCAGGGCCTGGGCACCAAGGCAATCTAGATAAGATTGTTACAACTAGGCAGGAGCATGGGATAAATATTCCATTGCCTAGGCAGTTAAACTAAGTAGGAACATGGGATAAATATTCCATTGCTTAAGCACTTATGGTTGATCAAAAGATCTCTACAACTGGGCAGGAACATGGGATAAATATTCCATTGTCTAGGCCCCCAAACAGAAATTGGCAAATTGTCAATTCATATACAGAGATTAATATAAGATAAATTTCATGATTATATATTATTGTTTGAAGAATGCCCTGGAAATTTATTATTCTCTAACAATGCAAGATCAATCGATCCCTTCCTATTATTTATCTGGATTTCTTATTAAGCCCGACAGATGGTCGACACTCTTATTATATGGACTTTTCATTAAGCACGACAGATGGTCGACACTCTTATTATTTATCTGAATTTCTTATAAAGCCCGACAGATGGTCGACACTCTTATTATCTGGACTTCTCATTAAGCCTGACAGATGGTCAACACTCTTATTATTTATCAGGATTTCTTATTAATCCCGGTAGATGGTCGACACTCTTATTATTTGTCTGGATTTGTTATTAAGCCCGACAGATGGTCGACACTCTTATTAGCTATCTGGATTTCTTAACACTGCTATTATGGATATGAATTTCTCACTAGCACGAATATTCGATGCAAATTATATATTATACTCAATCATGATCATTATTGGATCATTCTATCAAGTTGCAACAAATTCTCGAGCATCGTTATTATTATTCAGTCTCCTAAGCCCAACTGGGGGCTCCACATACGCCGATCAATGGCACATATCATAATCAAATTGAACTTATCACATTTTAGAGATTCCATACTTTCACAGATTCCTAATTGGAATATATCACATTCCTAATTGGAATCCCCGCGGATTCCTAATTGGAACATGTCACATTCCTAATTGTAATGCCCATAGATTCCTAATTGGAAAATATCACATTCCTAATTGGGATGCCAACACATTCTATATGCTAAAAGTAGTTTTACTCAAACAAAATTATTTGGTTGGCAATATCATTCAATTATTTTTATAGTTACATATAAAGATCTTGGGAAATCATTGTGAGGAATATTTCCTCGGCCTTATTTTTTCTAGCAAGACCATCATACTTCAAGGCTAAGAAAGTATTCATAGCTCATAATCCATACTTAGGGGATTTTACTACAAAATTGATTATTTCAGTGGAAGAATTTGATAATATCATGCAACATCAGTCGTACATCAGATGCAGCTCCGAATCGTAACAGAATAAGAGAGATCACTAGCCAATCATCATCTAGGAGTTAATGTGCATATGCTACCAAAGTTCAAGAGTCAAACTCAACATCTACATCAATGAGATATCCACTGCTGCTGTCTCGACCAACACTGAAGAAGAAGTTGTACTTATATGTAAATATTTCAGAGACCGTTACTAGCTCGGCACTAATCAGATTGAAGAATTGGGTTTAAAAGCTACCATGTTACATCAGTAAAGCCAACAGATTGGAGAAGAAATCAGAAAAATCAAACACGTACAGTCAGCACTCAATTGGTCGGCTAATCAGCCAACCAACCCACTTGAAGATTATGACAAGACACAAGTCGCAAACTATGACATTGATGCATCTAAATTCCCAGGGGTGATACATAGCACACATTCGCTTATCGAACAGAGTTCCTCAAAAGAAAGATTAGCCCCAACGTAGCCATCGATCAACTTGAATCGTCCGTTGACCAAAAGATAGTGCACTTATATGTTGAGAAAATCAAGAATGCAGATAAATAATTTCATTATGGACAAGCACCGAGCAACATTGCAGAATAAATACTCTATCATTTCAGTAAACCATCAAGCATGGAGCATTGGGGGCTTCTGTTGACGCCAAAATTCTCCATCCACATGGACCAGTCAGAAAGGGACACCTATTATCCTACATGGAAATATTCATACTTTCTCGGTACCTGAGGAGAGTTGGTCGACATACCCATCAACTCAAGGAAGACAAACCATTGAGAAGGCCAACAGTCATAATCATTGTAAATAGATGTAAATGTATGAATATATAAAGCCATTCCATCTCTTGAACTCCCATCACTATAAATACATGTCTTTCCTTAGCCAAAGGGACGATCACAATCTGAACTAAGCAATCCTCTACACACCTTTCTCTCTCTTTACACCATATTGTACTATTGTAAACCCATGGGAATAAAATAACAGTGAACGTAAGCATTCATTATAGCCGAACCACTTTAAAAGTCTTAGTCTCTTATATATTTGATGTGATTTTTTATCTTCATTTCATCTTCAATCTCATCATCATCATCATTTATTTGTAACTGCTTCAACTACAATTGTTAGAACGTGAAAGCAATTTCAGAGACGTGAGAAAATGCTATACAAACTACTACTTGCATTACTGACCTATACAACTAATAGAACGTGGGAAACTGAACATTACAAAGTGGGAAGTTACATGCATGCTCTAACATTGATAATATTATTTAACATATGAATCTTAGTATATTATATAATTTAATAATATAAATATACGTAATTTCGTGTACATGTACATATATATTTTTTATTTATAAGAATTACATATATATATATATATATATATATATATATATATATATATATATATTGTATAATAAGGTATAAATGCATTAAAATATTAAGAATGAATTGAAAAATAAAAGTTATGAAACACCCTTTTCCAGTTTTCTGAAAAATTGGATAATAACACATAAATATTTTAATTCAGTGTTTAAAAACAGGTTGCCAAACACAATTTTTTATCAGAATTGTATTTAAACACAAAAAATAAAATTATAATTTCAAACCAAACATGCCTAATTTTATTCGAATTGCGATGTAAAAAATTAAGTGGAGTCCATCTAACTTAACAAGCTGACCTCACTTTAGTATATCATACTCATCCTCCTACATGCGGTCAAATACTAAGTTATTACTCACTTAACTATTTAATTTTGACCATCTTTAGAATTTTACACAAATGACTTGTGACATTTGGATTGTCGCACTAACTTGTGAAAAAATACATAATGTAATCTTAATCATTTATTAATTACTTAACATCAAATATAATGTAACACCCCGTATTTTTATTAATTAATTAAATTAATTAATTGGAATATTTGAGAAAAATAAAATTTTGAATTTAATTATTTTTATTAATTTAGTATGTTGGTTTTAATATTAGAAACGTAAATTTTCCAGCGAAATTAAAATCGGAGTTAAAATGGGAATTAAAAAAAAACACATTTGTCACGAATCCGAGCTGTGTCTAATGGGAAAAACCTTTTTTAGTTAAATAGAATTAAACTAGGGGATATAACTACATGGGTAAAGGGCTGAGTTTGGGTCGGTGGGTTTATTAGAGTTTTAATTGGATTATGACTCTTAATTACTATTTAATGCTTCTAATTCGTGGGAGGACTTCTCATAATCACTTTTTACAAGTTTTTCACTAGAAAGCTCTTCCAAAATATTATCCTCTCAACCATAATCATTAATTTCCAACTTAATCAAAGTTTTGTTTCAAGTTTTGAAGTCGTAATTGAGGTTTAATCAAGATTGTTGTTGATGTAAAAAACTAGATCGTTCTAATTATTCAATCACAGATAAATAAATAAGACAAAGATTTTTAAAGTGGTTCGGCTAGGAATAAAGCCTACGTCCACTGTTATGTTATTGCTGAGTGTTTGTGGAATTCTTGATTACAAGTTCTTTCAAGAAATTCCGGTCCCCTTGAATGGGATTGATACAAGGTATTTATAGCCTCAAGGCTGTTCATGAAAGGTCTACTACATTAAATGATATACATATGAATGGGTAATATATTTAATGCGGCGTGTGCGTCAAGACTCTAATGAATAGTTGAACAGTTGTCTGTCTGATAATTGATGATACGGCCGAGGTGCAGTTCGGACCGCCTTAGTTGCTCGTCGATCAAGAGTTCCTCGGAGTACTTAGAGTATCTCGGGATGAAAGAGTTCCTCGGATGGAGTTCCTCGGTATGATAGAGCTCCTCGGTGTATTCTCGTTGCTCGGTACCAACCATGGTTGTTCAGTAAATGATCTTCCTCGCTGTTATTGTGCCACGTAGATCGACACGTGTCTTCATACTATTCGTCCACGTCAGCATATTAATTTTGGTATCAACAGAAGCCCCCAATGTTTCATATTTTGAACTTTGAAGAGTATGGAACATTCTTTCTTGGTATGTGGCAATATTAAATGTACTTCCCGGGTTTTAGGAACATTGTATTCAAATTTTCCTTCTTATTTCGCAGTTTCCGCCTTTTTGATAAGCGCTTTGATATTCGTGCAAATTTTGTCCTTTTAGCCGCCGGAAGTTTAATAATTTCTTTTTGGTAATCATTTCTTTCGCCGCTTCCCAATGTAAAGTATTTAAACTTCTTTGGTAACCATACCGTTGTCTACGTTTTTCATTCTCTGCATTCAAGCTTTCTCTTCTCTTCTTCTCTTGTGCGTTCATCTTTGTTTCCGTTCGCTGTCAACACATCTCTTTTCTTTCTGTAAGCTCTTCTTCCTTTCTTCTGCATCTCTTTTATTCAATATGGTTTATATTGTTGAATCTGCCGAGAAATTTCGTTCTGACTTTTCCATTCCTTCTTGGGTAACTCTAGAGGTTCTTTCTGAGCCTTTAGATTACTTTCGATTGGCTGAGGGACATTGGTTCCCCAGTCTTTTCATTGCTGAATGTGGTTTTTCTTTTCCCCCAAATCCATTATGTCTTGAGTTTTGTCAATATTTTGACCTTGTTCCTGCAAAAATAGCCCCCAATTCATGGAGAATAATTAACGGGGTGCATAAGTTAAATCTAACTCATGGGACTCGTATAGGGATCCCAGAAATCATGTACTGCTATAAATGGGCCACTTTAGATAATATTTATTATTTAAAAACTAGGTTTTTAAATAGAGCCCTTGTAGTTAACCTCCCTGATTCAAATAGAGATTATTTTGAGCATGGGTTGGTCATAAAAAATTGGCAACACGCGCCTTTATCTGGGAATGAAGTATACAACGGTCCCAGATGCCCCCCATACGGCAATGGGATAGGTTTATTTTTCATTTTTATTTTACTTATGAAATTGCGTATTCATCATGTTTGACAAAATGTGTGACTGAGATTTATGTATTTATTTGCAGTTGATAGTAAAAGAAAAACTCCAAAAGAGTCGGAAGTGAATATCAAGCATTTAAAACTTATCTGGAATTTGCATAAGACGATTGCAGACGAGCACATTAGATCTGCATCATATTTGCTGCAGTATAAGAGCTACACAACCTCTTATACTGCTCGCCCTGTTGAACCAGCCTCAACACCAGAAAGTTCATCTTCAGATTCTCATATTCCCCTATCTCATAGAATGGGCAAGAAAAGAGCTCCTCCTGCTCTATTTGGTGACACTTCCTCTGCTGTTGGAGCCCAGAAAGGCAAAATTGATGTCCCAGATGGGACTAAAAAAGTAGATGCTGGTTCCTCCAAAATTGCCGAGAAGCCCCCAGTGGCCCCGAGCAAGAAAAATGCTCCTGCTGATGTAATTGCCATCTCTCCGACCAAGACTTCTTCCTTGGTTGATGCTGCTGACCGTCCTTTGAAGAGATTGAGGAAATCATCCTCGGTTAATCTTGCTGGAACTGCGTCTTCTCTACCCGCTGGTGGTAGTAGTATTTCAAAAATCATTCTTCCGAGCTCTTCAACGAGCTCAGTTATACCCGAGGTTCTCGGGGTTGATGAAAAGATTCCTAGGGATACACTGACATCCCTTGCTGCTCGCCATCTTTCTTCAGTAAATTTCTCATACCTTTAGTCTTTCTTTTCTTTTTCCTGAAATCTTGTATTTGTGTTAACTCTATTGTTTTTCTTACCTTTCAGCTGGTTAACTGTTTCAATACCATTGTGAAGAAAGATCAAGCTATTAAAGCTTCCACTTCCTCGTCCGATGTTGACGATGCTTTGTTGGGTTTAACCCAATCTGTCAAGGAATCTCACCAACAGTACATCGAGGAGAAAACTGTTTGGGAGACAAAATTGGCTGTGGCTGAGGCTGATAAGATGAAGATGGCCGAAACCTCCAAGAATTTGGAGGAGAAAATTAAAGATCTGGAAGTTAAACATCAGGAATCTGATGATAAATTGAAGAAGGCAGAAGAAGAAATATCTACTCTGCGAGATATTAAAGTTAAGAAAGAGGAACTGGAGGTGAAGCTTTCCTCGGAGAAATCGAGGAGAAAAGTTGCTATCAAGAAACATTTCAGTGTTGGTTGGGAGAAAGGATGGGAGAGAGGGATAGCTGCAATGACGTCCCAAGTCCAATATGGGGAGTTGAAATACTTCTATGATGGTTGGGTAGCTGCTCTGCAAGAGCTAAAAGTCCAAGATAATTCTGAGCTATTCCAAAGGCATCTCCCTGGTCCTCCTCCACCAATTGAGGAAGAAGAAGAAGATGAACCTGCATCAGATGAATCTTCCATAGCTGTAGATGTCCCAATCTCTGCTTCTCAACCCTCTATCATTGAGGACATTTCTTCTATGCCTCCTCCTGCTGATAGGATTTCTGCCGACCAAGTTGTTGTTATCACCGAGCAACCGAGCTCCTCGTCCCAGCCTCCCGAGAAAATCTTGGGAGACAAGGAAAAGGTGTGAAGTTGTTCGGTATCATTCTTATCTTTTATTATTTGTAATCGAACACTGTAATCCTTTTATGATCTAATAAAATACTTCTTTACTCATCGTCGTTATTGATGATTCTTTGTTGATTGTTGTCTTTTTCTTGTCTTTAGTTTGTTGCTAGAATGGAACTAATCTCTTCTCATGATACCGAGCTGATGCAGCAATGTCACCAATACTATAGGGCTGGTCATACGGACCTTAGTTCTTCTGAAATTGCTGACATTCTTGGTCATGATGCTTCAGAGCAGGCAACTGAGGCTTATCGGTATTTGAAAAGTTTACTCGACCGAGCTGTAGCTAACAATATCGCTTATTATGAATTGATTGAAGAGCTGCATTGTTCTTTAAAGGATCTTCAAATTCAACATAACGAATCAATGGCTTTGTTGCATGAAGATTATGAAAATAGATACCAGCAGCTTTCTTCAGAAATAGGCCACAAGAAAATCATTGCTGGGTATGACATCAGGGAGAGGACTTTAAAAGGTGAAATTGAAGCCTGCAGACAAATCGCTGAGATCCTGGAGCAAGAAAATAACAATTTGCAGAAAAAATTAGCTCAGTATGAATCTGCTGCTTCATCCTCTACTGCATTAATACCAGTCACTGATGAAGGGTTCTCATTCTTAGAAGTCGAAAACGCCAAACTGAGGCAAGAGCTGGAGGATTTAAGAAGATCTTCCATTTCTGGAACTGCTCGGGGACGAGGAAGGAGTTCTCGGGGACGAGGAAGAATCGTCGAGGAGCAAAATTCTCCAATTGCTTCTCGGAGCCGATCAAGAGTTCTTAGCCATAATGTTGAAAATGTTGAAGAATTTCGCACCCAATCTACTCTGGAAACTCAAGCATTCCAACTGAATGTTAAAGATCGTGCTCTATCTGATTTGTCTAAGAAAAATTTATCTTTAGAGGATCAATTGACTGCGATGAAATCTGATCTGAATAATAAAGATGCTCTTATCAAGAACTTTCTCGAGCAAGTAGATAGATTAACTTTCCAATTCCATAAACAACCTCGGGAGTTCTGGAATGCAGGTTATAATGAAGCTCTTTACCATTTGGATGATCGCCTTGAAAATGCTAACAACGAAGGTTATAAACAGGGATGGTTGAACGCCCTGGGTGTATTAAAATTGGAACAAGGTCATTATTTATGGGATTATCATGCTCCTGGATTGCTAGACTTGCCTGTTCCTCCCTATAAATTGGATATGGCATGGATTCCTGCTCGCTCCATTCCTCGGAGTTTGATCTCTAAATATCTTGGTGATTATAACCTTCATTCTCAAGTTGAAGTATCTCGTCCTGAGCACCTGTTGGACACTCCGACAATAATGAATGTCAGAATGTTGAAGGACATGAACTTTATTAATTCTCCTCTTTGTCTAGAGGATGCTCCTGCCGGCGAAGAACCTGTCTCAAAGGATAAAGGAAAGAAACCAATAGAGTAGGAATCTTTAATGTAATAGTTAGCACATATATATGTAACATGTAATACATTTTTATCTTAATGAAAGAATTTCATTTTCTGTTTTGCCAATAGCTATTTTTCTGTTTGCAAATTATATGGTTCATCAACCAAATTAGAATTTATAATAAGCATAAATTGTTCAAAATTGTTTCCAACCAACCAAGGTGGATAAATAATGTTTGTCGACCAACCATAGTTGATGGGTTTCTATCCCTGACCAACCATACTTGGTTCAATTTTCAAATATAAACATGTGTCCGACCAACTAAGGTCAATACTTTTATCCTCGTCGACCAACTACAATTAGTGGGTTTTTATCCCCGACCAACCATACTTGGTACAGTTTTCAATATTTTGTTCTTTAAAGAACTTTTTGTAATAATGTTACCTCCCGACAAACATAAGTTGTAATGCGAGAGTATATAAAGTCTTACCAACCGTAGTTGATCATGCTGGTCTACACCTCCTAATCAAAGGAGTAGTAGGGTTCTTTCGAACTTTTTGGCTCCTTGGAGCATATCCTCCTAACCAAAGGAGGTTGGCTACTTATAGCACTTTTGCTCCGTAGAGCGCTCCGGAGAGCTTATCCTCCTAACCAAAGGAGGTTGGCTACTTATAGCACTTTTGCTCCGTAGAGCGCTCCGGAGAGCTTATCCTCCTAACCAAAGGAGGTTGGCTACTTATAGCACTTTTGCTCCGTAGAGCGCTCCGGAGAGCTTATCCTCCTAACCAAAGGAGGTTGGCTACTTATAGCACTTTTGCTCCGTAGAGCGCTCCGGAGAGCTTGACTCCGTAGAGCATGACTCCGTAGAGCATGACTCCGTAGAGCAGTCTTCTTCTTTGACTCCGTAGAGCATGGCTCCGGAGAGCATGACTCCGTAGAGCAGTCTTCTTCTTATCAAGTAATGTAGTGTTCAACACTAGTATTCCCCGAAAAACTTTCAACAGAAAGAAAATTGTGAACCATCCTCGTTTTATTCATAATGAAGGAAATGCTTTACATTTTACATTACTGATAATACTTTCGCAGGTGTTCAGCATTCCATGCATTCTGAAATTCTTCTCCTTCTAGAGTTGCTATTCTGTAGGTTCCAGGTCGAACAACCTCTGTAACTCTGTAAGGTCCATGCCAATTTGCTTCCAGTTTATTCTGTTTCTGAATGACTTTCTTCAGCACATAATCACCCTCCTTCAGATCGCATTTCTTCACCCTTTTGTTGTAGAACAGAGCTGTTCGTTGTTGATAAGCAGCATTCCTAATGGCTGCCTCTTCTCTTACTTCTTCGAGCATGTCCAAATCCATTCTTCTCATCAAATCACTGATCGGAGAGTTGAAATTCAGCACTCTATGCGTTGGGAGACCCAACTCGGCCGGTATCACAGCCTCACTTCCAAATGCTAGCATATACGGTGATTCTCCAGTTGCTGCTCGGGGAGTTGTTCGGTAGGCCCATAATACTGATTGGAGCTCATTAATCCAATTTGCTTTAGCTTCACTTAGCCTCTTTTTCAACCCATTCAGTAATGTTCTGTTCGTCACTTCAGTCTGTCCATTGCTTTGGGGGTGTCCTGGTGCTGAATGAAATTTCAAAACATTCGACTGATGACAATAGGCAGCAAATTCTTCATTATCAAATTGTGTTCCATGATCTGTGATGAAAGCATGAGGGAGACCATATCGACAAATGATATTCTTCCATATAAACTGGTATACCTTCTCGTACGTCATATTGATAAGAGGCTCAGCTTCCACCCACTTAGTAAAATAGTCCACTGCAACTACGAGATACTTGAATCTTCCTCGGGTGATCGGCAGTGGTCCAACCAAATCAATTCCCCACATGGCAAACGGCCAAGGGGAAGTTATTGGTGTTAGCAATGCTTGTGGAGTTCGTCGGATGGAGGAAAAACGTTGGCATTTGTCACATTTCTTGGCATAGGCTATACAATCAGCCCTCATTGTCGGCCAGTAATATCCCTGTGTCATCATTCTTTGTAAAAGTGTTCGACCTGCTACATGAGCTCCACAAGATCCTTCATGGATTTCTTCAATCAATTCTTTCACCTCGGTGGGATGTACACATCTTTGCAAACCTGCCATAATTCCTCGTCTATACAAAATACCATTAGTTAATACATACCGAGCAGCTTTATACTTCAGTTTCTTGGCAGCGAGTTTGTCCTCCGGCAATTCGCCCTCTTCAACATATTTCCTGATTGGATCCATCCAAGATGGTCCTAAATCAAGAGTAATCACATTCGTTGTCAGATCTTCATCTATGCTCCGACCTTCTAATACTTCAATCGGTATGGTTCTTCGCATCTCGGTACGAGTAGCTGATGCTAGTCGGGCCAGTGCATCTGCTTGTACATTCTCCATCCTCGGTATTCTCACCAATTGAATGGCATCAAATTCTGTCAACAATTTCATCACCTTTGCATGATATTTGATCATTAAGTCTCCTTTAACCGCATATATTCCCATCATCTGATTCACAATTAATTGAGAATCACTGAATACCATCACCTGTTGTGCTTCCATAGTCTTCGCTAGATTAAGACCTGCTATCATGGCCTCATACTCCGCTTCATTGTTAGAGGCTTTGAATTGGAATCGCAAAGCATATTCCATGTCAATCTCGTCTGGGGTGATCAAAACAATTCCTGCTCCACAACCAGCTGTGCAGGATGATCCATCTACATATAATCTCCATGTAGGTATTTCGTCTTCAAATTTCTTATCTGTCAGAGTTCCTCGATAAAATATCTGCTGTTTTCTTCCATCATCCCCCGGTATCTTTCGCTCCTCGTCAGTCATCTGCTCGTACTCCTTTACCAACCGTGGCTGGTCTGAGTTTGAATACAATGATTTCTCTACATCCACAAGTCCTTTTACCAACCTTGGTTGATTTAGACCTATTTCTGCTGATCCTGTATCGTCCACAGGTAGGTCAGTAAATGTTTCTGTTGATCCTGTATCGTCCACAGGTAACTCAGCAGGCATCTTTTGCTCCTCGGGGGTATCAGGGTATGTGAACTCTGCTATAAAATCTGCTACAGCTTGCCCCTTCAATGATGATCTGGGCTCATACACAATATCGTATTCACCAAGTTCTACTGCCCAGTACATCAGTCTCCCTGATTTTTCTGGCTTATGGAGGGCTTGTCTCAATGGCATATCAGTATAAACAATGATGGTATGGGCTTGGAAATATGGCCTCATTCTTCTGCTTGCCTCAATTAGTGCCAATGCCAATTTTTCTAGCTTTGGGTACCTGATTTCTGCACCTCGGAAAGCCTTACTTGTGTAATAAATTGGCTTCTGGACTCCATTCTCCAATCTGATCAACGCTGAACTGACTGCGTTCTCTGATACTGCCAAATACAAATACAACTTTTCTCCTGTTATTGGTCTGGACAACAGTGGAGGTGTTCCCAAATATTTCTTCAAGTCTTGAAAAGCTTTTTCACATTCCTCATTCCATTCAAAGGTTTTTCGAATTGTTTTGAAGAATGGTATGCATTTATCAGTTGCTCGAGATACAAATCTGTTGAGCGCTGCAACTCGTCCGGTAAGACTCTGCACTTCTTTCTTCGTTGTCGGAGATCGCAGCCCTAGAAGAGCTTTGATCTTATCTGGATTTGCCTCAATACCTCGCTGATTGACGATGTATCCGAGGAACATTCCTTCTCGTACTCCAAAGGTGCACTTCGTCGGGTTAAGCTTCATTTGGTATTTATCCAATTGATCAAAAGTTTGACTCAAGTCAATCAAATGATCAGTAGCTTTCTTGCTTTTAGTGAGCATGTCATCGACATATACCTCCATGTTGCGGCTGATTTGTTCGGTAAAAACCTTGTTCATCAACCGCTGATATGTTGCACCTGCATTTTTTAAACCAAAAGGCATAACATTATAACAATAAGTTCCCCTAGGGGTAATAAAAGAAGTACTTTCCCTGTCTTCAGGTTTCATTTTGATCTGGTTGTAGCCAGAGTAAGCATCCATGAAGCTGAGTAGCTCGTGTCCCGAGGTAGCATCCACCAGTTGATCAATTCTGGGCAATGGAAAATGATCCTTGGGGCATGCCTTATTGAGATCGGTGAAATCGACACACATTCTCCATTTGTTGTTTTTCTTCTTTACCATCACCACATTAGCCAACCAATCTGGATATTTTACATCTTCAATGAATTGGGCTTTCTGGAGTTTCTCGACTTCCTCCTGTATGGCCTGATTCTTCTCGGGACTAAACACCCTTCTTCTCTGCTTTACAGGTTTAATCTCCTTATTCACATTGAGTTCATGACATAAGAAGTTTGGATCTATTCCTGGCATGTCTTCATGACTCCAAGCAAAAGTATTTTTCCTATTCTTCAAGAAAGCTATCAACTCCTCTTTTATCGACATATCCAACGATGAACCTATCTGGGTTATTCGTTCAGGATATTCGTCGTCCAAAATAACGTTTTCTGTAGATTCCATCACCTGTCCTTTTACAAGTTGAGATTCATCCCTGGGATCCAGAGTTTCAATTTCTGTACCTTCTTCCACCTGGTAAGTTGTAGTCTTTTTCATCGATCCTTCTAGTTCTTCTTGCTCGGCCGACGAATAATAGCATTCCCGAGCTACTTTTTGATCACCTTTCACCACTCCAACTCCAAAATTTGTTGGGAATTTCAAACATTGATGTACTGTAGAAGGAACAGCTTCGAACTTCTTCAATCCAACTCTTCCCATGATGATGTTGTAGGCTGACTGCACATTCTTATCCATCACAAAGAATCGTATTCTTTCTGTTCGACAAACAGGCCAGGTTCCAATGAATATATCCAACTTGATCGTCCCAAGTGGAAAAACTTTCTCGCCAGCAAAACCCAGAAGGGGTCTGTGATAAGGTTCTAATTGGGATAATTTTAAATTCAGGCTATCAAAGCATGAATAGTACATGATGTCTGCCGAACTACCATTATCTACCAACACCCTTGAAATGATCACGTCCTTCATTCTCATTTTAATCACCAAAGGATCATCATGAGGGTAAAGAACACCTGCCAGATCATTTTTTGAAAAACCAATTACTAGCTTCTCTTTGTTTACCTTCCTCGGACGATCATCCTCGGCCAGGTTTATTCGCTGAATATATGAGCAAGCTTGAGCCTCTCCGAGATAAGCTTTTCTTTCCGCAGTAAGGTCTCCTCCTCCTGCATCTCCCCCTGTAATAACGTTACAATGAAATGATCCAAAACGTATGGAAAATACCTCTCGTTCAGGTTTTCTTGGCTTCTTGGGAAGATCGGGGTCATCATCTGGATCCTCTTCATGGTCCTTCCTCTTATTCTCCTCTGCACGACGAGGAGATCTAGATCTCTTTCTAATTCTGTCCTCATTTGTTCTCTCGCCTCTGCGATCTACATACTTTGATAATTTTCCTCTTCGAATGAGCGTTTCAATCTCGTTCTGAAGGGCTATACAATTTTTGGTCATATGGCCATGATCTTTGTGAAACTCGCAATATTTGGTCTTATTCCTCATGTCTGGATCTGACTTCAGTTTCTCTGGCCATTTGATTTCCTCGTTATTCCTGATTTCTTCTAAAACATGATTAATACCCATTCTCAATGGAGTATAATTATCATACTTCTTTAGGGCTTCCAACTTTATCCTGTTATTCCTGGAATATTTGTCACCACCATTGCCTTTCTGATCTTTCTTCTTAGAATTGTCGACCTCCACTTTAACTTCTTTATCCATATTCTTCTTCGCAGTCATAGCCTCCTCGGCATTCATGATTTTGGCTGCCTTTGCCATCAATTCCGACATATTTTTAGGCGGATCTTTGGCCAGAGTATAGTATAGCTTGTTAGGCAGCAAACCACTCATCAAAGCAGTGATTGCTGTCTTTTCTTCATAATCTATGACTTCCAACTTTTCGTTATTGAAACGAGTTATGTAATCTCTAGTACTTTCACCTGATTTCTGTCTAACACTTAGCAAGTGTGCTACTCGCTTTACCGGCTTTGCTCCAAAACAAAAATTACCAATAAACAGCTCGGCTAACTGAACAAAAGTTGAAATCTTACCCCGAGGAAGATTATTGTACCATATCTGTGCAGATCCGGTAAGAGTTCCCGAGAATGCTCTACACCTCATCTCGTCGGGGACAGCATAAATATCTGCAGCAGCTTGGTATTGTTCTATATGAAGTACAGGATCTGTCTTACCATCGTACTTGGGGGTCACTACAGGTGCTTTGAATTTCGACGGTGTAGGGAAATCCACAATGGCTTGCACAAAAGGTGTCCCTTGAACAAAAGTTCTCTGTAAGGGGTTCCTCGCCTTAGCCATTTCTCCCAGTCTATCCTCCAATCGTTGAATGGAACCTTTCCATGCTTCATTCCCTTCTTCGGGCCGCCTAGTCCGAGCAACTGATTGCCCTGACGTAGCTTCCTGAGATTTATCTCGACGAGTAATTGGTCGTGATTGTGCAGATCTTTCTCTCGAACCTGGTGGTGGTCGAAAACTTCCTGATGGAGCCCTAGGTGGACTCATGTTCCTCCTTGGTCCTAACCGACTGAAAGGAGACACCCTGCTTAATCTTTCTAAAGCGCTAGTTCTCTCAGGAGAAAGAGAGATATGTTGATCTGTATCCGTAGCCTGTATTGATGAAGTTCGTCCAGGTTGATAAGAAAAATCATTGGATTCCCCATTGCGATATGACCCAATACGTCTGGATCGTGATTGCCCATGATCAGTCCTTTGCCCTGAATAAGTAGGTATACCGCCTTGAAGAGTTTGAAGGAGTTGCCTCATAGATTCTTGCATGGCGGTTTGTCCCTGAGCCAGATTCGTCATAATTCCGGCCAGATCTGGAGATGTAGATAGATTTGGAAGATTTCCAGTATTTCCAGCATTCCGATTACTGGATTCTGGATTATCTGCCATTGGTGACAAATGATTTTTATGAAAAACGATAACAACAGTCGTTTCCCACAGACGGCGCCAATCTGTTGATGTAAAAAACTAGATCGTTCTAATTATTCAATCACAGATAAATAAATAAGACAAAGATTTTTAAAGTGGTTCGGCTAGGAATAAAGCCTACGTCCACTGTTATGTTATTGCTGAGTGTTTGTGGAATTCTTGATTACAAGTTCTTTCAAGAAATTCCGGTCCCCTTGAATGGGATTGATACAAGGTATTTATAGCCTCAAGGCTGTTCATGAAAGGTCTACTACATTAAATGATATACATATGAATGGGTAATATATTTAATGCGGCGTGTGCGTCAAGACTCTAATGAATAGTTGAACAGTTGTCTGTCTGATAATTGATGATACGGCCGAGGTGCAGTTCGGACCGCCTTAGTTGCTCGTCGATCAAGAGTTCCTCGGAGTACTTAGAGTATCTCGGGATGAAAGAGTTCCTCGGATGGAGTTCCTCGGTATGATAGAGCTCCTCGGTGTATTCTCGTTGCTCGGTACCAACCATGGTTGTTCAGTAAATGATCTTCCTCGCTGTTATTGTGCCACGTAGATCGACACGTGTCTTCATACTATTCGTCCACGTCAGCATATTAATTTTGGTATCAACAATTGTTCAAGAATAATTCTTTGTTAATTTTTCGAGAAGAATTCATCCGTCTACTCAGATTTATTGATCCAGCTAATCACAGGCATGAATACTCTATTCATTTCCTTTAGTATTATGTATTTTAAATGTCGGCTCAACCCTTAATTGCATGTTTTTCTTAAAAAGCAATTAGCAACTTAATTAGAGAAAACGAACACTAAATTTTGGGATTGTTTTTATAAAACTTTTAAATATGAATAAATCTTTGAAACCCTTGGGTGCGTAGGTAAGATTATTGGATTTGTATGGTTTTGGGTATAGGTTCTGATGTAGAATTTTTACGAGATTATTTATATGGTTAATGGGACGCGTTCACACTTATAAAAATTAGTCGACTTATAAAAGAGGACAATTATGATGTATGAAATATTATTGTATGTTAACTAATTTAACATTATTGAATGAAATTAATTGTGTTGAAATCAACGACGGTGTTATTAATTGTTTTAAATTAAATTGGGACTTTTATGATTAAATTGCTATGTTATGCATATTGAATTGTATTTTGTGATTTGTTTTAGTCACTTTTCCCATCGCGGGGACGAGGACCTTTTGGGTAATATATTGCTCACCTTTATTATAGGATGCTTACTAGGTATGTGACTAGTGGGTAGACGTTAGTTATAATTTATGCTTGCTAGGTATGAGACTAGTTAGTGTAAATTCGCGCGGATTTTATATTCCGGGGCGGGATAGATTTTATGCTTTACCGTCATTACGCTAGCCTACGCATGAGACTAGGACGTGATATATGTTGGTAATTCATCCTATATGTAGGATATGACGTATGTGTACTTTTGGGACCCTTAAGTATGGGACTAAAGGGTATTTTTAAGGACCTCACATCGAAAAATGGTGGGGTAATTTGATAATTGAGAATTTGAAAAAATGAAAATTTATGCCTAAGATAAAAACGGGTATTAAAATTGATGGCGATATAATGTGTCAGGGACGATAGTTTAAACGGGTCAGCGGACGATTTATGTCGTGTCGTGTGTGAAACCTTGTCATAGGGCGGGGTCGAGAGTTTAAATGGATCCTAGACCATTGACAAAGGGAAGTGGAAAATTTTGGCGGGAGACCACCCGTGACGGGAGAAGCGCTATAATTATACTAATAATAAATTTGAGGAGAATGATAATTTGGGTTAATTTAATTAAATTAACAACTTTGGGGCTTGTGGATATTTAAAATCATATTGGTGTGTTTTCTTTTGAATTATCTAAGGTAGTTAGTGATTCATTATTGATCGCATATATTCATATCTCGTTTAATTAAAATATTCTATTGTGATATTTATTTGGTTTAATGCTACTATCTCGGTTTACGGACCCTATTTGAGGGGAGTATTGTGTATCATGCTCGGGATTCTGACCTCGTGCGTTGACTAACTTTTTTTCAGGATAACTTTTGGGGAAGCCGAATAGGACTTTTTGGAGATATTCGTTTGGAGGTCCAGCTGGAGTTTAATTACTTTACTGCTTTATTTAGTTTAGATTTTCTTTTTCGTCGTATTCTATTATGAGACTTTATTTGGGTTTTATTGGCCCATTCGGTTCCAGAGTTGTTTAGGATTTCAGTTGGAGTATTCACAGTTGGATTTATTTTTCAGATTTTAATTAATTCATTATTGAAGATTGGATTTATTTTGAGTTTTAGCATGTGATGAATTTCTTTTATCGCATTTTTGGTTATTACAATTATTTATCTTGTGGATTGATTTATTTATGTCTCATATCTGTCTCATGCTAAGAATGATATTTATTTAGTGACGCTCGACATGGTTCGGCGGCAGTGGCTGACCTCCCCTTGTCTGAATTGAGCCGGATTGTTGATACCAAATTTAGTGTGCTGACATGGCTCAATCGAGTGAAAACACGTGGCAATCTGCGTGGCAACAACAAACACTTCCGAGGAACTCAGACGCTCCGAGGAACCATACTACAACGAGGAACACTGCATCCCCGAGGAATTCAGACGCTCCGACCTACAAGAACTCTCCGAGGAACTTTTGAGTACCGAAGAACTTTTGATTACCGAGGACCTTAGGCGGTCCGAGCAGCTTAGGCGGTCCGAGCTGCACCTCGAACAAAGCATTAATAGCAGGATAACTAACAGTTTGACTGTTCATTAAATGCTTATCATTCAGACGTATACACTTAAGGGGCATTGAATGTATTACCCTTTTACATGTACAACATTTAATGTATTACCCTTTCACATTACAGCCTCAGGGCTATAAATACATTGTATCACCTTCATTGGAGAAGGACCGAAATTTCTTGATTGAACCTGTAATCGAGAATTCCCAAACAGTCATCAATAACAGAAATAGTGGACGTAGGCCATTCTTATAAGGCTGAACCACTTTAAAACTTTTGTGTCTCATTTATTTTATCTGTGATTAAATAATTAGATACGATCTAATTTTTTACATCAACACGGATATTATATATAAAAAAATTAACTATGTGACAATTCAAATGTTGGGCAAAGATTACTTGTGCAACAACCTAAGTGTTTACGAATTTTTTAATCCATAACTCTCGAGTTGGGACAAGCTAGTATTTGAACATTTTATCATATCAAAATGCTTAAATACTTTGGAGATAATATTATCTAGGCATCTAAAAATATTTGTGAGCAACAAATTATGTAAAATTTATAAAAACTTTCACAAAGAAAATGTGAGGTATAGAGCGAACTAATGGCCTTTTAAATGAAAAATGCTAAAGCAGCAGATCGGGCTAATCCAGACCATTTTGAGGTATACCATCATTTACCAACACATGTAACGAGGTAGAGAAATATTTGTAAGAATTGGGTATTCCTACATTAGTCTTTAATAATCCGTTAATATTCAAAATGGTTGAAGAAAATATTTAGTCCTTTTTACTCCCGTATTAGCCTTTTGTATTGTAGTTTATTTTAAAAAATACTTTATTATGTTTTTTAGGTTTATTTGGGGTTTGATCCTATTAATTCTTTATAGTCGAGTTTAATGCCCATAATTATTGTTTGTTGGATTTGGTCCACCAAAACGACTTTTAGCGATGCAAAAAGTATTATAAAAAAGTTTTACTTAAGTATTTTTTGCGATGATTTTCCCATCGTAAAAAAGTTATTTTGGAGGTCAAATCTTAAGAAGTGCAAATGTTAAAAGCCAGGGTCAATATCAAAGAATTAAATGGAACTATGTGGCTTCATAGGGTTCATGTTTTTTTAAAAGCTTTTGTTGAGAACTATGTGGCAAGATCCATATTTGAGATACAATTATGTAATAAATTGATTTTGGACTGACATAACATGTGTATATCATAGTTTTACATTTAGAATTTATGTTTTATTACAGTGAATTGATTTTCAGTTATTTGTACTTTGGGGTTAATAGTATTCTGTAACGCGGTTTGGGGTTAAGACTTTTCACAATATACATTATTTGGGATTGTAAAAATCTTATAAGGTGTTATAAAAAACTCAAACGAAACCTATAAATGCAAATAATAGAAGGTGTAAAATACAAAGTTTATTACACTCCAAAATATAAACAACTAATTTTAAATATGTTCTAAAAACTATACCGTTTTTCTTGTAATTAATATAGGTATAAGCTAAGAGAAAAAGTGCAAATAGATGATAAGACTTGGTCAATGTTATCTCTAAATAATGTAGCAAATTTATTAGATTTGGTCTAGCCTTAAATACTTGGTCATTAACAGGTTTGACTCGTCAGACACATTTAAATAATATATAATACGATTTCAAGAGTAATTTTTATTTTTTTTATAGATAAAGATAAACAAATTTTAACATACAAGAAATGGACATGACACAACTTAACGCGTCAATTGCTGAATGCAGTGTACCTGTATAACAATATAATGCCCAGCCTTACATACCTCAAAAACAGCCAAAAGTTTTTTTATAATATTATTTTTCATATGATAGCTTTAGAAAAAAGGGATATAGCTTCATTTGTACATATTCCGCAATTTCTCCCCACAATTGTGGTGTGGGTCTCATCTTAAAATGTTAAAATTTTGGAACGGCAGTTCACACCCATTTTGTGGGACAGAACTGCATGTGGACAATCGCAACGGAAAGTATTATTTGTGATTTTTTTTTGAGTTAGTCTATTTTCACTCCTCTCTTCTCTTCTCTATCCCTACTCTAACTTTTGTTTAACAATATTAATTGATAATTTTACCCCCAAGACCTTTTGAGTTAAATGTAAGTGTAAAATAAAAAAAATATAAAAATATAAAACTTTAATTAAAAATTCTAAAAATCATAGAAAAATAATTTTAAAAACTGGAAAATACAAAGAAGAAAAACCTGAGAACTCTTAATAGATATTAAAAAATTATATCTAGTAGGGAAAAAAATGTTTCCCACCCAAAAAAAGATTTCCAATAATAACAAAAAAAATAGCAAAAAAGATAATGGATTTTAGAAAGAAAGTAAAAAACTATTTCCACTAAAAAATGAATTCCAACAAATAAAAAAAAAACATTTTTACCCAAAAAGTGATTCCCATCAACAAAAAAAATAATTTCAAGAAAAAAATAATTTCCAAAAAAAAAAACTATTTTCCACAAAATAAAATGATTTTCAACAGCCAAAAAAATTCCAACGATCAAATAATTTATTTTTTGCTAGAAATTCACCACAAACCTTCAATATTATTATATCAAACAATTAAATTATACTTACCTGGTGAATTTTAATCGAGAGAGAAAATGTAATTTTAATTATATATATTGATTATAATATACCAAAAAAGTATAATTTTTATCGTGAATTAAATTATACTTTTATGGTGTGTTTTAATCGTGGGCAAAAGTATTATTTAATATTAATAATTAATTTAAAATAATCACTTTTTATGCAAAAGTATAATCACTTTTTATGCAAAAGTATTAGTTTCAAGAAGAGTTATTATTTAATTAATTTAAAATAATCACTTTTTATGCAAAAATATAATCATGTGCTTTGAACCAGAAATTTGAGCTTACATAAAAAATGATTATTTTAAATTAATTATTAACATTAAATAATACTTTTGCTCACGGTTAAAATTCACCATAAAAGTATAATTTAACCCACCATAAAAATTATATTTTTTTGGTATATTATAACCAATATATATGATTAAAATTACATTTTTCCTCTCGATTAAAATTCACCAGGTAAGTATAATTTAATTTTAGTAATTAATTTAATTGTTTGGTATAATATTGAAGCTTTGTGGGGAATTTCTAGAAAAAAATTAATCATTTTATCGTTGGAATTTTTTTTTTTGTTGAAAATCATTTTATTTTGTGAAAAATATTTTTTTTGGGGAAATTATTATTTTTCTTGAAATTATTGTTTTTGTTGATGGAAATCACTTTTTGGGTAAAAAACAGTCTTTTTTTATTTGTTGGAATTCATTTTTTAGTGGAAATAGTTTTTTACTTTCTTTCTAAAATCCATTATCTTTTTTGCTATTTTTTTTGTAATTATTGGAAATCATTTTTGGGTGGAAAACATTTTTTTTCCTACTAGATATAATTTTTTAATATCTATTAATAGTTCTCAGATTTTTCTTCTTCGTATTTTCTAGTTTTTAAAATAACTTTTCTGTGATTTTTAGAATTTTTAATTAAAGTTTTATATTTTTATATATTTTTTATTTTACACTTACATTTAACTCAAAAGGTCTTGGGGGTAAAATTGTCATTTAATATTTTTAAACAAAAGTTGGAGTGGGGATAGAGAAGAGAGGAGTGGGAATAGACTAACCCTTTTTTTTTTTGTAAATAAAAGACCATATTAAATTACAGTAAAAGTTTAGTCCAAGTAACATTCGAATTTAAGTGGCGGGAATAAACTTGTCCCATAATATTGAAAAATATTGTGTGACGTGTAAAAAAAAAGGCGATGAGTTACATTCATTCTATTATATCCATGTGCAATTAGGATTTGTTGAAATAGTATAAATTAAGAGTTTTAGTTAATAAGCCAATATTTAATAGTCAAATGTATTTTATATTGGACTTGTGTAAACTTAGGATCTTGAAGTGCGCCATTTCACATATTCTAGTAATGGGAAAGATAAAAAACGTGGAAATCATTCTCTTTTTGTCTTGATTGTACAATTGAATGTGTGGTTCTTAATGTACATATTAATGTACACGATGCACCCACACGAGTAAATATATGATTTCTCTCCTAATTAGATTTTAATTATACTTGTAAGAGAGTGGTTCTGTTTGCTAGAGTGTTTAGAGATAAACTGAGGCGTAACTCGTATTAATGGTGATAATACAACAGTAAATGTACACTCAATGATAAAGGATGAACTTAAGTATATATCTTAAGACAAGATTATAAATACAACTCGACACAATAAATGAACCTATATTGAAAGTTAGTTAGAGGAAGAGAGAAATAAGCACTATAAATATACCCGGTATGCAAGTGAACACTCAAATGTAGGTAGTATAGTGTTTGAAGCTCAATAAATATTTATGTTCTTGGAAAGAACTAGGCAAGTGTATTGATGAAGGAGGGTAAAAGCTATGATTGTAATAAATATCTCAAAGTGATCTTTTGGCTCAAAGATCATGTGGTTTATGGATAAATGGGTATATATAGGCTAAAGTCACACGTGTGGAACCTCATGCGCATTAAATGATGGGTTAGACTACCATACCCAACATTTCATTAACATTAAATACCGAGTGAAATCTCGAGTGACCAGTCACTGTGTTAGGTGGTGCCACAGTGTGTCAGCGCTAAACCAACCAACCGGTCACCAAACCATCACTATTTGAGGCAAGTTTGGTTTTATATGTTAGGTATAGTATGACGCCACACAAATCTTTTATGGACATATATTCTCTTTTAGTGCCAAAACTCTACGGCAGAGTAAGCTCATGGTTGGTAGCGCAAAATTGCTCGAATGTGCTCAATTGGGCAAAGCTGGGTGTTTTACCTCGTGTATCTAAAATGTTAAATAATGCTTTAACGATGCCTTGCTCTCTATCCTCCAAATCGATTCCCTCATAGGTTCCCAAGTGAGGTTATTCGATAGAGCATGAAATCTCTTCCACATCCTGCCAGACCTGGTCCATCACTGGTATCGAGTAACCTCATCTCAATTACAACATAACTTATACAATAAATAGACAAAATGCATGTTTGTTCAACTAGATTCTTCCAGAAGTCTTCCTCAATCTTCAATTAAGCTCCACTTTGCCTTGATATTGAATCCGATTGGTTAATTCCTCACACTCCTTTGTGATGTCACTAATCTTTGATGAATTTTTCTTAAGTTCCCCATCTAGTTTCTTAATGAGGAATTATATCTCTAAGTAAGGAGATTTATCTTTAATTCCCTACTACATTTGCCCCCTCATAGAGAGATTTGTCGAGCAAACACAAACTTTATCCTAAGTTCGAAACATCTTGAACCCACAAACCACAGTTCGCAATAGCTTGAATCGTCACAACACAGTTCGAAATAACATGCATCAACAAACCACAATTTGAAATACCTCAAAAATGATGCGACTAGTTTCTGCGCTTGTTAGCCAAATATTCACATATCTCTAGTATTAAATGCCAGAGTCTAATCACTGCTAACTTTGTCGATTTCTGACATGTGGTTACACTGGGTTAACTCTGAATTGTCTCATTTCACGTAACCATTATTTGCCCCCAATTTTCAAAAATCACATGGGACAATGTACCGTCAATCTATCCTAAATGGCTATTTTGCCCAACCCTTTAAATACCTCTTTACTTCATCATTTCAAAGTTCTTACCGTTTTCACCATTAAAACTGAGAGCTTAAACTCCATTTGAGCCATTTTCATCGCTCGTTTTCTCCCGGCGTCATTTCTACCCCATTTTCATCTCATTTCCACTGTCCAAAACCCCTTAAACTGTAGTGACTTCTTCAAGTCAAGATTCTGGCAAGGATGCCACCTTTTAGTTGGCTGAATGCCATGCCTTGTACACATCCTACCGCCATGCTCCTTATTTTGGAAAAGGTGATAGATTTGCCTAAGAGACCATTGATTTCAAAGATACTGTTGAGGGTGCTTATGAACCTGATTTGGTAGTAGAGGAACCTAAAGACAATACTCAAGGGAGATACGTCACTTCCTTATCCGTTTTGTGATTTAGGCTTGACCCGGGGGGGGTGATTTCCCTTATTCTTATATATATTTCGAAGCACCAAGGGGTTCTCTTGATAGCTTTTCTACTTGGTCAAGTTATGTCTACACCAAATATAAGGAGGTGCTAAAAAATTATATTCTTTGGAAATTTCACTTTGTCTAAGAACAATCCTCCTCTTCACAACCTAGTCTATCGATGGAGTGTTGCCTCACATACATTCGTGGCGGCTTGGGGATAGTTCACGATCACACTTAAGGATGTGTGTGAACTCTATGGATTAGAGTCATGTGGCTGTCTCCCTTATGATGCCACCCCAATTGATGCAAAAAAGGGGTTGAAATGTGCTCTGCTTGACCATCTTACTCGTGAGTGTGTTGGTGATGCCACGAAGGTCACTTTTGGACAGGATATCAAATATTTCTTCAGGCCTTATGTCAAGCTCACTCAAAAGCACAAGTACCACGAAACTGATTGATATGTGGAATCTGGTGAAGGTTATGGAAGTGATTCTAAACTAGCTCATATGTCCTCTTCCTGCTTTCATGATTCTTTATCCCTGGGAAGCCCAATGATCAATGACACAGAGACTTGATGAATATTTCTCGTAGATTGGCTCATGGAGTCGACATTCCTCTGGAAGCTATAACGCTTGGATCTTTCTACACATGTGACACCCCGCCTAATTAAATATCGGGCGATCACTCCTTTATTAAATTAATTCAAGGTGAACAGTTGGTTCATTCTCAGCATCACTGTCGAAAAATAAAACTTTTCCAATTTAAACACCCTAATTAATTTAGCTAAGTGTGAAAACCATTTAAACCTTTATTCCAATTTTATTAAATCCGGTTATAAAACCTTAAACCATTAACGTCTAAAGAGTCACACAATAAGTAGAAGAATAAAATGAACATTCAAGAGTGTACCCAACAATAATAAATCCCAACATTAAAATACTAAGGAAAACATCCTGACATTAACGATCCCGAAATAAAGGTACTGAAATTAAAAGAATTACAATCTCTGACAATATCAACTAAATAATGGAAAAAGGGCGACACATGCCCCCACTGGATAAAGATGAACTAGAAGTAGAGTCAACAATGAGGTCGTCTAAACAATGGCCTGCAACTCCCACAAAAGCTACAGCGCGTTCCATCCAAAGGATCCTATGCAAGACGCCCCTGTCGCTGGGCACCTGTAATACATACATATATATACAAGAGAGAAAGAGAAATGGAAACGGGTCAGAGCCCGATAGTGTATATGATTTAAAAAATTCGTTTAACAAGTATTTAAATTGATTACAGGCCAATGCAACAACATATCAGTGCGACACTCTCTTGAGAAATTCTCACCTCTCTTCTAATGTGCACTCCTATCGCACTAACCTTCCCAATGGTTTATCTCATCATATATCACACTATCTTTCCCCACGGATTTAACATATCTTAGGTGACTCTCAATATTTAGGATTTAACAACATAATGGTTTAAAAAGGATAATTTCATTTAGTACAAAACGCTCATTTTAACTTTATTGATTCATAAAGTCTTTCAATATCATATTATACTTTTCAAAACAAGTATTTCCAATTTGAGTCATTACACATGTCTTATTTACCATAACACAGTAGGCAGTTTCCCAAATTTCAGAAGTTCATATATATATTAAATACTCGTATAATATATATATTCTAACAACACCCCACATAAAAATTATGGTGCGGGCATACTCTGCTATCCAATCCCCGTATCAATCGTACTAAAGGGAATAAGTGTTCGGAATCACTCTCGAACTGTATAAATACATACACAAACAATATTGAGGCGAAGCATAGTTTCCAAGTCCAAGAGGTCAGTACATACCCTCACGTCTCTTAGGACCGTCCGACTATCGATCCGATAACCCGTACCTAGGATTTCTATCTTCTAGGGTACGAGTCAATATCCCCCATGAAGGCCCATTCGAGATATGATCGTCCCAGCGCGGTAACCTCAGGGATAGCAAGTAGCGCGGGCATGCTTTTCACAAGTATATAATATATGCATACACAATCATATAAATATACTACTTTTATCATATCAATTTAGGTTTATCCCATAACCCATATTCACAACATTTATCCTTATTTTCCCATTATTAGTTATCACGTATAATGGTTCGTTTCTCACTTTAATTCGAAGGGTTTCTCCAACTTACTACGTAGCCCTCATGGACTCTATCCTTCCAAAGGTACAATTCAGTAGGTATTCATTTATGTTCCAACGTAACCCTCTTACGTGTCTCTCCCCTTTAATATATATACTTACATTGTCCCTTATGTAAAATATCCCAAAAATATAGATTTCTCCTTACATTAAAGGTCTCTTATTCATTAATGAATCCTACTGGTCATCATTAACTCCCAAATTATTTTAGCAAGGATGTCTAAGGAGTTTTCTTCATTTCGAATCAATTCAAAAATTTTAAAAGGGGAACTTAAGTCTGTCAGGAGGGATCGATCGATCGAGGTTAGGGGCTCGATCGATCGAACCTTCGATCGATCGAAGCTCTGGGCTCGATCGATCGATCAAACAGGTATTGCGAATCCTGCAGTTTTGCAGTTACGGGTTTCATCTTCTAACCTCAACCAATTCCATATTTTTCATTCCTAATCGTCCCAGAAATTATACTACTAACATTATATCATCATATTATGTATTTTCTACGTAAAGCATGTAAGTTTCCGTCACTAAACATGGATTAACAACCCAAAATTCATGTAAATATCAAGAACCCTAGAAATCTCTTAAACAAGGTTCTAACACATCTTTTCCAGAATTTCCTTCTTATAAAACATCATAAATTCATGGTTTAATACTCTACATGGAAAAAGGGTTTCCAGAATATTATTAAGTCATCCCTACATGCAATTTCCTATCTCAAATGGGGTTTTTCTTCCATACAACTCATCCTAATCATTCCTAAACTAATATGAGTGATGCATCAACGAAGATAAGCAAGATAAACACTTGCCTGGGATTTTCGACGTTCTGGTTTGGTGCCGAATTTGGTGTGGTTGCGTTCCCCATCTCGCGATCTACGTGTTGGTGGTGGAGGCGGTGCAAACGGATGGATTTCGGGCCTTGGATTGCTTTGGAAGCTCTCTCCTTCCCTCTCCTATGGCCGTCACTTGTCTTTGGTTGTTCTAACCCTAGAAGGAAACCTTAGACATCTGATATAACCCTTGTAATTTCGTGGGTTTAATTACCCAAAAATATAAAATGACCAAAATGCCCTCCCGGGGTACTAATTAAGCCTAAAATAGCCCCGAGACTCAAACTAAACCCCCGGGTACACTTTTCTGACTATCTCGACCCTTCCGGACACGTTGGCGCACTCAAAATGACCATATGGATAACTAAAAATATTTCACTTTTATTAATCAACATTTATTCCCGACGCGACACAGGCGCGTTCCGACTTAAATTTCCATAATTGTCATTTTATTCACACTTGACAATATTATAAAAGTAAATCTCATATATTACTATACTCATCTAGTAACATTCAACAAATAGCAAATTTCCAATAATTACTAACTCTCGTCACGCTAGTAAATATTTAAAACAACATTCCGGATTAAAATTAAATTAATTTATCTCAATTAAATTTAATAAATTCCATAATTTAAAAGCTATAAAAATACGGGGTATTACATACTTCCCCCCTAATAACGGAATTTCGTCCCGAAATTCGGAAAATAAGGCCTATCAGGTAGCACAATTCCGGATATCCTTTTCCGTACACAAACTAACTACACATTACGGCGCTCAATCACTATAGCCCTTTCTTCACAGCAACATTGTTTTACATTCTCATTGGAAACACTTCACATTGTGCTCCCAACCGACAACATTCACATAGGTCACGCCTATACGTTGTAAATTTCATTATCTCACTATCACTAGGAGGCCGCACCTCACTACATGACAAATACTCGGATTTATTCATATACTAAAACTCCCATCCTGAGAAAATTATACGAACATTTGATTACTCTTGCTCGCCTAAAACAGTCGTGGAATTTTACCACAGTTATCGGATGTTCTCTCGACCGATCCAAAAACCCTGATTATCTACTCACCTCTAAGCATACGGAAGGAGAATAGTCGAGGTTCTTCCATAACAAAACCTAAATAGGTACCTCGTAAGCGACAAATAGGTACGAGTGCTTCTACAGAGCATTCCTGAAATCATCGTATCAAGATTCCAAAATCTCCTTCATGTAGCTCCCCAAATCTTTAATCACCGTGCGCCCAATCCCTGGCTACGGGTGATACATCCTACTCGAAACGAAACCTTATCTCCGCTGGTTTCTGAAATCCCTTATCAAAGGTGGGATTCACCAATCTCATCCTGATTTAGAAATTTATATTGCGCCGGATCATGCACTGGCGCAATCCTTCCTTTCAAAGGAAGTTTGGGTCATACTAGTTAATATTGTAAACCAGCCCAAAGGAATATCAATCATTTCCTTCTCGGCGGCTTAATTCACATGTTCGGGATGAACCCTTGATCTTGTTTTGAGGATGGCAACCCATCCAAGGACTATACTGACTTTACCGCCCTCTTCCAATTTTAGCAATTGTAGATAAACACAAAATTCCTTGATGTATGCCGGAGGTTCTACCCGTGCTATTCTAATTGCACACCTATATATGGATTATCGCCCCTCATGTGACGTTTAATCCATTATATCACTTCCACTTCATTCTGTTAGCCCCACAAACACATTTTCCACACGTCCATTTCCACGCCCCTTCATCTCGGACGAGTTTTAACATCAGTTAACCAGGATGTCTACACACCCTATAAACCGGGCATACTAGAGAAAGCATCACAATACTCCATACTAATAAACAAATTCTTTGTTTTCCCTGGTGCTTGCAGCGTGATTACAACACTTTAATCATCCTAAAAATTAAAATTTTAAATCTTCCATATTATCATTCCGCCCCCTTAACTCGTGGTGACAAAGAAAAACTTTCAATGCTTTCTTACCACACAACCGGCTCCAATGGCTTTAAATTAAAATTTAACTTCCCACTTAAAGATATAATCACTTGATCCCCTTTCGATCGGGGTACCGAACTCGTGGAATAGTGACCAAACGTCTCCCTATTTCCAACCTTACACTAAGTTTCATGTGTGGGATGTCTCGCAAAGTGAAATCCAAACAAGGAACCCTCCCGATACACTACTGCCTAGTATTGTCGATTATCGAGATCCGTTAGGTCCTCCTTACATAGCATTTACCCCTTTACTCCGTCTTTTGGCAGAAAAGTTACATTTCCTCCCATAATTACACTTAATAAAGAACATCTCACCAATTGTACTATCGTTCAGAATTGGGTGTTGGAAATTGCGTTCCATGAATCTCGAATACATACAATCGGAATTTGAAACTCCTTCCCCTAATAATAGGGGTATCACTCTTATTGCCCTCCTATCTAAAGGATATATATAAAAATGTACCCTTTCTATTATCAAGTCCTGAGCGCTACCCACAATACTGAGTTAAAACTTTTCGCTCAACCGTAAACCCGATACATACTGAATCATAACAACCAAGTCCCCTCGCACCGGTATCGAACATCTCGAACTCAATATCCCCTCCAAAGTCTCTACGATAGATAATATATAAGTGCGGGTTCAACCCTCTTGCAGGTGAGGCCTCGCCAAAACGAAACACGTTGTACTAAAGCAACTACTCCGATAGCCTTGCAATAAATGCTCATTATCGTACTAACCATTTCTATAATGTTTTAACAAAGATAATATCATACTCGTATATCTCATCACTACAACGAGTAGTCTCAATAAAATACGTAACACTGTTAATATACACATTCATCCTCCGCGGATAGCACCAAAGAAAAATCCCGCTACGCTAGGGAAAAATACTCACATAATGGTAACAATTATAACTATATGCATTAAACTCGTCTCACGTGCTAATCCAGCAATGAAAAAAATATGGTGACTCGCTCGTGTCACATAAACACGCCGCATCCTCTGAGGATACAAGTTACACTTCCAACTTATACTGAATTTAATTAACACCTGAATTGAATTCAGAAACTCACGAACGACTGGAATCGAATCCAGGAGGATCACAATCTCCTTATAGGTATCCTATTTTATATAAAAATATAGGCGAAAGATCCCCCTTCTGGGCGAGGCATCGCCACTTAAACATTTCTTGCCCCGGAATGGTAAGGACAATACTCTCACCAAAGCAATTTATCATGGCTCTATAAGCTGCGAGCCAATCCATACCGATAATAATGTCGTGCTCATGCATATCTAAGACTAACATGTCTACTGGTAATACAAGCTACCAATCTCCACCCCCACACTCCGACATATAAAAATATAAGTGAACCATTTCTCAGTGATGAGTCTACATATGTCATAGTGCTCTCTGCTGTGGCTAATAGCCCTAAGGCCTTTGCAAAATGGGTAGCTATGAAATAGTGCGTTGCCCTAGTATCAAACAAAACTCGACTCATAGATTCATGGATAGAAAACATACCCTCAATCGCGGGTGGTGCCTGCGAAGCTACTGCCTGGGGGACGTTATAGACACGTCCGCACTGTAGTTGTCTCTGCTGAACTGAGGCTGTTGGAAAGGGTGGTGGAGCTGGCTTCTGTGGTTTATTACTAGCACATTCCTGTCGTGGGGCCCTATTCTTCTCTAGGCAATCATGACGCCTATGGCCATTTCTGCCACATTGGAAGCACCTCCCTCGAAACGGCTTCACTTCATTACGTTGTTGACTAGTCTCGCTTTTTCCCTGGTCTTGCTGGCCTTGATGGGAAATTTCTGGAAAAACTTTGTCAGGATGAGGACAATCCCTCCACATGTGACCCGGTTGTACACATTTATAGCAGAGTCCTGAAAGTTCTCTCTGGTTGGGTTGAAGTTCCTTTCTAGACTGATCCGGGCAAGTTCGACGTTCATGACCGTCCATTCCGCATTTAAAACACCTCTTCATGACTTCACTCGGCCCCCAGCTGTGTTGACCCTGACGCTTTTGGGTTTCTCTACACAATTTGTTACCTTTGTGGCTTTTACGGCCTTGAAGAGATTGTTGTTGCGATTTTTGCATCTTCACACACTTGTTATTTTCAGTCATAACAGACTGACTATACTCTCTAGATATTTTGCCCCCCATAAGCTGCGTGTTGCGTTCTTGATACTGTAAGACTGCAGTGGTAACTGCCTGTGCCACAATACCTGCTAAATCGGCGGTTGATATTCTCTCTGGAGATACATGAGGTGTAAGTCGATCTTGCTCATTAACTCCCCTAACCACCTTAGTTAGTTCTTCTTGACGGTCCATCTGAAAATTTAAATAAATTTGGATGAGTTCATCATTCGCATAAACAAATCGCAGAAGCACGAGTTCCCAATCTATAGAGATGAACACAACATTCCTAGTATTAGGGCTCTATATCAAAAATGCTAAGCTGAAAGCGAAATAAGCCGTACAGATCCTAAGGACACTAGAACCTGATGCTCTGATACCACCCGTGACACCCCGCCTAATTAAATACCGGGCGATCACTCCTTTATTAAATTAATTCAAGGTGAACAGTTGGTTCATTCTCAGCATCACTGTCGAAAAATAAAACTTTTCCAATTTAAACACCCTAATTAATTTAGCTAAGTGTGAAAACCATTTAAACCTTTATTCCAATTTTATTAAATTCGGTTATAAAACCTTAAACCATTAACGTCTAAAGAGTCACACAATAAGTAGAAGAATAAAATGAACATTCAAGAGTGTACCCAACAATAATAAATCCCAACATTAAAATACTAAGGAAAACATCCTGACATTAACGATCCCGAAATAAAGGTACTGAAATTAAAAGAATTACAATCTCTGACAATATCAACTAAATAATGGAAAAAGGGCGACACATGCCCCCACTGGATAAAGATGAACTAGAAGTAGAGTCAACAATGAGGTCGTCTAAACAATGGCCTGCAACTCCCACAAAAGCTACAGCGCGTTCCATCCAAAGGATCCTATGCAAGACGCCCCTGTCGCTGGGCACCTGTAATACATACATATATATACAAGAGAGAAAGAGAAATGGAAACGGGTCAGAGCCCGATAGTGTATATGATTTAAAAAATTCGTTTAACAAGTATTTAAATTGATTACAGGCCAATGCAACAACATATCAGTGCGACACTCTCTTGAGAAATTCTCACCTCTCTTCTAATGTGCACTCCTATCGCACTAACCTTCCCAATGGTTTATCTCATCATATATCACACTATCTTTCCCCACGGATTTAACATATCTTAGGTGACTCTCAATATTTAGGATTTAACAACATAATGGTTTAAAAAGGATAATTTCATTTAGTACAAAACGCTCATTTTAACTTTATTGATTCATAAAGTCTTTATGTATCATATTATACTTTTCAAAACAAGTATTTCCAATTTGAGTCATTACACATGTCTTATTTACCATAACACAGTAGGCAGTTTCCCAAATTTCAGAAGTTCATATATATATTAAATACTCGTATAATATATATATTCTAACAGCACCCCACATAAAAATTATGGTGCGGGCATACTCTGCTATCCAATCCCCGTATCAATCGTACTAAAGGGAATAAGTGTTCGGAATCACTCTCGAACTGTATAAATACATACACAAACAATATTGAGGCGAAGCATAGTTTCCAAGTCCAAGAGGTCAGTACATACCCTCACGTCTCTTAGGACCGTACGACTATCGATCCGATAGCCCGTACCTAGGATTTCTATCTTCTAGGGTACGAGTCAATATCCCCCATGAAGGCCCATTCGAGATATGACCGTACCATCGCGGTAACCTCAGGGATAGCAAGTAGCGCGGGCATGATTTCACAAGTATATAATATATGCATACACAATCATATAAATATACTACTTTTATCATATCAATTTAGGTTTATCCCATAACCCATATTCACAACATTTATCCTTATTTTCCCATTATTAGTTATCACGTATAATGGTTCGTATCTCACTTTAATTCGAAGGGTTTCTCCAACTTACTACGTAGCCCTCATGGACTCTATCCTTCCAAAGGTACAATTCAGTAGGTATTCATTTATGTTCCAGCGTAACCCTCTTACGTGTCTCTCCACTTTAATATATATACTTACATTGTCCCTTATGTAAAATATACCAAAAATATAGATTTCGCCTTACATTAAAGGTCTCTTATTCATTAATGAATCATACTGGTCATCATTAACTCCCAAATTATTTTAGCAAGGATGTCTAAGGAGTTTTCTTCATTTCGAATCAATTCAACAATTTTAAAAGGGGAACTTAAGTCTGCCAGGAGGGGTCGATCGATCGAGGTTAGGGGCTCGATCGATCGCTCTGGGCTCGATCGATCGATCAAACAGGTATTGCGAATCCAGCAGTTTTGCAGTTACGGGTTTCTTCTTCTAACCTCAACCAATTCCATATTTTTCATTCCTAATCGTCCCAGAAATTATACTACTAACATTATATCATCATATTATGTATTTTCTACGTAAAGCATGTAAGTTTCCGTCACTAAACATGGATTAACAACCCAAAATTCATGTAAATATCAAGAACCCTAGAAATCTCTTAAACATGGTTCTAACACATATTTTCCAGAATTTCCTTCTTATAAAACATCATAAATTCGTGGTTTAATCCTCTACATGGAAAAAGGGTTTCCAGAATATTATTTAAGTCATCCCTACATGCACTTTCCTATCTCAAATGGGGTTTTTCTTCCATACAACTCATCCTAATCATTCCTAAACTAATATGAGTGATGCATCAACGAAGATAAGCAAGATAAACACTTGCCTGGGATTTTCGACGTTCTGGTTTGGTGCCGAATTTGGTGTGGTTGCGTTCCCCGTCTCGCGATCTATGTGTTGGTGGTGGAGGCGGTGCAAACGGATGGATTTCGGGCCTTGGATTGCTTTGGAAGCTCTCTCCTTCCTCCCCTATGGTCGTCACTTGTCTTTGGTTGTTCTAACCCTAGAAGGCAACCTTAGACATCTGATATAACCCTTGTAATTTCGTGGGTTTAATTACCCAAAAATATAAAATGACTAAACTGCCCTCCCGGGGTACTAATTAAGCCTAAAGTAGCCCCGAGACTCAAACTAAACCCCCGGGTACACTTTTCTAGACTATCTTTACCCTTCCGGACACGTTGGCGTACTCAAAACGACCATACAGATAACTAAAAATATTTCACTTTTATTAATCAACATTTATTCCCGACGCGACACAGGCGCATTCCGACTTAAATTTCCATAATTGCCATTTTATTCACACTTGACAATATTATAAAAGTAAATCTCATATAATACTATACTCATCCATTAACATTCAACAAATAGCAAATTTCCAATAATTACTAACTCTCGTCACGCTAGTAAATATTTAAAACAACATTCCGGATTAAAATTAAATTAATTTATCTCAATTAAATTTAACAAATCCCATAATTTAAAAGCTATAAAAATACGGGGTATTACCATGACATGGTGCCCTCAGTTGGCCATTTTGATGTCTCTAATTTTTCTAAGATCATTTTTTTGACGGGTATTGATGCCAATTTTTTTTTTCCTACATGGACCAATCAGAAGTGAATTCTTGTCCTCTTATGTGGCCAAAATTGTAATCAGCAGATAGTAGCTCGGCAGACATGTTGACCAACATAAAGAATACCGACCATTAAGACCAATGAAGCGTCACCATACCAGGGGTCTTATCACACGTGGATCATAAAATCAATCATCACATTCATTATGTACGGGTATAAATGCTTAAATATATAAAGGCATTTCATCCCTTGACATTCAGGTCACTATAAATACATTGTATCCTTTTCATCAAAGGAAAGATAAAACAGATCCTAGAATATTCTTATTTACAAGAATACCTAATTTTTTGTAATCTCTGTAATCAATACCATAGAAGTGAACGTAGGCTTTCTTACATAGCCAAACCTCTTTAAAATCTCGTTTCACTATTTTAATTATTTCATTACAATTTTATATTTTATCTGTGATTCTAAAATTGGACCAAGTCCATTTTTTGACATCAACAGATTGGCATCGTTTGTGGGAATGTGTGTCTAATCATCGTTCTGAATCTTGTATATTCTTATTCAAGGAAAGATGAATGATCCAAAGCCTAGTGCCAGAAACGAAGGCAATCCAACAGTTCCATCTGCTCTGCCTACATCAGCCGATTTAAATGGGATCTTAGCCAGTATTGCTAGGGGTCAAGACGCTATGTAAGATTCAATGAAATAATTGGCTCAATCGCAACAAGCCAGATCTCCAGCCCTATCCAGGGAGTATGTAGTTTTATCACCACGGAGAGAAATTCCACCCCCACCTTCGAAGCATAGCCGACGCAACTTTTCCAGATCATCTCATGATAGGACTTATGAACTAGGAATTAGTTCCTCAATCAGAGCCTCAGAGTCTTATGATGACCATTATTTCTCTCTTAAAAGGCCAAGGGTATTGGAGAGATTGAGCCGAGCTTCGCGTTTCGACCGATTGAGACCCCGAGCAAACATAAACCCTCCTAGAGCATTATCCAAGAACACTCAACATCCATTCGACCAGTGTGAACCCACGATCAGATTAAGATCAAGCATCCGACAATCTGTACGCCCCGAGTAGACTTCTCAAGAAGAGAGTTCAGCGCATACACATAGTTGGGGTAGCAGAGCTGTTTTGCATAAATCTGATGTAGGTAATCCTTCTTGGAAAGGATTAATTCAGTGATGGAAAGATCGGCTAGGGGAGATGTCAAAAATGATTAATCCTTTAGAGCGAAGTTTTGTTAAAAGATACCCTTTTATTCAAGAAATTAGGGATTTTCCTATGCCATCTAAGTTTAAAGCTCATGTGGTTACCCCCAAATATAATGGAAAAACTGATCCAGTTTTGCTCATTGAATAATATCAATTTACCATTGACATTTATTCAATCCCTGATGAGATGAGATCTAGAGCGTTCTCAAGAACCATTACATGATTTGTTTAGATATGGTACAATAACTTGCCCCGTGGACAAATTACCAATTTTAACCAGCTTGTCGAGTTATTTATTAGCAATTTCTATTTCGGGGCCAAGCTAGTAAAGAGAGTAGCCCACCTCTTAAGCGTAAGGCAGCAAGTAGGGGAAATAACCAGGGAGTACATCATTCGTTTCAATAACGAGAAATTAGAAGTGGTAGATTACGAGGAAAAAATAGCTATCACTACTCTCACGAGTGGATGGCTTCCCGAGAAACTATACTACACTCTGGACAAAGATCCTCTTAAAACCATAACCGACCTCATGGATATGGCAGGAAAAATAATGAACACAGAAGAAGCAATAGCTGTAAAACAGAGTCTAGCCACAAAGATTGAGAGGAAAGATCAGAAGGAGCAGAAGGAGGAAAAACCGAAAAAGAGGACAAGCTCAAAAAATATGAAACCTACACTCCATTGAGTGATAGCATTCATCATATCCTTGAGGAGGTTAAAAAAAATAAGGATTTGCGATGGCCTGAATGGTTGAAAGCACCCCCTAATAAGAGGACATCTCTAAATATTAAGAATTCCACAAGGATTATGGCCATACAACAGATAACTGCATCGCTTTAAAAAATGAGGTGAAATCCCTCATTCGCCAAGGAAAACTAAATACGTTTGTTGATTGGAGAAAAGGAAAAAAGCAAGAGGGTGGTCAAATTCTTCATGCAAGCCCAAAGATGACAGGAAAAGAAACCATGAAGATGATTATTATGATGATTCCGACCTATCGAAGAACCCAAATAGCCAGAACGTGAGGTAGCTACGATCAATTTTAGTTCATTTGATTGTCATGTAATTACAGGTGGCGATGCTGAAAGAGGTAATCACACTGCTGAAAGAAAAGCTTACTCGAGTGAGCCCTAGGCTTGCTCTTATATCCAGAGAATTAATCTGAACGAAGAAGATCGACCTAAGAAGGTCAACAAAGACAAATTGGTGATCGGTTTTTAATGCTCTCTCTAAGGTACTTTGTCCCCATGACGATCCATTAGTTGTCAAATTTAGGATCCAGGATACTGTCATCGCTAGAGTTTTGATTAATAATAGGAGTGTAAGGACATTTTTGTCCATTGTCAATATGTATGTCATACGCCGTTACACCGTTGAAGAAATTCAAGATCGCATCTACATCAACAGATTCGAATATCAAAGCGTCTTCAACATCATAACCTCTGCGAGAATGAACTTGGTAAAGTTTCGTTTTTAAGTCCCTTAAATTTTCATACTTAGTATTGGGAAACTTTTATTAAATGATTTTATAAAAATAAGAAGTAAGTTTTTCAAGCAAAAATGAGGTTTTTAAAAGAATTTTGTTTGCTGGTAAACCGGACCGATCCGGTCAATTTAAAAACGAACCGATCCGCACCAGACCGATCTGGCATCAAAATCGAACCGATCCGGTCTTGATAAACTCGAACAGATCTGTTTAGATTTTTTCCACCAATTCATGTTTCCTATAAATATACCTATTTCGGTGGTGTATTTTTCAAGTCCTTGAGAAAATGTTTCGAAGAGTTCAAACACAACAAGACTTTGATTTTTGATGTGCCAAACATCTTTTTAATTCACACACAAAAATCCCAATTACTTGTGTGAATCTTTTGGAACCCTAGAACACAAGCTTTGCTATTATTCAACCTTTGTGGGGAGATCTTTGCAATCGAGAGCTGCGTGTTATTGCTGAGGGAGTATCTACAAAGTGTTATGGCTGCGTGTCATTGAGGAGAGCTGCGGTTCTTTCTTTGTTATTTAGGCTAGGAGTCCTTGGAGGGTGCTGCATGTATTCTCTTGCTGAGTTCAAGACTACGTGTCTTTGTGGGTTGGCTGCACGTTGATCCATTGCAGATTTCTCTATGTAATTGTAAGTTGCGATTTATATATTCATAGTGAAATAAAGGTTTTACCAAAAAGGTTTTTTTTCCTGAAATCTGTGTCTCAGCATATTTACTGCGTTGCATGCTTTATTTTTAATGGGTTGATTTAGATGCATGTTTAAGGGCTGTATTTATTTGATTTAAAAGTAGACTCTAATTAAATAAGGGTTACTTGGAAACTTGCGAATTCAATTTAAATCAATTATCACACACGTCACATTTTACAAATTGGTATCAGAAATTTATTGCGTATTCCTGTTTTCCGTAAAATTGTGTGATATTGATTTTTAAAAAAATCAGTTTTGTGAAAAATCGTAATTTTTCAATGGAACGCCCATTTAATGAGGAGCCTATATTTGAAAAAAAATTCACGACCGTGCTGAAAAATTTAAAAGCTTGAATTTGAAACTTTGCAAAATAATTATAGTTTTGGAAAAAGAAAGTTCTCTCTTTAAAAGTAAGATTGAATATTTGCAAGAGTTTCAAACTCAAAGTGATATTTGTCGTGAGCATTTTGGTAATCTGAGTATTGATTTTGACTCTTTGAATATTGCCAAAAAGAAGAGTGATGGGAGTAGGGGTGGACAAAAAAAAGACCGACCTGATTGGACCGAACCGGACCGGACCCACTTTTATAGGATTTTTTATGAATCGGTCCTAATTCGGTCCTAAATTAAGAGACCCGAATATTTTCGGTTCGGTCCAAATTATCCCCTTTAAATTCGGTCCTCGGACCGGACCGTTTATTTTAATATTATATAAAATATATATTTTTATATAAATATATCATATATGTTTGTTATATGTTTGTTATGTATAATAACTGAACACTAAAGAAGCACAACAAAAGAAAAAAAATGCACGCACATATCTCCGCCTTTCACTTTCACTTTCCTCTAACTTTCTTTCTATCACACTCACACTCACTTTTACTTCCTCTCTCCCATTTTAACATCTTCCATTTACACCCACAACCACCAAGCGGCACCTGATCCGATGCACAACCACACCAAATCCGGTGCACAACCATACCAGATCCGTTGCACACCCACACCAGATTTGTCACACATCTCAACTCACCACAAGTTCCTCAACCCTCCCAAACGGAAATGGCTACTAAGGATCCGGTAGCGGAGCAACTCAACTCCACAGATCCGGTGACTAAAGCTCCAACACCAATGTTATGGTATATGTTTTTTTCTTGATTTTTGATGTGATTTTTAAATGGCCAATTGTTGAGATTTGATGTCTTCAAGGGCTGCTGCTGAACTTATTTGTTGCTCCTGAATTGTTCAATTGTCCAACTGTTCAAATGGCTAACTGTATATAACTTCACTTTGTGATGCTGCTGAACTTATTTATTGTGTTGATTCAGTGTTGGTTTAGTGCAAATCTGCAACACTGTTGAACATACTTCAGTGCTGAACACACTTATATATTTATTCCTTTTACTTGTTGCCTTGGCAGTATGTTATTAACAAACAATGGGGGTTCTTGATTTAGAGTAATAAAAAAATAGAGTTTTGGTGAGTGGAGAAGCATTGTAAATATACACTGATACATACTGCTGAGTTATACTAAATAAATGTAAATGAGAACCGATTATTAACCGAACCGGACCGAAAACAGCCTAGACCGAATAAATTGGCTAAACCAATTAAATCGGTCCAAAATCGGTCTTCTCAAATATAAGACCGAATGATTCGGTCTGACACCTAAAATCATTGAAAATCGGATCAGATCGGACCACGCCCACCTCTAGACGGGAGAGTCCTTGTTTTAGAGAAGGAATTAGAGGACTTAAGAAATTCTAGGGTTCCCGTTTGTGCCGTCGAGGATAAAAAATTAATCGATGATTTTATGGCACGTGTAAAGACTCTTAGGGATAAGTTTGTTTTAATTGAGGGGGAGCGTGATAAACTGTTAAGTTTAATTGATAATTTGAAAAATAAATCCCTATCTTTGGAAGAGTCTAATTCTTTGCTTGAGTAAAAAATTTTGAAGTTAAAAAATGATTTGACAGACTCAAGTAGGTTTGATAGTGATGGTAATGGCTCATCTTGTTCTCATGCTTCTAGTGCTAAAGTCAATACTATTATTTGTTTTAGAGGGTCAACCAATTTCAAGGATGTTAGAAAAGGTCAACCCATAGGTGTCGTTCCACCCGTTTACACATGTTCACATTGTGGTAGGAAAGGTCACCTTAGGCGTTTCTATTTTGATCTTAGAAAATGTCCTAGGAAGTTTATGTCTAGTGTTCTCTTGGTTCCTAAATCCCCCACACGACGTTTCACATCTATTTCGATTAGGAAATCACTTTTAGAGACACTAGATTTTAGACAAGTTAATTCCCGTTTACTTTCACATGATTCTTCTCTTGCCATATCATATAGATGATTGTGTTTGCATGTTTGTCATACACTAGTTGTAGTTTCATGATTTATATTTGTTTGCTAGTGTTATGACATGTGTACTTTTTGTATGTTTTATTTTTTATGGAAATATTTTGAAAAATACAAAAAGATTTTATTTTGATAAAATTTTGAGAAAATCCAAAAAGATTTTTGTATTTTGTCTTGCACTATATATGGGTAGACACTTAGGATGACCAAGTCACAATTTCATTCCATTTATTCATGTGACTATTTGATAGTGTTTTGAGACAATATATCATGTCATCTTTGCACTTTATAATGTTTGGAGTCATTAAGATGTAATTAAGTATTTCTTCCTACATGTTTGACTCATAATTTCCTTTATTGCACACATGCACGGATTTGTTTGATTATTGTGCTTGTCTTATCACATGTTGGTTGGGTGTTTTCACTTCAATCCCGTCTTTAAAACGAACCATGAGCGATAAAATTTGATAAGGAATTTGTGCATATAAGAACCATTTTGTGAGTTTGTGTGCTTTGTTTTAAAGCGGGGAAGGGCTGCGAAAGGTTCATTTTGCCTTTGCGAATACTAAGCCACCGTTAAATTAGACCTAAAAAATGGAGGAATTTTATTATCCGGGGTCCAAAGAGGTTAAAAGAGCCCGAAAAAATTAAAATCCAATAAAAAGATATTCATGCCAAAAAGGGGCCATTTAGGTTTTTGTACCAATTCTCCAAAGTTTGAGAATTTAGTTTATTCACCTCTAAAAGAAAATATGCATGAGGGAGTTTGGTTGGAGAATTTAAAACGGGTTTGCACGTCCTTGAAATGCTTGAAAATGCGCTACATAGTTTTGGACGTTATTAGTGTGGAAATCACTTTGACTTTGATTTGTTTAATTGCATAAGACGATGTCATTTAAATTCAACAAATTTTTACACCTAAGGATATTTTTGATGCTCATTCGTTAGGGGTACACATATGCATCGTGCACATATGATTGATTGAGTTGATTTACCTATCGAATGTGTTCACACAAATTCATTCCATTTCCATGACTTGGTTGTTTGAGTCTAAATCCATGGTGTGATTTTTGTAGCATATTTTTTTTTTCAAATGTATCTTATTTTTGTATAAAAAAAAATGAAAAATCAAAAAGAGTTTGTGAATTGTTTTTGCATCTCCTTGCAAGATGCACGTTTGCCATATTGTTTGATGCCTTGTTTTGTGTACCGTGATACCCTGATTTTGCTTATTTGATTCATTCTTCTCATTTGTCTATTTGGGGACATCATGAAAAGGGGGAGAAGGAATTATCATATTGTGGGGGAGTTTGAATTTTGGGAGAGTTTTTAAGATTTAGCTTATATTTTTATCAGAAATTGGTATCCATGTTTATCTCATTTCAAACTTGATATGTCACATGGTATTTTCTTTGTCTTATGTGTGTAGGTACGAAGATTGAAGATAAATATGTTGCAAACCCTAATGAGAAAAGCTTTGAGATTTGATGATCGTTGAAGATTGAAGAACAAACGATGAAGATTTAAACATTTGTATCTTTCCATCTTTAGGGTTCATGGGAGGGTAGATTTGTATAGGTCATTAGTTGATAATTTAGATATTTTTCATGTATGTACCGACATAGACATAGAGGGAGATTTGTAAGGACATTTTTGTCCATTGTCAATATGTATGTCGTACGCCGTTACACCATTGAAGAAATTCAAGATCGCATATACATCAACGGATCCGAATATCAAAGCGTCTTTAACATCATAACCTATGCGAGAATGAACTTGGTAAAGTTTTGTTTTTAAGTCCCTTAAAGCTTCATACTTAGTATTGGGAAACTTTTATAAAATGGTTTTATAAAAATAAGAAGTAAGTTTTTCAAGCAAAATGAGGGTTTTAAATGATTTTTGTTTTCTGGTAAACCAGACCGATCTGGTCAATTTAAAAATGAACCAATCCGCACCGGACCGATCTGGCATCAAAATCGGACCGATCCAGTCTTGATAAACTCAAACAGATTTGTTTAGATTTTTTCCACCAATTCAAGTTTCCTATAAATATACATATTTTGGTGGTGTATTTTTCAAGTCTTTGAGAAAACGTTTCTAAGAGTTCAAACACAACAAGACTTCGATTTTTGATGTGCCAAACATCTTTTTAATTCACACACAAAAATCCCAATTACTTGTGCGAATCTTTTGGAACCCTAGAACACAAGCTTTGCTATTATTCAACCTTTGTGGGGAGATCTTTGCAACCGAGAGCTGTGTGTTATTACTGAGGGAGTCTCTACAAAGTGTTATGGCTGTGTGCCATTGAGGAGAGCTTCGGTTCTTTCTTTGTTGTTTGGGCTGCGAGTCCTTGGAGGGTGCTGCGTGTATTCTCTTGCTGAGTTCAAGACTGCGTGTCTTTGTGGGTTGGCTGCGCGTTGATCCATTGCATATTTCTTTATGTAATTGTAAGTTGCGATTTATATATTTATAGTGAAATAAAGGTTTTACCCGAAAGGTTTTTTTTCCTGAAATCTGTGTCTCAGCATATTTACTGCGTTGCATGCTTTATTTTTGACGGGTTGATTTAGATGCATGTTTAGGGGCTGTATTTATTTGATTTAAAAGTAGACTCTAATTAAATAAGGGTTACTTGGAAACTTGCGAATTTAATTTAAATCAATTATCACACACGACAAGGAGCTTAGCAGTTATTATGTTTTATCCTTGGTTTTAGAGATTGGATTTGAAACTAAGCTAAGTAGAGCCCTACCACAGTCCATTAATAGGATTTTTTGTTGAAAAAATTTACCCTCTTAGGATAGTTAAGCTAGAAGTGTTGTTCGACACTTGGCCGACAAGTCTTATGGAGAAAATACGCTTCTTTGTGATGGATAAAAACGTTCAATCTGCCTACAATGTGATCCTCGGCAGGGTAGGATTAAAGAAGTTTTACGCTGTACCGTCAATAGTTAATCAATGCTTGAATTTTCCAACTCAATTTGGTATAGGTGTTGTGAAAGGTGACCAAAAGGTGGCCAGAGAGTGTTACTACTCCTCAGCTGAGCAAGAGGATTTGATCGAATTGAAGAAGAAAACTACCACCTATCAGGTGGATACCACTGAGCCTAATAGTGAATCTGAAGTTGAAACTTTATATTCGTGAGATGAAATAGAATTAGTCAAAGGAAAGATTGTGGAAGTTACTGAAAGCATTATCCTGGACGATGGAAAACCAGAAAGAACAATGCAAATCGGTTCAACACTAGATCCAATCCTTAAACATGAATTAATTATGTTTATAAGGCAATGGAGAAATGTATTTTCTTGGAGCCATGAGGATATGCCTGAGATTGATCCTAATTTCCTTTTTCATGAGCTCAATATCAATAAGGATGCCAAGCCAATCAAGCAGAGATGAAGGGTTTTCAGTCCAGAGAAGAATCAAGCTATCCACGAAGAGGTCAAGAAACTTCAAAAAGCTCGATTTATGAAAGATGTGAAGTATCCATCCTGGTTGTCCAACATTGTGATGGTTAAGAAGAAGAACGATAAATGAAGGATGTGCATGAATTTTATCGATTTAAATAAAGCCTGCCTAAAAAACTACTTTCCCTTGCCTAGAATTGATCAATTGGTGGATTTTATATCGGGATATGAACTTTTAAGCTTCATAGATGCCTATTCTAGGTATAACCAGATTAATATGAAACTAGAAGATAGGGAAAGCATAACTTTTATCACCAATCGAGGAACTTATTGCTGCAACGTAATTCCCTTTAGGCTAAAAAATACTAGAGCGACGTATCAGAGGTTAATGAACATGGTCTTTGAAGAACAGACTGCTAAGAACATGGAGGTTTATGTGGACAATATGTTAACAAAAAGCAAGAAAGCTTCAAATCATATCAGCGATCTTAGCCAAACGTTTGACTAACTAGAAAAGCATTAGATGAAGCTGAATCCGACCAAGTGTGTGTTCGAAGTCTCAGAAGGAATGTTGCTCGTCTTCATAGTCAATCAAAGGGGAATTAAATCAAATCCAATAAAGATCAAAGCTTTGATTGAAATGCAGTCGCCAGCTTGTAAAAAATATGTACAAAGGCTCTCTGGAAGAGTGACATCTTTAAACAAATTTGTGTCTAGGGAAACAGACAGGTGTTTGACATTTTTCAAGGTGTTGAGAAAGACGTTCGAGTGGAATGCCGAATGCGAAGAAGATTTTCAAGAATTAAAGAGGTACCTAGGATCACCTCCATTATTATCCTGACCAGTCTTGGGAGAGAAACTATACTTATACCTAACTTTTTCTGAATCTGCGGAGAGCTTGACTTTGGTTAGATTGGATAATGGGATCCAAATACTAGTTTATTACACTAACAAAACATTCAGGGGAGCCGAGATTAGGTATCCACGATTGGAAAAGTTAGTTTTAGCACTACTTGAGGCTTTTAGGCATATGAAAGCTTATTTATAAGAATATACTATGGTTGCATATACTGATCTGCCTCTTCAACAAGCACTCCACAAACCTGAGAAGTTAGGAAGATTGATGTACTGGGCAGTAAAGCTGAGAGAATATAAATTTATATAAGAACTACGATCTTCATTAAAAGGCCAAGATTTGGCAGATTTTATTACTGAATTCACCTATCCAGCGGCTCCCGACCAGTAAAACTAACCTGCCGAGCAGACTTCTAAAGAAGAGAACTAGACTTAAAAGCAAGCTAAAATTATTACTGATCAACCAGAGTAGTCTAGAACTCAGGAGCTGATCCATAAATATGCAGAGTAGAGCAAGAAGATATTCCATCATGGAGTTCTGTCGAAAGAACCTTCAATAATGATATCCCGTTATGAAAGTTGTACGTCGATGGTTCTTCATGTGAAACTGGAAGTGGATCAGGTAAAATACTCAATAATCCTAATAATATTGATGTTGAATATGCACTCAGGTTTCAATTCGAAGAATCAAACAACTAGGAAAAATACGAACATTTAATAGTTGGACTAGATTTGGTCCTTTCATTAGGCACCGAGCAAGTAATGGTGCAAACGATTCGTAATTAGTGGCCAACTAGGTGCTTCATTTATATGGATTTAAGGGGGAGTTGATGACCAAATACTTTGCCAAAATCATGGAAGTCATTTCTAAGTTTTCAACCATGCAAATGGATAGGATCCCTAGAATAGTCAACGCCCGAGCAAATACACTTTCTCGATTGGCTTCAGCAACAAGAATTGAACTCAGGCGCGCTATCCCAATTGAGATCCTAGATAATCGGAGCATTGACGAGGACCTAATGGTTAATTTCATTACTGTATATTTGGGACCATCCTGGATGGACCCAATTAAAGCCTATATTAAGGAGGACATCTTGCCACCTGATCCCAAAGAGGCCAAGAAGCTCCGCTATAAAGCAATGAGATATATGTTGGACAAAGGAGTTTTGTACAGAAGGGGATTGACGATATCCTTACTACACAGTGTTCATCTAATAGAGGTGGAAGGTTTGATCAGTGAGGTGCACAAAGTTTCCTATGGAGCTCATTTCGCTGGTCGATCATTACTCCAACAAATCAACACTCAAGGATATTACTGGCCGATTATGAGGGTAAATTGTACAACCTTTATAAGAAAGTGTGACAAATGCCAAAAGTTATCTATAATTCATAAAATTCCCAATGATGATCTAACATCCATAACTTCACCTTGGCCATTAGCTATTTGGGGAATTGATCTAGTTAGCCCACTGTCGACCACTAGAGGCAGGTTTAAATATTTGGTCATTACTGTTGATTACTTCACCAAATGGGTGGAGGGAAAACCATTGATAGACATTCCTTATGAGAAGGTGTATCAATTCATTTGGAAGAATATTATATGCAGATATGGGTTACCTTATGCTTTCATTACAAACCAAGACACTCAATTTGATAACGATGAGTTTGAAGCATATTGTGTTAGTCTAAAATCCAAAAATTCCATTCTTTACCAGGCCATCCTCAAAGTAATGGTTAAACATAAGTAATAAATAGTACTTTTCTCAAAGGACTGAAAAAGAGGCTTGATACTACGAAGGGTAACTAGATTAATGAGTTACATGCTATTCTTTGGGCTTACAAAACGATGTCGAGAACAGTTACTAGAGAGACACCTTACATGCTTGCGTTTGGGACTGAAGCCATGGTACTGGCCGAGATAGGCTTACCAACCCACAGGGTACTGAATTTTGATTCTCCAACTAGTGACTTGATGCGCCAACTAGATATAGACATGTTGGAGGAAGTTCGAGAAGATGTTGCCCTGAGAAATGCTGCATACCAACACATAACTTCTCGCTTCTATAATAAAAGGGTTAAGCCGACCAACCATAAAGAAGGTGACTATATTCTTAAGAAGGTCATACAGAGGAACAACAAGCTTGGGTATAATTGGCATGGCCCATATCTAATTTTCGCTGAAATCCGACCAGGAACCTATCGACTTAAGACTTTGGAAGGGGAAGAATTCAAAAACCCTGGAATGGTGAGCACCTCCGAAAGTATTATCAATGATGGAATGGATTGTTTCTATTGTATTTCTTTTACTCTATATTTTACATGAATATGCGTTCAATTTCAATAAAATATTAATTTCAGTCCCTTCAGTTTTTTTAGATATGGCAATATACATCACACAAAAACAACAAGTAAAATTTATCTACCGGTTAGTTGGCGATCAATAGAACATACTTAATCAGGTTGAATTTATCGAATTCCAGATACACCAATAACTTGAGGCACAATGTTTCTCGCTCAAATTCAAAGTTCCTGTATGACTTCTTACATACAAGTCACGAACAAGAAGCATTTATTACTTCATGTATGTCTTTGTATAAATAAGAAGTATTATCCGACTAAGTTAAATGCAGGAAGACGTGTAAACATTCCTAAATACTGGAATATAAACATATATTCCTTATAGACTTGGTCACCACTGATAAGTAATGCTAATTTTGGATTAATATATCTAAGTGCATTAGTAAAATCAATGGCATCACAATCACAAGTTAACTGATTAATTAAAATAATCGTATGTTAACATCATAAACATATGTATTTTCATTCATAGAAACTGTATTACATTCAAATGAATAAAAACATATATAAGAATTATTCAACAGGATGTTTTCCTTCAGCTTTGGAGGTCGGCTGAAATGGTTGTACTCTTGCCATTCCAGTAGGAGGATCATCCAAAGTATAGGGAAAATTAATAAAGTTAAAATCCCTTAACATTCTTCTGTTGCTGCTGCTCTAAATATTGATTAGGTAAGGAGGACGGACTATCTCATGAACATCATGTAAACCATAGTACCCTAAGTATTTAGTGATCAGGGGAATAACATTAACAGGGATCCATGAAGTATCCAACTTGAAGAGGCATTATCACAATCTAAAAGAGCAGGATCGTTCCAATACCATAATTAGCTATTACAATCATGATTCAGCAAAGTCAAGAAATTAGTCTAACCCCATTTTAAGCCTTCACGGTGGATTTGAGCAAGGTGATCATCTACATGGCCTAAATCTTCGTTATTGCCTTCCATCCACACCTCTCTAGGTTGTTTGTGAAATTAAAAGGTTAACCTTTTAACTTGATGTTGAAGTTTCTTCAAAATACTATCCTTCACCTTCAACTGTGTGGATTTCTCATCAATGGCTTTATTTTTAGCTTCCAGTTTTGTAGATAGGTCGGTAATAGCTTGGATCTTTACTTTTAGCTAGGAACCTAGTCAACTAAGGTTCTTGTGGTCCTAGTTTCTTCAACATTTGGTCGGCTCGTTCTTTATTATCTAGAAGATTGCACATATTTAAATTTCTTCGCAGTTTCAAGTTCTTCCATCAGCTTGTCATTCTCATTCTCCAAAAGGGAGGCACCTTGATTGGCACCACTAATAGAATACTATTTCAAAGTCTCTAACTCATTCCGGAGTTTATTATTCTCATCCTCCAAGAGCTTGGCGATCTCTCTATATTCACCAAGTTCATGGTTCAGCAAGAACTCTTTTTTCTTAGTATGAAGAAGCATATTTTCCCCGTTTCTTCTCAAAACCCCATCCTTCACTCAATGCCTTGTACTTAGCTTCATAGTAGGCATGCAGTAAAGCTTTGGTTTCATTATGATCTACCTATAAGTCTTCAATCATCTTAGAGTATGCAATATTATTGGTCACAACAAGATCAATAAGGAATTTGAGATAAATGTATGCATCCTTCGCTTGATCAGAAGCGTCAATGCCGAGCAAGTCTGTTTATTCTTCATTTGTCTAGTCCAAGTGACCAGCTTTAAACAAATTATAGCAGCGTTTTAGTAGGTCAGGACCAGTGGAAGTAATTTATTCCATCTTGATAATGAACTAGAAGGATAAAGTAATAATTGATCAATAATAAAAGGAGACAAAGCAACAACTAATCGTCAAAAAGTGATAACTTAATTGAAGAAAACGTTGTTTCATTGATAGATGCAGCATTATAAGTACATCAGAACAAGACAAAAAAAGATAAAGGAAGGTGCAAAGTACAAAGAATAGAAGCCAAAAAAGTCTACACCTTCTTCTAATCCTTCTCCACCTCAAGGTTTATCTCCTGGGCAACAAGAGGGACATTTGAGTCAACAGGAGCATTGTCTTGACTGGCTGGAGGAGCAATTGACTCAATTGCCAAAGAGGATTCCCTGCATCATCATCAATTTCATCATCAAGGTTGGGGGGGGGGGGGAGTCTGGATCGTGCCTCATAAATAACTCTGAATCTTTAGCAGTGCCAACTTCCCTCAACGCTGCCGACCAATCATCCTTAAAGAATTTCCTCTTGGCATATGCTATTTGAGCAGAGGTAGGAGACATGGACTTATACCAGCCTTTGTTAAAGTATACTTCTCTAGTTTTCTTTCTTTTTTCCTTCTCAACAGACAATTTGTCTACTTTCTCTACAACAACCTTTACCCTGCGCTCAGTTTAAGCAGAAGCCAAAGTATCCATAGTGAGAGTTTCATCGACTTTATACCGTGATTTTTTAGTAGCCCCAATCTTTTCCTACCAAATATTCTGCTTTGTCTCCAAAGCTTGTATGGACTCCTCCAGGGATTTCTTAAGATGATCAAAGGCTTCCTCTACTTCTCTCTCGAAGATCTTATATGTTCTTCCTTCTCCAACATTTAGTTGTAATCAATTAGGAACTGCAAGAAAAGAACCAAGTCAGTACAAATCAAGGAATACATGAACAATATTCGACCAACTTAAAATATGAAAACCTACTAAGGCTAAACTTTGAGTAGCCCACTTTGATAGTTTTGATCAGGACATGGAGGCAACAATAGCTCTTTGGTCTGAGAGGGTACCAACCTTGATCAAATTCCTAGATATGCTAGGACTAAAGGCTACAGACGAGCCATCAATAAATGGGAGCTTATCAGCCAATCCTGGTTGATTGACATCAACAACCTTCTCAACTTGCTTGTTAGAGAGATCACTCCTTAGTCTCTTAAGAGGAGACTCATCACCTTTGTTGGTTGGGGGCTTCTTGCCAGCCTCAATCTTTTTCTTTTAGGAATTAGTATCAACTAGTTTCTTGGCACCAGCAGTGGAGTCCTCCTTTAGAAGATTAGATATTTTCCTTTTCCTATGATGACAGAAATGAAAAGACCAAAGTCAAAAGAAGAAGAAGTACCACCTGTAGTAACTTCAGCACCAACACCAATAACATAAGACTCAGAGGAATTAGATACTGGATCCCTCTCCAAATAAATTGCAATTGAGGGCACAACAGCTGTTGGCCAAGACACAAAAGAGGTTATGGAACTTTTATACTCTAGAAATACAGAAGTTGATCATGGATGATCTTCTCCTTTCCTTTGATTAAGACCCCACAAGAATTTGAGTTCTTCCAAATTTACTTCACCCGATTTGGGGCACTTTCTCTTACGTTGCGAGAACTGAAATAACAACCTATCCAATTCCCCAACTGAGGGCATCTAGGACCATGGTAGGCCACTCTATTCCCAAGGGGAGCATGTTGCCAATTTTTAACTATTAAAACATGATCTTAAAATTCTTATTTTTTTTATTTTTATGAAGAGGATAGAGACCCCAGATTTATTAATAAATATGTTTGAATAGCCCTACCAAGGTGGCCTTACAAGAGATAGAGAAAATAAAACTGAGAATGAATCGAAATAATAAATGAATAAAATAATAAAATTAATGACGGAATGAGACTGATTTGAGTCCTAAGAGATCCATCTTGTATAAACCTTTAGACTTTGAATTGAGATCATGAACTTTTGAGAAGCAGGTAAAACATTGGGAGAGATTATCATGAGTGACAAGACCGGATGCTACTGAATTTGAAATTTTCCAAATATGAGAGTAGGAAATAGAGATTTCATTTTGAAAATCTCTAATGACTTTTATAGCTTCTATAAGGTACCAAGGTGGTTTCTTTATATGAACTTAAAGAATATCAAAGATAAATTTGTTGTTAGTTTCAACAACCACCGATTTACCCACTATAACTACAATTGCTGCTGGTTCTCATCCAATAGTCCTTTGTCGGTTTTTAATTTCTCTCTGCTCCTCTCTGTCTGGGCTGATCATCACAACATCAAGAATTTCCTCTAGATAGGCAGGTCTCGCTCATTTCCTCTAGAGCCGAGAAGGTCAAAGTCCAACCCCCTACCGAGTCTATCAAAATCTGAGACCCTTGGTTGGCCTTCAGGGGTTAACCAAGAACTTTTATATGGTAGGTCGGTCCTAGACGAATTATGTCGTCAGGAACCTCATATGGCTCCCAATACTCCTCTTCGTCGCAAACTTGGTCATCTGTATATTCTTGGACTTATTTGCCCTGGCAGAGATGCCTAGGTCATCAACATCTCTTTGCCACTGATGGTTTTGGACTTCCTTCAATGGGCCGAGGGTAGTCCCCCTATTACCGAATCCACCATATCTATAGCAGTCAGAGTAATGATCTCCACCAACGAATCGTCGGGAGATCTTTCTAAAACACTTTAGCTGAACGCCATGAATTGATCCTGCATCTTATGCTGGTTGGCCACTAAGGATCACATCGCTACCGCTAAATAATCCATTTCTGATGAGGTGGTGGTTGGCTGGAGCTTAGGCCATCATTGGGAGGCAAATTAGATGCCATCTCTGGTGAGGTTTACCCCAAATAGAGAGAAAGAGTAATAAAAAAGATAGAAATGAGCCGTGAGCTAGAAAAATCTTGAATGACACTCACCCAAGATCTTTAAATTGTGATTCAAGTATAACAATAGTGGATCTGGATCACCACCAGGGGCAAAAGGAGAGAGTATAAGCTAAGAAAATGAAAATGAAGAAAAATCACTTCCCACAGACAATGCCAAAATGATGCTGATAATCACCATCTCAAATGTATATGTAGCTCAAGGTCTAGTTAAGTTAACAATGGAGATACTCACCGAGATGTATGTACATAAAGAAAGGAATGGGAGAGATAGAAAACACAAAGATGTAAGTGGTTCAGCCTGAGCCTGTTCCATTCTGCAAGAGAAGGAGAGTGTTATATTACTATTGGGAACTAAAGGCCACGTTTTACATCACTCAAGATTTCTCTCTCTAGGATTACAAATGGACAGAGTTTTTGCTAGGTTAAGAATTTTTGGATCCTTGATAAGGAAGATGAAGCGTGTATATATAGGCTTGAGGATACGCAGTGTGTCCCCTAAGAAAGCAGCTGGTGTGCACGAGATGAACCATCCACTAGAAGAGAGCCATATATCCTCTACAAAAGTATGTCATGATGATAAAATATTCCCTCATTTGGGTTGGAAATATGTTGTAATGGTATGGTCCACGTAGCCCGATGATGCACAAATCGCATGTTCCACTTGAGGTACTAAAGTTGGCTTCATTGGTCTTGGCCAAGCCGAGACTGTGTAGATAGTCTTCCAAGTACATAACTATAAGATTGTAGAGATCTTCTAGGCACGTCAAGATGGTCTCGGCCTGTCAGTGCAGTACGAGGCTAACACCTGACAAAGTCGAGACATAGAGTTAGCTTGGACTTTTTAGTAAACCTTCATGTGTGATTGCAATTGTTATAAGGATGGGGTTTCAGAGGTAGAGACTAGTTGATATATGACAATACGTTAATGAGTATGGGTTATTAATCGGGATGGGTCTCGTCTTGAACGATACCACACTTATGTTTATCAGTGGGTGGTCCACCCTAGTGTGATCAGCAGGTGTTAGGCCATTTCCCCAGGTTATAGGACTATTGCATGACTACTGTATATGAGTTTAAAGTGTGGTGGGGTAATGTGGTATGGTTATGACCCTCCAGTTTATGTGTTTATGATTTGGAATCGGTGGCGAGATTACGACCCAATAGCCCAGGAGTAGTACGTGACATACCTGAAGTCTGATAACATACTAGGGAATGCATCCGGGAGGACAGCTAGGGAATACCTTGTATATATGTATAAAAGAATGTTATATGTATATGAGAACTTTATGAATGGGTGAACATTAAACTATAACTAGTGTACAATTACGTGATTATATAACGGTCCGAATATAATTGATAATTATGATAAAATAACTTATTTTATAGCTAATAGATAAACAAAATAAAGTACAACATGTGTAGCATAATTGGGATAGAGATTTAGCGCATTGGACGATGCTATGATTGACTGGACTATTTATGCAAGGTAGCATAAGTGGGGAATTAAAATACATGCCTTAAGGGCGTACTATAGATGAGGGGAGAGGATAATCTCATGTAAGTGCAACACCAGATGAACATGAATAATTCTCATGCATACCCATTATTGCATTTGAAATACTTACAAATATTTTTAAAATGGTTTTGGGTGTTAACTTATACCAAAGATTGTTTTCAAAACCTTTTAGGTGCTCAGTCACAGGGAGGCCAGGGTTAGCTACAACAACTGGGGATGCTTGAAGGATTTGCATAGGTTGCCCACAGTCAGACACTTTTCACTTTGAGACTTTGTCATTTTATTTCACTATTCAGTGGATTTTACCAAGAGTTATTCGGTTACTTTATTTATTTATTTATGTCATCAGCACTCGTTATTATTTCATTATGGTGGATGTTTATATTTATGATTGAATGTTTAATTAAGAAGGATAATAAGTTTTCAAAAATTTAACACCGGGCTTAATAGGTTATTAGTAATTATATTGATTTTTCGACAGTGATTCTAAGAATGAACCAAACTGAGATCGTTTCCACATGGATCATTTGATTCTTCTTATTCTTCTTCATTCGATAAGGGCACTTGGTTGGATCCAATTTTAATTGATAGGTTATTACCGAGGCATCAACCCTGACATGTCATCTTGGCTCCATGTAAATGTCAGATTATGCTCTTTAAAAAACTATATCAATCTTTCTCTCTTGTTTTCTGGTAGCGAGGAGCCCACATACACCACCCTCTCTGGGTGACCCTTATACATCGGGATTATCAGATTCTCCATTGGAGACCCTGTCGTGATCTCTTTCCTAGGTTCCAGCCCTTAGACATTAATTGTTTTTCTTTTATTCTTCAAGGATGAGAAATAACAACTTCTGTCTCGTGACTAGCTTCTTTGCACCTTCCCTATTTCATTTGGCATCAAGAATCAAATCATTGGAGATTTAGTTAACAAGACTGCATTGAGACGACTGAGGGTCGTTCGCCTAATGAGTGCATTATAGGTTGATAGAGATCTAACCACCAAGAACTCCTTCTAGAGGGTGACTAACTATTCGCCCCTTCCAATGGTTAATGGAAATTCCACCGAACCCTCTGGGTACACGTGTTTTTTGGATAAGCCTAATAATGGGTCCTTTATTCGCTTCAAGCGCTCTCCTTCTATTTTTACCTGCTAAAAAACATTCGTAGTAGAATAGGTTGACCAAACTTCCCTATCGATCATAATTCCTTCTACATTCTAGTTTGATATTTTTTCCTTTCTAAATAAGGGACCATCTTGTGGTGTGATAGGGTCCCCAAAATCCTGAGGCGTGAAAATAATACCCACCTAACCTTCTATGGGTTTATCAAATTGAAATTCTACCCATTGGTTTTTTTCACTCCGATAAGCTTATCTGGCCGATGCAAATTCCCCTTTGATAAAAAATCCTTCTGATATCATGCCTATTTTCTTTCCCTCCTCGACTATGGCTACATCTCTTATGTATTCCCTCCTTAGATTTATTTCTTTAGATTATACGATTCTTCTCTCATCCTACCTCTTTCCACCCCATTTTTCTTACCAAAGGACCCCCTTTTGGGTAAATTCCCTCATGTATCCTCTTTGTACCAATGCTCGATCTATCTCTTGAAATAAAGGAAATGTCCCTGTAGAATTGGAAGTATAGGTTGGACATGGGCTTCATAGGTCAGTTATTCAGCTTTTTCTGCCATTTTAGCATTCTTGGACCCTCTTTGATGTTCAGAACCCTCCCTATAGTGGTGTTGAGAGGAGTAAACTATTTAACACTAACTTGATGCACCCGAGGGGATCTTCTTGGGGTTGATTGCCTTCATCTTCCTCCTTCTTACTCATACCACCTCTTCCTTTGCTCCCCTTCTTTCCTTATCTTTCCATGCTCCTCTTCGTATCTCCCCTCTTTTATGTCTTTGGAAGGGCGAGATGATTGCCAATTGCTGAGTGTGTTTTCGACATGAATATGCTTCTCCTCCTTCCTCACGAGCTTTGTCATGTTCACGGGTGGATTCTTAGACAAAAAATAAATGGTGTTTCCATTGGATAATTTGCTTAATAAGGCCTATACAAGCACCTTCTTATCTTCATGATATATGGGCAGTAGTTAGTCATTCAACCTTTTGACATATTTCCTGAAAGTCTCATCTCCAATCTGTAGCACATTGAATAAATGATATGTGGTCTTTCGGTAGACTATGATCTCGATAAAGTGATAAATAATGAAATTAGATAGATCCCTAAAATAGGTGATGGAGTGTAGGGATGTCGTCTAAACCATGTCCTTTTAGACCCCTTCAATGTGGTGGTGAACTCTCTGCACCTTATCTAGTTGTGGCTGGCCATAAAGGCCATATGCTCCCCATGGTGGTAAATGTGGTCACCTGGATCGAAGGTGCCATCTAAAGAGTCCATCCATGGTATATTGAAGTTTGATGTCATAGGTAAGATCATAACTTCCAAGATGAATGAATATTCCCCCTGGCGTCTCCGATAACTTCATCGATTGATGGGGGTCCAACGCCTCGGACTACTGACACTCGATGTATCATTGAGGAGAGACGAGGCGTGGAGGAGGTGGCCTATAATTCTCTTTACTTTTCTCTTTGTAGGGATCTTAGTCCACCTATTGCTCCGGTGGTTTTTGGGGTTGAGGTAGGAGGTTATGTAACTCCGTCATTAAAATTTAAAAATAATAACCAGGGGGTAATTTTTCCAAATGAGGATTTTTTTGGAAATTGATTTTGATAAAAGAGGAAAGATGCAATTTTCCAAAATAAGGGGGATACCAATCGACATATTATTTGACCTACCAATCGTCATGGGGGTCAATTCAAATCATCCACAGGCTATGATTTCACTTTCTTGCACGTTAGTGTACTCCCGTAGGGTTGAAAATTAATCGGGTTTCGAGAATTCTTATTTTTTGCCAAGGGTTTTGAGTATAAAAGGAGGGATACGAGATGTGATTTCTCCACCACTACCTACATTTATCTTCCTTCTTCATATATTTTTTATTCTCCAAATCTCTATTCCAATTATGAAGGATTCACTTTTTACCTTAATGGTTTGGCGACCATGTGCTTATACAACGTGGACTACAATGCTTTCAACCTAGTCGAGTTTCTATGTGGCATAATCGAGCGATAAATCGAAACTTGTTAGCACCAGTGGTATATTTATGGTATCGTGATGACCATGTCCTCATTTTGTCCTAGATGAGGTTTGTCCCACCTATGAAGAATTCTCGACCATATTGGGGGTCAGCCCCAGAGTGGTGGCGACTATGCTATTTTTTCCCATTCTCCCTGAGCATTTTTGATGGATTTTCTTCATATTTCTCCTACGGTATCTTGATTGTTGGTTACTAGAGGAATTATTTCTCTTCAGGCGTTTATGTATTCAGTGCGCTTGAGGGGTTTTGAGGGCGCTGACTTTGCTAGAGTTGTCTCCTTGGGACTTACTGCGAGGCTTTTGCTGGTGATAGGGGATTTAACAGTGAATCCATAAATGGCAGTGATAACGGCATGGGTGTCTTATCACTATAATACTACGGCGGTGGTGCTGGCTGAGACCCTAAATGGTCTGGATAATTGGAAGGAGGGCCGTTCTGACTTTTTGAGGGGGAGTTCGGTAATGTTGTTCATATGGCTTGTAGAGAGGTTTCGTCTGGCGGCCCCTCCTGGGTATCCCTTAAAAGGTGTGCCTAAATTCATTATTCGACCTTTCTTTTGTTTCGGCCCATTTGTAGATAATTAGATTAACTGGGTTGTAGAGCACATAGCTTAGTGTCTTTGCTGGTCAATGCCATGGTGGGGAGACTTGCAGCATGTTTTGCAGCTTTGTGAGTACCGATATGTGCGATAGGTAGGCCTTCTACGCACTTTATTCTGTTTCCCCTGGCAGTTTCTGTGCCAAGTTAGGTTGGATAAAATTGTTCCCCGTCATATAAAGAGCTTCTTTCCAGTGGAGGATCTAACTGAATCCTCATGGATGATGCTAGACTCTTTATGGCTACGGTGTCGATCGTCTATTCGTTTATCATGGTCTGTGGGAGGGGTTAGGCTGGTGTCTGGGGACTACTTGAAATGGTTGTATAAGAGAGTAGTGGAGAAAATCATGGAGGAAAAATTGGTCAAAGGTGGTTCATTGCCTTCGAAACCGTGAAGGATGGTGTTGTGGTTTTATCTAAGCTTGTCAATTCACACCAATCCATGGAGCACTTATGGAGTGTTACTAGGTGTGGGAGATTTGGGGACCTCCAAAGTTTAGAAATGATGATGAAGCGGGGCCACAAGGCAGTTGAAGGCAATCTTGTGAAACTTGGGTATTTTTATGAAGCTATAGGGTAATTATGGTGTTTTGTATTTTTGGGGTTTGGAATAATATTTGTGTAGCTTGGGAAGGGTTAGGTTTGTTTAAAAATAGTTTAGTCAGTGGAAGGGGGTGGTTTGCTTAACTGCCTTCATTGATACTTCATGTAATAACGCTGTATTCCTTAATTAGAAATAAAAATTTATATTAATCATATTTTTTTGTGCCTCTTGATGAGTTTTTCTATTGAATTATCTATACCAATTGTTAAAGTATACATAATACTTTTGTTCGTGTAAATGATAAAATGGACCGTCATTCTCGGAGGTTAGAAAAGAATAGCATTTTGTGAAAAAGAAGGGGACTAGGCCCATGTATGGCGTATAGGTTGCCTATATACTTTTGGGTTTTTGAAAATTTTCATGAGTTTCATTTAAAAAAAAAGTTTTTTAGAGGTTCAGATCCCACATAGTTCTGGGTAGGAGAAATTAAGATTTTTTTAGAATTGAAGGGGGATGAGAAGAGTCGTAGCACGTCAAGATTTCATACTAAGGGTACAATTTCTTGAGACAATACAAGAATTGGATGCACCATCCCTTCTCCATTGAGGTCTGTAAGCATAACCGCGCCTCCGGAGAGAATTTTCTTCACGATGTAGGGTCCGCTCTAATTTGGTTTAAATTTCCTTTTAGGGTTTTATATGGGTTTTATGATCTCTTTGAGGGCAATGTCTCCTTATTGGACACCATGGTCCCTGACTTTTTGGTTGAATGGTCGCGTTATTCGATGACTGCACCCCTATATATGGTATAGAGCTTGAAGTTTCTTTTCATCTAAGAGTGATAGTTCGTCAAGGCGGCTCTGTTACGATTCTTCTTTGCCAACTTTGCTTTCGAGAATGATGTAGAGGGAAGGTATTTCTTGCTCAACAGTTATGACTGCTTCCATATCGTACACTAGAGAACAAAGGGTAGCCCCAGTAGGCGTTCTTATTAAAGTGCGATATCGTCAAAGGGCGTAAGGGATTCGATCGACCCAATATCTACAACTCTACAACTCTCAGTCATCTTGCTGATTATGATTTTGAAGATTTTATTGGCGGCTTTGATAATACCATTATTTTGTGGTCTATATGATAAAGACTTGTGTCTCTGAATCCCATACTCATCGACTAACTCCGTGACCTCAGCTTTAAAATGGGGCATATTATCTGATACCAACTCATGAGGTACTTCGTATCGACAGATGATGTTATTTCTATTAAACTTGGCCATTTTATTAGCATTTAACACTGTGTATGACTAGGTTTTGACCCATTTGGTGAAGTAATTAGTGTCGATCAGGATGAATTCTTGACCTTTTGAAGATTTTGGGGGAACTTCCTAATGATTTCATTTCCCCAGGTGGAGAAAGGCTAGGGAGAGGTCATGTTGTATATTTTTTGAGGAGGTAAGTGTTGGATATTGGCAAACTACTGGCATTTAAGGCATCTTCGAACACAAGCAGTGTAGTCTTGAACCTTGGTGGTCCTATAATACCCTTGACAGATGATCTTTTTGGCAAGTATGTGACCGTTCATGTGGGGCTCGCATTCTCCACTATGAATCTTCTCCATTAGTTCTTCAACATCAGCCCATGTTATATAGTGCAAATGTGTTCCCTCAAAATTTCTATTGAAAAGCTCTTTATAGTAGATGATATACTAGACAACCAGTTTATGAAGGGTTGCATTATCTTTCTTGTCTGCGTGTTGGGGATACCTACCATGTTTGGGGAGGCGTCAAATGTCATAGTACCATAACCAAGCCATACCAGAATCTTCCTCAGTAATGAGTTTAATATTGTAGCAGTGGGTGGGCATAGCTTGTTTCTGAACTAGGAAAGGGGCCATTTAAATTCCCTCAAACATGTAAACCATGGAGGTCAAGGCAGTAAGGGCGTCAGCTAGGCCACTTTTTTCACGAGGCAAGTACTGGAAGTTGAAATCTTGAATTAGGAGGCTAACTCTCCTAAGCGGGCATGAAAGGGTAGGAACTTCTCATCTTTGACTTTTTATTTTTTTAAGGCTTTGGCTGATAACGAGGGGAGAGTCTCCGTAGATGTCTAGGTGTTATATTTCTATCTCGAGGGATATCTTTAGGCCTATAGTGTATGCCTGATACTTAGTCCTGTTATTGTTACATGAAACGTCTAGTTTGATGGCAATGGGGGTGTGAGATTAATCAGGGGTGATCAAGAGTATCCCAATGCCATACTCTTTCTTGTTGGTAGCTCAATCAAAGAACATTTTACATCTAAGGTCCTCTTGAGAGGTGAATCCGCAAATTTAAACATCGGTCCCTTCCATGGGGGTAATCAATAAAGTAGTCAAGATGACTCTCCCGTTCATAACTTTCCGCATGACGTAAATAATATCGAACTCGGCTAGCAACATCAACCGACGGGCCGTTAGACTGGACAAAACGGGCATTTCTAGCAGATATTTGATGGGATCAATATGGGATACTAGTCTAATGGGTAAGGCAAGCATGTAGTGCCATAACTTCCGCGTGACCCAGATCAGGGCGATACATTCTTTCTCCAAAGCAGTGTAGTTGACCTTGTACCCAACCAATTTTTGACTAGCATAATAAATTGCTCTTTCCTTTTCAAAATACTTCAATGTATTGAGCTATCAAATCCCCCACTGTGGTATCTATTGTGGTCAAGTATAGGAGGATGGGTAGACCCCGCTTTGGAGGTATGGGCACTGAAGGTTGGGTGAGGTATTTCTCGATTCGATCAATGGCTTTTTGGAAAGCCTCATTCCTGACTTTAGTTGAATCCTTTCAGAGAAGTTTGAAAATGGGTTCTCTGAAAGAATTCAGTTGGCCGATGAATCGGCTGATGTATTGTACTTTACCACCAAATCCTTGAACTTCCTACTCCGTCCGTGGTGGTGGCATCTCATGTATGGCTTTCATCTTGGAAGGGTCTTCTAGGATTCCCTTCCCAATGACCAAAAATCCTAAGATTTTTCCTTTTATGATGATGAAAACACATTTCTGTGGATTTATCCGCATCTCGTATTATCGCAGTTACTCGAAGAACTTTTAGAGGGAGGGAATATGACCTTCCCGAGTCTTAGATTTAATGATCATATTGTCAATGTAGACTTCTACTTCCTTTTGAATAAGGTCGTGCAAGATGGTTGTGGCAGCCCTTTGCTAGGTAGTCTCGCTGTTCTTGAGTCCGAATGGCATGACAGTATAGCAAAAAGTTCCCCATAGGGAGAAGAAGGAGGTTTTCTCCTGATGGCCAGTGTGGATCTTGATCTGGTAATATTCGGTGAATCCATCGAAAAGTGGTTTAAGGGTGTGGCTAGATACATTGTCCATAACTATGTCCATGTTGGGTAATGGGTAATCATATTTTAGGGATGCTTTATTCATATACCGATAGTCAACATACATACGAACTTTTCCTCCTGACTTCGAAATGGGGACGATATTAGTGAGCCGTGTAAGATATTTGAATATGCGAATAAAACCCACTTTCAACTGTTTGACCACTTCCTCTTTGACTTTGAACGACCATTCAGTGCGGAGTTTCCTTATATCTGTTTGATTGACTTGCATTTTGGGAATGTTGGAATCTCATACTGAGCTATTTTTAGGTCAATGCCAGGTATGTCATCATATGACCATGTGAGGATGTCCACAAAATATTTCTTTAGTTTGTCAAATTGCGCACGCTCATGCTCATTAAGGGTGGACCCTATCCTAATCTTGCCCTGATGGCTACTAGAATCGAGATTAATAACAACAATCTCATCATTATTAATTTGAATGTGGCTATGTTTCTTGTTATTCTCTTTATTATTATCAATTAAGAATTATTCATTTGGAAAATCATCATCATCAAAGGTTTGATAGAATCAAGACAAATAATATAAGGCACAACAAGATACTCGAAATCTCCGTTTATTTCTTTTTTAGGAAAAAAATATTATTAGAAACCTCGTCAAAAGAGGTCACAGTTACATTGATATCTGAAAAAAGGAATAATAACATTAGGTGAAGAGACTTGGATAGGGTGAATGGAAGGGTTAGGTTGGATTTGATAAGGTTGTACATGCATGTCATTCCTGTTAAGGAGAGGCATCACAACATATTTGATTTTAGTGGACAGGTCTGACGACAAGAAATCTGAGCGGATCATGCAGAGACTCAGCCCCAATGTCTGCAGGTTGAGTGAGTCCTTGAATCACTTTCCTTAGACTTCCTCATAACTATCACGACTTTCTCGATGAGAGGTTGTACTTCATGTTGGTAGTCTTCAACCCAAGAGTTACTACCTTGAAATAAAATTTCTAGCCCCGATTTCATCTTCTTGTCAACATGGTCATACGGTTCAGGAAAGCCATAGAAAGGGAAGTCTTCCACCTTCTCGACAAATCTTCCGTTTAAAGAGTCTTTTGAAATAGTCTTTTCATCTTCTAATCCTCCTTTTGGTTTTGGTAACTGGAGTGCTTTGTGTTCTTCTGGTGAAGGATAGTAACCCAGGGCATATGGGGGAAAGGCCTCTTTTAAGTTTATGGCCTTAAGGATCCCTTGTTGGCGTTGCCCTAGACCCATTCTGGGCATGAAGTGCATGTTCTTGAGCATCTGAATTTTGTTAACATTGCTATAAGGGTTGTTCTCCGAATAGACTTGGTCTTTGAAATTATCTCCTACTGGAAGGTGAAGTGTATAAACTCTGAAGCTAGAGAGGAGTGTGCCATTCATCCTATGCTAGTGCTGGAAATGTCTGTACTGTCATGGTCCACCCAAATGGTGATAACCTAGCCCTTGGCGAAGAACTTTAGTTTCTGATATAGAGTAGACGATACCCCTAAGATGCTGTGAAGCCATGGACGGCCAATGAGTAGATTGAAATATGTAGGTATGTGAATGACTTGGAACTCGATGGTAATATTGATAGGCCCATCCCCTATTATGAGTTTTAAGGACCCCATTACCTGTTGGCGGGTATTGTTATAAGAAAACATGATGACGGAAGTAGGAGTGAGATTAATGACTTTTAATCCCAAATAATTGAAGGTTTTGAGAGGACAAACATTAAGAGCGAATATGTTGTTAAGAAGTGAGAGTGGCACTATCTTTCTCAAGACTTTAATGGAGATATTGAGGGTATAATTATGATCAGGGACGATCTTCGGTATCTTTTCTTTAAAAAAGGTGAGGAGTCTGGAAGAGGTTAAGAACCTAACCATGTTTATGACTTCTTCAGGAGTGGTGGAAGGAGGGACTGTGGGCTCGATGAGGAGTTTTATTTGAGTATTTTGGTGAAACTGGGAGGACATTAAAGGCCCCATAGGGTGATATTGGCTTGGATTTTGTTTAGATGATCAAGCTCTTTGCTCTGTTTATGGTCATTTTTGGAATGGGAAGTTATTCAATAACTCCCTTTCCCTTATCTATCTCGGTCGCATGAGGAATCAGATCTTTATAGTGTCTCCCTGACCTGATCCTGTGATTTACTGAGGAGAGCAAGAACAAGAACCCCGTGTCTTCATCTACCTCTGGCTGAATGGCCACCTTCTTGATTTCCCCTAATAGATCTTCGAAGGATATCATTCCACACATGATGATTACTAGATTGGCTTCTTCCCGGCTGGGTTTGTCATCAGAACTGTCAAAATCATCTCCCCATCCGGTGGAGATTATGTCATCTTTCTAAGAAAAGTTAATACATTCCATCACCTTGAAGGCTTCATCGTACAAATATTCCCAATCATTAGGGAGGTGTATGTAATACCCCGAAATTTTATTGATATTTATTTAAGGGATTAATTGAATTAAATGAGAATTAATTGGAAATTAATCCGGGTATAAATACTAACGAGATGTGAGTTGGTATTTGATTATGATGTTAAAAAATTACTATTTCCGAGTATGTATGGTAATACATGAGTATTGATGATATCTAAATTGTCACGAGGTAGATATACGGTAATTTGGAAAATTTAATTGGGATGCGTGTGTCAGTCGCGTCAGGAACGTAATTAATTGAATTAAAAAGTGGATTTAATTTTTATCAATCGAATGGTCATTTTGAGTGCACCAACGTGTCCGGAAGGGTCGAAATAGTCAGAAAACACTAGCCGAGGGCTTAGTTTGGGTCCCGGGGCATTTTTAGGCCACATCGGCAACCCAAAAGGGTAGTTTGGTAATTTTAAAAATAGGGGAATTAAAACCCACGAATTTTAGAGGTTATTTTTATATTAGAAAAGAACCCACTAAGCCATTATCAGCATTTGGGAAGTTAGAGGGCTACAGGAGTTATAGGGAGGAGTTGGAAGAAGTTCCAAAAAGGAAACCCTAGCCACCATCACCATCTTTGGAAGAAATTTGTAGAGAGAGGGAGGAGAATCAACATTCAATTCTTCAACATCAAATCAGAACATCTAAGGCAAGTGGTTTAATTACATTAATTTCAAGCGAATGTTTCTTCCATGCTTAGAATTGAATAATTGTCCTATATTGGAAGTTTGATGAAAACCCATGAAATTTGAGGTAGGATTCATAATATGATATAGGGATTGAATGTATAATGTTATTGGATGAATATCATATACAAAATATATCTTTTGATGATGTAAAAACGGATTGATAAGGAGAGATTGTAGTCATTAAATTCTGGGTTCATGATTATAGGGTTTGGGACAAGATTTTGGGAATTTTGATGATTATATGTTAATTTAGGAAGCATTGACCCCATATATATGTTAAAGAGTGACCTAGGAGGACTTAGAGTAGTTTAATAACGTTAAAATACTATTGGGATGATCTTAGGATGAGTTTAGAGAAGAGAAAAATTGAGAAAAATGAAGTAGAGAATTTCTGGGCTCAAACTGCCATCTCGTTAGAAGACCTGTCAGGTCGTTCGAACGACCTCGTTCGAACGAACTTCTAACGAGATGACAGTGTCCCTTCTAATGAGTTGGTAGTTCATTCAAAGACTTTCATTTGAACGAACTCGTTCGAAAGACCTTGTTCGAACGAGACTTCTAACGAGTTGACAGAATGGCCTTTTTGGCCTGATTTCATTTCAAACGTTCCATAGACTTATTTAATTGGAGTATTAACCTTCCCTTATTGAATAGTGGGTATAATTGTGAGAATTGGGGTACGTTGAGAAGTAGGACACATAATCTTATAATAAAATCGAATGTAAATTGTGGAGTAGGAAACGAGTACCTAATTATGACGTGAGAAGGGTTGATAACATTAAATATGCAAAAACGGGGACTTGTAATCGTACAACATTAAATTACGGTATAAGAACGAGAAGTATACCTATAGTAATAATACGAGATATCTAAGATGTGCGAATGCTTAGTATATGTGGTTTTATGTGTATAACATACCTACCGTACTTGCTATCATGGGAGGTTTGCATTCGATTAGGGCCATCTAATCTTTGTATGCCTATGGGGGGATTTAGATTGGTACCTCGAGGACATAGGTCAGAGAAGGACTTATTGAGAAGTTAATAAGTCTGCTGATCATGGTAGAGTAGGTATGTGCGTGACCCATGTGATGTGAACTATGTTCACCTCCATTGTTTGTGATTGTTGTTTATTGAAAACGATTCCTGAGAGATTCAGAATACGTGGTCCTTATGTACGTGATGTACCGGGATTAGATAGCAGAGTATGTGTGCACCGCAGCTTAGTCTTGGGGTGCTAGTATTGTATATTTATGATGAGAATAATATACTATTAATTGAAATGAACTGCCACGTATATATGTGAATATAAGTAATTGCAACGTTATGTAAAGATGAGATGAAAGATTTCTAGGAAGTAGTGTTACTAATACGGGAAACCGAGAATATATGAAAAGCTCTCTGTTTAAATGAAGATGCCGGAATTAAATCGTGAATCGTATAGTAATGTTAGATTTTATTTTGAACTATTTAAATATGGGAATAACTAGATTGGGTACGGGTATGTTAGGAGTGCACAGATAGTCGAGAGGTGAGTATTTCATGTGAGAGCACGTCCTAAAATGTATTTTGCATTCATTGTTTTAATGTCATTAAAACACTTTATATATTTTAAACTGTTTTCCACTATCGGGCTCTGACCCGTTTGCTTTCAAATATATTTTTGTACAAACCTTTTAGGTGCCCAGCCACAAGGACACCATGCATAGGAGTTCCGTTCAGGTGACGGACTGTAGCTGCCGTGGAAGTTACAGGACTTTGACAGTAGACGCCTCCACTTTCGATGTTGACTCCTTATTATCAGCTTTCCTCATCTGTTGGGCATATCGCCCTATTTCCTTTTAGAGATACTTTATTTATTCATTTATTTCAGAATTCTGGGTTGTAATTAATTTAGTGATGCAGACTTAGTATTTGTTTATTCCTGTATTTGGATTGTTACGAGGAGTATCCCTCCAGACTCATTACTATTTTATGGTTATTCCATTTTCATTATGTTGTGGTGGTTATGTTAGCATTTCATAATTTAATTATTGCTTGTTAATCGGTTTTAATTAAAATTGGCAACTCACTTTTTAAATATTAGGTGGCTAGTAATTAATAAAAACGTTTTCGACAGTGATGCTATGAACTGAACCAACTTGGAATTTTGTATTAATTTAATAAAGTAGTAGCTACCCGGTATTTAATTAGTCGGGGTGTCACAGTGTAGGAGTGAAGGGACCAATCGTCCCTAAATCTTCAAAATGGCGAGCAACAAAAAAATGCTGTAAATTTCACTTGTCTGTCGTAACACATTAGCCATTATCTATACCACATCATTTAGACTGACTTCCTCAACATGTACAACCCATTTGTCTGATTTTTTAGCCCACTGGGCTTTTGTAAGCAAGCCACTAAATTTGCTACAATCATCAATCATCTCCGGGGGGGGGGGGGATTTCATCCCAAACTCTGAGAGTTGGTTTAATACAACTAGTAACTCCGTGTATTTTCCTTTAGATCGAGTATGGGTGATAATGGAGGCCCTTGTAATGAGTGACAAAGCTTGATCGGTGAGAAGGTAGGGTTTGGGAGAAAATATGGGCAAACCTTGAGCAGTTTGGGTGATAGTATAGGGATAATAGGTGCTTTCCTGGGCATGATTTGAGTAGATGGGTCAAAGTCCGGGTCACTCTTTAGAAAGATGGCATTGTTATAAGTTGGATGTGGGTTATGAGTGGTATTGCATTTAGGATTAGCTGGTGGGGAAATGATACCTCGGTCAATTAGGCATTGGATCACAGTCCTAAGGTGAAAGGAGTGTATGGATGGGGTTCCAAGGTTTTGATGAGATTTCAGTTCAATCGGGCATGGTAGACTTTGGACAGGGGAGCGTGGAGCTCAGTGTACTCTTTCTTAGTAAGATTAGGGAGACTTTTCAGTGCCCAAGAGGTTGAAGGTTGGGATATATTGTTGATGGTTGTGACTATAGTAATGGCAGGATTCTCATACTTCCTAGGAGAATACTATATGGTCACTTTCTTTGGCCCAGATTTGACTTTGGTAACGCCTTCCTCAATTTCTAATCCAGCTTCTCAAAGGGCTCGGAATTATGGGTAATACCATCCTCCTATGGACACTTGGATATAAGGCAAGAAGCAATTCTTCACGATACTGACTTTTTCTTCTTTAGAGTGTCTACCGGCCATGGAAGCAGCTTTCTCTCGCCACCTTCCTACTATTTCCCCAGGGTTCTTCTTAAGAAGCTTTAGATCTCGATGCGTAACATATAGTTCCTTACTTTACTTGTATTGAGACATGAATTTTTGGGCAACATCCTCCCAAATACGGATTCTGGATTCTTCAAGGGACAAAAACCACCGAAGGGCACTTTCTTTCAAGGTCTACTGAAACATCTTGGTCATTATCTCTTTGGAGGCCGCAAGGAGGGTCATGGCTCAGTGATAGCTTGGAATATGAACAATTAGGGGTTTGCTTCCCCTGAACTTCTCGATGTCTGGCATCTTAAACTTCTTTGGCAGTATGGCTTTGGAATATGGAGACATATGGGTGTAGCCCATGTAGTTTTTGAATATATTGGCTTGGTTGAACTTCTTGGATTGAATCTTAAGGTCTTCCTTGATCTTGTTAAATTCCTCCTCCTTGGGATCCATGGGTAGTGGTGGGTTAGCCCCTGGTTAGGCAAGATTCGGAATAGGTAATTGAGATGGCGGTGGCCCATTGGTAGGTGGGGCATGCGAAACATGCTGGTGCTCTTCTCGAATAGGCTCAGGATCAGGTGGACCCATGGCACAAGGAAAGAGAACCTCAAGTTCTTTAGGAAGTTGGGCCCGTTGATGCTGCATTTCATGGACCTCTACTTAAAGGTTATCAATCTTGGCACTGAGCTGGACTAAGACGATTATTAGATCGGACTGCACATTCGGTGCTTGGCCAATATTCTCTATAAAGAGCTCATGAAGGTAAATCCTAAACTTGGATCCAATAGCAGAATAACCGATGGAGCTTCGGGGATGTTTGACGGAAGACCAAAGCCAATAGGGATCCAAGCTAAAAATCGGGTATGCGATCGACCTGAAAGGGAAAATAGTTCAAATTTATTTTAAAAAGAAGGCGGGAGAAACTTTTTGGTATTTTGGAAGGGTGAACATAAAAGGTTTTTGGTATTTTATAAAAATAGGGAAAAAGTAGAGGAATCTCAACATGATTATTATTAATATTATTATTAGGTTCTCACTTATATTATATTTGCCTAAATGCAAAAAAAATGTTGGACATGACCCGAGCCTAGAAAAATAGTGCTTGAAAATATGTATGACATGGTTTGACTTGTTTTCAGGCTCACGGACAGGGTCCTATTTTGGAAAAAGGCAAAATAGAGCGAACATTCAGGTGGTACACCGACCTGGAATTTTGGTAGAGTCTCACATGGTAGCCGAAAAACTAAATGTCAATGCCCTAGGTTTGACACCTATAACAGGTTTGTGAAATTGTTGGGTTAGTGGAAGGGTAACTCGACTTTTGTGTGGATGTCATTGTTTGAAGCCAAGTTAATCAAAATCTCCAAATACCTACAAAATATAACAAACTAAAGTGTAGAGGTAAGTAAGGGTATAAATCAACATACGTGGGGTAAAGCGAGGGGAAAACAATTGTAATTCATCTTTATTTTCTTTTTGGGCTTTTTACTTTTTCTATTTTTTGTAGTTTTTTTTTATATTTAAACAATTTTGAGATGAAGGTGAGTTAACTAACAACTAAATAAAAAAAAGACTAAGCGAAGATACTAAGTAAATCTAACTCAATAAAAATATAAAATATGAGATGGGTGAGGAAATAAAAGTGAGGACTAACAAGGGATAGGGTAACACCATATATTCTAGTTATTAAAATTAATTAATTCATTAAAATTAATTATCCCAAGTTAGTATCAAAATCATAAATCAACTCTCGTTGCAAATGTAATTTTAATAATAATATTTTAGAAAATTAATTTTAACACTCCTACAACTCTTGAAATATAGATCAAAACATCATCTAACAAATCACTCGCTAGGATCGATCTGTTAAACTAATTTAAATCATAAAAATAAGCCTAGAGTTGAAATTAAAGGAATAATACCATACTTGAGAAACCCATATCTCTAGTTCGAATCTAAAATGGGTATTATAACTAGAGTTTAGATTTTCTCTCGAAAATCATTTACCCTCTCTCGAGGCGTAAATTCAAATGTAAGAGTACAATATTAATTATTAAAGGAAAATTTAATGCAAATAAACTAATTAAAATGGATTAACATCAAATAATGGGATCACCCCTCCCCTTGAAAGGGGTTTAAGCCTAACATGATATTAAACATGATGAACAAATAATCAAAGGCTAATAAAATAAAATAGAATAGAAGAGAATAATCAAACCCAGGCTCTTGAAGTGAAATTGAACTCTAATTTCTTTGAAATCAAGCACCATCCATCCATCCAATATGAGCATCCAACAATAATCAATTCAATATAATACTCAAATGAATTACTCATAATTTATCCTCACAAATCTCTAAAAATAAAAATAAAAACTATTTATAAAATATTTCCCTAATTTATTTTCTACTCTAACCTATCTCTCCAACTCTCTATAGAATTCTCTCTAAAACTTTTTGATAGCTCTTAAAATCGCCTTCTTCTTCATTAAATAGTAGGCATGGAGCTAAGGGTAAATTGGGTAGGGATTAAATGGACATGAGGGGTGTGAGGATAAGTTGGGGTTAAAATGGAGAAATGCACACATGTGCATGGATTGTGTGAGGTCATGAGAGTGTGTGGGTGTTGGAGGGTGTTTTGGGCATTGGGGTTAAAGGAGATAGTTAGGGGTAATAAGGGAAAAGGGTGAAAGGTATGTTTTAAAACATGTGAGGTATTGACTTTGGTCTTTTGGTTTGTGACTTTTAGCAGATGGAGAAATCGATTGAAGTGGAATGGGTTTTTGCGTTGAAAAGGTTTCGAGATTTGCAGGTATGGGTCAATTTTTGCTGTCGTCGGGTTATGGTGTAATAGGTGGGATAAGGTCCGGAAAGGGATCGAGTTGGAGTTCGGGTTCGTGTGGTGATAATGGAAGAGAGAGAAAGGGTGCATGTTGGAAGGTTGAAGATGGGTTGGGTGGGATTAGTGTGTAGGTGAGGTGCATGGTGTTTTGTGTGTGTGTGAGTTAAATTTGTACACATTTAAAAAAAATGAAAAATAAACTTACTAATATCCTAAAAAATATAAAATCTAATAAATAAAATGAAATCTATTAAAATTAAATTCCTAATCTATAAAATAAAAGAAATAAAAAAAAAACTAAAAATAAAAACTAAAGTCCAAAAAAAATGTAAAACCAAATAAAACTAAAAATAAACTCTTAAAAACTAATCCTAATAAAATAAAATAAAATAAAGATTAAAAGTTAAAAACTAATAAAAATCAAAATAAAGTACATTAATGAAAAATAAATATAGAAAATATATCCTAGAAAATTCTAAATAAATTTAAAATAAATCCTAGAAAATAAGACGACTCAAAATAAAAATCTAAAAAAATCTAAAAAGCACAAACAAAACACACACGAGCTTGTGTGAAGGTTTGGGCTAAGTTTAGGCTCGGTTTGGGGTAGGCTAGGGTTACAGGATTGGTGATTTAGCTCCATTAATTGCATAGTTGCCCTGAATTTTCACTTTAAACTCCGCAAACGCTTATTGAACTATAAAACAAACAAATACTATCCTAAGTCCGATTTTATCTAGAATTAGCAATTAAAAACTGTCTATTTGAGGTTTTATTTAAACACTTTTGGGTGCTTATCACGCCACTCCCAAACAAAACATTGCTAGTCCTCAAGTAAAATATAGAGAGAAAGAGAAGGATAAGAAATCAAAAGTGTACCACTTTCGCGGACAATTTGCGATTGCACTTAGCATGTGCAACAAGCCTTTAAACCTATAGGTTGCCCTACAGGACGAGTTTTGTCTCGTGAGGGTTTGCAGGGAATACACCCACAAAATTTATGTTTTAAAATGATTTATTGAAAGCGAGTCAATCTCTTATTAGACGTTGAATAATTGCACAATCCATCACTTAAGAAATATTTTGGGAAATACAAGCTAGAATGCAAAAGTATTTAGCTATGTGAATACACAAGGCACATCCTTCCTAGAACTCAACGTGTGTAGTGTGAATCAGTCAAAACGGATCGAGTATTATAGAGTAATTCCTGGAATTAACGCTTCAACTTCAAATCTGACTAGATATTGCTCTCTCAAATGAACTCTCGAGATTAGGATAAGTGTATCGCTCGTGTATGAGGAGGTGAGTAAATGTAAGAAAGTTCAAACGTCTCAAACACATATAAGAAAGAACGACATGTAAAAAGAAAAATGATCTCATGAAAGAATTCTAATCACTATAGTGAGAACATCGAGTTATTCACCACGTTGACTATCATTTGCTCGAACACCTAGGGGAAATAATGATGTTTATGGGTGAGGGGGAAATGAAATGGGATATTTTGGATGAGGTGAGGTAGGATAGGATGGGATGATGATATGATGGATGGATGGCAGATATTTGAGAAAAGTGTATTACACTTTGATGAAGATATGTGTTTTTCTAGATTGCAACTTTCTCTTTTTCTTCTTTTCCAAATACTCATCAATGTATGAGATAAATCTGTTAAAAATACAAATAACCACAACATAGATTTATATTTAATTTTTCTCCATATGAATTGTCTTTGGGAGAGATATTCACTAAAAATACAAACACTCTCTTTGACGGATCTTCTCCTTTTACTTTCAACACTCTTCTCTGTGGGTGGAAAATGGAAGTGGATATAAAATGGGAAGTATGGTATATGGTGATGATATGGAAAATGGAAGGTGTATGGATGTATGATAAATGTAATTTGGTTGGTGTATGGGTAAAAGTATGGTTATCGGGACAACTTCAAAACACGTGTTTCTTACAACTCGAAAGTGATGTCGTTCTGAGTGATCAAGCCAAAATTTTTAATGAAGAATAATGAGATCATTCAATGATTAAGTGCGGACCTAAACGAAGTTGAATCAACTTGTGACTCGGAGATTGCGTAAAACTCTCTAAAAGATGAAAGACACGAATTTCACAAGCTAAAACCGTAGTGACTTGATAAGTGCACAAAATTTTATTGAGTCAAGAAATTCATAGTGCAAAATTCCTTGTTATGTCTAACATAAGCTATCTAGAAAAAAATAAATCCTCTAGCTTGATTCCGAGACTTAAAGGATGGATGATAGAAAATTCACATCAATGAGTGAGATGAAAGAAACTGCACGAAAATTTTAAAAATCAGGTTTAAAAATCAAAATTGTTCAAAAGAGGTGCGATTTTGATAAAATTCCCCACCCTCAAACAAAAAGGAACATCGTCCTCGATGTTAAGTAATATGATTTTTAAAATTAAGAGAAGAAGGTAGGAAAGAGATTACCAGAATTAACTGCTAATGACGTGGACAGATAAATCTAAGAATAAACCTGAATAAATGATAAGAGGAAAAAAAGTGTACAAGTATATAAACATGTAAAGCATAGGGTGATGTGAAATAGCACCCCCAAACATGATGAACTCATACAAGGAAAAATCGGGCTGCCTCCCGTTAGCGCTAAGTTTAATGTCTTCATCCAGACCGAAGGGATCTCACCCTAAGGATAAGAACTATGAAAGTGCGGGGCGGCAAAAGAATGGGTGATGAGAATCACTCCCAAACAAGACTGAAGCATCAACCTTATTGGATAAAGGCAAAAGGGGTGAGGGTGAATAGGCACCGGTCACGAGCCCTATTATAATTATTATATTGCAAGATAAAAGAAAATATTTTTTTGTTTTTGTGGATTTTGAATATTTTGAAAAAGAAGGGAAATATTTTTGGGATTTTTAGAGATTGAAAGGAAGAAAATGTTTTTGAATTTTTATAAAAATAAAGGAAGAAAATATTTTTGAATTTTTGTGGAGAAAAACAAGGGAAAAAAATATTTTTGGATTTTCGTAAAAATAATATTTTTGGATTTTTTTTAGAAAATGAAATAAAGAAAATGTTTTTGGATTTTTTTTGGAAAGGCAAGAGAGGGAAAAAAAGGTGGAATCTTCATTTTGGAAGAACTCACTAAAATCTACTACCGAAAAAATTGAATTGGACACACATAAGTCAAGGATAAATCCTAACTAGAACATAGCCTATTTTTATCTTCAAAATTAGTGAAAGGGTAGTCAAATTTTAATTAAGTCCGGTGGCGATAGAAATCACAGAAATTATCTTTGTGATCGCCTTTGCAAAAATGTTCTCCTATTGGGCTACCTGGTTGACTAATTTTTAATTTAGTGATGGCTAGGGTAGTAAACAATTGGTAAGCGAGTGAGTCGGGTGATGAACTCCATTCTCGTGAATGACCAGGTGTAGGTCTTCATTGATTAATTCATCACACACATTCGAAAATAAATGCGAGAATAAAATCAAATAAGAGCACATAAGCACACACAATAATTGACTCGCTAACAGGAGAGGCGCGAGGGTTGAGAAATGTACGTCCCACGATTTTTATGCCGTGGAGTGATGAACTAGCTGAGTCGACCGGGGGGAATCACGCCTATCTCATTCGTCCCCTGGAGCCCTACCGACCCAAGGTGGAGAGGCTTCTTTTCCTCGCCTTTGGACGCCCTCTCTCTACCTTGTCTGGTTTCCCTATCACGCTTTTCTTCGCAATTATTTATTACAAATTTAAATAAAAAAATAAATGGTGTCTCTAAGCACCGCAATACAAGCCAAATAATATACTCCTACTACAAGCCTTCTAATAAAATGAAAAAAAGGAGAAAAAAATATAGAGCAAATTAACAACACTCCAAAATCTTCGCAAGTGCTTCAAACTCCAAGGATTGGGAACGACGCCAATTGATAGATAAAAAAATTGTTTTACAAGGACAATCATTCATCGGTATGTGTAGACAAGCCATTTGATATTCCCGAGTGTACATGAATTGGCTCACTATATACTTCATGGGGATAATACATGTGAGATAAAATTGATATACTCGATGTATGTGAATGAGTTCCCTATAATATACGTCCCGTCGTGAGTTCGGTCAAGCGGTACGATGTTGGGGAATCGTTCGATATACATCAAAGTTACGAGGCCAATGGAAGGTGAGAGTTATATCACTTCGGCTAACAGACCCACATGACCAGCACCCATCACAAAGTGGCCCCCCAGTACATGACATAATTTCAGCCAATATTTCCATGCTCTTGGTGGTGCAGTGTGAAAAAAATGCATGAGCTTAATTAACATATTATGGAGAGGGATTATTTTTTTAACATTTTTTGTTAACATGATGGGTAATGGGAGTACTACACTAATGAGGGATCATATACAAGTATTATGAAAAGTAAATCAAGCATGGAAACTATACTACACATGGATGCATATGAGTGAGTAAGTGACTTGGAAATATATACAAGTGTGGTGTATGATATGTATAAGTGAGAATGGGGATATATACAAGTGTGGGTGTGTGCTAGTAAAGCCTAAACATGGATTTCTAATTCGTGTATGAAGCATGTGAGTAAAAGGTGAAGCTAAGTGTAAGTGTGTGAAGTGTACATCGAGAGTATATACAAAGGTGTGAAGTGTATAAGTGAGTGGAAAGTGATATATACATAAGGTATATTATAAGACGTGGGTGTTTGAAATACAATTAGTATCAAGCAAGGTGTAACCCTTTATCAAGACCGTGATTATTGCCAAAGATTAATATGAAATGGCAGTAAATTTGAGTCAAAGAGACAACAGTATTCAATACTCAAACTTGTATTAAATGGGATCTTTTACAACATAAATGCATTAAGAGTACAATAAATAATGAGAAAGAAATTAAATATTAATTTAAAGTGAAATGAATTAATATTTACGTGATTATTTACATACTAGTGTGCTACAATAAATAAAATAGAATTAAGTCATAAGGGAGTAAACGCGATAAAATTTAATATTATCCCAACCAGGACACGCGTGATTAAATTAAAATAGCCTGAGATGGAAAAATATTGTTAAGTGACTCGGGTGACGATTTCGAGTGCACGATTGATCCGGGATGGTTCAAAATAGTCTAAATTGAGTACCAGGGGGTTGTGTTCCGATCTCAGGAGCTTTTTAAATTAATCAGGACTTAATTAGGTGACTTTTGGGATCCTTAAAGGTATATGAAGAGTCAAAAAAGGGATTTGGCCTCACATAATGAAGGGTTCGAGTGAAAGAAAAAGTCATTTCACATTTTCAAAGGTTTAGTTGAGTTATACCAAGTGTTAGAGAGGAAGTGAAGATAATTAGAGAGAAAAAACAAACAATACAAATGCAAAAATTAAGAACAACTCAATAGCACTAAGTCATTGCCAATTTGGGAAGGAGATTCTAGGAGGATTATCATCACCTTCATCAAATCTAGACACTATGAGTTATTAAGGCAAGTAATTATCTTGCTAATTAATTATTCTTTCATTTTATATCATATTAAAGTTGGGAAAACTATTTTTGGGATGGGATTCACATGTAAAATTTTGGGATTTTGGGGAATGGTTATGCAAAAGGATTTCGATATATGCTGATAGAACTTTATGGATGAATTTTTAATCATGAAACTTTGCGATTATGAGTTCTTATATAATGAAATTTATATAGGGAAAACTTGTGATTGAAACTATGCCATATGATGTAAAGATGATATTTATCCCCATTAAAGTTACATGTTTAGATGACTATTATGTGTAGTGATGAGTCCCATTGATAGAAAAATATATCAAACATATTTGATATTGAAATAAATCATGTTTATGATCATGTTTGAGGTTGAATTTGTGAAATTCGAATTGGGAGAAAAATCGATTTTGGAGAGTTTTAGGTCTTCTTTTTGAGTCTTTTAGCAAGATATTTGAGAAAAACTCAAATCACATACCCGACTTAATTTTTTGTGTAGAATCCAAATAAGAAGTTTAATTGGTGATTTGGATAATTTTTAGATCTGATTTTTTGCATTTTTTAAACTGACCTAAATTGGAATTTTTATTCGGGGTAAAATTTATAGTATTTTGAGGCGAATTATACTCGGGGATTTATTAATGAATTTAGGGTGAAAAATTCCAAAAAATTGGTATACAGGTTGATTGAGAGTTATACTTATCTAGAAATTCATATGATGAGATTTAATTAATTAATTAATTTAGTGAATGACTAATTAATTATGGTAATCAACAATATTATATCAATGATTTATTTGTTCCATAAGTGATAGGCACGGTTTATTATAATTATGAAGAATATATATACCGGTATAGATACATTATATATATGTCTTATTATATCGGCGTGAATGATGTAGTGAATATTTTGAGAAAATATATACGAGTATAGAGATAATATATATTATGTTATTATATTTGGTGATTGATACAATTAATTAAACATACCATTCTAATGAGTGCTATTAATAGAGGTTGCGCGACGTGGGTGTTCTCCCTGCCAAGTTAAAGCATGCTAAGTAAGGACCCCAAATCAAAGCGCCTTGCATGCCTGATAAGGTTGGAGTCGAGTGGGGTAATTTTGGTATGGTTATGCTCACTAGTTGGGGACTATAATCGCCTCTAATGCATTTTATTTTCAAGCATGGTAGGCGATTCCATCCCGTGTATTTCCAGGGTGAGAAAGTATTATCCTGAACAAGGGGACACTAGATAACCGTATCTCAGGGTGTGTTAGCTCGGAGAGATGATGGGTATACGTTTATAGTGAGTGATATATATGTATATTATGATGTGAATATTGGGTATATTAATGTGAAGAATTATATACATGGATTAAACACTAAGTGTGAATAATGTTAAATTAAACTGTGATAGTTAATGATTTATATTAATAGATTATAATGAAGGATTATAACTATTAGTGAATGCGAGTAAGAACTAGTGAAAACTATTAATATTAAATTATAATCGAGGATTATAATTGGAAGTGGATAATGTAGATTTAACTCGTCATAGTTAATGAATTAAATTAATAAATTATAATGACGAATTATAATTATTAATTCATTTAGTAAAATACGCAGTGTTGGGGTAGCATATAGAATTAAGGATGACGTAGGACTAGTTAGGCGAGTAGTCTAACTAAGTGACGTTAGGTGCGCACTTTAGATGAGAGGTGAGTAATGTCTCATGAGAGTGTGATACCAATTTGAAATATGAAAGAATGGGCACATAATTAATGATGCAATTTAATTACTTGTAAAATATTTTCTAAAAGTTTTTTGGGCACTAACCCCTATCAAATCTATTTTTAAGATCTTTTAGTTGTCTAGCCATAGAGTCGCCAAGCATGATCGTTGTATCAGGTACTGGAGCCGCAGCACTTGTGGATGTTGGAGGATATTGTTATAGTAGTTTATTTCATCACATTCAAGATAAGTTTTGTTTCATTTCCATGCATGTTTCCTAGGTTGGACAGTTTATTTTATTTTATTTAAAATTTTTGTATTGATATTATTTCAACCGATGGTTTATTCGATTTAGATTTTGCATGTAATAGACTTCTGTTTCAGATTTATATTGTTACTGTGATTTTACGTTAGTTGTTTAATTAGTTGTGGTTTGAGATGAAATTTTAATTAAGATTAAAATTGACTCATGGCTTAATTTAACAATAGGTAGCTATTAATTAGTTGATTTCGACAATGATGCTAAGAATGAGCCAAATGAGATTCCTATGTTATTTTAGTAGAGGGATGGCTACCCATTATTTTAATAAGCGGGATGCCAAAGATGGTATCAGAGCATTAGGTTTTAGAGTCCTTAAGATCTGTGCAACCTTATTACGTTTTCTACCATAGCATTTTTTAATGTAGAGCTCTATGATTAGGACTGTTCATTCATATTACGATGTACTTTCTCCTGCTATTATGAAAAATGGAAGGGAATCTTGTTCGAGTTCAGTAATGTTTTAGAAGTTGAATAGGTGAAGAACGAGTAGAGAGGGACATTAGTAGGACTATAGGGGAGGCTCAGCCAGAGCCGCAGGCTATTCTAGAAATGGTAGACGTAGTAGAAGTCGCCACTATTATTGCTCGAGCAGATAATGTTGTGATGATCGCTAGAGCTTAATAGTTTCCCCAAATACCTCCACAACATAAGGTGGCACCAATTTAGACTCACTCAATACAGTTAGTATAGGAGAGAGTTGGAAGGGCTTTTCAAAAGACCCATCTGCAAGACTTTGGAAAAAAATGCGGACATGTATTAGCAAGCCAATAGAAGGAGAACATCCAAAGGCATTTGCGTATAGTGGAGTGCAGTGACACTCACTGTTAAATTTTGGGCGGTTTTTAAGCTTTTAGGTGTAGTGTTGTATCGATGGGAGTTAGTCACCACGTCTGAGAAGAGTTATACTATAAAGTATCAAGAAAATGGGGTGTAGTTTGACCATAAGTCCTTTCATATGTTGTTCAAACAAATATACGAAGAAAATTTCGGGACTTGTCACAGGAGGATCGAACAAGGGTCAAGTATGAGGAAGAATGTGCTTGTTTATCGAACTTTGTACCCAATGAGGTGATTACAAAGGAGAATAAAATCCTTATATTTGACGATGGACTCGTGGGTAGGATAAGAAACATTTTTGGAAATTCGGATTGAATGAATGGTGTCGTTGTCAATAATGCAATCCTTTTATAATGCCAATATCGACGCTTCCATGCGAAGGGAGCCAAGAGCGTGAGAAAGTCTAGACTGAAAAGTAAGAATGGGACTACCGGTGTTATTGGGTACCATTGGAGAATTTCTCAAGATGGAGACTTACTTAAAAGATTTAAATAAAAGGGAATTCCGATCGAGTGACGCTAGTTTAAGACAAGGGCATCAAGTCTAGAAACGTATTCCATGGGGAAAATGAGGCCAAGGGAACACAGGACATCAAGGCCGAGGTTATCAGGGTCAGATCATAATGTAACCCTAATAGGATAAGGCTGCCTGAGACAGGTGGTTTTCCATAGATAAGGTTTTTATATATAGAGAGTATGGCCACATGCGTCATTTTTTCCATAGAGAGATAAGGGACAGTAGTGGAAAGCCCGATAGGGGCAACAATTGGGAAGGATCAGACGTGAATTTTATATCCAGGAACCACTTAAACAACTAGAGGCATTGGCAACTGCAAGTAAGAGTTTTATCCAAGGGTAAATGGGATAACTTGTACGGGACATATGTACATCAGCGTATTTTGGTTAGTACTAGATTCGCATGTGAGACGGATTTAGTGGATGCATCTTTAGTATTAATATTGTGTATATAAGTACTGTTGGGCAGTGGGGCTCTCTTTATTCCCATCTATGGGGGAGTGGGTGTGGACACTGAGAGGGTATATTTTATAGATTTACTCATTTTAGAGAGATGTTATACGAGTATGATGTTATCCCAGGTATGTATTGGTTAGCGATGGGTTGAGCAATAGTGGTCTATTATAGTAAGGCTATCGTGTTGGTTGTTCTAGTACAATAGGTATTGCATTGCGAGGTTTCACTTGAAATTGAGTCTAGCCGCGTATGTACTAAATCATAATGAAGACTTTGGATGATATAGTCGATCCCGATGCATAGGGATTTTATTAATATGATTCATGGTATATCGGGTTTACTGCCGAAAGTAGAGATTTAGCTCATTATTGATTTGGCTCTAGAAAATTAGTTATAATATTATCGTGGTATTGTAAGACTCCTGTAGAGATGTGGGAGTTCAGGATTAGACTTATACGTCTGGGGGATATGATTTTGGGTATCTCGTTAATGTGCTTTGGGGGAAAGGATATCGATAATCGATAATTCCAAGTGATAGGGCATTGTGGAAATTTCTTGACTTGGTTTTTAAAGCGTGGCATTCCACGTATAAATCGTAAAAAACATCGGGGATGGAGCGACGTTATTAGATGCTATGGCATCGATTTTAAATGTTAATCATAGTTAGTGTGGAGAAAACCTTTGAGGTAAGTGATCAATCGGGAACCGTGCATCGTGTAATAAGAAAATCATTGTTATCGGTTCGATGACTCAATGCAAAAACCTAAACTACAACTACACTTGATAAGCAGGCACAACGGTAAGTCGGGTATCGTAAGAAATCCACAGGGAGTGATTGAATTTTAGATTTTAATTGTTTAATTACTTCAGGAATAAAAGACTAAAATAAATAAAAGAAAAGGTAATGGGTGGTTATGGTGAAAAAAGAAAAAAATAAGTTACGCTACACAAAAGTAAAGAGAGGATCGAAATCGTATCCTACCACACGGATCGAAACAACTACTAATCAGGATTCCGACTCGAAAGCAATTTAATCGAGGATTTACAATTAAGCATAAAAATCACACAATATGGAATTTAATCCAAAATTGCGAGATTAAACATTTAACGAAAAATGGTCACACGCGGATTAAGTTTGGAATATCCCTATAAACACTAACGTTGCGTGACAAAGAAAGTTAAACGCATAATAATCCAACTTTAATACGCGAGGTTTCAATTAAATACAATTTTACACGAAACCCTAACTTTCGAGGTCCAAACCCGGTTATGGCGGAACACAACCCCGACCGTATTTATCTAAGGGCACGACATGAAAATAAACTAAATTAAACTACAACTAAACTAATTACAACAAGAAATAAATTAATCTAGGCAAGAAAGTAGAGAAAGAAAGTAAATGAAAGCATGGAAATTAAGGAAGACAACTAAATTAATGTAATTAAAGTTAAGGTACAACTTACAAAACAACGAGTACAAGAGAGGAGTAGGGTTTAGCTCCCAAGTTTACAAGCCCTAAAACTAGAAAAAAATGAAGATATTTACAAAAGAGAGCAAAGGTTATCTTATATAGTAAGTTGGAAAAGAAATAGAAAAATAAAGGAAAAAGAAAAGAAAAGGCAAAATATCAGCTGGAAACAGGGGATCGATCGATCGATCCCTTTGATCGATTGATCGATGGTTGAAAATTAATCCCACTATCTCTGATCGAAGGCAAATATCTGAAGGCTCGACCGATCGATCCTTTTGATTGATCCATTGATCGAGCAGGGCTGCTTCAAGCTGCTTGCTATTTTGGTTTCTTTATTTTTCTCTTCCGCTAAAAATCCCGTAACTTCTTCGTTCGGACTCAAAATTGCGCACCGTTTGTGGCCACGTGAAGCTTGTAAGGAGTGATACAACTTCCGTGTAGATGTCAGGCCAGGTGCCCAAACTGTGGAATGACTAAATTGCCCTTGAACGTGTGATTGCGTACAGAACTTCACCGGAACGCATCCAAACTTCATACTTAGCATCCAATTACCTATAAAAGCTCAATTAACCCCTGCAAAGCATGTTAACATAGAAATCCAAGGTTGTACGTTTAACGAGCATAAATATAGGGAATAAGATATCCGAGGAGGCTAATAACGCGTATGTTAATGGATGAAATACATAATATTTGCGTATTATTAGTAAGAGATATTATACGATATAAGGCCCGTTGAGATGGATAGTACAGTAAGGCAAGAAATGGAGAAACTTTTACGCCCCTAGATTATAGGTGGTCAATATCGAGGGTAAGGATTTATCGATTAGTGGGGTGATTGAGAAACCCTTACTGTATACCCCCATCGAGCATACGGGGGACAAATTTGAGATAAAAATGTTACGTCCGTAATGTTTTTATAGGTATGTAAAGGATATAGGGTGTATGGGCGCCCTGGTTAGTTCTATATTCAGAATCATTCGGGATAAGTGGTACATGGTAATAAATGTGTTTAACCGTGTGCATGCATTGGAACTAGCTCCAGTTGTGTTGGCCTTGCAGATTTGGAGGCATTATCTCCTAGGGGAGAATTTCAATCTATTCACATACCATAAGTTGATACAATATCTAAAAAAAGATCTTAATATGTTACAACATAGGTGGTTGGAATTTGTCAAAGACTATCAGTTTGGTATTCCGTATAAACCAGTAAAGGCTAGTGCAGAGGCAGACGCGTTGAGCCGAAGACCCACGTCAGAATTGGCGACAGTGTGGAAAGTTAACTCGAGTGAACTTTGTCAACCTGATTTGATTACTAGGGCATATATGGCAGTGATGACCATCACACCTGATATTGTGATGAGGGTTATGAAAGCGTAGGTAAGGGATCAAATTTTCGAGGACAAGGTAAAACAATTATTAGCACAGGGATTGGAATCCTACTAAATCAGTTTTGAGGGAGGTTTACGCTTCAATGGGAGACTCGTGGTCACAGATGATAGGGATTTGAGACATGCTGTTATGACAGAGTCCCATGGGTATAGTTGTGCAAAATATTCGGGTGGTTACAAGATTTTTATGTCACATTTTTTACAGAGTTTCCAAGAGGCTTTGGGAACTGAATTGTGATTGCGTACGACCTTCCATCCGCAGAATGATGGGATGACTGAGCATGTGAATCAGATGTTGAAAGACATGATCTGAATGTGTATACTTGATTTTAAAGTAGGTTGTTAGCAGTACCTTCCATTGGTGGAATTCACGTATCATAAATCTTACCAGTTTACTACTGGGATGGCGCCTTATAACGCTTCATATGGTAAACCTTATTATTCGCCCGCTTGTTGGTTAGAAGTGGGGGACAACAAACTCTTTGGACTTGAAATGGTCCAAAATACTTTTGCTATGATTGAGTTGATCTGGGTTCGCATACAAATAACTCAGGATAGACAAAAGACTTATGTAGATGGAAATAGGAAATGTTCAGAAATAGAGGTGGGTGACTAGGTATTGCTATGGGCGTCTCCTATGAAAGGGTTAACGAGGTTCGGAAATTAAAGGGAGCAGGCACCGAGATATGTGCACCCTTTTACAATCATTGATAAGGTAGGTCCGATAGTCTATAGGCTCGCCTTTCCCGAGCATCTATAGAGGATTCACGATGTATTTCATGTATCGTCGTTGAAAAAGAAATATCAGCAGAGTGAGATGGCTTATTGGCATATTCCATTAGAGAATATTGATTTATAACCTGATATCTCGTACGAGGAAAGATCGGTTGCTATTCTAGATCTTAGTGAGGGTAAGATGTGTTCTAAGGTGGTGCCCTTGGTTCGTGTTTAGTGGGTTCATCACAATGCCAACATGCTGACGTGGAAAATGGAAGATGATATGCATGGGAAGTGTCCAAATCTCTTTATTCTAGGTATACTCGAATTTCGGGACGAAATTCCTTTACGCGGGGGGGGGGGGGGAGGGGGGAGTATTTAATACCCCGTAGTTTTATATTTATATTTAATTGGATTAAATATTTAAATTATGCTGGTGACACATTATGTTTAATTAGATTGAATATTTAAATTATGCGAGTGACATATAATTTAAGTCAAGAAATAATGAGAAATAAATTAAATATTAATTTAAGGTGAAGTGAATTAATATTTATGTGATTATTTACTTACTAGTGTGCTACAATAAATAAAATTGAATTAAGTCGTATCCCAACCAGGATACACGTGGTTATATTAAAATAGGTTGAGATGGAAAAATATTGTTAAGTGACTCAGGTGAAGATTTCGAGTACACGGTTGATCTGGAATGGTTAAAAATAGTCAAAATTAAGTACCCGTGGATTGTGTTCGGGTCTCGAGAGCTTTCCAAATTAACCGGGACTTATTTAGGTGACTTTTGGGCTCCTTAAAGGTATATGAAGAGTCAAAAACGGGATTTGGACTTACATAATGATGGGTTTGGGTGAAAGGAAAAGTAATTTCACAATTCCAAAGGTTTAGTTGAGTTATACCAAGTGTTAGAGATAAAGTGAAGAGAATTAGAGAGAAAATCCAAGAATTCAAGTGAGAAAGTGAAGAACAACTCAAGAACAGTAAGAGATTGGCAATTTGGGAAGGGGATTCTAGGAGGGTTACCATCACCCCCATCAAATCCAGACACTACGAGTTGTTATGGAAAGTGATTATCTTCCTAATTAGTTATGCTTTCATTTTTTGTCATATTAAAGTTGGGAAAAACTATTTTGGGATGGGATTCACATGTTAAATTTTGGGATTTTGGGGAATGGTGATGCAAATGGATTTTCATATATGATGATAGAAGTTTACGGATGAGTTTCTAATCGCGAAACTTTGGGATTATGAGTTCTTATACAATGGAATTTAATAGGGAAAACGTGTGATTGAAAGTGTGTTATAGCTTGTAAAGATGATATTTATCTCCATGAAAGTTGCATGTTTAGATGAAAATTATGTGTAGTGACAAGTACCATTGATATAAAAATTTATTAAACATATTTTATATTGAAATAACTCATGTTTATGATTATATTTGAGGTTGAATTTGTGAAATTTGGATTGGGGGAAAAATCGATTTGGGAGAGTTTTAGGTCTTCTTTTTGAGTGCTTTCGGAAGATATTTGAGAAAAACTCAAAACACTTACCCAACTCAATTTTCCGTGTAGAATCCAAATCTGAAGCCGAATTGGCGATTTGGATACTTTTTAGATATGATTTTCTACATTTTTTAAACAGGCCTAAAATTGGGATTTTTAATCGGGATGAAATTTCGAGTATTTGAGGTGAATTATACTCGGGGATTTATTAATGAATTTGTGGTGAAAAATTCCCAAAAATAGATATACGGGTTGATTGGGAGTTATACGTATCTAGAAATTTGTATGATGAGATTTAATTAATTAATTTAGTGAATGATTAATTAATTATGGGAATCAACAATATTGTATAAATGATTTATTTGTTTCATGAGTGATAGGCACGGTTTATTGGAATTATTGAGAATATATACGAGTATAGAGACAATATATTTATTTCTTATTTTATCGGTGCGAATGATATAATGAAAATTTTGAGAAAATATATACGTGTATAGAGATTGCATTATTGTATTATTATATTTGTATGCTTGATATAATTAATTAAACATACCATTCTAGTGAGTGCTATTAATGGAGGTTGTGTGATGTGGGTGTTCTCCATGGTGAGTGAAAGCAGGCTAAGTAACAATTACAGATCATAGCTCCATGCATGCCTGATAAGGTAGGAGTCGAGTGGGGTAATGTTGGTATGATTATGCTCACTGGCTGAGGACTATGATCGCCTCCAATGTGTTTTTTTTTCGGATATGGTAGGCGATTCCATCCCGAGTATTTCGAGATAACCGTATCCCAGGGAGTGTAAGCTCAAACAATTGACGGGTACACGTATATAGTTAGTGATATATATGTATATTATGATGTGAATATTGTTTATATTAATATGAAGAATTATATACATGGACTAAACTCTATGTGTTAATAATATTAAATTAATTGGTGATTGTTAATGATTTATAGTAATAGATTATAATAAAGGATTATAACTATTAATGGATATGAATAATAACTAGTGAAAATTATTGATATTAAATTATAATCGAGGATTTTAATTGAAAGTGGATAACGTTGATTTAACTTGTCATAGTTAATGAATTAAATTGATAAATTATAATGGAGAATTATAATTATTAATTAAAATTTAAAATCAATTTGGTAAAATACGCAGTGTTGGGGTAGCGTATAGAATTAAGGATGATGTGGGACTAGTTAGGTGGGTCGCATAACTAGGTAAAATTAGGTGCACACTTTAGATGAGGGGTGGGTAATGTCTCATGAGAGTGTGACACCAATTTAAAATATGAAAGAATGGGCACATAATTAATGATGCAATTTAATTACTTGAAAAATATTTTCTAAAAGGTTTTTGGGCTTTGACCCGTATCAAATCTATTTTCAAAACCTTTTACGTGTCCAGTCTGAGGGACGCCAAGCTTGATCATTTTATCAGGTACCGGATCTGCAACACTTGTGGATGTTGTAGGATATTGTTATAGTCATTTCTTTGGATATTATTTTAACCGATGGTTTATTCGGTTAAGGTTTTGCTATGTAATAAATTTTTGTTTCAGGTTTATATTGTAACTGTGGTTTTACTTTTGTTGTTTAATTATTTGTGGTTTGAGATGTATTGTTAATTATGATAAAAATTGACTCACGACATAATTTATTAATATGTGGTTAGTAGTTAATTGATTTCGAAAGTGATGCTAAGAATGAGCCAAATGAGATTCCTATTATATTTTAGTAGAGGGCTAGCCACCCATTATTTTAATAAGAGTGGTGTTACACTTCTGCCCTTAAAGTATGTGAATAAGTGTTGAAAATATGATAAGTGTATGATCTTAATATTACATGTATTATTAAAGAAAAATTGTACCTTTCTTATATAGTCTTCAAAATGTTTGATGACTTCTGAGAGAAAGAAAGTAATGAAATAAAGAGATTTCTAAGTGTTAATGAGTTAAAAATATTTGAGAAGTTAGTGTGGACTGCTTAATAAAGTTTGTGAAAAAATAACACTTGTAGAAATGGAGGAAAAATGCAAGTTTGGATATAACTGGGTAAAATGGTAATTTTACATAATGTGGAACGCTTTTATTGTGTTACACAAATAGTTCGAAATGTAAGTGGTTTTGGAATAAAATCACCGTAAGTGTGTCAACTACACAAAATGATGATTTTTAAAGTATAACACAAGGTGAGGTGAAACCCTTGGTTTTGGCTTTGGCCAGTAGAAAGTGTAATAATGTGGACATTTGAAAAAAGTATTAAAATACATTAATATGATCTCAGATGTCACCGGGACTAATTAAGAAGGGTCCGGAGCCCTGGGGTGAAAGCCCCAAAATCACTGGCCAGAGCATATGGTAACATAACCGGCGGTGTGAATCCGTTAAAGTATGTGAATATTTGGAAGATTATAAGAAAAGATAATGAGAAAAGTGGAACATGTCAAGAAATAGGTTGTATGGTGAATATAAGAAAAGACAACCTAACTTGAATGAAGTTGATAAATATTTTGGTTGAAAGATAATGTGGGTAAGTAATGTGATAGCTAATGTCCATGAAATAAAATGAATGGTAAAGTGAAGTGATTAAATGGGTAACTAAGCAACCTAATGAGGTTTAACCCATAATTAACACATGGGTGTGTTTATGGAAGGCTTTCAAGGAAAATAAGTATTTTCTTAATATGGTGCGTTCGTGTGTTGTAATGTAATTTTCAAGGAAAATACTAACGAAAATTTGGTGTAAGTAAATGAAAAATTTCGATAAAGGAAGTGTCTTTGCTAAACGAAGTGTAATTGTTTAAGGTATTTAACCGAGTGCGTTAAATTGGGAAATAAATGTCAAAGTCAAGTAAAAATGGGACTCTTTTATAATATTAAGGTGAATTTATCGGAATAAATAATGTCTTAGTATAATGCGGTCTCATGCATTAATGTATAAGTATGTATATAGATACGAAGTAATTGCATATGCACGTAGCTAATGTGTTAGAGTCTTTTTTGTGCCATTCGACTCTATATTGCATTATTCTATTTTTTCCACTAGGCATTCGGCTCATTCCCTCCTCTTTGTCATGATATGTTATATGCAGTTCCGTATTTTGAAGGAGTTACTCAAGTAAGCTTTCTTTTGTTTTTACGTTAGTATATTTGTATGCTTGGATTCCAGAGATGCTTTCCACGAGTACCTCACCTATCTCGATTTAAATTGAAAACGCATATTAAACAAGTGAAACTTTAATTAAGTAAAACTGAACAAATAATATTATTTAGGTTGTCACATTGCACTTCACACCTAACGTTTGGGTTGGACCGGATTAACCAAGGTAACCCATAAATCCGGACCGGGACGTTATTACATACACGATGAAAATAAAAATTTATATTAAATCCAAACTCATCTTTAAATTAGCGGACAATGTCAAATAAATAAGCATTAGGTAATATACAATAATAAGTTACACTCCATACTAATACATTTAGCATGGTTCATGAATGCTCTTAGTGATATACCATTTATGAGTAAATATGTTGTGTTAACACTAGTACTCAGTTGTTACTCATCATTTATGGACATCTTTTTTACGATAAAGGTTTTTATAGTTGATTTGCTTAGCTGTTTTATCATTTATATCATTTAATGGATAGAATGACCACAATCAAATTCCTTATGACATAAATTGAGAATTATATGAAATAATATTATTGGGTTCCAATCGTGCAAAATTCTACATGAAGTTTCTTGGTCGGACTCAAGTAGTGTAAGATAAAAAAATTTATTTCAGTATACTTATGAGAGAATAAGTGTGTGTGTTTGTGTTGTCCAATCACACAAGATAAATGATTCGAGGCCCTCTAATCCATCACCACCACACATACAATGATGATATAATATGTTTTTTAAGGTTCTAGTTCCACAAATAAGGAAAAAATGCACATCTTTATGCATTTAGAGTTGATAAACAACACCAACAAAAAAATATTAAACAATAGTTTAAAATTAAACATCCACCATAAAGACCAATGAAAAAATATTACCAAGAAATGGCTTATACGTTAATCAATAATGAACTTTATTTTCATTCCATTAGTAAAAAAATTAACATGTGACATTCCTTCAATGTATGCATCCCAATGTTCAATTTAAAGGTTGTAAAACTCACCATATTAATAATAAACCTGTAAATAAAAATACGAATGTAAATATTCATTCATTCATGACAAATTCATACACCCCAATGTAGAGAACATTTACAAAGATAAGTTAAAAATCATTGTATATAAATTATTTGAAGGAAAGTTAATAAGGTCTAAGAATGTGTTTTGCGTGCTCGAAGCAGAGTGCACCAATTTAACTTAACTTTCTAAATATAAACAATGAGAAAAGAAAACCATACCCAATAGGTTTATATGATAGAATACCATTGGTTCGTCATGTAATTCAAATATTAATCTTGTTAAATATTTAGATTATTAATCATATTGAAAGATAAGTCAACGTATACACAAAATTTACGAGGAAAATCCCATTAGTTGGAGAAAAATCTTCAATGCAAAAATCTCACTAAATCTTAATAATAATTATATACGGAATTCACTTCTTACATTACCTTTTGTGATACCTTAATAACCAACCTTTTCCATAAATCTTAAAAGTGGAGAACTCTACAACGTTAGTGAGTATCTCAACATCTCGATGCCTTTACCTATGATCAACCTTGTATATATTGAACCTTTTAAAAAAAATTATTTTTTAAAGATGGAGTAAATTATGATTCTGAGTTAGGAGTCACAATTTGAGCCACGAAGATCACAAACTCTCTTAGGGCTAGAAAACCTAAAGTGTATGGGAGATTATGTGATAAAAAATGTTGACTCGACAACAAAGGTCGTCTTACTCTTTGTTATTCATCAATGTCAACAAAAATATGACCAAATTAAAAGAAACTTACTTGAGAGAAAAGAACAATGAGAGTGTGCCTCTCAACATTAATTACCCAAATTAAAATTAATTAGCCTAATTGAAGGGAAAAGATGAATAATTTGTTATTACACAATGGTAAACAATACTAAAGCCTAATTGACAAAATACTTTAATAAGTTTTAGAATACTAGTTTTATCTTCTTAAAATAAAACAATGATTCTAAAAGATGTGAAAAAGTAAAGCAATAATCACAAGACTAAATGTATGAGAGAAAAACCCACTAACAGGAAAACCTTAGGACGATAAGAATGTCAAATGTGCGATGGTATAATTTTATTAAAGAACACCATGAGACACTTATAGAACTCTCAGTAGACACTCTTTCACACCATACCTTTCAAAGAAATCTCCCACAGTTGAAGAATGCTCCATAATTGTCATGGTATTGGTCTGCGAGCAATGCTTCAAATCCTTTTAGTGAAATATCTTCTTTATAGTTGAAGCAATTTTGTTCTAATAATGGAACGTGATATACATAAGTGCGGTATGATCTAGAAAACCCACTAAGGAAGAGTCTTCCTTACGAAAATGTCTTTGAACATAACCTCCATCCATTAGAAGCCCTCGCCATCGGTCTGGTCCTAAGTGGTCTCGACCTCAGTAACTACTCTAGATGACCAGTCAAGATAGTTCTTAATAAGAAGATGCATTTTAGTCTCGCCAGCTATAAGAGTCGGACTTAGACGACACTAGAGTGTCTCCTCAACCATTTTTCCAGACTAGGATGTTGGTCTTAGACGACTATCCTTTCTCATCTCGGCTCATTAGAATGCTAGTAGATTATACAGTCTTGTCTAGTCGAGAAATTCAACCCCAGATATCTCGTGCACGCATGGAAATCATGATAGGGGTATTATAAACATATCCTATTAAAACCACTATAGAAGATCATATAACTACATGGGGAGAATAGTCTTCATCATAGCTTTTGTGTTCATCTCTACAGTTGTCATACTCTTATTGGCCCTGCTTTAAGAGAGGCATCGAGTTCATGCTTGGGAGGTGATAATGCACACCCCCAAGTCTATAAAAGGGACCTCGCATCTCCTTTTTCTGGATTAAAGTTTAAAAATTCCTACTGTTAGTTTGTGCATTTCTAGAGACAAAGAGATAAGCTTGTATACACTATCCATGGCTATTTTCCCACCTTTATAGTGAAATAACTTCCATATTTTACACATTGGACATAGGCCAGGGACGAACCACTTAAACACTTGTATTCATTTGTTTTGTCTCATCTCTTCTACTACTTTACTTTGGTTTATTATTTACTTCATTATTGTGTAAACTCAAAATAGGTTGAATCCTTAAGACGATATTCAGCATCATCATCATTTTGGCACCGTCTGCGGGAAAAGATTGTGTTTTCTTTGTCATCTCCGCTTGAACTATTTATTTCTCATCTCTAGTTATGATTTAGTTCCACCACTATTGGAGTTAAATCAACATTCAAAGATCTTAAGTTTGGAGGTTCATCAACTTTCTTTGATTCATCCTATTTCTGGGTTTTATCCCTTTTTTTCTTCTGTTTCTCTATTGTTATTGTTTTCATTGACCGGAGATGGCTTCTGATCAACCAGAAAACAACGAGGTTATCTTTAGCCAGCTACCCCGCCAGTCTAAAATGTTCGATATGGTGATGTCGATAAGGTCACTTGTGGCCCGCCTACAATAGATGCAACATCAGTTCATGGCCTTCAGCCAAGACCTTATGAATCGAATCCCATAGGTTCTTACTATGAACCTTATCACTCTAGTCTCCATAGAGGCTACAAAGCAAAAAAATGGGGTATATCCCCCAACTCCTGCTAAATAAGTCCAGTACAACCTCAGGTAAAGGGAAATCACCATTCCACGTCGTCTTCATCTCAATAAAGAGGTTCAAGGGGATCAAAAGGACTTAGCATGTGAAGATGAGGACTGTCGAGATATGTATGAGATATTGGACACCTCATATTGTCCAGGGTCCACCCCATCTCCAGCTTACCAAGGAAGAAGTGTTCAACACACCCCTTAAAGTTGTTATAAAGGTAGCACATTCGACAAGCTAAGTAAAAGGTCGATTTTTACCTGTCTCAATACAAGAGGGGGCGACATTCTAGACAATATCCCCCAGCATCAGGGGGACATGTGACACTTGTTATCCGATTGAGGCTTGGCTAAGATGACATCAATAAGAGAGGGAGAATTTAGAATTTAACAGCGGGAAGAGGCACCCGAACAGGATGCTGACAAACAGAACCGCTACTGAAGTGAAAGGGGTTGGTGACAACGCGATCGTGGAGGAGAAGCCTTGGAACAAATCAATCCGAAGGTTGGAAGATAAGATAGATTATCTCATTAAAAGCCGAGACCTAAGGCACCAAGGGTACATTGAGGGTTCCACTTGCGTGCCAAAAATAACCATCTATCCAACTCCCAGAAAGTTCAGACCTCCAGTTGTGTCTCCTAGGTATGATGGGGGTACGAATCCTATTCATCGCATATAGATGTATTAGTCGAATGCCAACATCTGTTCCACCCCGGATGAGATGAGGTTTCAGTATTTCTTTGCCACTCTTATTGGATCTACCCATGCAAGGTACACCGACCTTCCTAAAGTACCTATAGATAATTTCATGAAATTTGAACAAAAAATTCTTTCACAACTTCTATTTTGACATAAAGTCGCCAAATGTGTAACTCACTCATTAAATTTTACGCAGGGGAAAAATAAGCCTTTGAGGGATTAAACTTCTGAGTTTCACAAAGGAAAGTTGGAGTTTAAGATCACGAGGAGAATATTTCCATAATAAATCCCATCAGTGGGCTTTAACCAGGAAAACTTCATTGAAATGTTTCTAAGAATCATCCACAGTCTATGATAAAACTTTTGGCTAGGGTCAGAAGGATCATTAATACGAAGGAAGCCATGGCGGCCAAGAATAGAGACTAAAAAGAGTTTGGTAGCAGCAAGCGTGACCAAAGGCAAGATAAATAAAAAGATAAATAAGGGAAGAAAGGAACAATGAGAATAAGTTTGCTAAGTACACTCCCGTAACAGTTAGTCCAGATATGATTCTAAATGAGATAAAGGACGAAAAAGACCTTAGTTGGATAGAAAATTTGAAATCTCCCCCATACAAGAGGGACAAGAGTAAATGGTGTGAGTTCCACCAGGACCACGATCGTACGACAAACCAGTGTTTTACTCTCAAAGATGAGATAGAGAAACTATTAGAGTAGGGGAAGCTGCAAAAAGATGTGGATAAAAGGAGAAGTAAAGATAACAATAGAAATAAATTCTGCTCACCGAAGGACAAGATGCCTAAGAAGAAGGAGGTACAAGCAACATAAATGATCCAGAGTCATATGATTGTGATAAAGACGACCCAGACCTTCCCGCCAAACCTTTGCAGTTAAAGGTAACCTTCATATGATTTATTTTGATGTAAAGATGATTTGTGGAGAAATGGCAGGTGGGGGAACTGAGCCAACTGATAGGAAGGCTCATGCGATTAAAGTCCAGGCAGGGCCTAAGAGAATATAAGTCAATCTGGCCGAAGTTGAGATAAAACTAAGCAAGTTCAAGAAAATTATATGGAGAGTCTCGCTGTAGGTTTTTTTGGGCAGGATTTCGAGGAGATTTTAGCCCCGTACAATGATCCTCTCATCATCAGTACACAAGTACTCGACTACAACGTGTCACGTATACTAGTGGATGGGAGAAGTTCGACTGACACCATGTTATACGATTATTTCAAATGGCTAAAATTGAGCAAGAAGTGACTCATCCCATATCATCACCCACTAATCGAGTTTAGCGGAAACAAATTCCAACCTTTAGGAGTTTTTGAGAATAACGCTTTTATGGGAACGTGGCTGAAATTATTGACTAGGAAAATTAGCTTTTTTACGATGGACGAGAATGTCATCTTGAACTATAATATTATTATGAGGATAGTAACACTCAAAGAGTTTTGAGCTATGCCTTTCACAGTACACCAAATAATGAAATTCCTGACTCCTTAAGGATTAAAGGAAGTCAATAGTGATCAGATGGAAGCATACGAGTTCTACTTCACCTCGACGGAAGAGAGGGATGCCCATGAGAGAAAGACGACTTCGGATAACATAGATGCTCATGACTTAAGGTATGAAAATAAAATTAAGAATTGAAAGCCAGCAAAAGAGGTAAAATCCATCATCCTCACTGAGTATGAACATGACAAAAGTTCAAATAGGCTCTTCCCCTAAGTTAGAAATAAAAAATGAGCTGATTGAGTTTATAAAAAGAAGGTAAAGTATGTTCGTATGGAGCCATAGTGATATGTCTGGAATTGATACTGATTTTTTTTGTCATCGACTTAACCTGGAAGAGACATAGAAACTAGTGAAGCAAAGAGGACAAACCTTTGCCAGAGACATATATGAAGTTATACAAGAGGAAGCAAAAAAGTTACATACTACAAACTTCATCAGGTAAGTGCAATACTCGAGTGGTTGTCCAATATCGTCTTTGTGTCCAAACAAAATGGGAAGTGAAGGATGTGTGAAAATTTCATTGAAGGATATCTATCAAAGAGAAGACAATATCATGGGTAACGAGTATAACATGACGTCAAGGAAAGTACCAATAGAAAATAGAAACTAGCCAAACAAAATCTAGAAAAGAATGCGAACAACCATAACTATATATATCATAGTAATCAATGGGTAATCAAATACATGTGTACCATAATCTAAATCTCTAAATCAAGAAATAGGATATGAAGGATATCTATCAATAATCATTGAAGTGGGAAATGAGATATACAAAGCATCAAACTAGAAAAATCAGATCATAGAACCAAGCATAGATATAAAAACAGAGATATATCATGAATATGATAATATCTGCAAAATATATATGGATAAAAGCAAATAATCTTTAAATCCATACAACAAATATGTAAACATACATATGGGATAATTATGTGACAACCCGCTCATCAAAATAAGGGGTGGCCAGCCCGATACTCAAATAAAATCGGAATCATAGATGGATCATCCTCAACATCACAACAATACTATAAGTATGCGGGATAACCACCCTATTTTTTTAGAAAAAACGGGTTGCCAAAAATTTTATTTTATAAGTTAAAGAAAGAATTTAACAACCCAATTTGAAAAGAAGTGGAAACCCAAAAGAACTTATATTACAACAATAACAAGTTTACAATAAAGGGACCGAATAGGTTGTCGGTCAACAGTCAATACAAACAAGATATAACAAGTTCATTAAGTTACATAATACATTACATTAGACAATTACAAAAGCTTGGGCCACACGCCCGAGTAGATGACCCGATCATAACTAGAGTACAAAAATGAAGGCCTCTATATCAACATATCCCGTATTCCGCAAAGTATCACGGCTCCCCAAAAACAACGGAATAGGAAAGTCAGAACGGGCATCCTTACGGCGGAGCACCTGGGCGGATATAAGATTCATGCACAATAAGAAATATGAATGGGTCAGGGCCCGATTTTATATGATCACCAGATGAGTAAAGAGTATAACAGTTATGAACAGATAATCATGATTTATAAAGATAAGAATCTACCTACACAATTCAATGCATAAGCTAAGGCAATTTAAATGATCATGAATTTTTATTTAGTTATACAAGGGGATATGCAGAATATCATTAATTAACATCTCATCATTTACTCCATTCCATTTCCTTGTTCCATTTCTCAATTATGAAACATAATAACAATTATATGCTCTTTATGGCTTTTATCATCCATCAAGTCCCACTTGATTTAGAACAGTTATATTCACATACATATAACGATTCTAAGACTGTCCCTCCGGTTTTCCCCACTGGACGCGCCCCTAAATGACTATCATCTTCCAGGGCCTATCAACAAGACAACCTGGGCACCTAACGCAACGTCGGGAAGTGGCCACATGCCCGCAGGAGAGTCATAACCACACCCAGAATTACCTCCCCATCGCAGAAACGATTAAATAATAACCGATCATATGGTCGAGGACTATAGTCTCCCTGCATTCAATAGTCAGGGGACATCACCTCATGCGCGTCCTTGCCCTATGATAACATTTCGAGAGGTGTGTTTAAGTAAATTATCATTTACTATATTCATTTCCATTTTCATTTCATTTTCATTTCCATTTTCCATGTGCATGTTTCATTTTATCCGAAACCATAATCATTTTAATATCATAATTTTCTTCCATCATATACTACGTTCCCAAATTAGTCTCCAAGAGATCACCATACTTCTGCAAGTCATAAGGTTTTATATACCTCAATTGAGCCCCTTAAGTCTCCCAATATATAGCTTTACAACTCCTAAACTCAAGCTAACTTATTAAGGAAAATAATACTTTATTATCAATTTGTAAGTCCCCAGAACAACCCCGTCTAATGCATTGGTGATCTAGGGAAATGACCCAACTCATCTAAGACTCTAGGACTCTAAGTTTACGTCATACAAGAAGATTACTAGGCCCTAAGCCTAAAAGAAAAAGATAAAAATTGAGTTGGAAAAATAACTCAAAACAGCCTGATTTCGAATCGATTCACCCCAAGCAGCGAATCGATTCGCCCAAAAGCGAATCGATTCGGATGATAAATCCAAATTTCTACTTCATCCGAATCGATTCGGTCTTAACCCAAATCGATTCGAATTTGCAGACCTGTAGGATGACCCCTTAGCGAATCGATTAGCCTTAGGGCCGAATCGATTCGCCCCTGGGATTTTGCCAAGAGTCGGTTACGGGTTAAGAACCATAGTTTTTCCCCAAAACTCAAATCTCTTCCATGCTTGCACACATCCACCAACATTAATCTATCCCAAATCATCCTACATGATTATCAACTACTATAATCAACAATATCATCAACATAAACCATAATTAGGGCTCAAACACCATAAAATCCATATTTGTTCATTTGGGTCCAATACACAACTATCACACAATTTACTCATCTTAAACCATATATTAACAAGTAAAAAACTTGACTTGAGGTAGAAATCTCAGATTTCTTTGTGGTAGCAACAATCCCAAGCCTCAATCTTCAATCTCTCTCTTTTCTCCACAAGTTCTCTTATTCTCCCTTTCTCTCTAGGTTAGTAAATGCACTTAAGAGAATAAAATGAAATATAAGACTAAATCGTGGCTTTAGTCTAAAATTCCCAACTTGAATGGTTAATACCACATTAAAAGTGACTCACAACTACACATTTAAGCTATAACCAGTCAAAAGTGCCCAAAACATAAAAATACAATGTGGCACGCATTTCGACTATCTCGCACATTTCGGGACTAACTACGCCCTCTAAATTGGCATCCGACAATTTTTCAAATCATTTCAAGTTCCGGTTTCATTTAAACCATAAATGTCATTTAAAACATATGACACTATAAAATGTAGCATGATGATATTTACTTACATATACAGTAAATATACAACAATTTAGTAAATATTAACTTTTAACTCATTGAATTAATATTTACACCATTACCCAACATTTTATATAATCACTTCACACAGTAAATTAATTATAAAATAAGTTCTCAAAAGCGAGGGTTGTTACATACTCCCCCTCTTATGAGGGAATTTTGCCCTCAAAATTCAAGCGTACCTTGCAAGAAGAGATGCAGATACTTTTCCCGCATATCATCCTCACGTTCCCATGTTGATTCCTTGGCTTCGTGATGATCCCATTGAACTCGAACCAAGGGTACCACCCACGATCTCAATTTACGCTCTCCGTCCTCTAAGATTGCAACCGGTTGTTCTTTATACGAAACATCGGGTTGCAAATCGATATCCTCCTAAGGAATATGCCAAAGGGTTCCTTCACACCTCTTATACTTATTCAAAGAGGAAACATGAAACACATCATGGAGTTGTTGTAAGTGTTTCGGTAAGGCAAGTTGATACGCCACCGGACGTACTTTGGCGATAATAGGAAAAGGTCCAACATAGCATGGTGCAAGCTTCCCTTTCTTCCCAAAAATCTTTATACCTTTCATTGGCGATACTCGTACCAAAACTTGATCTCCAACATACATATCTATATGCCTTCTATTCGCATCGGCGTAACTCTTTTGGCGATCTTGAGCTATTCGGATGCGATTCCGGATGAGTTCAGTCTTAGAAGAAGTATCCTGGATCATTTCAGGTCCAAGAAACTTATTATCTCCCACCTCTAACCAACAAGTGGGTGATCTACAAGGCCATCCATAAAGTGCTTCATAGGGTTCCATCCCAATAGTAAATTGGTACGAATTATTATAAGCAAATTCGACCAAAGGGAGATATTATTCCCAACCACCTTTAAAATCAAGCACACACATTTGAAGCATATCCTCCAACATTTGGTTGACTCTTTCTGTCTGCCCATCTGTTTGAGGATGATAAGAAGTACTCAATTTCAATTCGGTTCCCATAGCTTCTTGGAAACTTCGCCAAAAGTGGGACACAAAGATCTTGTCTTTGTCGGAGACTATATTTAGTGGCACCCCGTGGAGTCTAACGACCTCCTCAATAAATAGCCGAGCATAACGAGCGGTATTATAATCGGTACGTACTAGTAGAAAATGTGTCGACTTAGTCAAACGATCAATAATGACCCAAATAGAATCGTGACCACTCTGCGACATCGGCCATCCCGTGATAAAGTCCATTGAGATGCTCTTCCACTTCCACACCGGTATCTCCAAGGGTTGCAACAAACCTGTCGGTCGCTGATGATCTATCTTGACCAATTAACAAGTAGCACATTGGGACATGAACTCGAAAATATCCCGCTTCATGCCCGCCCACTAATATTGACGGCGCATGTCTTGGTACATATTGTCCCCACCAGGATGCACTGAAAACTTGGACCCATGAGATTCAATAATCACGGCCCGTCTTAAATCCCCTTCGTCCAGGACAATGAGTCTCCCGTGGAAACGTAATCCACCCTCCGAACTTATTGAGTAGGATTCTGCTCCCTCGGTTAATAATTGATGTATACGGTCCTGACAGCCTTTGTCCCTTCCTTAGGCCTCTACGACCCTTGCCACAATAGTAGGCGTGATGGTCAACACTGACGTAAATGCCCTAGCAACCGCGTCCTCCTGACTAAGCTCCTTCCATTTGGCTTTCCATACCTCTGCTAAGTCCCCCTCGGGCTTTCGACTTAAAGTATCCGCCACCACATTTTCCTTGCCCAGGTGATAGTGGATGTCGAACTGATAGTCTTTCACAAACTCTAGCCATCGGCGTTGTCCCATATTTAAATACTTTTGGGAAGACAAATATTGCTATGATTTGTGGTCCGTGAAAAGACTAAATTTCTCCCCTAGGAGATAATGCCTCCAAATATTCAAGGCAAAAACTACCGCGACAAGTTTCAAATCATGCATCAGATAATTCCTCTCATGGGGCTTTAGCTTGCGAGAAGCATAAGCAATAGCCCGTCGCTCTTGTTTAAGTACACCTCCCAATCCTTATTGATATGCGTCAGTGAAGACTAAATATTCCAATCCCGGCCTTGGCAACGTAAGGACTGGAGCAGAAGTCAACCTATCCTTGAGCTCGTCAAAAGCTGACTGACAAGAATAGTCCCATACAAACCTCACCCCTTTCCGGGTTAAATTTATTAAAGGACTAGCAATTTTAGAGAAACCCTTGATAAACTGGCGGTAATAACCCGCCAAATCCAGAAAACTACGAATCTCGGTAGGTGTCGTGGGCTGACCCCACTCCCTCACCACAACCACTTTACTTGGGTCTACCGAAATACCCTGGGATGTCACAATATGACCTAGAAACTGTACTTCCTGCAACCAAAATCCACACTTCTCAAACTTGGCATACAACTGATGATCCCTTAACCTTTGCAGGACCAACCGCAAATGAGTAGCATGGTCAGATTCTGTCTGAGAATACACTAGAATATCATCAATGAACACAATGACAAACTGGTACAGGAAGTCTCGAAACACCCTATTCATGAGGTCCACAAACATGGTGGGGGCATTGGTTAGTCCAAAGGGCATAACCAAAAATTCATAGGTCCCATATCCCGTTAGAAAAGCGGTTTTGGACACATCTTTCTCCCGTATCCGCAACTGGTGATACCCTGTCCTCAAATCTATCTTAGAGACGTACGACGCTCCCCTAAGTTGATCAAACAAATCATCAATTCGAGGTAATGGGTATTTGTTTCGGATGGTGACTTTATTCAACTCTCTGTAGTCAACACATAACCGGAGAGAACCGTCCCTTCTCTTCACAAATAACGCCGGAGCGCCCCACGATGACGTACTACGCCTAATAAACCCTTGATCTAGCAAGTTTTGAATCTGATCTATTAACTCTCTCATCTCAACAGGAGCCATACGATACGTACCTCTCACAATCGGTCTCGTTCCCGACGCTAAATCAATCACAAATTCAATCTCCCTACTAGGAGGCAAACCCGGTATTTCCCGAAAAGCATATTCAAAATCTCTAACAACTGGAATATAATCTAGAGAAACAACTACATCCCGAGAAGTCTCCTCCGTAATACAATACAAATAAGTGCTAGTACCTCCTTCTAAGCGAGGCATAACAACTAAAAACATTTGCTGCCCCGGAATGGCAAAAACTATACTCTTCCCATAGCAATTAACTATCGCATGATACTTCACTAGATAATCCATACACAAAATTACATCATACCCGACCATGTCAAGGACGATCAAATCGGCCTCAAAACACAAGTCACCAAGATTAATTCTTATTTTCTTACAAACAAAGAAAATGAGTGAACCATCACCCATAGAAGATTCAACACTAGTGAAGGTACTCTCTGCATATTTAATCAACTCTGTAGTCTGAGCAAAACTTCTAGAAATAAACGAGTGTGTCGCACCCATATCAAACTATTCACGACCCATGTGCCCCTGAATGAGAAACTTACCCTCAATAGCTGGCGGCGCCGGTGGAGCCGGTGGAAGCATAACATCCTAAATATGATAAACAAGCCCATATTGTAGCTGACCCTGTTGTGGAGGGACAATCGGATTAGGTAACTATGGTGGTAACTGAACCTGTGGATGCTGAGGAACCCTAGGAAGATGACCCCCAACCAGCTGAGGACACTCCTTCTTGTAATTACCCGCCTCTCCATTTTGGAAGCACCGACCCGTCATATTTTCTTGATTTCGGCCCCGGTTATTTCTAAACTGGGTAATGCCTTGGCCTGGTTGGCCCCTACCCCCATGACCACCCCGACCTATTTGTTGTTGTTACGGGGCACCCTGACCGTCCCTAACATTACTTCCACCCACATTGAACCCACCGAAACGTTACCTTTTAGACAAGTCCCCTTGCTGGGGATCCCTTTCTTTTTGCTTATTACCCGAAGATTAAGACTAGGGAAATGCTCGTCCTCCTATCCCATTGCCTCCAGGTTTTCCTGCGTGTCCCACGATTATAGCTTTCTTACTACCTTGGACATATAACTGATGTTCTCTGCAATGAAGTAACGCCGCATTCATCACATCTCCAAAAGTCTACAAAGCTGGATTACCTAACAAATGTTGCCTTATTCTCTAGTTTAAACCTCCCACGAACTTTGATATTTTTCTCTCTTCTGGAGTCACCTTATTCGGTACAAAACTCGCTAACCCGGTGAACTCTTCTTCATATTCTGCAACATATCTCTCACCTTGTACCACATCCTGAAGCTTCCTTCTCATCTCCCTTTGAACTGCGGGAGGGAAATACTTCCGATCAAACAGAACCCAAAAATCATTAATTGTCATAGTATCCCTCTGCTCCGGCACAGTCATCGACTCCCACCAATGTCGTGCAGCTCCAACAAGTTTGAAAGTAGCGAGGATTTGTTTCTTTTCCTCACCACATTCCACCATATGCAGATGGCGTTGCATATGCTTCTTCCACTGATTATCTACTATGACATCAGAACCTCCTTGTAATTCCGGGGGATGACCCTTTAAAAAGGACTCCCTAACCCTCTCCCACGGAGATGATCCCACAAGATCTTGTACCTCTGGAGCTCGTTGTTGTTGAGCTTGTGGCATTTACTGAACCACGGCAGTCATAGCTGCGTTGACCGCTTGGGCCACAATGTTTGCTACATCACAGCATTTATATTTCCTTGTGGAAGTAGTGGAGGATCAACACCCTCTTCTACGACTCCATTCCTTCTAGCAGGGCGGCCTCTCTTAGGCGGAATGTCAGACGAAGAAACAATAGAGTTAGAATACTATTTAAAACAATCTATTTTGCAGGAGATCATATACATAGACAACAAAACAATCCTAACGTTAAGCTTTATATCAAAGAACACTACGGTAGAACGTGACAAGTCCGCATAGATCCTAAAGACTCTAGAACCTGATGCTCTGATACCATCTGCGACAACCTGCTCATCAAAATAAGGGGTGGCCGGCCCGATACTTAAATAAAACCGGAATTATAGATGGATCATCCTCAACATCACAATAATACTATAAGTATGCGGGATAACCACCCTATTTTTTAGAAAAACGGGTTGCCAGAAATTTTATTTTATAAGTTAAAGAAAGAATTTAACAACCCAATTTGAAAAGAAAGTGGAAACGCCAAAGAACTTATATTACAACAGTAACAAGTTTACAATAAAGGGACCGAATATTTTGTCGATCAACAGTCTATACAAACCAGATATAACAAGTTCATTAAGTTACATAATACATTACATTAGACAATTACAAAATCTTGGGCCACACGCCCGAGTAGATGACCCGATCATAACAAGAGTACAAAAATGAAGGCATCTATATCAACATATCCCGTAATATCTGCAAAGTATCACGGCTCCCCAAAAACACAGGAATAGGAAAGTTAGAACGGACGTCCTTACGGCGGAGCACCTGGGCGGATATAAGATTCATGCACAACAAGAAATATGAATAGGTCAGGGCCCAGTTTTATATGATCACCAGATAAATAAAGAGTATGAGAAGAGTGCGCTTGCGTTCAAATAAGGAAGTTATTTAATTAAACACAGTTTTTACCACTTAAGTCCTAAACATGCATCTATATGTGATTAAATACGACGGTGAAACATGCAAAAAACACATATATGAGGAAAAATCCCCAACGGGGCAAAACCTTTTATTTTCACAATAATTTTTGTAAGAGAACGACTTATAACGGATTACAATGAAAATACAAGTGACACAGAAATACCCTCGGGTGTCGGTTCTGTTGTCGGCGGCTGGAACAATCCCTTTTCAGTAGGGCAGCAGTTACGAAGAGAACGGCTTCCTCACAAAGTACTCCAGATGAGTAAATGATCTTCTTGAAGGTTTAAAAATTCACACACATATATGGGAATGGTTTTGTGAATCAAAAAAGGTTTTGAAAACCTTAAAAGGTGAAGTCTTATTCTGGACAGATTTCGCAGAATATTGAGATATTTATACAAAAATCGAGGCGGTGGCTCGTTCGAACGAGATAGCATGTCGCTCGAACGAAGGACAAAAGTCGTTTGAACGATATCGCACGACATGTCTATCTCGCGCGAATGACTTGCAAAGTCGCTCGAGCGATCTCGTCGATCGAGGCCATTCGCTTCTACACTTAGAAAAATTCTGCTTTTGATAAAAAATAAATCCAGAATTCAAAAATAATTTTCAAAAACAATTCCCAAATATTTATGCAAATATTTAAAGTTCCAATAAAACATTTTACTGATAAGTCATAGTGGAGTAGTGGGAATGAGCTGAGCAGCACGTTGCATGTAGCATGATGCACGTGAAGAAAGTGGTTGCATTGAATTCGGATACAGGCCGTCGAGGATGATCGTGTTGACGTGCCGAATGTAGCGGTATCAGACATATGAACTGTGATCTAGGAGAAAAATAGAAAATTCCTAGATTCTACCCCGGACAATTATAGAATTATGTCCTTACAGAGTATGACAGTTATGAACAGATAATCATGATTTATAAAGATACGAATCTACCTACACAATTCAATGCATAAGGTAAGGCAATTTAAATGATCAGGAATTTTTATTTTGTTATACAACGGGATATGCAGACTATCATTAATTAAAATCTCATCATTTACTCCGTTCCATTTCCTTGTTCCATTTCTCAATTATGAAACATAATCACAATTATATGCACTTTATGGCATTTATCGTCCATCAAGTCCCACTTGATTTAGAACAGTTATATTTACATACATATAACGATTCTAAGACCGTCCCTCTGGGTTTCCCCACAGACGCGCCCCTAAATGGCTATCGTCTTCGAGGGCCTATCAACAAGACAACTTGGGCACCTAACGCAACGTCGGTAAGTGGCCATATGCCTACGGGAGAGTCATAACCACACCCAGAATTACCTCCCCATCGCAAAAAACATACATAATAATCGATCATATGGCCGTGGACTATAGTCTCCCTGCATTCAATAGTCAGGGGACATCACCTCATGCGCGTCCTTCCCCTATGATAGCATTTCAAGAGGTGTGTTTAAGTAAATTATCATTTACTATATTCATTTCCATTTTCATTTCATTTTCATTTCCATTTTCCATGTGCATGTTTTATTTTATCCGAAACCATAATCATTTAATATCATTATTTTCTTTCATCATGTACTACGTTCCCAAATTAGTCTCCAAGAGATCACCATACTTCTACAAGTCACAAGGTTTTATATACCTCAATTGAGCCCCTTAAGTCCCCCAATATATATCTTTACAACTCCTAAACTCAAGCTAACTTATTAAGGAAAATAATACTTTATTATCTATTTGTAAGTCCCCGAAACAACCCCATCTAATGCATTGGTGATCTAGGGAAATGACCCAACTCATTTAAGACTTTATGACTCTAAGTTTACTCCATACAAGAATATTCTTAGGCCCTAAGCCTAAAAGAAAAGGATAAAAATTGAGTTGGAAAAACAACTCAAAACAACCTGATTTCGAATCGATTCGCCCTAGGGCCGAATCGATTCGCCCCAAGCAGCGAATCGATTCGCCCAAAAGAGAATCGATTCGGATGATAAATCCAACTTTCTTCTTCAGCCGAATCGATTCGGCCTTAACCCGAATCGATTCGGGTTAGTAGACCTGTAGGATGAACCCTTAGTGAATCGATTCGCCCTAGGGCCGAATCGATTCGCCCCAGCGATTTTGCCAAGAGTGGATTACGGGTTAAGAACCTTAGTTTTTCCCCAAAACTCAAATCTCTTCCATTTTTACACACATCCACCAACATTAATCTACCCCAAATCATCCTACATGATTATCAACTACTATAATCCACAATATCATCAACATAAACCATAATTAGGGCTCAAACACCATAAAATCCATATTTGTTCATTTGGGTCTAATACACAACTATCACACAATTTACTCATCTTAAACCATATATTAGCAAGTAGAAAACTTGCCTTGAGGTAGAAATATCAGATTTCTTTATGGTAGCAACAATCCGAAGCCTCAATCTTCAATCTCTCTCTCTTTTCTCCACAAGTTATTTTCTTCTCCCTTTCTCTCTAGGTTAGTAAATACACTTAAGAGAATAAAATGAAATGTAAGACTAAATCGTGGCTTTAGTCTAAAATTCCCAACTTAAATGGTTAATACCACATTAAAAGTGACTCACAACTACACATTTAAGCCATAACCATTCAAAAGTGCCCAAAACATAAAAATACAATGTGGCACTCATTTCGACTATCTTGCACATTTCGGGATTAACTACACCCTCTAAATTGGCATCCGACAATTTTACAAATCATTTCATGTTCCGATTTCATTTAAACCATAAATGTCATTTAAAACATATGACACTATAAAACGTAGCATGATGATATTTACTTACACATACAGTAAATATGCAAAAATTTAGTAAATATTAACTTTCAACTCATTCAATTAATGTTTACTCTATTATCCAACATTTTATATAATTACTTCACACAGTAAATTAATTATAAAATAAGTTCTCAAAAGAGAGGGTTGTTACAAATTCTAATAATAAAGTACCAAGCACTAGTTAATACAAACACACAAAATTCAGTAGAGATAAAAATAGCTACAAAGGATGTAAGGACAAATTTCCAATCGAGTCAAGTTGTATGTAATTGGGATTATTTTGGACAAAACGATTGAGTCATAGGATAGACTTTGTGTTGTTAATTCCTTGAGCCTATAACGTTGTTTAATGAAGATGTAAAAGCCAAGCTTCAAAGATTGGATACATCGTACAATGTTTAGTGCCAAGTTGTAACAACCCTCGATTCTGGGAGGCAAATTTTATATTAATTCACCGCATAAGGTAATTATATAAAATGTGGGGACTGGAGTAAATATTAATTAAATGAAATAGAAGTAAGTATTTACTGGGATGTTGCATATTTACCATATATGTAGGTAAATATCCTCATGTTGTATATTTTATAGTGTCATGTATATTAAATGACATTATGGTTTATATGTTAGTGGGACTCTAAATGAATTATAAAATTTTCCGGACGCCAGTTTAGAGGGTGTAGTTAGTCTCGGATGGTGCGAGACAGTCAAAATAAGTGTCATATTGTGTTTTTGTGTTTCGGGCACTTTTACCTGGTTTTAGCTTAAATGTGTATTTGGGAGTCATTTTAATGTAGTATTAACCATTTAAGTTGGGAGTTTTAACTTAAGACACGGTTTTAGTCTTCTAAATCCCCTAATTTCCTCATTTTATGTCTTCCACTTAGAGAGAGAAGGAGATAAAGAGAGCTTGGGAGAAAAGAGGAGAAAGAAGAGAAAAATGAAGATTGAAGATGGATTGTTGCTGCTACTCAAGGAAATCTGAATTTGCAACCCTAAAGCAAGTTTTCTACTTACTAATATGTGATCTAAGATGAATAATTTGTATGATGGTTGTGTATTTGCATTTATGGATCACAAATGGAATTCATGGGATTTAAACCCTAATATTAGTTTTGATGATAAAATTGTGAGTTTTAATAAGTTATAAATCATGTAGGATAGTTTTTGGGTAGATAAAATTTGTTGGTTGTGTTCAAAATGAAAGAGATTTGGGTTTAGCTTTTGGAAGAAGGAAGAACCCTAGGTCTGCTATGACCGGTCGACCGCGGTCCCAGGACCGGTCGATCGGGCCTTCGGGGGCAGGTTTACTGCTTTTCTACAAAGACATAAAATTCTTGCGCGGTCGACCGCGGTCCCCTGACCGGTCGACCGACCATTCCATTTTGAGCTTTCTGCTTTTCTCCGTAGGCAAAACCTTGAGACGCGGTCGATCGCGGTCTTGGGACCGGTCGACTGGTTCCCTATTTTTCATCTTTAAACCTTATTTTTTTTGTTTCCTAGTTTTATTCTCTTTAATAGGAACTAGGAACCTTTTTGTAGGAAGTAAACTTGGAGTCCTAGAGTTCTTGATGAGTGAGATATTACCCTAGATTAGAAATGGTTTAGGCGGGGTTTTTCGGGGTTATGCCTATTGATGTTAGGGCATTCTTTCTTCTAGTTCATTTCTTTTAAACTAGGGGATGCATTATTATGTTTGGGAGACCTTAGAAGCTCATTGGAGCTATGTTATTCTTGATGGTTTATAATATCTATCAACGAATCTTGGGAGAATAATTAAAAGTCTATTTATTCTTTGAGGTCAAAATGTCAATGTAAATACGTATGGCCCCGGATTTAAAAAGGCGAAATATTTACAAAATGTAAATGAATATGGTTTCGGATAAATGGAAATATACATTTGCTAAAATGTAATTGGATATGGAAATTGATGGTAAATGATAATTTACTTAATCTTTAACATGATAAATGGTAATTTGGTTAAACACACCTCTCTAAATGACATCATAAGGGAAGTTCGCGCACTTGGTGATGCCCTTTGGCTAATGAATGCAGGGTGGATATAGTCCTAGGCCATATGTGCGATTATGTTATATTTTCTGCGCTGGTGAGGGGATTCCGGGTGTGGTCTTGACTCTCCCGCAGGCATATGGTCGCTTCCCGACGTTGCGTTATGAGCCCAGGTTGTCTTGTATAGATAGGCTCTGGAAGATGATGGTCATTTAGGGGCGCGCCTAGTGGGGAAACTCGGAGGGGCTGTCTTAGAATCGTTGTATGCATAAGAATATAACCATTCTAAATGAAGTGGGACTTGATGTATGATAAATGCCGTAAAGATCATTTAATGTTGATTATATTCCTGCTAAGGAATGGAAATGCCAGGATGGGCATGTAATTAAAATAAAATCCACAAAGAGCTTAAAATTGAGATAAAAGACATAAAGAGCTTATAGTTATAGATATATTTTCCTGTTGAGGAATAAACTATGACATGAATCAGTGTATATGATGGAAGTTTTAATTATGTTAATCTTTCTTTTCTCCTGCTTAGTTAAATTAACTCATGCTTTTCTTTGTTGTTTTAGCTTATGTTTAGAACTGTGTAGATAGATTTTATTTTCCTAGCATGATTTTATTCATAACTGCCATACTCTTTATTCTTCTGGTAATCATATAGAACCGGGCCCTGACCCGTTTACACTTCTTGTTGCATATGCATCTTGTCTCCGCTCAGGTACTCCTCCGCAGGGATGCCTGATTTGAATTCCTATTTCGTTATCCTCGACGAGCCGTGATGCATTGCTGGTGTTACGGGACACAATTGGTATAGACGTTTTCATTTTGTATTCTAGTTAAGATCAAGTCTTTTATTCGGGCAAGGGGCCCAAGCTTTTGTAAAAGTCTAATGAAATGTAATATGTAACTTATTGAACTTGTGTATTATTGGTGTATCAGTTTGGTGACCGGTAACATATTCAGTCTTTTTATTGTATTCTTGTTATATTATTTATATATGTCTTGGGGTTTCTCCTATCTTTTCAGGATTTGGGTTGTTTAAATTCTCTCTTTAACTTTAAAACAAAATTTTTGGCAACCCGTTTTTTGAAATATTGGGTGGTTATCCTGGATACTCTATATTTTTATTGTGATGCTGAGAATGATTTCCATCTATGATTCCGTTATATTGGAGTATTGGGCTGGCCATCCCTTATTTTGGTGAGCGGGTTGTCACAGATGGTATCAGAGCATCAGATTCTAGAGTCCTTAGGAATCTGTGTGTGAACGCCTTAAGTTTCTCGCGTTGCTCCTGACTTGAAATAGATCCTTAGGATTAAGATCGTTGGTTTCTCTTGTGAGATTTCGTTCTTTTGCCTTGAGGTAGAATTTATAGAATCTTTTGCGCATTCGTGTGAGAGTAGTAGGTCGATTTAAGAAGGGCGTCATGAGAAGGAACTACTAAGGACTGTAAATTGTGGTCGGGGATGAGGACCGTTCTGGAGGTCGCTCTCTTTTTGTAACACCTCCTTGTCTTACTACTGCGACGACTAATTACATTTGATGTAGTTTCCTAAGTACCGCTAGAAGCGGAAAGTGGTACTAAGCTTGAGATTTCAAGCGATGTTAGATTGGAGTGGAGAAGTGCCCTGAAGTAGGTTGGAGGAAAATCCTTCACCTGTAGGAGTAGTATAGAGGTGGTGAAAATGTGGCCACCATATTCGAGTGTGCCAGAAGTTTTGCCCGTGGAGAAAACCGATAGATACTTTCTATTGTAAGTTTCTCCGGGATAACTGGACTGAGGAGGAGGTGAATTCTCGAGTGTTCACTGAATGCTCGGCTAAAGGCCGACTGTGAATAAAGTGTTGTACGGTTAGGGAGACCGTGCATCATAGAATGATAGGCTCCAGAATAAGTGTTGTTAACACTTTTGATGGATAAATGATTATGAAACCCTTTGGTGGGTGTCCGCCTGTGGAGGTTTCATTGAACTGAGGAAGAGGAGGCCGAGAGCGTGTCCTCTTTTATTAAGTAAGTAAGAGGGACTGTGTGGGCAATTGTTGTTAGCCAAAGTTGGAACAATGGTTAGGATATGGAGTCTGAGAACCATTAGTATTGACCCAGAGTGATTGGCATGAATTGTTGGTGGGAATTCCTCTTTATTAGTGGGTGGTGTATTCCTTAGGATAAGACTTAGTAGTATTTTATCCATTGTAGATTCGGGTGTGTAGTTTGAGCTCGTTGTAGTATTGACGCGATTATAGAAGAGTAATTATATGACTTCTGTGGTAGGGAAGTTTTATGATTTCTTCACTCGTTATGAAACGAGTGATGATATTTTAAAGGTATATGTGTTATATGTGATGTGTGGTATGAGTGTTCTATTGCTTGTTTGCATTGTATGTGGTTGTTATGACTTATCTCCACGACCAACAAAGTTAAGTAGTAATGCATAGGAGGGGTTCCTTGTTTGGATTCCGCTTTTGCGGGACGCTCCACGCGTGAACCTTAACGACGTTGGGAGTGGAGAGATGCCATTTTTCCTTTCTTTTATTTTATGTATTATTTTATGTATAATACGCGAGTAAAGGTATTTTGGTTGGTTTGGGGTGATAGCAAGCAAATAAAATTGTAAGGCTATCTTACTTCTAGTTCAAAATGGAACTAGTTATTCTATAATTTCCCTCCTGGATACAGGTTGAGACTTTATATAAGTGGATCGAGGTAGGTAGCAGATTTTGTTATTCATTTTATTACCTTGTGTGAGTGTTTGATTATTTGTTTGTTCTGTTTATGCATGTTACGCTTATCTCCATGATCAACTAGTTAAGTAGGCATGTGTCGGAGGGGTTCCTTGTTTGGATTTCGCTTCGGCGAGACACTCCGCCGCATGAACACTTAATAATGTTGTGATTGGAGAGATGCTATCCTTTTCTTTCGCTTTTATTTTATTTATTTTGTGATTAGAAATGGGATTGGAAGGATTAGTCGAGAATCACTTAGTAGAGTGATTAAGGACTATTGTAGTGCGAGATAGAAGCACTGTATATAGTTCTATCCTCTGATCGATGTGAGGGAGACTGAGATACGAAGTCGAATTGAGACTTCGGGACTTTGCCTTGATAAGAAGGCCCTGTTTATATAAGGAGATATGTATTTGAAAGGCTTCACAGGAAGTGAATGTCTGGTCAGTTAAAATCTTTAATAATGCTATGGTAAGACGTAGAAGTATAATTTTGTTGAAATAATTGCAAGTTAAAATTTATCGATCCCAATTATGTGTTTTAGACCGTCACATCCTAATGACCGACAATGCGAGGTAGTAGTGTAACGGGAGGGTTCCTTGTTTGGATTTTGCTTCGACGAGACGTCCCACGCACGAAACCAAGCGAATGTTGGGAGTTGAGATAGGTCTTGGGCACTAGGGATATATTTAGTATTATATGCTTACGATTTAGGTAGATATATATAGATAGACTTTAGAATTTATTAGAACTTTAGGGCTATTAGGGTATGTGATGTTAATTCAGGAAGGTAGTAAGGTGTGGACCACGAATGAGGCGGGGGTTGGGATTTGATCCCTAGGAACGAGATTTATGGGGTCTCGAGAGGTTTGGTAAGTTTGGCAGAAATAGAGGAGGCCTTTCTTAGAAATAGTGTTACGTTGGAACTTCACTTCCGGGGAGTTAAAAGGATGGGTGGACCCTCACTCCTGAGCCCATGATAGTGAGCTCGAGAGTGGGTGTAATGAAGAAGTTTCTGCCAGGTTGGGGAGTAGTGATACTGGAGCTTAGACCCATTGTTTATGCATCTCACAAGCTTAAACTTGTGGGAAGTATTATTCCATACTTGAATTAAAATTCATTGTGGTAGTGATCACCTTAAATAGATAAGGCACTACTTCTTGGGCAAGACATCTGGTCTTTCTCTCTAGCAACAAGTTGTTGCAATATGTCGTGGGAGAAACTGAGTTGGTGCTCAGAGTTCAGAAGGACTAGTGATTGGATATTTTCTCATTCGCTAAGGGAATGCGATCTGGGTGGTAGGTGCATCGAGTAGAAAACCCGTCGGAGATATTGGTGAGGGCATAGGAAGCCAAATGAAACAAACATGACTAGGTAGACTTTGTAGTAAGAATATTCCAGTCTATGATTGATCACTTCCCCTACTCGCGTGAAGAGGAGTAGCGGTGAAGTGAAGAAGGGTATGTTCATAGACGTTTGCATTTTAGTGCCGGGACCGTTCTGGTCATGATCCTATTTGAGAAAATGGTTGATCGTTCGACCAGACTGGTGCATTTCCGACCATTTTAATTGGACTTCATGTAGAAGAGTACGCTCCATTCTTGATGAAGGAATGGTAGGACCGTAGTAGGTGCCTATTAAAATAGGGTGGATCGAGACTTGATATTCGTGTCGGAGGTTTGGTAAAAAATTTCCATGAAGTAATGGGAACCGTATGGAAATGGAGTATACCTTACCCCCTAACGCGGATGAACGAAGGGAGGAGGTTGACTTAATGTCGAAAGGCATATCTTGAATGTACGCCTTAGAATACATGACTGACGGAGCAGTAGTGTGTATGGATGGAAATCCCTGTACAACCATTAGGCTTTCGAATGGCCTTATGGATCATTTCCTAAGGCATTGGCATTGTGAGTGGCCTAGCGTGGTCGGTGGTGTATTTCGCATACTCGTTGGAAGGAACCAACGGGTAATATGTTCCCTGGACTTGGAGTGGTCTCGAGACATTTCTTTAAAGATTTGGCTTTTAAGCCATACACCTTGATGAGATACGTCAATGCGGGGGAAAGTTGGGTAGCGTTGGGTTAAGCCACTTAGAGTTGGTATGGGTACCCCGAGGGGAGAGGCAACATGATTCTGGAAGTTGGGCGATTTGTGCTGAGTGATGTGGGCATCGCCTTCCGCCGTAGGAAGCTAGAATCGATAGTTAGTGAGGAAACGTTTTGTGCTATGCTAGAGCACAAATGATGTAGACTGAGATCGATAGGGTCGATCTTAGTCCGAGTCCATTTGGGACGTTGCGATAACTAGGGGTTTGTTTAGGATGGTAGAATCCTAGTTTAGAGTAGTATACCCTTTATGAGAGTTGGGTATGCCCGAATTTTGGGGGCAAAATTCCCTCTTAAGGGGGGGAGTATGTAACAACCCTCGATTCTGGGAGGCAAATTTTATATTAATTCACCGCATAAGGTAATTATATAAAATGTGGGGACTGGAGTAAATATTAATTGAATGAAATAGAAGTAAGTATTTACTGGGATGTTGCATATTTACCATATATGTAGGTAAATATCCTCATGTTGTATATTTTATAGTGTCATGTATATTAAATGACATTATGGTTTATATGTTAGTGGGACTCTAAATAAATTATAAAATTTTCCGGACGCCAGTTTAGAGGGTGTAGTTAGTCTCGGATGGTGCGAGACAGTCAAAATAAGTGCCATATTGTGTTTTTGTGTTTCGGGCACTTTTACCTGGTTTTAGCTTAAATGCATATTTGGGAGTCATTTTAATGTAGTATTAACCATTTAAGTTGGGAGTTTTAACTTAAGACACGGTTTTAGTCTTCTAAATCCCCTAATTTCCTCATTTTATGTCTTCCACTTAGAGAGAAAAGGAGAGAAAGAGAGCTTGGGAGAAAAGAGGAGAAAGAAGAGAAAAATGAAGATTGAAGATGGATTGTTGTTGCTACTCAAGGAAATATGAATTTGCAACCCTAAAGCAAATTTTCTACTTACTAATATGTGATCTAAGATGAATAATTTGTATGATGGTTGTGTATTTGCATTTATGGATCACAAATGGAATTCATGGGATTTAAACCCTAATATTAGTTTTGATGATAAAATTGTGAGTTTTAATAAGTTATAAATCATGTAGGATAGTCTTTGGGTAGATAAAAGTTGTTGGTTGTGTTCAAAATGAAAGAGATTTGAGATTTGGGTTTAGCTTTTATAAGAAGGAAGAACCCTAGATCTGCTATGACCGGTCGACCGCGGTCCCAGGACCGGTCGACCGGGCCTTCGGGGGCAGGTTTACTTCTTTTCTACAAAGGCATAAAATTCTTGCGCGGACGACCGCTGTCCCCTGACCGGTCGACCGGCCATTCCATTTTGAGCTTTCTGCTTTTCTCCGTAGGCAAAACCTTGAGATGCGGTCGACCGGTTCCCTGTTTTTCATCTTTAAGCCTTATTTTTTTTGTTTCCTAGTTTTATTCTCTTTAATAGGAACTAGGAACCTTTTTGTAGAAAGTAAACTTAGAGTCCTAGAGTTCTTGATGAGTGAGATACTACCCTAGATTAGAAATGGTTTAGGCGGGGTTTTTTAGGGTTATGCCTATTGATGTTAGGGCATTCTTTCTTCTAGTTGATTTCTTTTAAACTAGGGGATGCATTATTATGTTTGGGAGACCTTAGATGCTCATTGGAGCTATGCTATTCTTGATGGTTTATAATATCTATAAACGAATATTGGGAGAATTATTGAAAGTCTATTTATTCTTTGAGGTCAAAATGTCAATGTAAATACGTATGGCCCCGGATTTAAAAAGGCGAAATATTTACAAAATGTAAATGAATATGGTTTCGGATAAATGGAAATATACATTTGCTAAAATGTAATTGGATATGGAAATTGATGGTAAATGATAATTTACTTAATCTTTAACATGATAAATGGTAATTTGGTTAAACACACCTCTCTAAATGACATCATAAGGGAAGTTCGTGCGCTTGGTGATGCCCTTTGGCTAATGAATGCAGGGTGGATATAGTCCTAGGCCATATGTGCGATTATGTTGTGTTTTCTGCGCTGGTGAGGGGATTTCGGGTGTGGTCTTGACTCTCCCGCAGGCATATGGCCGCTTCCCGACGTTGCGTTATGAGCCCAGGTTGTCTTGTATAGATAGGCCCTGGAAGATGATGGTCATTTAGGGGCGCGCCTAGTGGGGAAACTCGGAGGGGCGGTTTTAGAATCGTTGTATGCATAAGAATATAACCATTCTAAATGAAGTGGGACTTGATGTATGATAAATGCCATAAAGATCATTTAATGTTGATTATATTCCTGCTAAGGAATGGAAATGCCAGGATGGGCGTGTAATTAAAATAAAAGCCACAAAGAGCTTAAAATTGAGATAAAAGCCATAAAGAGCTTATAGTTATAGATATATTTTCCTGTTGAGGAATAAACTATGACATGAATCAGTGTATATGATGGAAGTTTTAATTATGTTAATCTTTCTTTTCTCCTGCTTAGTTAAATTAACTCATGTTTTTCTTTGTTGTTTTAGCTTATGTTTAGAACTGTGTAGATAGATTTTATTTTCCTAGCATGATTTTATTCATAACTGCCATACTCTTTATTCTTTTGGTAATCATATAGAACCGGGCCCTGACCCGTTTACACTTCTTGTTGCATATGCATCTTGTCTCCGCTCAGGTACTCCTCCGCAGGGATGCCTGATTTGAATTCCTATTCCGTTGTCCTCGACGAGCCGTGATGCATTGCGGGTGTTACGGGACACAATTGGTATAGACGTTTTCATTTTGCATTCTAGTTAAGATCAAGTATTTTATTCGGGCAAGGGGCCCAAGCTTTTGTAAATGTCTAATGAAATGTAATATTTAACTTATTGAACTTGTGTATTATTGGTGTATCAGTTTGGTGACCGGTAACATATTCGGTCTTTTTATTGTATTCTTGTTATATTATTTATATATGTCTTGGGGTTTCCCCTATCTTTTCAGGATTTGGGTTGTTTAAATTCTCTCTTTAACTTTAAAACAAAATTTTTGGCAACCCGTTTTCTGAAATATTGGGTGGTTATCCTGGATACTCTATATTTTTATTGTGATGCTGAGAATGATTTCCATCTATGATTCCGTTATATTGGAGTATTGGGCTGGCCACCCCTTATTTTGGTGAGCGGGTTGTCACACAAGGTTGTCTTCACATTTCTCTAGGGTCTCACAGGTTTGAAAGAGTATTAATTATGACACCTTGGAAATATTTTAAGGGTGTTGGTTTTTGTTTTAACAAGTTTGGAAAAATTTTTGATTATTTTTTTATAAAAGAAAAATAATTTTAATTTTATCTCATTTTAATGAGAATAAGGCTCATTCAAATGAAATCTTGATTTCATTCGAATGAACTTATTCTTCATTCAAAGGACATTCTGAACTCGTGAGAATGGATATTGAACGAACATCAAATGAGGTTTCGTTTCCAGGATTTTTTGACCTCCTTCAAAAGAGATTTCAATATCGTTCGAATGAAATGCAATTCTTCTTCGAATGACTTCAGTTTTTGTGCGAACGAGCCGTCTCCTTGAAATTCATGCAGTCAATATTTAAGGTGTTGTAGTTTCAGAATTTATAAGAACTTTTGTAAAAAATTTATTTTTTACATGTTTGCAAAAGTTCCAAACCCTAAGTTTCACCCTATATGTTCAAAGATCCAAGAATTATAATTCATATGCTTTAAGATCTTGAAATTGGGCACCAAAGTTTGGTTCTTTCATCTAGAAATCACTTTTTTGTACGGTGGGCTCCGTGTATGCTATTTACGGTGTTTGGCAATTGCTAAGCTTCATTGATGGATAACGAGGCACGCCTGGACTCGTGTGTTGTGGCATCTTGCATAAGGGGACTCCTTCATTTCATTGTGGAGGAGCTTTCAAATATTTAAGAGCGTAAAGGCTTGTGGGGAATCGAGTCGTTGTGTAAGTCTACTGTTATCTTTTGTAATTTTTCATCATAGTGAACTGTTTGGTGGGCGGTCTGAGGTTTTTCCGTTTGTGATTTTTCTTGTACATTGGCATCTTTTGGTTGATTTATTTATTTTATCTTCTATCACCTAAGATGCATGCTTTAGGGTAAAAAGACAAAACTTGGTAAATTATTTTTTCACAAGAAAGATTTAAAATTGGTGCTAAGTTTAACTGGGTTAATTTCGTTTAAGGATTCAATTTTTAAAACCTTAAAAAATATAAAATTATTGGAATTATGTTTGTTCGAACCATCCTTGGCTAAGCACAGACTATAGGGGCATTCTCAAATCGGTATCAGACCTAGAGCACTCAGTTTTTGTATTTTGATAGAGATTAAGGGTCACACAATACATTGCAGTAACAAAGGCCTGTCTCTAATACCTTCGGGGATCACTCACGCGCACTTAATATAGTCCAACATTGTCCTAAACATAAGACCTCATCAAGACAAGAGTTAAATCACCATGTCTACCCATCAATCATATTGCCTACCATACACAAGCCTCTATAAAATAAATATAATGCCCGACCCAGATTTATGGGTTATTCATGGTCAACCCGGTCCGACCCGAGCGTTAGGTGTGAAGTGCAATGAAACAACCTATAAAATATTGCTAGAACAATTTTATTTAATTGACATTTAACTTGTTTAGCATGAGATTTCCATTTATATCAAAGTACGCGAGGGACCCGTGAGAAGTGTCCCCGGAATCCAAGCATGCAGAGCTATAAACGTAAAATAAAAGAGAACACTTACCTGTACAATGCCCTCAAAATACGAAACCGCACCCAACCTGTCGTAACAAAAGGAGGGAATGAGCCCAATGCCCAGTGAAAAAATACAATAATCCAAAATATAATCGAATCATAGAAAGGAGACTCTAACACATCACATCTAACTCGGCATTTATTCCTTGCTTTAACACACTGAGCTAAATCCTTTAAACAAATACCCCTTGTTTAGAAAAAATCATTTCTTTTACCGAAATTATCTCATTGTTCATACCGTTTTGCGTTAGTATTTTTCCTAAAAATCACCTTTCAACACACGCAAGCACCGTGTTAGAAAACACTTATTCTTATTTTGAAAACCTTTCATCAATACACCCTTGTGTTAATTATGGTTTAAACCTCTTTAGGTTGCTTAACTAACCATTTAGACAATACAATTTACCGTTCCTTCACATTATCGACATTAATCTATCTTCACATTTACTTGTCCATGTTATCCTTTATCGGAACATTTATTAGTTTTGTAAAGTTAGGTTGTCTTTTTTTTTATATTCACCATAAAATCCATTTCTTGACATGTTTCACTTTTTATTATCTTTTTCTCGGAATCTTCCAATATTCACATACTTTAATGGGCTCCACACCGCTGGCTATGCTACCATATGCTCTGGCCAGTGATTTTGGGTCTTTTACCCCAGAGCTCTAGGCCCTCCTTAATTATTCCGGTGTCATCCGAGTCCATATTAAAGTGTTTTAACATTTTACAAATGTCCATATTATTCCACTTTTTCTTTATCGGTCGAAGCCAAAACTAGGGGTTTCGCCCCAACTTGTGTTACACTTTAAAATAATCATTTTCTGTCCTTTATACCCGTACATTGATTTTTATTCCAAAAACCTTGTTCATTTAGGACCATTTGTGCAACACCTTTTCCAATATTTTCATTTCATAAAAATGTTCCACTTTACGTAAAATCACCATTTTACCCATTTGTTTCCAAATTTGTCTTTTCCTTAATTTTCATAAGTGTTATTATTTAAAACATTATTAAGTTACCCACACAAAATTTTAAGTGTTTTCAACTCATTAACACTTATTTAACTTTTTATAAGAAATCATTGGACATTTAAGACTACTTTATAAGAAAAACAAAAATTCCTTTATGAATACATGTCGTCTTGAAACCTTACACTTATCACATTTTCAACACCTTTTTCATACACTTTAAGGGCTGAAATTTCTATTTTCTTCATTTTATATTTAAACCCAATAAACCCTCATTAAACTTGTTTATATGTTCATCCTCAAAATACTTCAAGTTTATATGCATGAGAAGATGGAATTTAAGTCCAAAATTCCTATTAAAAGGGTCTAACATATGTTTTATTCTAGAAATTTCACAATGTTTGCACAAACATACTTTTCTTGGAAAAGGACATTTTTGCTTCTTTAAAACTTGAATAAAATGTCCATTTAGATAAAAATCCAAATTTTCACAAGAAAACTTTGAAACATTATTTCATAAATTACTCCCAACAAAGTAACATTCTTCCATCATTTTAATTCCATTAAAATGTTTAATACCAAGTTTTCTTAAAATATATCATTTTACTCAAACCACTGAAACCCTTTGTAAACCCATTTTTACAAATCATTAGAAATATCATTTTTATATCATAAATGTATCCTACTCGGACAATTTTAGCTACAAGACCACTAAAATGAAAAATAGAGTCTTAAACTAAGTGTAGAGTTTTCCACCTCAAATGGAGCTAAAAAAATGGTCGATGAAGAAGAAGACAGTGGCACCCCCAACCTCCTAAGGTGGCCTCAACGAGGTGGCCTCAACGAGGTTGCCTTGCGCAACAACCAAGCTCTCTGAGAGCTCCAATAAAACCCCCCACTATGACTCTGTAAAGTTCTACTTCTTCTTCGAAACCACTAACAACAACACCATAAATTCGTAGCCAAGCTCAACCATGGAGAAAATGAGTGTATAAGCCTCACATAAGGTGGAATACTTAGTAAAATATGCGGTATAAGGTGGAAGGGTGGTTGTGTGTGGTGAAAGAGTCTTGGGGGAGGTGAAACATCCTTCAAACTAGAGAGAGATGGAGAGAAAATATTATGGGTTTTAGTGGGATAAGAACCTCTCCACCTATATCTTCTTATCACACAAATAAATCCACAAACCCATTTAAAAACCAAACCCCAAACACAAAATCCCGATTTTGGTCATCTGTGTTCACCAGGAGGCGACACATCATCGATTTAACGATTCGAAATGTGAGAACACACAAGGGCAATTCGATTTAAAAGATTTATGGGCAGGTCATTCGAATGAGAATGGTATCTATTTCAAATGAGATTGCAATCTCATTCGATATCCCATCGAATGACCTTCTTACGAGGTTGGAACCTTATAGAGATGAGGATCGTTGGATTGTAGTTAGATGTCCACTTTGAATGAAATGTGATTTTCGTTCGAACCACTAGTACTCACGTTCAAATGAAAAAAGGAATTCCTTGGAACGACCTTCAAACTCATGCGATCCATAATATTCCTTAAATCTCCAATTCCACACAAAACTTCCAACAATTACCATCAATGCTCAAAGAATAACCAAATAGGGATAAAAGCTCATTTATTAATCCAAAACCCAGGGATTTCATATGATTGAAATTTACATGGGAAAAATAGTAAAATATTGGGCACAAATATTACAATAAATATTCCCATAAGATATATCGAACACGGCTACATAGACATGTGACCCATGGGTAGGAATTGACTAAATCAGCTCATCTACTCACCGAGGTACCATAGCGGTTCGAGTCATACGCACCCCTTATAAATGGAATACCCTTTATTATGTTCGCCATGAGTACTCATGCATGGAATGCATCACATAAAGAACAAAACAATTTATAAACATCTTAACCACATAGTTCGAGTAGCGAGCTAAATTCATCCACTTTAATTGCATTCAAAAGGGATGAAGGAATCCATTCATTTCGTTATATTTAAGTCATCCAAGTAATACTAATAACAAGATAATATGCATCAATTTAGGCCAAGAGTCATTTCAAAACAAATTCTAATTAGCAATTATCAGATAAAAAAAGGGAAATTGCCAAATATTTTAAGGCACCAGTTAACCGCGTGCTTCAGTGTTTTGAAGTTTTCCTCGTACATGTTTTACCTTCTCTAACACAATAAAATTAAATTTAGTCCACTATTAATGACCAGAAAACCTTCATAACATATACACGATGTATCTATTTACAAAACATGATTGGAAATCAATTGTATCATCAAAATCCTTATAACATTTCAAGAACCCAATTAAAACCCATTTTCTCTCTCAAAATTCCTATCATTTGAATTCTCAACCAAGTTATTGCGATTCTCTACATATTATACAATAGATCCTATTGTTTTTAATGAATTATAATAACAAATCAGAACCTATTCAAATTCTAATCAAAACACAATAATTATTGGGAAGGTTTAATTAAAATGATACTAAATCAGCCCTAATTACTTCCTAATTGTCTTATTTATGAAATAGATTGATTTAAATCATATATATAATATTTTAATTACTTAGTTAGGGTTTTTATTCAAATGAATCTGTATAATTTACAACAATTTCAATTGCACAAGAATTCAATGTAGAACTACGGTTTAAATCTTCAAAGTCTTCTTTCTTGCTTTTAGCCCTATTATCTCCAAGATTTTAGATTATAATTTTTGTTTTGTGTTAAAATATTCCTCTTAATGGTTAAATACTAACTATTAAAGCGCTACTTTGTCTTGGGCCTAATTTAAGGTCTTAAGTACCTAATCCAAAAATGCCTCATTTTTAATAGTCTTACCCCTTATAATCCATACCAATAATAGAAAATAATACTATTATTAGCCTCATTAGTCATATTTTTCTTGAATCATAATTAAAATATTTACTAAAGTTTTTACTAGCTCTAAATTCCAAACCTTATTTATATACGAATAAGTAAATTGTGAAATTACATGTCACTCAAGCACACGTTATATTATATTTATTATATAGGGAAAATATGGGGTATTACATTGCTCCCCTCTTTATTCAAGGAATTTCTTCCTCAAAATTTGGAATATACCTAGCTATAATAACTCTGGAAACCTCACCCGTATATCCTCCTCGCGTGCCTAGGTGGACTATTCCATACTACGATGTGCCCATTGAGTAGTGTAATAACATTTGATCATAGGGTCTTCTCTCCACAATCAAGGATACGATGGTGTCTCTCTTCGTAACTAGAATCCTTTTACAACTCCATCCCATCTAGATCTATATGCTGATACTCATCCTCACGCCTCAAGAATTCCTCAGCATGGATATATGAAAAATGTTGTGTACCCTATGAAGGTGATCGGGTAATGCTAAGTGATAAGCCACCAGGACCACTCTCTTAATAATCATGAAGGGGCCTATGTATTGGGGATCCAACTTCCCTTTATTCTATATCTAACCACTACTTTCATTGGGAATACCAACACTTGATCTCCCATTAAGAACTCCAATTTACTCGTCTTAAACTCACAACTCTTCTCACGATCCTGGGGTACCTTCATTCTCTCCCAAATAAATTCCGCTATCTTCGAAGTGTCCTTGATAAGGTTTGGTGCAAACATTTGATGATCCTCTAATCTTGCCTAACAATTAGGTGAATGACATGGTTGTCCGTATAATGCCTCGTACGGTCTGATTTCTATTTTTATAAGTGAAGTCAACAAGCGATAAATGTACATCCTAATTACCCTTACAGTGTAAGATATAAGCCCTGAGAATATCCTCTAAAACTTGAATCAACCATTCTGTCTGGCTATTTGACTGTGGGTGAAAAGTCATTATCAAACTTAGCTAAACTCTCATTATATACTGGAATGCCTTCCAAAAATAGGCGAAAAAAGTGATACCCCTATCTGACACAATTGCTAATGGAACCATATATAGTCTCACTATCTAGGCTATGATTAACTTCATGCACTTGTTTATTGAGTAATCAGTCCTAACGGGTAGAAAATGGGCCACCCTCATTAATATATCCATAATAACCCAAATAGAATCATGATCGCATTATAATTGCAATAACCCAACAATAAAATCCATCGAGATGCTTTCCCATTTCCATTGAGGGATTTATAAAGATTATAACTCTCCAGCTGGTCATTGGTGATCCACCTTTAGCAACTAATAAGTAGCATACTTAGACACAGTTTTCAATATCCCTCTTCATTTCGGCCCACTAATACGATCGCTTCAAATCTTGATACTTCTTGTCCCCTCCAGTATACATCATTTACCATTATCTATGAGCCTCGGCTAACACCGCTCTTTACACTCCTAGATCATCGGGAATTACAAGTCCTGGAACCATATACCCCCACCCAATACTATTGAGAAGGAGGTAACTTTACCCTTTTATTTGTCCCTTACCTTTCCTTGACAAAAATGATCTATCAACTAGGCTTAAACTACCCATACAATAATGGTCGGGGTAACCATAACCACGACCATACAAATATTTTCTAAGTCCATCTTTCTCAGTGTACTTCATCTCTAGGCCAATAAATCTAGCAAGCCCTCTCCATGATCCGCCCATAAAGTAGCCAATATAGCTGCTGGCCTATGACTCAGCCCATCTGCCACCATATTTGCCTTCCCCAGGTGGTATTGGATCGAAAAGTGATAGTGTTTTACGAGATCTAACCATTGCCTATGTCTCATATTCAAATCCATCTGCATGAATGAATACTAGAGACTTTTGTTATCGGAGAATAACGGAAACTATTCTCCCAATAGATAATGCGTCCAGACTCGAAATGAAAAGACCACCGCTGCTAATTCCAATTATGCATTGGGTAACAAATATCGAGAAAAATAAGCTATAGGCCAATTTGCTTTCATCAAAACTCCACCCAAATTATGAATTAAAGCATCCGTAGATACCATATACTCAATCCCTCCTCTAGGCAATGAAAGAACATGAGCGATGGTGAGCCACTCCTTGATCTCCTCAAATAATCGCTGACAATTGGTATACCTATCAAATGATATTCCTTTCATAGTTAGATTGGTCAATGATCCTGAAATTAAAAAAAGCCCTAAATATGGTAGCCCAACAAACCTAAAAAGATCCTAACCTTTATCGGCATCAGGGGCTATCTCCACTCCATCATCGCACATACTTTGCAAGGATTAATGAAAATCTCGGCCTTTGATATGATATGACCCAAGAAATGCACTTACTAGAGACAAAAATTGTAATAGGAGAATTTAGGATAAAACTTGTTCTCCCCCAATGTATGCGGTAACAACATCAAATGATGGGTATGGTCCTCCTCTGAGCATGAGTATATAAATATGTCATCAATATATACAATGACTAACTACTCAAGATACCACTGAAATACACGATTATTAAAATCCATAAAGATGGTAGGAGCATTGGTTAGTCCGAATAGCATGACTAGAAATTTGTAACACCCATAACAAGTCAGAAAAGTTGGATTTGGCACATCCTCCTCCCTAATCCTCAATTGGTAATAACATGTGAACAAATCGATCTTTGAAAAGAACATTTCACCCCTCAGTTGGTCAAATAAGTCATCGATTCAGGGAAACAAATACTTATTCTATATCGTGACTTTATTCAAATCCCGATAGTCAATATACAATCGAAATGTCCTACCCTTCTACTTCACGAATAATACCGGAGCTCACCACTAAGTTGTATTTCTTCTAATGAACCAGTGGCTGAGAAGATGTTGTATATGCTCCTAGAACTCTTGCATTTCCATGGGATCTATCTGATAAGGTTCTCTCATAAGGGTCGGGTGACCAGGGCTAGTCGATACAAAAATCTATATGTCTCGCTGGTGGTAACCTTGGTACCTCCTTAAGTACATTCAAAACTCCTGAACTACTAGCATATAATCCAGATATATCACAACCTTCTAAGATGTAGTCTCATCAATATCGCATAAATGGGTTCTACACTCCCACTCAAGTCTAGGCATGGAAATGATTAACATATCCTACCTTGTAGTGGGGAATTTAATACTCGTCTCTCTATAATCAATCTGGGCATGGTAAGTTTCCAGCCAATCCATCCCCAATATAACATCGTAAGTACCCATATCCAATAACAACAAGTCGGAAGCAAAATATAGCCCACCGATATATATAACAATGCCTATACAAATTTGGTGTAATGAAACTAGCCAAACTAATGGAGTGCCTACATGCATAACAATCTCAGAGGCTATACCTAGCATGCCCACTATAACAACGAATCCAAAATGAGCAAAGGAGTGTGAAGCTCCAACATTAACAAGCACTCGGTCATAACTACTATAAACATAAAACATACCCTTAGTAGCGCGTGGCTTCTCTAGGAAGTCCTCTGGTAGATGTTTAACATAATTCCCTGATGTGATAGAGAGAATACCTATGCTTGATATCTAGGAGGATGTTGTTCTAGATAATGAGGTGAGGATGGGAGGGCCTGAAACTGAGGTGGTACAGGAAGTGCTGGCTGAAATCCCTGCTAAAAGTGAGCTTGGTTAGCCTGAAGCCGCTTAGGGCATCTCCTAAATGAGTGGCCCAGCTCCCCACAAGCATAACATGACCCTTTAATAGGGCGACCCCACTAATAATACTAATGTCTATGCTCCTGACCTTGGGGCATGTCAAACTGATGGGACGAAATTCGAGTGTTCGTGTAGGGACACTGTCGTTGATTTTGGCTCCCGCTCTACATGCAAAAACCTAAGCTACTACTACACTTGCGAGACAAGCACATCGGTAAGTCGGGTATCGTAAGAAATCCACATGGAGTGATTGAATTTTAGATTTTAATTTCTTTATAACTTCAAGAATAAAAGTGTAAAATAAATAAAAGAAAAGGTGATGGTTGGGAAAGGTGACAAAAGAAAAGAATAAGTTACGTTACACAAAAGTAAAGCGAGGATCGGGATCGCATTCTACCACACGGATCGAAACAACTGCTAATTAGATTTAAGGCTCGAAAGAAATTTAATCAATCATTTTCAATTAAGCATAAACATCACATAATAAGGAATTTAACCCAAAGTTGCGAGATTAAACATTTAATAAAAAATGATCACACGCGGATTAAATTCGAATTGTCGCTATAAACACTAAAGTTGCGTGACAAATAAAGTTAAATGCATAACAATCCAACTTTAATACACGCGGTTTAAATTAAACGCAGTTTTATACAAAATGTAATTTTCGGAGCTCGAGGCCCGTTAATGGAGGAACACAACCCCGACCCTATTTATCTAAGGGATAAGCATGAATAAACTAACTAACAACTAATTAAACTATAAAAGAAATAAATGACAACAAATAAAGATTATATAGGCAAGAAAAGTAAATGGCATCAATGGAAATAATCTAGAACAACAAAAGAGATGATGAATAGTAAACTTACATAACAAAAATGGGCAAAAACCCAAACCAAATGGGAAGGAGGGTGAAAATCTCCCCTTACAAACCCTTGAATAATTAAAATGAGAGATCTCCTCTTCAAAATGAAGAGAAAGTGTATTTCTACAAAAAAATATCCCATGGAAAACTTGTAAATAAAGAAGAAGAAAAACAAATATCTGCAGGACCGAATCCATTTGGGGCAGCCGAATCCATTTGGCCGAATCCATTTGGGGTGTCCGAATCGATTTGGAAAAAGGGAACTGATCACACTGGTCCAAACTGAATCGATTTGGATTGTCCAAATCGATTTGGCCGAATCGATTTGGGGTGTCCGAATTGATTCGGTACCTACAGGTCTGCAATCTGCAACATTGTCCAACTTTACGAAAAATGCCGTAACTTCTTCGTTATAACTCAAAATTAGGCACGGTTGGAGGCTACGCAAAGATAACATAGAGTCATACAACATCCAATAAGACATTAGGCCGAAAACAAATTAGAAATGACTAAAAGGCCCTTGAATGTGCCCTCTAGTGTGAATTTGAAGTAAAAACCATCCAAAAATGCCATAAATCCTTCGATACAACTCGAAATCTTGCCCCCTCGGTGGCCAAGCGAAGAGAGATAAAAGGGCTTCAACTTATGTGAAGAGCTCAGGATTCAAACCCGAATGCTAAAATTACTAAAATGCCTCTGAAGCTGCAAAATTCGACGAAACTTTTCCGAAAATCGTCCGAACTTCATACTAAGCATCCAAATACTTAAAAAAGCTCAATTAACCCCAGAAAAGAATGTAAATATAGAAATCTGAGGTTGTCTGGTTAACGAGCATAAGTATAGGGATTAAGATACTTGAGGGGGCTAATAACGCGTAGGTTAATGTGTGAAATATGCAATATTTGCGCCGTATCACAAACTGACGTTGTGCGTGGCCCTACTAGACCTATCGTCTCCGTCTCAACTGGCTCTAAGGCTATTGAGTCGAATACCCATGCTGACCCTAGCCCTGACGATATCCTCCACGTTAGCGATGTTCATCACCTATGAATATCTTAGGGGGGATGCTCTACCCGTTCTAGAATTCTAGGTAGACGACTAGAGCTTACCAGTGCTTGGGAAGACTCCTTTCCCTCTGACACCTTTGACCCTTGGCTAGCTCTTGATCTCTCCCTATTGGGTTACTTCGATCTCTCTCTCTCTCTCTCTCTCTCTCAAGAACTCAAGAACTCACGGTGATTATCAAAATGTACCAAATGGGCATCTTCTATCTGTAGGCATGTGGTAATCACCAAATTTCCTAATAACACCTTCTTAATCTTACAATTTAGACCTCTCAAAAATTGGAGCATCTTCAATTCATCAAATCTCTCTAAGTCTGGGGCAAAATGTATAAGACGAGACTCTTTCTTATACTCAGCAACGTTCCCACCCTCCTGCTTGACCCTATCAAACCGCGCTCTCACCAACTTATGATGTGAATATATGAAGTACTTTCCTTCAAACTTGACCTAAAACTATGATAGAGCCATCTGAGACCTCTCCTCTGGGGTGGTAATAGTATCCCACCAATCTTGGGCATCTCAATTAATTTAAATCTTGCCAACATCTATTACTATACATCTGTACACTCAACCAACCTCAAATGTCTCTCAACGTCACACCTACACTGAAGCACCACTATGGTATTAGAGGATCCCATAATCTTTGGAAGGTGTCCCTTACTAGAGGCAGTCCTAGCATGCTCATTCGGCCTATATCATGTCAGAAACTTTGGCGCATTTTTTAGTCCAAATTGCATCACCCTAAACTCATAGGACCCATATCGTGTCAGAAAAGCAGTCTTAGGAACGTCCTTCTCCCTGATGCATAATTGATGATAATTGAATCATAAATCAATCTTGGAAAAGTAAGCTGCTCCCCTCAGCTGGTTGAATAGATCATGAATACGATAAAGTGGATATTTATTTCAAATCGTGACCTTATTCAACTATTTCTAGTCAATACAGAATCGAAGTGGCCCGTATTGACAAACAACACCGGTGCACCCCACGTTGAAGTACTCTATCAAATAAGACCCTTCCCCAAGAGCTGCTAAATCTTCTCTCTCAGCTCATGCATCTCAGATGGGTCCATTCGATAGGTTTCTCGAGCTGTAGGTTTTATACCCGATGCTAGATTAATTACAAAATCAATTTACCAAATAGGCAGAAATTCGGGTATATCCTGGAAGACATCCTCGAATTCCCCCACTACTAGAATCGAGTCTAATGAAGCTACCACCTCCGGTGAGGTCTCCTCCTCAATGTAATATAGATGAGTGCTCGACCCTCCCTCAGGAAGAAGCATCTCCGCAAAGAATTTCTCTTATCCTGGTATCGCAAATACAATAGTCCTCCCGTAACAATCTACCATCGCCCAATAACCCACTAACCAATCCATCCCCAAGATAACATCATATTCCTCCATATCCAATATAAGAAGATCGGTAGCTAAACACACCCACCTCGATATTCACACCTCTAAAATTAAGTGTATAAATGATCTACTACCCATCAGTGACTCCACACACATCAGAAGACTACCAGTTATCTCTAATAAGCCGACAACTCATGCAAATCTAGTCGCTATAAAAGATTGTGATGCCCCACTATCAAATAAAACACTAGCTTCATGATCATGTATAGTAAACGTACCCGCTACTTCTTGTGGTGCTTGTGGGGCTTGCGTAATGGTGGCATCTCGAACATCATAGACACATTTATACTAAACTTTTCCCTGCTGTGGAGGTGAAGGTGGGGCTGGTGCCACAGGTGGCCTCTGTGCCTGCTGCTTATGTGGGGCACCCTGCTGCTGTGGATCTCTCCCTGCTGTGGTCAATCCTTCCTTTTGTGGACCATCTCTCTATAAATAAAATACTGGCCTGGAAACTCTCTTTAACGCAGGACCTAATTTCCTTAACGGTAGTGACCCTGCTGTCCTCAAACCTGCGGACCTCAGCATTCCCTTAACAGTATTCCCTTGTCACTGATGTCCCTGAAGAACCTGCTGCTGCTAAGGACCCTGCTGACCCTGCCTATAACCACCCTCGGGTCGATAAGCCCCAGTTTTGAACCTATTGGCCTGATCCCCTTGTCGAAAATCCTGCCCTTATCTGCCCGACTGATGTTGCTGTGGTGCTCCACTAGCACGACCCCCCTCCTGTCTTACCCTGCTGGTTGGGCTCAACTCCTCGCTTGATTCCCTTCACATGGAAGCGATGGTCTTGACAGTGTAATAGTGCGGCATTGACGACATTTGTATAAGTCAGCAATGTTTGGTTACCAATCAGGTGCTGGCTTATCCTCTAAGCCAAGCCATCCACAAACCTTGCCTTCTTCCTTTCCTCATTTTTCACTTCTTCTGGTACAAAATTATCTAAACGAATGAAGTCCTACTAATTTTTGGCCACATAATGATCTCCCTAAGTCACCTCACTAAACTTCTTCCTCATCCCCGTCTCTATATTGTGAGGGAGGTATCTGGGATCAAACCGCACCCAAAAATCAACAATAGTCATTGTATCCCTCTCTGCAATGGTGGTAACCGACTCCCACCACTGTAATGCTGCCCCAACGAACTTGAAAGTAGTAAGAAACTGTTTTTACACCTCACTACATTCAACCATACATATGTGACGCTGAATATCTGTCTTCCACTAACACGCAACAATCACATCAGGACTCCCCTTAAATCCAGGTCGATTACCCTTGTGGAAATCCTCCCTCACCATCTGTCACTCGGTTGGACCTGGGTGTGCCTGAACCCCTGGTGCCAATGGAAGTGGTGGTTAATGGACCTGAGGAAAATGCTGAGCTATGGCAGTCATAGCTACATTCACTGCCTGTGCCACTGTGGCTGCTATCACTGTCCCCTGCGGTGCTGGTGGCTGCGGTGCCTATGGATCTGGATGAGCCTCCCCCACATTATTTTGAGCCGCTGCTCTCACTACTCCCGATATCCGAGGTGGCATATAAAAATAGATTCAAATTGTATGACTTCTCAGTTGATACAATTAGAAAAGAAGAAGAACAAATATTAAATGCGTAATCATGAATGCAACAGTCCTAATAATAGGGCTCTGAGTCAAAGAATGCTATGCTGAAATCGTAGGAAGACGTACAATCCGTATGGACACTAGAACCTAATGCTCTGATACCATCTGTAACACCTTGAGTATTTTATTCTAGGGTGATCAATCCATTATTAAATTAAATCGAAATCATTAATGGTTTCATTCATAGCATCAATGTAGAAAAACTTTTTATTTACTAATCACATATGTCAAATTAAGTTGGTGCTAACTTTTAACTTTTATTATTAACACATGCAACAATAAGTTAAATGAATTAAACCATTCCCATATGAATATAGTCTAAACAATCACACGACATATATGAATAATTAAATAAGCGAGACCGAATAAATCGTCATTTCTCTAAGCATAAAATCCAACCACAATCTGAAATACTTAAATAAAATCTGAATACAGTTTGTTGCATAACTGAAATATATAAATAGTCTGAATCCAACACACCCATATGAACTGATAATGAATCTTCTATCTAGAAAGAACGACCTGAAGCGTCTAAAAATATATCCCGCGATCATCCACAATGTTTCAGTTACGTGTCACGGGATAGGATCTCTAAGCTAGGCGTCCCTGTGGCTGAACACCTAAAATATTTTGAAAATATTTTAACATGGGCTAGAACCCAAGTAAAACATTTTGAAAATATTTAGCAATTATTTAAATCACAATTTAAATAAGTTATTTGTTACACATGTATTATTCACGTACATTCACTTGAAATCCCCACCTCTCAACTAATGTGCACGCCTAACGTAATCTACCTAACTAGCTCCCCTGCCCAACTAGCTAAGGTATCTGACTCCTCTCGATAGTCCAACTGCCATGTATATCCCAATACTATGGTCACAATAATAAATTATTTTTTCTCGTTTTATTATTGAGTCAATTATTTAAGTTTCACCACTTAATTTCCTTTTTAGATATTCATCATCTATTAATTCTACTCTTCAACATAAGTAGATATATTACGTTGGAATATTTTCATCACACATATAATATATACACATTTATAGCATCCCCGGAATGTCCCCTCGTGATGCTGGCGTATTATGATATCATGTCCATGTACCTCTCGTACTCAAATAAGGACTATTGGTTTGACATGTCTCCTTGAACCCAAAATGAGTCAACATAATAGTGGAGGCGAACATGGTTCTAAGCCTGTGGTATACGCACACACCTAACACACCCAAAATGACCTGCCAATCCTACTAATACACGACATATAGTGGACCTCCCTAAGTTCCATGTTCTGGAGCACTAATCCAGACCTCACTGGAATCGTCAAGGTGTGATCTTCCTCTGCGCATCAGGTAGCGTAGGTATGTTCACACACATAATCAAATAATATTTATAGGTATTCACACAACCTATTTATATATTTTACCCGGTAAGTGTACACACAACCCAATTTCATTAGCTCGTACGTAGTATATATCACTCGTATATTCGACATATCATAAACTCCAATTAAACTATATATTTGTATAATTTTGAGTATCACTCACATTAATATTCCTAATTGCCCATTCATAACTCCTTACTTATTCCTGTCATATCGTACTAGTCATATACATAAGTTCACTCATCTCTTCGTAAACCGTATCGAATTTCCATCATTTATCAATTTTGGATGTTTTGTCATTTATCCTAATTCTTAACTCATTTCAATTTTTATAAACCTAATCCCTACTGTAGGTCTTCTAACATTTTTTCATTTCTCTCCATAAGTTGAAAATGTCCTCAATGTTTTCCAATGAATTATCCACAATTTCTGGGTTTAAAAGAAAAAATTTCAATTCGGGACAAACTGAACGATTCGCCCAGTGGCTGAATCGATTCGAGATGTAGCTGGTATCTTCTTCTTTTTATAGATGTTATGAATTTTTACATTATCCAATTCCTCAAACTATCATACTAACATACCAAATTCTAAATTAACATAACTAAACATCAAAGATATATATGAGGATGATTTCTGACGTAAATCATGAATAAAATCGATACAAGTTCATTATATAATCAGATTTAACGCCTCATAATCATAAATCCTATATATTTGTGTTATTCATATGAATTCACCAAAAACCCAAATTTAATCCATGATTCAACTAAAAAATTCTTTATTTTGGTTTCTCCCTGTAATTGGATTTATTCTACATCAAATCTTATTCCCAATTATAATTCTACTCATCAAATTATAAGTGCAACATCAATTGTTCTTAATACAAAATTCCTATTCTACATGGGTATGATAACTAATAAAATTTGCAAGATAAATACTTGACTTATATTGGAATGATCTGATTTGACCCCCTTTGATGGAGCTTCTCTTATAATCCTTCCTCCAAGAGTGGTTGATTTGCTAAAATGAGTTTGAATTCTCCAAAACCCTTCCTTGTGCTCCAAGAAAACTCTTTCTCTCCTCTTTACTAGCCTCCACTTATTTTCTAATCTCTTTACCCTAACCTCACATCACCACAACTATATATAATACTCGAAATCCCAAAATTCCCTTAACCCTAACTTATAAAATGACGAAAATTCCCTCTCGGGTTGTCAATTATGTCTAAAACTGTCCTAAGACTCAAACTACACACCTAGGTATACTATTTTAACTGTTTCGCCCCTTCTGAACTGAACTGTAACCTCAAAATCATCATCCGAGTTACTAATAATTTATTTTCTATCACTACCCTATTTAATTCGCTCACGACATTCGGTTGAGATATCATACGGTCATGTCACTAGCACTCGTTGTGGCATCAATTATATAATTACTATTCACTTAGTAATTTTTATTGAATAAACATTAATCATTTATCTCTGATTAATAATTTAATCAACTCATCATAATTTAATTTCTATTAAATTACGTCACACGTGTAATTTAAATTTTTAACCAAATTAATTTAATTCTTTAAAATTATGGGTTGTTACGCGTTCTTTCCAATGTTCCTAATCGATGTACTTGGGGTGGGGTGGGGGTTTAACATAAAAATCAGGGGTGAGCGAACACTCAACACGGTGAGAAATACAAAGCTATACGTTTTCTATGAAATTACTGTACATATAATATGTATTTTAAATAATTCTGAAAATTTTATCATTTAGCTATTATTAATGCAACTACTATGCAATGCACCCGAATGGTGTTCTCATACTTACACTTGACCATTTTATGCAACCCTTATACCAGGTCTAGATACTATTTAATCATATTTTATTCCTTAGTCTCCATTTTGCCCCTTTATATTAGGTTGTCTTACTTACATTCCTTAAGCACAACCAAATCCATTTTCGTTTCCATTTTTTCCTCCTAATCATCCAATAATCTCATACTTTAACGGGCTCTACACCACTATCTACTCTATCATATACTTGACAAATGATTTTAGGTCTTTCACGTTAGGACTTCGAGCCCTTCTTAATTATTTCTCGATCTTATATGAAGCCATATTAATGTGTTTTAACTGTTTTAGCAATGTCTACATTATTCCTTTACTGTCACTAATTTCATGCCATTTCACTCGTTTATCCACTTTTTCACAAAATCGATCGATAAGGTCAAATGAGGAAGTCCATCCACTAGAAACCTCAAATTTTATCATAATTACTTTTTTACCCTGCGTTTACCAAAACCTTATGGAAAATGCAAATTTTCTATTATGTCTATCATAAATCATCAATTTATGTTCAAAAATCACACTTTGCCCTTTTTCTCCAAGAAAATCCTATTCATCTACGTTTCCTTACAAGAAATATATTTAATGTCATAAGACTATTTTTCTCTCAAATGTCTACTTTACCCTCATACACATATGTTGTATTAAATGTTATTTCTTCTTAATTTCACCATAATTTTACAACATATTTAGGGCTAATATTTCCAATTTCTTTCTTTCATTTGGAAATCCATTTTTAATTCCATATATCATGTTTATATGTCCTCTTTCCAACACACTACAACATTTTACACATTATTCAGAGGATTTGAAGCCCAGAAAATTTTAAATATGCAACCAAACAAGACTTTATCATGGAAATACATTTTGGTGCTTATTTCCTTATATTTCAAGATCAAAAGTACCATTTGTTCTTCAAAAATCCATTTACACTTAGTTTGCTCAAAAATTCCATTTTTTGCAAAACAAAAAACTTTAAATAGGCATAATTAAAATATTATTAAAAAAATAAACCCTTATAGCATGCATCCTAATATCTTTTTAATCTTGAAAACACTTGGAGGAAAACCCTACCTTAGATTTGAAGGGGAAAAAGTAAAGGGAATGACTTAAAAGCTCATAAAAACTCCAAAACTCCAAAGCTCCAAGAAAGCTTCAACTTCTTCAAGAGAGCTCCAATTATGGTTTCTTTTACCCATATTCTTCTTCAAATAGACTTAAAATGGGTGTTTTAGCCTTAGAAAAGCTTGGAAAATGCTTGGGGTGGAAGGGGAAACCTTGGAAAATGGTGGAAATTGATTGGGAATGGAATAGTGTATTTTAGAGAGAGAGATCCAAATATTTGATGAGAAAATGACCTCTACATCCCCCTCTCCTCTATTTAAACCCATAAAAAAACTTAACTCAATAACCAAGGGTTAAACCCACGTTTTAATGTGAGCCATTGGGATCCCAATACGTCATCAAATCCAACATTCCACTTCATGATGGCAGATTAAAATGTGCATAAAATCTAAATTTTCGTTTGATTGTTTAGACGACTTGGACCTCGTTCGAACGAGATCCCTCTTGTTGAGGGATCTAACTATCTTAAAACATTGCTTAAAAAGTAAAAGTATGCATATCATTCGAACAGGAAACAACCCCTCATTGGAACAAGGGCATTCCATTGAAATTCCAGAGAATGATGGAAATAGAACAGGTCGTAATCATTAGAAGGTCGTTCAAACTTGTCGGAATGACATGCCTTTATCTTTTAAATAATGTGGCCACTCGTTCAAACGGCAACAAAAATTCTATATAGAAACTTTATCCCATTAAATCTCAAATCTAATCACACAAAGGCCACAAGGATAGCTAAAATTCAACATATATACATTAAATACAATCCATGGCCTAAGGGAATAAAAATTACAAGGACTGAGGTAAAAATCTTTGGCATGGGTGTTACATTAACAGTGTTGTTTGAGGGATTTTAACATTAGGAAATAGCAAAAGAAATAAATACACGGAGAGAAACTTTTCGGGTAATTTTTTCAATGTCTAATAAATTAAGTTTGTTATTAGGTAGTTGGTCTAGTGGCATTACTGATGTAAACCAAGAATTCATTAGTGGGGCTTATCAATCCAGAATTGTGTTATATAAATATTCAATGGGGTTAATATTCCACTACATATATCTCAAAAACGAAAGCGTAAGAATTACAATAGTTCGTTCCAATAGAGATAAAAGTGGTTTCATGTGGAGAAAACACGCATCACTCAAGCAAACTAATGGATTTTTCTATATAAAAACTTTAAAAAAGGATCATACATGTTTATCATCGATATGTACAATAAAGATTTAAAGAATGAACTCTGATATTATTGCTGGCATTATAGCTGACAAAGTCAAATATAGACCATTTTTCAGCCCAACTGATATCATCTACCATCTGAAAGTCAACCTAGGATATGATATATCTTACCATGTTACTTACAAGATTGTTAAAAATCTCGTTCACAATATTTTAGTAACGAATCTCTGTCCTATGATAACTTGAGGTGGTACATTAACAACATCATCTAACCCGATGAGTATATTGGAAATAGATTACGATCCAAGTATAAAATTATTTAGACATCTATTTGTATCTTTCAATGCTTTCGTTGAAGGATTTGAGTTTTAGCGTCCACTTCTCTTCCTTGATGGCACTTTCTTGAAAGGATACTATAAGGAACACTACTTGTAGAAAAAACAAAAGATGAAAATCTAGGTATTTTAACTAATTGGGATTAAACATTTTACAAATTTACTTCTATTGATTTATTATTAAATATCAATACTTACTAAGGTATCTCATATTTCAATATTACAATAGATATGTTTTCTTTGGAAATGTGTAGTGCAGATTCCGAGACCATTGTAAATTGGAGTTAATTTTTGAAGGAACTATATAAAGTTATTGAAAATGAAAGACAATTTACTTTTATATCTGATAGACATGATGAGATCAAAGAGTCTATTCCCGATATTTTCCCAGGATCATACCACTTGTTATATACAACACATGAAGCTCAATCTCAATAATGCATAAGTTGAGGACATGTGCCGAATCCATTTCGAGAGTCGATGGTGTTTAAGTTCACAACGTGCTTATGCTCCTACAAGAAAGATTTGTGATCAATATTTGGTTGAATTCAAATGTTGTGTAGGAAATTAAGTGATTAATTTTTTAGATGATGCACCTTTGAAATCCTAGTGTAATGCCTACTTTGAAGGGAAACGATATAGAGAAATGTACTTTAATAATGGTGAGTCCTTAAATTCGTGGATAAGGGAAGCATGTCATTTACTGATAACGCAATTGGTTAATCACATAACGATACAAATAATGGATCTAATGGCAAGAATAAGGGAATGAATTAAGACGTGTAATTTTATTTTATGTGCCGATATGCATAAGAAAATAGAACAACTTGTGTTAGAATTAAGGCCTTAGTTTGTCTAGTGTTTAAGTTCATATATATCAGAATTCCAATCTCAACCATCAATTATTGTTGATTTATAGATAAAATTATGGTCTTGTGGATTGTGGAAAATATGTGGATTCCATTGTGCTCATGCAATAGTTGTAGTACCTAACAGAGGTCAAGACGTGATGAAATTTGTAGAGTTGTATTTTCATACATTTTACTATAGAATGTCCTATGATCTTCCAATTTTTCAGTTCCTGCTATATACAAGCCACATAATGAAGGTGGAGTAGCAATACTTCCTCCAATAATAAAAATAAAACTAGTTGGTTGTCTAAAGAAAAATAGATACAAAAATAAAGAAGAGAGAACAAGAAGGATAAAGTGTAGTAGGTGTGGAAATATTGGGAATTACAACAACAAAAAACTTTTAAAGAGGTGATTAATTAATTATAATTTTATTTAGAAATAACTCTTTCATCAATAAAAATTACTTCCATCAAATATATATATAGTGTTATGTCTGTTTGTAGAAAACATAACTAACTTTCATTTTTAAATTGTTTATATAGACATGAAATTATAACGGTTTTTCTCATGCAAAAATGTAATTAAATTTTCTCACACGTATAAATTAATTATTTTTCATTATTGTAATAAAAATAATAGTGGTTACTATATCTAATTGAACTGATGTAAATAACCAATATTGTAAGTGAATTCCTTTTTACACAATTGATTCGGCACGAATATTGTATTTATTCACATACTTATGCATTTTAGCCCCCTCGGGTACCTTGATTCCTATATTTGTACTTGTTAACCAAAAAATCTCTATTTTATATGTTAACATGCTATATGAGGTATAATTGATCTCTTGTAGGTATTTCGGTGCTTAGTGTGAAGTTTGGTTGCATTCCGAAAAAGTTTCGTTGAATATTGTAGCTTCCGGGGCATTTTAGTAATTTCAGTATTCGGGTTTTAATCCCGAATTTTTCACGAAATTTTAAGAACTTTGATTTCTCTTTGCGTGTTCGCTGACGGTGTATGATTCGAATGTGTAATGAAGAAGTTGTGCCATTTTTAGGAAGATTTTGTCTTCAAAATCACACTCAAGGGGACATTCAATGGCATCATAGTCATTTCATCATTTGTTTTTTTCCTAATATCATCTTGTATGTTGTAGACCTTTGAGTTATCTTTACGTAGCCTTTGACCGTCCCTAATTCCGAATTATAACGAAGAAGTTACAACATTTTCCGTATTGTTGGACAAAGTTGAAAATTGCACACTACTAAACCAAAATCGATACTTACGATACCTAACATCTGCACTAACAATCTTCAAAATAAATCTTGTCTCTGAAAATCAATTCGAAGTATCCTCACATTCAGGTTACTAGTCCTAACCTCAATGGCTACAACTTCCTTAACACAAAACTCGATATCTCCAAGAAACACATCTAACACGTATGCTAGACCATCCACCTTAACGAATACTAATTAATAAAGGGAATCAAAGGTCGATAACGCGGAAGCTAAACGGACTCACAACCTACGAGACCTAAGACTATGCTCTAATACCATCTCTCACACCCCGCTCTATTCTAGCATCGGCCGCCACCAAAATAAAGCCAAGTGAGAGTAAATAAAATATCATTCTTAGCATGTGACATATATGAGACATATAAAATCAATCGACAAGATAAATAATTTAATCGGTCCCGAAAGATAATAACCAACTATGCGATAAAAGATCCATCACCATGCTAAACTCCAATAATATAAAACTGAATAAACTCTAACGGAATCCATAATGAAATAACTGAATCAAATCCGTACAACTGTGGAACCGAATGACCCAACAAATCCATAAACCGAGTCTCAATATAAATGCAATGGAATGGAAATTAAACTAAACAACTAAAAATAAATAAATAACTCCAACAACAACTCCGAACTTATCTCCAATAATTCTTATGAAGCTACTCCAATACTTATTCCTGAAAATTTAGCCAATGCACAAGTTCAAATCCCCGAGCATGAATACACACTAGTCCCCTCAAATAGGATCCTTGAATCCAGATAGTAGCATTATACCAGATAAATATCACAATAAAATATCTTAATTAAACGAGATATGAATATATGCGATCAATAATAAATCACTAACTACCCTCGATAATTCAAAAGAAAACACACCAATATGATTTTAAATATCCACAAGCCCCAAAGTTGTTAATTCAAATAAATTAACCCAATAAACTAAACTACGCAGCCAGGGGTTTCAAATATTAAATCACATTCAAAAGTTTCATAAAAATAGTCCCAAAATTAGTGTCCGCTTTCCTTAATTAAGTTGCTAACTGTTTTTATCAAAAACACATTATTAAGGGTTTGGACGACACTTAAGACGCATAATACCCAAGGAAGAGAATAGAGTATTTATTCATGTTATTAAGATGAAGAAAATTTGAGTCGACGGTTGGATTCCTCTTGAAAAATTAGTAAAGAGTCGTTCTTGAACAATCTTGATTAAACCCCAATTAAACCTTCAAATCTTGTGCCAAAACTTTAATTAAGTTGGAGGTTGATTTTTGTAGATGAGAGGAAAATATTTTGCAAGTGTTCTCTAGTGAAATACTTGAGGAAAAGTGATTATGTGAAGTCCCCCCATGAATTATTAGTGTTATATAGTGATTAGGAATCATAAACCAACTAAAACACTTTATAATCGTTTAACCCATCCGCCGCCACTGCCACAAACCGAATCGATTTGGCCTAAGACAAATTGATTAACCCCTGATGAAGAAGCCCAGTTCGCCTAGTTTAATTCTATTTAACTAAAAAAATTCGCCCATTAGTCACGGCCCAGAGCCGTGACAATCGATTAAAATCGCACTTTCCATTATAAAAGCTCAACATTTTAAATTACTCAAAATTAATAAATTCCTAAATTTTATTTTTCCCAAATTTGAAAATTAATTTAAATAAAATCCATTGAAATTTACGGCTGTTACCATCCCATGACGGGATGTGATTCCAACTCTCGTTTTATTAATTCCTATTTAGATTTAACTTCTTATTTTTTTCCTTTTTCCCGTTTTAAACCCAAATCGCATTTTACACTTTTATTCTTGAAGTGTTAAATCCGTTAAGATCTATACAACACTCCCTGTGGATTTCTTATGATACCTGACTTACCGCTATACATGTATCTCAAGTATAGTTGTAGTTTAGGTTTTTTCCATTGAGGCGGCAAACCGAAAACAACAACAATGCCTTTACATGAGCACCCGATTTGCGCCCGATCAAAATGGCGCCATTATCGGTGAATATTGTGCTATAGATTGTAGTTGATTTACTATTTTATAATATTTCTTTTATTCGTAGTTGTATTCTTTTATTTACCTTTATTTTTGAATGGTGCTAGATTTTTTCGAGAAATTGAAATTTTGGCGCTTGTTGCTTTTCTTGAATTTCTTATTTTGAAATGTCTCGCTATAACTATTTAGATAACCTTAACTATTATGAGAATAGTTTTCCAAGTTATAATCCCAAGATTATGCGAGAATGCCTACAAATTTTGAAATTGAGCGTCTTGAGCATGAAATTCAAGAAGTTGTAAGTAGTCCCTCATTGTCTTGGGAACAAACTTTGCATGGTAGGAATATGGAATTGAATGTAGATTTATGAAGCTTGGAAAAGTAAAAAACTCGAAGAGATTATTTCGTCTTCACAAAGTCGGGTTGAGGTTGAAACTTGCGTTTCACCTCCATCCATTTTTGAGGATGAAATAATTGAGAGTGATCCAATCACTCTTGATTTCCAGCCTCTTTTAAATATTTCCAATTCTTTTGAGGTTGAGTGTCCTTCCCTTCCTTCATTACCTACTATTCTTGAACTGTTTAATTTATCACAAGAATATTATTTTAAGATGCGTCATCTCATGGGTTATTCTCCAGCACTAGCCCCACCTCCACTTCCAATTGAAAGACCTATGGGATGTGATTTTAATTTTCTTGAGATCCATGTTGTCTTATCACCCTTAGTATCCAAATCCCCCATCACCCCACTAAAATTTTTAATTGGTGATGGTTCATTTCTTACGCCTTACACATGCCTTCCATTGTTCAAACGAAATTCTTATTTTCAGGGAGGCATGCATTCGAGGGAGGGTCCACCTCTTATCCCTCAAAGCCAAATTGTATTTTAGGAGGACCCTAAAAAATTTAGACTTCTAGTACATAGTTAGTTAGAAGTCTAAATTGTAGGTTGTAAATAGATAGCTTTTTATTTTATTTCTTTCTTTCTTTTTAATTTTCTTTCCTTTTACTTATAGTCTAGTGTATTTAGTTAAACTTTTTGTTATGCTTGGTACTAACTTGTTTTGCAGTTTCAATGGACTTGTACTTATCCGGGAATTGCCCTATTTTGGGTCATATCATTCTTTTCCTATCTTTGTGTTGTGTTCTTAATGTGCATTGAGAATAATGCAACATTTGAGTTAGGGGGTGTGGGATATTCTATCCATTTCTTTATTTTGTCCATTGATTTGATCACATGTTAATTACAAATCATGCTTTTTGTTAAAAATTAAAAAGTTTCAAAAATATTTTCTTTCTTTTTTCTTCTTTGTTGGGTATTTTCCCTTGTTTCTGATGATAAATTTTAATAAATGCCCGATCCAATAAAGAACTCAACGATGTATGCTCTCGATTTTAGAAGTTATTAAATTTGGTCCTCAAATCATTGATATTATGAATAACTTCATGAATTAGACTTTAATACCATGAGCACATGCACTTTTCTTGTTTTATTGATTTGTTTTATGATTTTTATAACTCGGTAATATTTTGTTACATTGTTTATACTTACACCGAGTGAGCTTCGGGCTCTTCTTCATTTGTGAGTGTTATACACTACTTTTTCCTCATTGAAAACGTTAAATTCGTCGGTAATCTCACTATTCTTCCATTTGATCGTTCATTATTTATGTTCATATTTATGAAATGTACTACATGAGCATGATTTTCAAAGTTTGTTTTGACTCGAGAATTGCATAAATTTTATGAAATGATCAGAGGCAATCTTTTTTATATCACTCATATTGGCCTTGACCTCACCATATATATTTCCCTAGTCAACCCCTTTGAGCCTTAATATGAGCCTTTCGTTTCATAACCCCAAAATTCCATAACCAACTCCACATTGGAGTTATAAACCATACATATCACCTTCCATACATTTGTTTGGAATGTTACTCGAGATTGAGTGATGTTATTGTCTTACGGTTGCAATTAATCATGAAAAGAGTGAGAAAAGTGAAGAAAAGAAAATGTGAAAAAGAAAAATAAAACATGAGGAAAAGAAGAAAAGAGATAAATTTGATGTATATAGTGTCTAATAAGCTTTGATTACTTTCATATTGTCATCTTTAATGATAGTTAGGGAACTTGTTTTCCGATTTTAAAATTGCTCGCAATTTTCCATTATCCCAAGTTTTCATCCTCGGACACTTTGAATCCGTACATATTTCCTTCGTTTCGTACCATTAACCCCAAACCTACATTACAACCCTATACAAGTCCTATGTGATCTTAGGGTGAGTTCAATTTAAAAGTTTAAATAGTTTTGATAATCTGTGAAAATACATTTCGCCTCCTTTAATAAGCGGTATCTTTCATTGAGATTATAATTTTATGTTTTATATATAGCGTTCTTCATTATGATATGTGAGCGGCCTAGTTTCTATTTACATTTACTCTTTATGCCCGCAAGTCCCATATATTACCTCCCTTTCATAGTGATTTCATTCGTTGACCATAATATCCGGTGAGGATTGAATTTATAAGTTTTTGCCAAATCATACTTTGCATGTACTCCATCGCCTCCCACTTTTAAGGTTTCAATTCGACGAAGTTCATCCTATAATGTTAATAACTACAGACTTTTGTGTGAATTCATTCAATTTTCTAATAACATGTTGAAATCTTGTTCGTTATTATTGAGAATGTCTGTTTTGTTAGTTTGGGCATATTTTTAGGAAACAAGGATGTTTGTGGGTTTCAACCCTGAGAATTCTCACAAGACAACACTCGTCCACTAGGGTAACCTAGGGGTTTAATGACTTTTTACACATGCTAAATGCAACCGTTCGCCCGTAAAAGTGGAATTTACCCACTTTGTACATATCTCATTTTTGTGGTTTACTTGTAGTTATTATTGCTTTGTACTTCATTGCTGGGGACTAATAATGTGTAAGTTAAAAGGTGTGATTCGGCATGAATATTGTATTTATTCACCCTTATACATATGCATTTTAGCTCCCCCCAGGTACCTTAATTCTTATATTTATGTTCGTTAACCAAAAAACCTACATTTTATATGTTAACATGTTATATGAGTTATAATTAAGCTTTTGTAGTATTTCGGTGCTTAGTGTAAAGTTTGATCGCATTTCAAAAAAATTACGTTGAATATTGCAGCTTCCAGGGCATTTTAGTAATCTCAGCATTAGAATTTTAATCCCGAAATCTTGACGGAAGTTTAAGCCCTTTGATTTCTCTTCGCATGGCCACCAACGGTGCATGATTCCGATGTATAATGAAGAAATTATGGCATTTTTAGGAAGGTTTTGTCTTTAAAATCACACTCAAAGGGACATTCAAGGGCATTTTAGTCATTTCATTATTAATTTTTTGGCATAATGTCTTCTTGGATGTTGTATCCGACTGAGTATCTTCGCGTAGCCTCCAACCATTCTTAATTCCGAGTTATAACGAATAAGTTACGACATTTTCCATATTGTTGGACAAAGTTGAAAACTACAGACTGCTAAACCGAATCGATTCGGCCAAGGCCAACTCGATTCGATTTGGCACCAGAAAGTCCAATTTTTTTTTTCTAAGTGGGTTTTTGGTGGGGTATTTGTATGTAAAATTATATTAAGTTGGGAGATCATTTTTTCATCATATTAGATACCATTTTTAGGTTAGAGGAGGGGATTTTGAGTGGGAGCTTCTCTCTCCTAGGGTTTGTGCCATTTGGGTATTGTAAGCTACTATTCACTTTCTTCTCCATTAATGTAGTTTCCATTGTTGTATTTTCTTGTTTTAAGCTTTGTTATTTTATTGCTTTATTGCTTTATTACTTACTTCATGCCTAGATAAATTGTTGTAGTTTATTTATTTATTGTTTTATTTATTAATTAGTTGTTTATTTACCTTAACCATGTCTAATACCTAGTTAAATAGGGTATGTTTTTTCCATTAATGGGCGTCGAGCTCCGAAAGATAGTTTGGGGAAAAAACTGCATTTAACTCGTGTATTAAAGTCGGATTATTATGCATTTAACTTTTGTTGTCATGCAACAATAGTGTTTATAACGATAATCCGAATTTAAGACTCGTATGGCCATTTTTAATTAAATGTTTTATCTCATATTTTTTTGGTTAAAATCCCTTCATGTGTGATGTTTACGATTAACTAAAAATTCTCGATTAAATGTTTTCGAACCAAAATTTTAATTATGCTCCAACTCTCGTTTTATTAATTCATGTTTAGCTTTAACTTCTTTTTTTTCCCTTTTTCCCGTTTTAAACCCAAATCACCTTTTACACTTTTATTCTTGAAGTAATAAATCCGTTATGATCTATACGACACTCCCTGTGAATTTCTGACGATACCCGACTTACTGCTATACTTGTATCGCAAGTGTAGTTGTAGTTTAGGTTTTTGGCATTAAGGCAGTGAACCGAAAACAACGAAAGTGCCCTTACACGAGCACCTGGTTCACGCCCGATCAGTAATGTCAACTAAATTTTACAGTAGTGTAACTGAATTGCTTTTTATAATTGTTTATTAATAACCCAGTTGCATTTGCTTTTATTTAAATAATTGTAAGTTATTTTTACACAGAGTAAGTGACTAATTGTTTAAATATTAGTAACTCGGTTTAACGCAATTATAACTGATTTTTTCATAACTGACACTAAATTAATTAATGTAATTATATTTGCAGTAACATGGGAAACTGTAATTATTTATATGAACTCAATTTTTTTTTCAATAATTTTTACGTCGACACACAATTGTAACTAATTTAATTATAAAAGTGAAAATGAAATATGTCTTAGACAATAGTAAACGAATTTCACAAAACCGTAATCGAATTGAATTACAACAATAAGTATGTGTAACTGCTTATGTATATACACAATTGTAATTGTTTATCTCGTACAAAAATGTAATTAGATTTTAACACATGCATATGTGAATTATTATTCACAACTGTAAAAACTAGTTTTCTACTATATCTAATTGAACTAATTTAAATAGCCAATACTATAATTGAATTTCTTTTTATACAATGCCAATTGGAATTTACACTAGTGTAATTGAATTGTATTTTACAATTGTTTATTTACAACCCAATTGTATATTTTTTTTATTTAAACAATTGTAAGTGACTGTTATACAAAAATTAAGTGACTTTTTTAAGACAATGGTACCTTAGTTTTACACAATTATAACTGATTTTTTTCACAATTGTAACAAAATTAATTAATGTAATTGTATTTATAATTACAAGAGTCATTGTAGTTCTTTGTAGAAATTGAAAATTTTCTTTTAGTGTTTTGTGGTTAAATCCCCTCTCCAAAATTTTATTAGGCCTACATCCCATGTATTTTTTATATTATATTAAGCTTCATAACTGCCCAAACCCATCACTGAATTTCTTTTTACACAATGCCAACTGGATTTTAAAATAGTGTAACTGAATTGCTTTTTATAATTATTTATTTATAACCCAATTGTATATGCTTTTATTTAAATATCTGAAAGTGCTTTTTACACAAAGAGTAAGTGATTTATTGTTTAGATAATAGTAACTTAGTTGTACACAATTGTGATTTATTTTTCGTAACTGTAACTAAATTAATTAATATAACTATATTCTCAAGTACATCTGAAACTGTAATTATTTATAGAAACTACATTTTCAACAATTTTTTTTAGACACACAATTGTAACTAATTTAGTTATACAAGTCAAAATTAATTATGTATTAGAAAATAGTAAATGAATTTTACAAAACTGCAATCGAATTAAATTACAACTATAAGTATGTGTAACTATTTTTGAATACACACAATTATAATTGTTTATCTCATACAAAAATATAACTGACTTTTAACACATGTATGAGTGAATTATCATTAACATCTATAAAAATAATAATAGTTATTACTATCTCTAATTAAACTCACTTAAATAGTCAATATTGTTACTGAATTAGTTTTTACACAACGCCAACTAGATTTTAAACTAGTGTAACAAAATTTCTTTGAAAAATTATTTATTTATAACTCAATTGTATCTGCTTTTAATTAAACAATTGTAAGTGACTATTGTACAAAGATTAATTCACTTATTTTGTAGACAATAGTAATTCAGTTTTACACAATTGTAAATGATTTGTTTCGTTACTGTAACTAAATTAATTAACGTAACTGTATTTGCAATTACAAGTGTGACTGTAAAAATGAATATAAATGTATCTTTATTCGAAAGTGTACACATAGATTAAATTAAAATGTAATTGTATTTGTAAATATGAATACAAGTGTAATTGTAATTGTTTATATAGACGAAAAATTTTCTTTGGATCCGTTTGATACATATTGGGCAAAAGTATTGGCATGGCGAAATTTGCTAGGACAAATTTTGCCTAGACAAATATTTTTTTCTCGCATTAGGCTATCAAACACCAAATGAGGTAAAACAAGTTTTTTAGGCAAAACATTTTAATAACACATTTTTCGTCCATATTAACATATATAATAATAATAAAATATGTTTTTTTTTAATTTTCATCCCAAGTCTTATTTAATAAAAAAACAGTTTTTTCTTTTCTTTTTTAGTTCCCGTTTTTATTTATTAAAAAAGTAACAAACTATATATAAAAAAAAAGTTTTTTATGCCAAAACTACTTATTGAAAACAGTTTTTACATTAAAACAGTTTTTAATTTTTACATTAAAACAGTTTTTACGTTAAAACAGTTTTTAATTTTTTTTACATTAAAACAGTTTTTATATTAAAATAATTTTTTGCATTAAAACAGTTTTTACATTAAAACATTTTTTACATTAAAATAATTTTTACATTAAAACAATTTTTTACATTAAAACAGTTTTTACGAAAAAACAGTTTTTACATTAAAATAATTTTTTACATTAAAACAATTTTTTATATTATAACAGGTTTCACATCAAAGCAATTTTTAATTTTTTACATTAAAACATTTTTTACATTAAAACAAATTTTTAAGTTAAAACAGTTTTTACATTAAAACGTTTTTTTACGAAAAAACAGTTTTTACATTAAAACAGATTTTAATTTAAAACAGTTTTTTTAACTATTTAAAACAATTTTTAAAATATTCATAACAGTTTTTTTTTAATTATTTAAAATAGTTTTTAAATTGTTTTTAAAATATTAAAAGCGTTTAAGAAGTTAGCAAATTTGTTGGCAAATATTTCTCACCCATATAGCAAAGCAAAATTTGCCAACATGTTATGCATAAGAGGTGTTGTACATTGGCAAATAGCTTGTAGGCAAATTTTGCTATCAAACACACCAAATTGTAGGCAAATGTCATATTTACCATTTGTCATGGCAAATAATGCTATCAAACGGACCCTTAGTGTTTCTAGGTTTAGTCCCCTCTCTAAAATTTTGTTAGGCTCACACCCAATGTATTTTTTAAATTATATTAAGCATCATAACCACAAAAAAGAATCTCCAATCGCCTTGTAACCGCCGCTAACCGCTCATCTTTCTTTTCATAGAAAATGACACTTGTCACATAGTGGATATAACAGGATCAACAACTTAAAAAATTAAAAATATGGGAGTGACTACAATTGAATCTTTAAAATATTGACCAAATACTTGTAATCCCTTTTTCTTTAAGAAATTTTTAATCTAAAGACACAATTATAACTGATTTAGTTAGAATTAAACATGTGTTTGGAGGTTGCTCTATGTGGGGTAACTTGTGATAAAGAATTAAACATGGCTAGTAATAAGTTGATGTGTTCTCAGATGTAGATAGTACTACGGCATCAAATGAAGTAGAAGCAGTAAATGTTACTATTGGGGTTTCTTATTCCACAAATAAAATTCCTACAACAATCCCACATAATAAAGTTTGTAAAGGATACGAAGTGTCTGAGTATGATAAGGTGGAAATAAATAATGATGTTGTTGGGTCAGATGAAATGCCACCTCTATAAGATATTCCGAATATGGAAAAATCTCTTTCAGATACAAATGTTAATGACGAAAGTATTGGGATTAATTTATATGTTGAAATTCCAAAAAACCCAATTTCTGACTCAATTAGTTTAAACTCACATGCCACAAAATATGATTTGGGTATGTCTACTAGTACACCTCAAGCTCTTTCTTTTCTTGTCAACTAGTTCGGGAAAAAAATAATTTTAGACTGAACTCAGCAATTCATTTAAGCCTTTAGGAAATTTTGAAGATGATCCATACATCAGTGTAGGCATTGGACGTGTTCAAAATTCTAAAAGTGTATCTAAAAATGTTAATGTTTTAGTATCTCACAAATCACTGGAACCCTTTCCTACTTTATGTTTTGAAGAAAAATGGCCCTTAAATATAATTTTAGGCGTTTTTCATCTCGATCTAAATATCGTAATTTCTTGTAGTCGTCAGCTTCTCTTTGTAACAGGGATAACTATAAATTCTCTTCTTTTTTTAAAATTTTTTTTTGTCTAAGTTTCCCCTAACGCTTGTAAGTGCCCTTTGTAGAATCTATTTCTCCTTTTTTGCTTATAAATAATTTTTTCTTAAAAAAAAACTGATTTAGTTATACAAGTCAAATTGAATTGTGTTTTAGACAATACTAAGTGAATTTTACAAAACTGTAATCGAATTGAATTACAATAAGTAAATGTAAAATTAGGAAGTATAATTTTGCCAACATTTGATGTAACTATTAATGTAAAAACAATTGTAAATGTTTGTAAAATCACTAAAAATTACTATGTATTCACTTGGCCCTATAATTGTATTTACATTAATAAATATAAATGTTTTTATAATTTTATTTGAATTAATGGTAGATGATTAATGTAACACCCCGCTTAAAATAATAAAGGGTGGCCAGCCCTATACTACATTAAATCAAGAATCTCAGACGGTTCAATCTCAGCACCAACAGACAATAGAATATTAGATAAGGCTAACGATCCGAAATCATATAAGTGTGATGACAAAATTAAATAAAACATGCCACGGACAACAAACCAAACAAATAGATATCTAGCAAAGGTAACGTATACACAAGTAACATGATAAAAGAAATGCTAGAATAAAATTAAATGAGTACACACCCGGAAAAATATACTCGAATAAGCTGTCGGGTCACAGCAAGTACAACAACCATAAGGAAGAAATATAAATCACTACATATAACTCTAGGGTGTAAACTCGATGTACAACATGAATCATATCTAGATTTACATAGGGATATGAAGCGACTATAATCTAAATCCCGCAACAGTCCGCATCTGCTACTGCTTCCAAGACTCTAGATAGAAAAGCATCCGATATCCATGCGGTAGGACACCTGTAGTACAGTATATATATATAGCATGAGAGAAATATAAACGAGTTAGAGCCCGAGGTGTAAAAATGTTTAGCAAGTGTGTTAGCCGTGCATAATAAATCTAAATGCAATATTTCATAATTAGAGGGGAGTCGCACTCTCGTGGAACCCCAAGCCAACCTCTCATCTACTTCACGCACCTAATCGCGTCCTGGAACCTTAGTTAAGTTTCTCGACCCAATTAAGGATAACCTACCTCACCATACGCACGACCAATACCCACATGACCTGCCATCCTAATATAACCCACGAATTTTTACCATTCTAATCCCACTTAAATATATACACATATATGCCTTCCTAGGCTCTCGTGTACCATTTTATTAACTTCACCAGTTATAGGTCTTAATACATTACACATTAACATTAGGCTTCAATATAAGAAGTTATTCTCTAAATAACATGCATACAATTCAATAAGGAAAAAACTTCTCTCCACTCTCAACATTTCACTACGTTTCGTGCGTGGGGCACCTCGCAGAGCAAAATCCAAACAAGGAACCCCCCTGATACACTACTACTTGACAATGTCGATCGTAGGCATCCATTATGTCCAGACAAATCCTACTACTACAACTATCTAAGCATAGAATGCGATCTCTAAATACTCAATTTAATCTCTATTGAAATCCTTGGGTCGACATAACCGCAATTGTCTCTAAATACGATCCTTCGACCCCAATGAACTAGTACACCAAAATCACCCAAGATGTACATCATCGAAACTCCATATCCTTTACACCTATATGATATAAAACTATATATATATATATATATATATATACAATCATTAATTCCCATAACCAAGTATACATATCACATATAATGTACACTATGCATTTCACATAACATGACCGGCTAGAGGATGCCAAAATACTACACCATGCTATCATCTTCCAGGGCATCACTCACATACCATGCTGGGGACCACCGGTGGGACTAAATGACACCCACTTTGTGGTCAAAACCAAATCACAACGCATGGAAAGCGGTCATAGTTCCTAACCGGCAAGTGGGAACGACCCATACCCAAGACTTCTCACCCCCAAAATATATAATCATACAAATAAATAAAATGGACGACTATGACCTAGGAACTATCCACACCCTGATCCTCGAGCCAGGTTGATCACCTTCATCGCGCAACTTCCCATGATAGCATGTGTCTGGTATGCTTCACACCACAAGTATATATCATTCACACATTGTATATATACATCCATATGATCACATCATATAATTAAACCATCACACATGGTTTAAATATTCATTCCATAAGTACACACATATATACATATCTATATAGATATATGTATACATATATACATACCATCTCTTGTTTGTATGTATGAAACTTATAAAATCGGTTATTAGCATACATAATCATCAATATACTAGACATCACTCCAATCATATTAACTTAATTTGTTATACAAATATGATCCCTCCCTTGAAGCATATTCATCCATTACCCTTATGATATGAATAGTCTTCCCATATACAGCATTAAGATTATCAACCCAAAATCTAACGCCTATAACAATTACTACACATCTCGTCTATCACCAAGATCACATCGATATATCTAGTAATAACTCCGACTATTGGTGTACACATAACTAATAGTCTACGAACCTCAAGTTCAATCTAAAATTCATTCCAAGATCCCATCCATAATTGGAATCCCCGTTGTTAACCACACACTGAAATATAACCACTATCCCGATTAGCTTTACAACACACCCTATTCTAGTTGATAATATGATCCCATCGCTCTCAATTTCGACTATGGTTCAATTTCTCCTATGAACCCTTAACATTGCCATGTTTATGATTTTATTCCTTGAGTTTATCATCACTAAAGAAACGCGGCCTCTACCTCTCATTGGTTCCTAATCATACCTTAATTAGAATCCTATCTCTATAAGGATTCAACATAATTATTGGCCTACAAATTCATGCCATACCCTCACTACTCTCTCAAAGAGTCCTAAACCTTAAATCATATCCAAACTCACATATGATCTCTAAATATAACTTCCATCCTCAATGAGATCCCCCACTATACCTTGGAATATCTATTACTAATACGCACATAAGCATTAAGGGACTATCTCTGCATTTTATAACTATTCCATGATAGCCCACCACCATCACTTTAAGATAATCCGCCTATCACTCAGTCCCTCAATCCTTTCCACACTAAAAGATGCGTAATACTCTCAAAATCCATTTCTAACATGGGTCTGAATGCCCCTAATCATCCTAAGGCACAAAATCCCTCAACATTATATCTTAACTCTCCATAACAAGACCATTAAGAAGGCCCCTAAGAATAAAACCCAAAAGAAAAGGGGTTAAAAGGAAATCCAAATCTTTGGCTAAAAACAGGGGACCGATCGACCGGTCCCAGACCCCCGGTCGACCGCGGGTCCAAAATTTGTCCTGCGAAGAATGCAGTAGGCTCTTCCCTTAAGGCGCGGTCGACCGACCATACCAGATCTCTTGCTCTTTTTTTTCCATTTTTAACCAACTCTATTTCTCCAAACACCCAAATCTCATCAACTAACCCCCAATATTTTAGCTCAATCATTTTTCTCACATCAAAACCCAACCTACCCTCATCTCATGAACATAAATATTATCAATCCCAAGTTTAAACATCAAATTCAAGATTTAATACTCAAAAAATAGGTTTTCACATATAACCCAAAAATCCATTTCTTTTATCCACAAATTATGAAATGAAATACACAAATGAAATATTTAGCAAGATTAAACACTTTCCTCAAAATTGTAGAGGTTGGATTGACCCCGGAATCGTGGATTGGCCGGAATCTCCAAGCTTTCTCCTCTCTCTTTCTTCCTTTCTTCTTCTTCTTCTTCTTCTTTCCTTCTTTTCTCCCTCTAGGGCTTTTCTCTCTCTCACAAATGAGAATGGCTTGATCCGCAAGCCTCTTAAACCTTTAAAACATAAATCCCAGCTTTAAATGGTAATACACACTTTAAATGACTCGTTTACTCCAATTCGAGACAAACTCACTTAAAAATATTTCGGAGCCGAAATAAAATCCAATGACAGTCATTTTGACTATCTCGACCCATCCGAAATCAATGGCGCACTCAGAATCGTCATTCGGAATACTTTATAACGTCCCCAATTTTTTTTGGACCTCAATTGCCAAATTTTAAAATTCTCCAATTTAAATATATTTTATTTCTCCCAAAAATTTAATTTCTCAGTCTCAAAGTCACGGGGTATTACAATTAATTAATATTGATATATGTATTAAATTACACTTAATACTTGTACATATAAGATTTTATAACCCAATTATATTTTCTTTTATTTAAACAATTGTAAGTGACTTTTACATAAAGATTAAGTGACTTATTTTTTAGACAATGGTAACTCAATTTTACACAATTATAACTGTATTTGGAATTACAAGTATGACTGTATATATGGATATAACTGTATCTTTATTCGAAAGTGTAAACATAGATTAAATTAAAATGTAATTGTATTTGTATTCATTAATGTCATTATATTAAAAAGTGAAACTATATTTAGATTTATAAGCATAAAGGTATTTACAACATTAACTTAATAATCTTTCATTTATATACAAAATTAAACTAATTCTATATATAGTTACAATTGTAATTTATACGTAAATTACTGATTGTTGCCGCATCATTAGTTTCAAAGATAACTTTATGATCATATATTTCTAAGGGATTATAATATGTAAGTCTTATTTTAAGAGTATTTTCTCACTTAAGTCACTACGCCAAAACTGGTCACTTGTCATGGTTAAAAGTCTTGACAAGTTAACCTTCTCATGGTCAAAAACCGTGACATGACGAGGGGTGATAACAAATTTGTCACGGACGTATCGCGATCAAAGTCCTTGACAAGTTTTACCTTGTCACGGTCAAAAACCTTGATAAGTCCGTGACATGGCCCGAGGTGATAATAAAGCTATCACAAACATGTCAGTGTCAAAGTCCGTGATAAGGTATCATTGTCACAGACGTGTCACGATCATTGACCGTGACAAGGACTAACTTGTCACAAACTTTACCATGACATGTTCTTGACAACTATACTTGTCATGAACATATCACGGTGACAGTCCATGACAAATTTGGGCAACAGTATAAAAAAAATTGCTAGGCAGTTTGGCCACTGCCACTATCCAGTAGTATATTATCACTTGTAACAGCAAATATATGACATATTTTTGTCAATAAATAGCAACAACCATCATTAAAAAACCTTAATAATCAAATGCTAAAAAATATATATAAGAAACTAGGTCATACAATATTCATTCATTATCAAGCACTAAAACATATCACGGTGAGAGTCCATGACAAATTTGGGCAACAATATAAAAAAATTGCTAGGCAGTTTGGCCACTGCCACTGTCCAGTAGTATATTATCACTTGTAACAGCAAATATATGACATATTTTTGTCAATAAATAGCAACAACCAGCATTAAAAAAACTTTAATAATCAAATGCTAAACAATATATATATAAGAAACTAGGTCATACAATATTTATTCATTATCAAGCACTAAACAACATTCAATATTCATGATAATCAAACACTAAACAAACAATAATCAAATTATTACATATTGTTCATTCATTATCAACTTGAAGGAGAAAGCTAGGCCAAACAACATAAGAATTGACGCACGTCTCAATAGTTTGTACGTCGCACTATCCATTTAACCACATGGCTTCATTCTCTTTTCCCACCCATGCGTCAATGACGTGAACCCGAGCCTTGTGTGGTAGCAATGGACGGTTGTTCACAAAGGAACCTAGGCGTATATTTTGGTCCCTAAACCCCATGGATATTCTATGGCCACCTCGTAAATCTACTAAATACACTATATCCCAACCAATTGTAAGTGTCTTAATTGGGAAACGGAGGGTATGGGCGAGGGTGGTGACTATGTCATATGGAGACTAGGGGGTATTGGTGAGGGTGAGGGTGATAAAGACGGGGCAATGGTCTCCTCATCCATAACTTTTTAATTTCTCTTCCATAAGCTCGAACCATTTCGGTCTTGAAGAATGCTTGACAAACAAAAACATTTTATTCCATGTTTTCTCCAGGTTCTAAAACTTCTCGACGTTGTTTGTCTGCAACTCATCCACGTTGCATTCTAGCCTGGTGTTTCTCGATGCAATCTCGGTGAGCCTCGACTTTCCATCTGAGACCTCATCCCTCAAGTACGGACCTTGTGATCCCGTCCGAGTACTTGGCTAAATGCGTCCATACTCAGCGATGCTTGGCATCACTCTGCGAGCTATGAACTTCTTTGAGTTTTTCCTAAAATAACAAACAGTACATGATTAAATGAATTAATAAAAAATTATGTGATTATAAATTTTTACTTTAATAACATAATTAAAATTTTAACCTACAATAGTGGTGGCCATGGTCGGATTCACCTCCTTATCCTTCCTTTTCTTCGTTAAAATTTCTAAATAAGGAATCAAGCCTATGTGGTTTAACCCCAAGACCACTCCCCATCTCCTGAAATAAAGTATCTCAAAATGAGTGAATTAGTATATAATTATCACTAAGTAGACTAAAATAAAACTAAAATGAAATAAAATTACAAACTTACCATCCTATGCTCCACCTCGGTGTAAGACCTATGTTCGGAGTAGTGCACGTTGACCTTCTTGGTCAAGTTTCCCTCCTCGATTTACAAGAGGACATTATCCTATTCGATATCTCATTATCGACAAACTGTTTCCAGCTCGCCAATGATATTGGTTCCTTCTCGGCGACTGTATCTCTACGTAGTAAGATGGATTTCTAGTTCTACCCAAAATACCGTGCTCGCATATCTTTCCTCCACATTTTCCATTGATCTCTTAGTTGTTCCAACGTGGAGTCGCATGCTTGTGGGAGCAAGTCAAATTGTTCCTGTAAAAAAAATACAAAACAAAAAGAAAGTGACTTAGTAGTATTTATAATATAAAGTAAAATATAAATATTATTCAAGCAAGCAAGTACCAGTAATGCCCCCCAAATGGCCATCTTAAGCTCATAGGGAACCTTCCTCAAGTCAGTGTACCCAGGGCCAATAATCACCTTGAAAAACTCCAAGGACCTAGCTTATAAGGTCGTCTTGTTCTCCACTAAAATCTCCAACTTGACCCACTTTGGGGGAATAGTGGTAGACGAGCCTTTCTCGCTCCCGTGTCCCTGGCGCCCTGGTGAAGACATTTTTTGCAAAAATGGTTATTAGTAGAAACATATATATTAGAAAATGATTTAGAAATTTAAATAAAGGATTAGTTTGAGATATTTATTAAACTAAATATAACCAACTAACCAATATTTATTCAAATTCTAAAAAACAGATCAAATCTAAATGAATAAAGCATTAAACTGTCATCCAATAGTAAGAAAGCACTAGAAGAATACAAATTAACAACATTAGAAGAATACAAATCCATTTCATAAACCAAACTAAGAACTGTTTCAAATATATTTTATTATGTTAATGAATTCGTGATCACATAATAACCCTAGAGGGTTTAAAATGAATAAAACAAGGACATGTAAGCCCAAACTACTCTTTAAATAAGCACAGGGGAAATTTATGATTTATATAAAATTAGTCATCTTTATCTAATGAATTTTGCTGGGACAGAGTTTCATTAATTATGCAATTACCCTTCCTTGCACTAGTGTCCTTTTCTTTCTTTATTTGAGTCATTTAAGACTTAGGATGTCTCTACTCAATCCAAACCTCCATTTTATCAACTTAAATAATAGATATACACGTTAAATTTTAAGGTTAAGTTATGTAAACAATTTCCATTTCATATTAATCAAGTTTACATATGGTTTCCTTAAAAATGAGTATTCTTTCGATTTAGGCCTTAACATGCAAAGTGATCATACAATACAAATGCCAACATAACTTTATTAAACATTTGAATATTTTATATATATTCCAAGTGTTTAAGAGATCATGTTTTAATGGTAAAAAATCATTAGGCACGGTTGGTGCCCTAAATTTACACACTTACTGAAATCTGGCTCAAATTGTTATTTTAAATCCCTTTCTAGCTATTCTAAAATTGTTACTTTCATAATAAATTATATTGTGAAGTAAATATGAAGAAACATAGCCAAATTTCCTTAAAAACAATACCATTTCACTTGATTCAAACAAAACACTCTAATATATGATTTTGACCCTAGTTACATGATGGAATAGGATAAAAGAAATAGGATTCAAAGAAATATTTGAATCGTAAATTTTAGATTGTTAAGTATGTTAATTTCCTTCATCGAACTAATTTACTTGAGAGACTATATATTCACATTAATAATAACTTAAACCCCAAATATTTTATAGCATTTTATAAAATGACTCCTTATTATCCATCTTCATAAGATCATTCTTTAAAGCATTTTCCATGCAATTAACATATCATTAGCACAATAATTGATTTAATCCAACCAACCAAGATTGCTTCAAATCACCAAGATTGAATTGATAAGGTTATATTTTATTTTTAATATCACTGTCGTGTTAGGGTCAAAGACCGTGACAACAAACAATCTTTGTCACGGTCTTTGACTGTGGCACTAGCGTGATAAACGCATTTCATCATTCAGTAATTCTGGACCAATGGTTCATAGATTAGTATAAAAAAACTGTGAAGAATTCAAGAACCTATCATGGGTAACAAATATAACATATTTATTTTTTAGGGAGAGAACAAATCGATTTGGTCGCCTAAATCGATATGATTATATTTTAGAGAGAGAGAGAACAAAGCTATTTGGTCTCCTGAATTAATATGGTTATATAATATATATATATATATATATATATATATATATATATATATATATATATATATATATATATATAGAGAGAGAGAGAGAGAGAGAGAGAGAACACATCAATATGTTTGCTTGAGTCGATGGGGTTATATTTTACTTCAATAATGACACAAAGAAACACATTTCAACTTTTAGTAATTCTTGGCCTCATTTTTTTGCTAGCACATTTATTAAATGTGACATTTTGTGCTTGGGTTCCTCAATTGAATTTAGTTACATTATCAATCTTATATAAATTTAACGGGGGTATGCAAAATAGTTTTGACAAGTATTTTCATACTAAAGGAATTGCTACTTCTAGAACATTCATAAGATAACATAAAAATCTCTTATAATTTTACTAGGTAAAATGGAGTGATATTCTAAGAAGATCAAATTATTATTATTATTCATATCCAACCCATTTACTAATCCTATTATTAGTTATCAGAATGAAAATTATCAAATTCATATCACACCAAATAAATCAAATTCATATTCAGACGAAGAGGATCAGATAATTATTACTAATCATAAAATTGGATCATTAAATTGCAAAACATGAATCCATACCCTAAATGCTACAAATGCCTAGGGCCAACCAACTCAATGGCCACTTAAATGTTTAAATTTACCAATCCACAATAACTTAAGGACCCTAAACAATAATATGATCACTATTTGACAAAATCATAACCAAAAAAGTGTAACTGTAATGAAATTGCAAAAAATCAGTAGCAATAATCCGTAGTATTTCCTTTCATCATACTTGGTTGGTGCTGAATGAAACAACCACACTAGCAATCTCAGTGATCCTCTGTAAACAATCGAGAGAAATGTAAAAACTCTTCAAGGCAGTTGATCAATTTCATATAACAAAGGGGAAATTCATATGACCGAAGGTCTATTAAAAACTTAAATACCTCTAGAATGTAACCCACAACCCGTATCCTGCTTAGATACCAACAACTCGCCACCAATAACTCATCTTATGCTGAGATGCCAACAAAAGGTCCAACTTCAAAATAACTAAACAAAATTAGTCAACATACATTCACATGTACATATAAAGATAAACATATTATCACCACTAGAAAAATCACAATATTTGTTTTTTGAATTTAAGAAATTCAAGATTTTAATAACAAATACTTACCACTCTATCCCTTCTTTTTACCCTTTGATTTTCCCACATACCCTAATTTCAAACCCAGATATCATCAATACCCCTAACTAGTTCAGGAACCCCCCTAAATTCATCCAAAACAATTAAACCACAATTGAGAAAATATAAGAGAATTAAACCCCATTAATCCTTATGAATGAAAAAATAAGAAATCCCTTAAACAACCATGAACTATTTGATGAAATTAGTCATACCCAAATTAAGAATATGTGAGAGAATAAACAAATCGATAAAAATCCTACATAACAGATTATTATCTTACATAAAATTTCCTACATAACAAAAATCGATTGAACGGATACTCAAATCTATTAGAACAATAATCAAATCGATTGGGTTACCTGAGAAAGGGGGAGAACAGTCACCTAAGAGAGAGAGAGAGAGGGAGTAATTTTGCCAAAGAGAGAGAATAATTTTCGGAGAGAGAGTTCTGATAGAAATGGATGAAATCTTTTGTTTGGTTACGATTATAATTTTGTCGTGGTATTTAGAGTTGTGTCAAGGTTTTTGACCGTGAAAATAAACAAACATTGTCACGATAAAAAATCTTGACACGATCGTGACAAGTTCTTGTCATGGTCAAAGACCTTGACAATGGTTCCGTATTTTTTTTTTGTCAAGGTTTCTGACCGTAACAACTCTTTGCGGATGAAAAGTGATAAAAAGGGTTTTTCGTGTAGTGAGTCCGATTAACTACTCAACCATTAATTAAGTCATATTTTTGAACTTACGATTTTTTCCTTTCTAATATACCTTTACCCCTAAATTCCCTCCAATTTAAATTGGTAGTTAATTTTTTTACATTTCAATCGTTAAAGAACTACAATTTTCATTATACAAATTCAAAATGTATGAAATTGATATTTTTTAAATCTACTAATCAAGCCCTATAAAATAAGATCCATATATAATAGATAATAGTCAAAATAAAATAAAATGATGTGTTTCCTTTAGTTTTTAGGCAAACAGTAAATATTTGTTGTCCGTCAAAACGTCTCACATATAAAATAGTTTTATTTTCTAATGCGCGAAGTAATTGTTTATTGTTTGTGTAAATTTTTTCCATCAAATTTTATAGAGTTAATGGATCTTGTTTGATAGAACTGGATGAGTAGATTTCAGAAATAATAATTTTGTAAAAAATGAATTTGTATATAAAATTTTTTGGTTATTTTATGATTGAAAAATAGGAAAAAATAAAGTTCAACTACATGAGTAACTTACCCCAATAGTTGCGGGTGATTGGTTTAAAAGGGGTAAATTTATCAAATAAGATTTTCCAATAATAGGAATATGACAAGTCAATAGGGATTAATTATAGAAAATTTATTCAAAGGGGACTCATATGTAAGAGCCCCTATATCTAAATATATATATAACAAATTTTTGTTGTATAACACTACAATTTTGTAGCTTCATCTTGGCCCTTTTTTTACTCTCTCTCTCTCTCTCTCTCTCTCTCTCTCTCTATTTATAAACTAAAATATAAATAAGTCTAATAAGATATACATTTATAAGTGCATTACTGTATGCATAATATTTAATGTAACCATATGTGAAGTTAAAACTTTAACTATATCTCTATTACCAAGTGTTATTTAGTGTAACTGTACATACATCTTTAACATTACAACTATTATTCTATCAACATAAACAATTTTAACGGTATAGGATTCTAAGTGTAATTATATATAATTTATTAAATGCATTTGCATTTAGAATATGAATCATTACATGCACATGATACACAAAAAATGAACTTGCAAGTATGAAAATATTTACTTTACCATACAATATTATTTATTAATTTTTTCGTTCTCCTCTTGCGATTCTTCCTTTGCTAGTAAAAACGCTTCAATTGCATCCAAATCTATCGTTCTTGGAGGATCAGTAAGAAACATATGTACAATATCTATTCTTCATTGTAACATAGTGTCTTACTTGAAATTATTTTCATGTTCTGAACTAACAGATAGTTTGGAGATGTAGTAACAAACGACAATTCCACAGTCAGTATAAATCATTAATTATAATATATTTTATCATCTTTTTTATTTACAAAAACATATGTTCCCACTCTCTGTTGAGGACAACTCGATAGACTAAAATGAAGCACAAACTCAAAGTTAACATTTGCTTTCTTTATACGCAACTTCCTCTCCTTCGCAAAATCCTCAACAAAGTTCTTATGCAAAGATTTATTAAACTTATTATATATATATATATATATATATATATATATATATATTAAGAAGACTTAGCTTATAATAAATTATAAGTACCAATTTTTTAGCACCAATGAAAAAGTAATCGGTGACTCCACCTTTAAGAACATAGGAGTCAAAATGCATCCATTTTCCTTCAATGGTGTCCAATGCCAAAAAAGTTCAATGGTCGCCTATTTTAGTAGCTTCAGTTCTGGAACCGTTCATAGGTTAGTGTAGAAATCTAAGATTTTGTATTGCATCAACTAAATAATTTCGAGGAATATTTCTTTATCACCGTCTTTGGAATCCCTTAAATAATTCTACAACATAATTGAGCTTCGATAAATAAATAAAAATTAATGTATACATTCAACAGGTTAAAAGTACGTAACTTTGTCACTCCTTGCCCACGCATAACTTTAGAAAAGGTACGAGAAATCTATTCCATCCACTTTTCATGCACTACTAATATTTTCGTTTTCCTTATTTTTCAATACAAAAGTGAAAGCATTGATTATCTGAAATAATAAAAGACAATAATTTGAAACCAAATGTGACACCCCGCCTAATAAAATACCAGGTGATCAGTCCTACACCTAATTAAAACAGGAATCTCAGTTGGATCATCCTTAGCATCATTGTCGAAAACTTTTTAAAACTTACTAAACACCTAGTATTCCAAAATCTTGTGCAAATTTTTAACTTTTTAATTAAACAAAATAGTACATGCGGAAATAAATGTAAACCATTCACACAACTGAATGAAAATAAACTGAATAATTAATTACACAACTTGCCGAATAAACCATCGGCCACCAAAGTGAAATAATCCAAAACAAATATTCAACACCGAAATAAACTATACCTGAAGACTGTACCGAGAAGTCTGGGCGACAATCCCTAAATAAAACTGAAACTGATACAAGATTCCTACCCTAGGAATGAATGAATGATGCGTCTAATCCAAACTCCTGCTAGCATCCACATATGCCGCAGCTCCGTGTCCCTGGAATAAAATATCAATCCTGGCGTCCCTATGGCTGGACAACTAAAAGGTTTTGAAAATAGTTTTATAGCAAGGGTTAGAACCCAAAACATTTTGAAAATATTTAGGATGTGAATTAACTGCAGTAATTTAAAATGCATGAATGCGCTTCATATTTAAGTTAGTGTCGCACTCCCTTGTGGACATTCTCACCCCTCCACTATTGTGCACACCTACCGGTTACCTTAATCCCACCTAGTTGTACTACCTCGTCCAACTAGTCCTGGTATAACCTTCCCTTACCATACTAATCTAACCCGAGTATAATAATTTTTTGAATTATAAGTTATCTCACAATTAAATTAATTAATTCCTCGTAAATAGTAGCATATAACCGTGTCACAAGTCATATAAAGTAAATACATCACACATTGTATTATTACGTGTATATAATATTTATTACCATTATATACGTACCTATACCACAACATCCACACATATAACATACGTATATCCATCCCTTCGAGTATACCCTCGCCGGATGATTCCCTCTAAAATGCTATCTCACTAGGTGTGCTCACAAAAATCTAGTTCCCCAAGCTGGAATCGCTCACCAACTTGGCCCAAAATATAAATGTAGTGGAGGCAGTCATATTCCTTCCCTGAAAGTGAGATAATCCCTCACCCATATATACCGGACGCTATGACCTGGGGATATACTCGCACTACTCCTCAAGCTAGGGGATTCACCCACATCGCGCAACCTCCCTTGATAGCATTAGAGTATATAACTGAATAAATATCTAGTCACGGATATTTAATATCACACACAATATACACACACACACACACACACACACACACACACACACACACACACACACACACATATATATATATATATATATATATATATATATATATATATATATATATATCTATATATATACTATCACTACACCGTATATATATATAATATAAACCCCGGCTTTACAGTGTACTCAAAATCCCATACACAACCTGTAATTTCCTGAGTTTGTGGCCCAACTCAACATTATTAATCTTCTCACTTAATAATTTATCATCATTTGGAGTCTATGGTCCGACTCTAATATAATTAATTCACACCTTAATTAATATAATACTTTCCCCGAGTCTATGGTCCGACTCTAATTAAATTAATTAACACACCTATTAATTTAATACCTTCCCGAGTCTATTACCCGACTCTAATTAAATTAACTAACACACATATTAATTTAATACCTCCCCGAGTCTACAATCCGACTCTAATTAAATTAATTAACACATATATTAATTTAATACCTTCCCGATTCTATCGTCCGACTCTAATTAAATTAATTAACACACCCATTAATTTAATACATCCCCGAGTCTACAATCCGACTCTTATTTAATTAATTTAAACATTAATTAATCAACACAAATCTAGGTCTGTGGTCCGACTCCAATATAATTAATTAACACGGTTATTATTTTACACCAATCTGAGTTTGTGGTCCGACTCTAATATAATTAATTAACACGCTTATTAATTTAACACCAATCCGAGTCTGTGGTCCGACTCTAATATAATTAATTTACACATTAATTATTTTACACCAATCCGAGTATGTGGTCCGACTCTAATATAATTAATTAACACGCTTATTAATTTAATACCTCCTCGAGTCTACAATCTGACTCTAATTAAATTAATTATCACCCTTATTAATTTAATCCTACCCGAGTCTACAATCCGACTCTAATTAAATTAATTATCACACTTGTAAGGACATTTTTGTCCATTGTCAATATGTATGTCGTACGCCGTTACACCATTGAAGAAATTCAAGATCGCATCTACATCAACGGATCCGAATATAAAAGCGTCTTCAACATCATAGCCTCTGCAAGAATGAACTTGGTAAAGTTTTGTTTTTAAGTTCCTTAAAGTTCAAATTTAGTATTGGAAAATTTTCATAAAATGTTTTTTATAAAAATAAGAAGTCCGCTTCGGTCCGCTCCTTTTTAAACGGTTTTTAATTTTTCTGGATAACCGGACCGGTCCGCTCCTTTTTAAACGAACCGATCTGCCCCCGGACCGGTCCGCCTACCTATCGGACCGATCCGCTTTGCTCCAGAATACCCCGGATCGAATGCGAACCGAAGAGGCCTATTTAGAAAATGAACCGATCCGAGGTCGGACCGATCCGCCTCCATACCGGATAGGGCCGCCTGGGATAAAATTGCACAGTTCCGTGTGGGTTTACATCTACTCAAAGGTTTCCTATTTATACCACCATTCGGGGAGTTTATTTTCTAAGTCTTTGAGAAAACTTTTCTAAGAGATAAAACACAACAAGACTTCATTTTTTGATGTGCCAAACATGTTTTTGATTCACACACAAAAATCTCAATTACTTTTGTGAATCTTTTGGAACCCTAGAACACAAGCTTTGTTGTTGTTCAACCTTTGTGGGGAGATCTTTGCAATCGAGGGTTGCGTGTCATTGCTGAGGGAGTCTCTACAAAGTGTTATGGCTGCGTGTCATTGAGGAGAGCTACAGTTCTTCCTTTGTTGTTTGGGCTGCGAGTCCTTGGAGGGTGCTGCGTGTATTCTCTTGCTGAGTTCAAGACTGCGTGTCTTTATGGGTTGGCTGCGCGTTGATCCATTACAGATTTCTCTATGTAATTGTAAGTTGCGATTTATATATTCATAGTGAAATAAAGGTTTTACTCGAAAGGGTTTTTTTCCTGAAATATGTGTCTCAGCATACTTTTGTGTCACATGCTTTATTTATTTATGGGTTGACACACGAACCTTAAATGCATGTTTAGGGCAGAATTAAATAAGGAGTACTTGGAAACTTGCGAATTAATTTTTGATCAATTATCACACAGTCGCACTTTTCAAATTGGTATCAGAGAAGGTTACGCTAATTTACTGCGTATTCCTTTTTTCGCAAAATCGTGTGATATTGATTTTTTTTTGAAAAATCCGTTTTGTGAAAATTCGCATTTTTTCCTATGGAGCACTTATATAATCAGATGCATATTTTTTATGGGTCTAATTATGTCTACTGGAAAGCTCGTATGAAATCGATTTTAAAATCTATTGACGAGCGTGTTTGGTTGCTTTGCGAAAATGGTTGGACTCCTCCCACGATCATTGTTAATGACATCACCACTTTAAAACCCGTGTCAGCCTGGACTGAAGTTGATTATAAATTGTCCAATTTTAATTCCCGTGGTCTGAGTGCTATTTCTGGAGCTGTCTCTCCTGACGAGTTTCGCCGAATGTTGACGCGCACCACGTCTAAAGAGGCTTGGGATGTTTTGAAACTGACACATGAGGGTACGAACGCAGTTAAAGAATCAAAATTACAAAATTTTGCCACCCAATTTGAGACTATTTCCATGTCTGAGTCTGAATGCTTTGATGATTTTTATGCTCGTTTGTCAGACATTGTTAACACATGTTTTAATCTGGGTGAGGTGATTGATAACACGCGTGTCATTAAAAAGATTTTGAGATCTCTCCCAAAATGCTCTATTCCTAAAGTCACTGTTTTGAACTCTTTGGGAAATTTGAAATCACTTAAGTTGGAAGAACTTGTAGGAGATCTTCAAACCTATGAGGTTGACATGTTTCCCAAAACCATTAAGGCTAAGGATAATGGAATTGCTTTAAAGACTCAACCCATGTGCATATCACACACACACATATATATATATATATATATCACATATAGATATACATATACATATATTTACATATAACATATATTTACATATCACATATATATATATATATACATATATTTACTGCCCGGGTACCCAACCCATGTGCTAACGTTCAAACATTTTCCCACAACATACTTGTCTCTCAACATAAAAGTATAAATGCCTACTCTCATGTTACCAAGGACGACATAAAATACCGCGCCCTTACTATCACGAGTCCTTGCGCAAAATAAACCCCGAGCTATCTCTCTTTGCTCGAAAATAAATCTAACCACCCTGATTCACTTCAGTAAACATCCCCATTTACCAGGATAAAATGCGAGGATGCAAAACCTCACTATGTGTTATCGCACCACGCAATACAACATACATATCCACATATATATAGGCTATACGCCCTCTCTAGTGATACCTAGTACCAACCATACCCTGATATCGTGAACACCAAAATTTAACACCACTATCCACAATAGTTAACTTCCATCGCTATCCAGCTGATGTTTAGAAAGTATTATCAACACTACTCCCATAATTCTCAAAAGTAGTAACTCTTCACAAAATTCAAACCTTCACTCAGTGTACACCTCCACTCTCCCGTGAAGGATCCCAAAGAAACTCCGCTACCCCACGGAAAGTTTATCCACATACTGTGGCTGCTACCGCCAATGCACTCACTAAATTCGACTCACCCGCGAACTCTAGTGAAAAATAAGTCTTATACTATGACATCCTCTTTATCACTCAGAAATACACCCCATGACCATAGGGTAAAAATAGTTACCTCCATATCCCAGCTGCAACGGCTGATCCTCGGTTCTGGAGCATCTTCTCCCTGCCCGAATGCGCCTATGACTTGCTTTAGTGGATGTACATCCAGGACCTCGTCCTGTAATTGACCCCTAACTTGCTTAAGACAATCTCTCTTCAAGTGTATCGCTTTCCCCATAAACGAAACACCTTCTAATACATTCACCCTGTCACTTGTCCCTTCCATGCCGGCCTTGTTGGAATCCCTTGCCATTCTGTCGATAGCCTCCAGTTCTAAATCGTTTGGCATGGTTTCCCTACCGAAAATCCTTCCCCTGATCTCCCCCAGTCTATTGCTGGGATGCCCCACTGGTATTGTTCCCTCCTGCTTTATTCGACTGGCTAGTTTCCACTCCCCTCCCGCTTTCTTTCACGTGGAAGCGATATTCCCGACAATACCGGAGTGCTGCGTTAACGACTTCAGTATAATCTACTAATGCCTAATTATCAATCAAAGGTTGTCTGATTCTCCAGACTAACCCGTCCATAAACTTTGCTTTATTTCTCTTTTCCTTGCTTACCTCATCCGGTACAAAATTTTGCCAACGAGTGAATTCTTCCTCGTAATTAGCCACTTAACGGTCCCCTTGAGTCACCTCACAGAATTTTCTACTCGTTTCGATCTCAACCACTTGAGAAAAATACTTGCGGTCGAACCGCACCCAAAACTCTGCAATAGCTAGTGTGTCCCTTTCCTCACTGTGGTGATCGACTCCCACCACTGTAGCGCTGCTCCCACTAAACTAAAAGTGGTTAGCATTTGCTTCCGCACCTCATTGTAATCTCCCATGCGTAGGTGACGTTGGATATCCCACTTCCTTGACACGCTAGCACTTTCTCTGGACCCCCTTGCAACTCTAGTGGGTTCCCACTAAAAATAACCTCTCTCTTGCTTCCACCCCGACGACTCCACGTGAGTCTGATCATCTGGCGCCACTAACACTTGTGGTTGGTCCCATGGAAAGTACCTTGTCGTTTGCGACTACCGTCATTTCAATTGCCTACGCCACTAGTTCGGTTACCTGTACTACCAAAATCATCTCTGACAGTTGTTGCGGTAACTCTTGCTCCTAACGAGCCTCCCTCGTCTCATCTCCCCCTGCTGCCCTAGCTGCTCTCTCCTGGGTGTCATCTGGAATGAGAACCGAATTGGTATGAGTTCACTCTCAAATATAAATTTCGTAGAAGAACGTATATGCGCATACATATGAGAATACAACAATACTATAATAGGGCTCTATGTCAAAGATTGCTAAGCCAAAATGTGAAAAGCCGCACAGATCCTAAGGACACTAGAACCTGATGCTCTGATACCATCTGTGACACCTCGCCTAATAAAATACCGGGTGATCAGTCCTATACCAAATTAAAAAAGGAATCTCAGTTGGATCATCCTTAACATCACCGTCGAAAACTTTTAAAAACTTACTAACCACCTAGTATTCCAAAAGCTGGTGCAAATTTTTAACTTTTTAATTAAACAAATCAGTACATGCGGAAATAAATATAAACCATTCACACAACTGAATGAAAATAAACTGAAAAATTAATTACACAACTTGCCGAATAAACCATCGGCCACCACAGTGAAATAATCCAAAACAAATATTCAGCACCTGAATAAACTACACCTGAAGACCGTACCGAGAAGTCTGGGCGACAAGCCCTAAATAAAACTGAAACTGATACAAGATTCCTACCCTATGAATGAATGAATGATGGCTCTAATCCAAACTCCTGCTATCATCCACATATGCCGCAGCTCTGTGTCCCTGGAATAGAATATCAATCCTGGCGTCCCTGTGGCTGGACACCTAAAAGGTTTTAAAAATAGTTTTATAGCAAGGGTTAGAACCCAAAACATTTTGAAAATATTTAGTATGTGAATTAACTGCAGTAATTTAAAATGCATGAATGCGCTTCATATTTAAGTTAGTGTCGCACTCCCTTGTGGACATTCTCACCCCTCCACTATTGTGCACACATACCGGTTACCTTAACCCCACCTAGTTGTACTACCTCGTCCAACTAGTCCTGGTATAACCTTCCCTTACCATACTAATCTAACCCGAGTATAATAATTTTTTGAATTATAAGTTATCTCACAATTAACTTAATTAATTCCTCGTAAATAGTAGCATATAACCGTGTCACAAGTCATATAAAGTAAATACATCACACACTGTATTATTACCCATATATAATATTTATTACCATTATATACATACCTATACCACAACATACACACATATAACATATGTATATCCATCCCTTGGAGTATACCCTCGCCGGATGATTACCTCTAAAATGCTATCTCACTAGGTGTGCTCACAAAAACCTAGTTCCCCAAGTTGGAATCGCTCACCAACTTGGCCCAAAATATAAATGTAGTAGAGGCGGTCATATTCCTTCCCTGAAAGTGAGATAATCCCTCACCCATATATACCGGACGCTATGACCAGCGGATATACTCGCCCTACTCCTCAAGCTAGGGGATTCACCCACATCGCACAACCTCCCTTGATAGCATTAGAGTATATAACTGAATAAATATCTAGTCACGGATATTTAATATCACACACAATATACACACACACACACACACACACATATATATATATATATATATACACTATCACTACACCATATATAGATATAATATAAACCCTGGCTTTACCGTGTACTCAAAATCCCGTACACTGCCTGTAATTTCCTGAGTCTGTGGCCCGACTCAACATAATTAATCTTCTCACTTAATAATTTATCATCATTTCGAGTCTATGGTCCGACTCTAATATAATTAATTACATCTCAATTAATATAATACTTTCCCCTAGTCTATGGTCCGACTCTAATTAAATTAATTAGCACACCTATTAATTTAATACCTTCCCGAGTTATTACCCGGCTCTAATTAAATTAACCAACACACATATTAATTTAATACCTCCCCGAGTCTACAATCCGACTCTAATTAATTTAATTAACACATATATTAATTTAATACCTCCCCGAGTCTATCATCCGACTCTAATTAAATTAATTAACACACCCATTAATTTAATACATCCCCGAGTCTACAATCCGACTCTTATTTAATTAGTTTACACATTAATTAATCAACACAAATCTGGGTCTGTGGTCCGACTCCAATATAATTAATTAACACGCTTATTATTTTACACCAATCTGAGTTTGTGGTCCGACTCTAATATAATTAATTAACACGCTTATTAATTTAACACCAATCCGAGTCTGTGGTCCGACTCTAATATAATTAATTTACACATTAATTATTTTACACCAATCCGAGTCTGTGGTCCGACTCTAATATAATTAATTAACACGCTTATTAATTTAATACCTCCCCGAGTCTACAATCCGACTCTAATTAAATTAATTATCACCCTTATTAATTTAATCATACCCGAGTCTACAATCCGACTCTAATTAAATTAATTATCACACTTATTAATTTAATCCTACCTGAGTATACAATCCGACTCTAATTAAATTAATTATCACACCTATTAATTTAATTCTACCCGAGTCTACAATCCGACTCTAATTAAATTAATTATCACACTTATTAATTTAATAACTTGGTGTCACCCATCCATTATCCCCGGACTCGCTCATTTGGCCCATACCTTAATATTTCCCGAGTCTATATTCCGACTCCAACTTATTACTCTCTCTCTCAATAATTAATTAAATACTTTGGTGTCACTTAACCAATATACCCGGACTCACTCACTTGGTCCATTTTACATCTCATAATTTCATACCCACATATTCGTCCACAATGTGTCACCCATTCATCTCTATAAATTTTCCAATTATATTACCTATAATTACCGACATACCCGGACTCGCTCGCTTAGTCAATTTTTTTTCATTTAAATATGTTTCACCCAAAATTCTCACTTTAAGTCCAACTCTTAACTTAAATGGTCAATTCCTAATAGCTATCTTTTGAGCTCCTAGCTATTAATTTCTCTATAATTTTTCAGCAAATAAAATTATACCCAAAATCCAAAAAAATAAAACAAGGGTAACCAACAACCCGACCTGTTAAAGAATTCCGACCGTCGATCGATCGATCATCCCTGAGCAGCTCTTCTTCCCCCACTGCATTACACCATTAACGAAAATTCAAGGTTTGTAAACCTTAATTCCAACCCCTGATCAAGTCATCCCATCACATAAACATATAAACTTTGATCCTATACATCATATACACCCTCTAGTATATAAATTTCTCAACTTATCTCACAATTTTCGAAATGGGTTTTCCATTAAAATTCATCAATCTTGTTCTACAACCAAATTACAAATCCAGATTTCCCCCAGTTTATATTCCGAATTCTTATTCCAATCAAATATCTATACTCAGATATGTTCAACACAACAATTTTTACTATGAATCTCATTCAATAGTCTCATGAACAAAAACCCTATTTTGTACCCATTTATCCCCAAAACGAATTTTGGTTTACACATCACTATGATATGAATTGATTATCATAAATTTAGAAATCACAACAGTTAACCACTTGCCTGGAATCGTTCGTAGGGTCTGATTCTGTTGGTGTAGAGATTGGTTGATGGAGAACACCCCAAATTAACCCTTTAATTTGGCTCCAAAAGCTCCCAATTGCTCTTGATTTGCTGTCCCCCAATTTGCCTCTCAAGCCCTAGGCTTAGATTTTGTGTTGGCTATCGTTCCCTCATCTTTCAATTAGGTTAGAAACCTAAATCCCGTTTTTGGCCATGTGGGCCTAATTAAAAAGGCCCAACTCACCCCGTTTGGGCCCGGCTATGCCCAAAAATACCCCGAGGCCCAATTACTACCCCCGAGTACTCTTTTCTGACTATCTCGACCCATCCGGACGCAACCGTGCACTCGAAATTTCCATCTGAAATACTTTTCGAAATTTTTAATTTTCGACCTCAAAATGTGACACACGAGATTTTGAACCATTAAACTTAAAAGTCGCCAATTATAAATAATTCGGCTCACTCAAATAAATTCTTCAACTCATGAATTTAAGTTTCTCCAATTTAAATATTTTTATAACTCCCAAAAATAATTAAATTTTAAATCCTCAAAATTACGGGGTGTTACACCAAACAAAAAATTAATTATTATAAATAATTAGTAATTATTGTGCAAAAAGCGACTTACAAAACTTAAAATTGTCTTATGATATAGCATTTCCTCAATATCTTCAAAAGTTATAGGTGCATGATTATTTGAATTCAAAATGAGCACATTTTTAAACAAATATGTATCATAAAACATTTATTTCATAATAAAAAATATGAATTATTAAAGTAGACCAACCTAATTCCTTGCTGCTCATATATTCTTTTGATGAATTTCTTGTCATCACTAGAGAGCCTCTTGACACCCTCCTTCTTCTCATCTATCTTTCGAGATCTAACAAGTTCAAAATCAACATCAACATCAACTTTAACAATAATATTATGTTCGACCTTCTTTTTCAGGTCTTTATTTTGACCTCCCTTAACTTTTTCCTTGTTATTTTTTATATAGGATACTATCAAATTAGCTCTTTGATTAAAAAATAATCTTTTATTAATTGATGGACCAATAATAATTTGAACGTTTTCCTGATACTTCAGTTCTTTAATCATATATTTTGTATTTTCCTTGTTCTCAATCTCATTCTTCTCAGCATACTCGACATTCGCATTCAATGCATTTACAATAACATATTTGTTTATAGTAGACTGTTTCAAATCTTCAATCTCAAAGGTCATGTTCTCGGTGGAGTTTTCATTTCTTTAATTTTTTCTTTTATTTTCAGGTTCTCTACAAGTTTTACAAACGTTGAATTAATAAATAATTATTAAAAGTAACTTTAAATGGAGAAAAAATATATTAACAAGTTCATTCCTTATTTCAATGCAATAAATTTCTTTCTCTCATTCTCAGTTTTATTATTTTGTTCCGACACAGAACTCTCAAATTAACCCTTCAATTCAGTAAATTGCTTTTGCAACTGATAATTTGTTGTAATAAAATCAATTTCAATCAATACATAAGATTAAAATACTTAGCATATAGATAAAGTTACAAGAAACAATGATGATTGTATCATTATTCAAAAGGGTAATTGTATTTAAATGTATAACTGCATGTATATTTATAAGTACAAATGTATACACAATATGAACTTTATAAACTTTTATTGTATCCCATAATTAATATAACTGTATATAAATTTACAAATGTAATTATATAAGTTAGTGAACGTAAATTATAAATATAACTATATCTGTATACAAAAGTATAATTGTATTTAAAACTGTAACTGTATTCAAAAGAGTAACTATATGTATATTTATATTTATCATTATAAATGTATATACAACATGTGCTTTAAAATTTTATTTTATTTACATCAATTAGTATAACTCTATCATAACCTACAATTGTAATTACATGTGAATTATTGAATGTAACTATATCTGTATTTTAAGTGTAACTGCAGAAATATATATATTTGTGAATGTAAAATTATTAGTGTAACTTCATCTATGACACATAGTTTTTACTATTCATATAAAATATTACTAAATGCTACTTAGTGTAATTATATATAGTATTTGCATCCACAATTAAAAACAGTTACACCCATATTGTAAATGTGTTATAAATTTGTAAATAATTAAACATAAAGTAAATGTCAATGAATTTTTTTTTGCAACACATATAAACTATCAAAATGACTGATGAGCAAAGTAATTATCATAATAACAAACATTACTTTGTAAAAAAAGAAGAATAAAAAACACATAGAATAAATATAAGTTTGAATATGTTGACTTAGTTCTTCTTCTCGTTAACTTGTTTCAAATTTTATTTTCTCCAACTGTTTTACTAACAACTCTTTCTCCATATCTAAATTTGCTTTTCCAACTAAGAATCTCAACCTCCAAATTTTCTTTCTCTACATGAAATTAAAATAATAAGGGATTACTAAAATTATAATAAAAATATTAAAATTCTAAAAACAAAAATTTTAAAATGGGTGATATGCCCATGGTAAAAACAATCATTTCTTCATTGAGTTTCTCCTTCCCAGAAAATTTGTAATACAAACTCATAACACTAAATAACTTATAACTAAAATCAACACACTACAACTAAATAAACCTACATGAAATATTACCTGCAAACATCTGATTATACCTCTGTTCATCATAATAAAATTTTCCTTTCAAGCTTAAAATTTCTTCCTCGAGTAACTTCTTCTCTATACATTACAACAAAAAAAACATGAAACTTCAAATTACTAATTTTAACTGTGTACAAATTAATTAATGTAACTACTACATGTAACTATTATATGCATTCATCAATGTAACTTCTTATACATTTATGAATGTAAAATTTAAATATAAAACAGTAACGTATTTGAATATAACTGTAAACACTATAAATGAATCTTTAAAAAAATTAAATATTTTCCAATTAAAAATTATAACAACAACTTTATATATTAATCTTATAGTATATTAAAGTAAAACTGTAATTATATTAGCGATGATCAAACCATTATACTTTTCTTCATCAACATATATTTTTCTTTCAAACTTACATCTTTATTCGCGAGTGACTTCTTATCAATATATTATAAACATTAAAGAGCATTAACTAATAAATCCTTTACAAATTTATTTATATATGATAGCCCAAACAATAATGTTATTGGTATCTGAAACACATAAATTTTCAAGTAATTAACGATAAGTTCAAAAGATACATTTATACTTATTAGTGTATATATAAATACAGTTGTTAGCGTAAATACACTTGCACTTATTATCTTATTTGTATTTGTATTAATCAGTATAATTATATTTATACAATAGTGTAACTGTATCTATATTATTCAGTATAATTGTATCCATATTAATATCTACATTAATAATCATAAATGTATTTACATTAACTGTGTCTATATTCATTAGTGTAATTGTACCAAAATTAATAATCATGATACACATTTAACTGTATCTACATTAATAATTAAATAAAAACATGCAACTTCATCACCAAAGAATATTTTATAATGTAATTCCAGAAGTCAATGTAACTTATCTCCATCACTAACAGTAACTGTATGTACATTAATCAAACTATATCTACATTAAAAAATGTAACTCTACGTCTAATCATTATAACACCCCGCCCATTTTGGCGTCGGCCACCACCAAGCTACGTCAGGTATCACTAAATTAAATACCATTCTTAGCATGTGACATAAATAAGAGACATGAAACTTTTATTCCATATAATAATATGCAATTAAATCCAATGGATATATAAAAATCCAACCAAGAATATCCATCACCATGCTAATCACCAAAATAAGTCCAACTCCAATTTAAATATAACAACCCAAATGAAATAATCTAACTATAACTATCCGAAGGAAACCGTAAATAATAGTGGAATTTATTGGCCCACCAAATCCATAAATGAAAGTCTCAGAGTAAAAGAAAAGGAATTAAAAGTAAATCTAAACTACTACAGAAAATAAAATAAATCTCCAACTGCACTCCAAAGATCCAATTCATCCTATGCAGTTACTCCAATAACTATACCTAAAATGTTAGTCAATGCAATGGGTCAGAGTTCACCATATGAATACTAGAACTCCTTCCAATCAGGGCCCGTGAACCCAGACAATAACATTATACATGATAAACATCACAATAAAGTATTTTGAATTAAACGAGATATATATTAACATGCGAGTAAAAATAAACTATCATTATCTACCCATATAACTAAGCCACCCCAATGTTAAAGTCCAATGATTCCATCTCAACTACAATTTAAACATTAGTTCTTATTCTTACTTATCCAATTATTATTTTTATTCGCGAGACACCATTATGGCCAATCGACCCCTTATCGGTCCTGCACGCACTCTTGGCATGCTTAAATTCCAACACATCACACCCATTACCCTCATTATAGCTAGTCAGCCCGTATTCTATCAGGTCTTTATATGCTCATGAGGTTCCACGCACGACACTGTGACACCCCGACAAATTAAATACTGCGTAGCTACTCCTTTATTCAAATTAATACAAAATGTCAAGTTGGTTCAGTTCATAGCATCACTGTCGAAAACATTTATTTAAACAATTACTAGCCACCTAATATTTAAAAAATGAGTTGTCAAATTTTATTAAATTAAATTAACATGCAACCAATTAAAATTATTAGCTAAATGCTACCACCATCACATCACAGTCATGACAATTAATAATGGAATAATAAATGAGTCTGGAGTAACACTCCTCTGAATAATCCCAAATACTGAATAAAACCAAATACAACGTCTGAATAATAAATGAATTAACTCCAAAACTACAATGAAACTGAATATGATAAAACTGTCTCTAAAAGAAATGGGGCGACTGCCCTAACAACTGGATAAGTCTGAAATGGAATCAATATAGAATGTGGAGGTGTCTATCATCCAAAATCCTGTAACTTGCACATCAGCTACATCACGTCACTGAAATGGAACTCCTAAGCTTGGCGTCCCGGTGGCTGGGCACCTAAAAGGTTTTTCAAGAAAATAGATTTGAAAGAAAACGGGTCAGAGCCCAATGTGAAAATAGTTTAAAATATAGCAACTGTTTAATTACATTAAACAATGAATATTAAGTACATGTTAGTTTCGTGCTCTCACATGAGTTTCTCACCTCTCAACTAATGTGCACGCTTAACGTATATCCATAACCCATCCTAGTTATGCCGTTAACTAACTAGTCTATACTATAACCTGTCCTCACGTGATAATATAGGGGGTTTTGTTCAAGACATTCCAATCTAAGTTATGTGAATCTACCTTTTTATCTCACAGAGTAATTTATATTAACTCATATAGGAAATTCTCAATTCTACTTTACTCAAAGTGTCACAATTATTCACACACGTTAATAAGGATATCCACCCACATCAACAAGGAGTATGTTATCATCACCAATATATGAATTTCAACATAATTATATAATTAGGGCACCCCCAGGTTAAGCTGCGGTGCACACATACTCTGCTATCGAATCCCGGTACATCACGTACATAAGGACTACGTATTTCAAATCTCATAGGAACCGTTTTAATAAGAAAAATCACGCATATTGGAGGCGAACATAGTTCACATACCCATGGATCACGCACATACCTACGCTCAAATGGTGAGTTGACTTATTATCTCAAAAATAAGTCATTCACGGCCCTATGTCCATAAGGTACCAATCTAAATCACCTCGTAGGCACACAAAGATTAGATGGACCTATTTCGAAAGCCGACCTCCTGTGATAGCAAGTATGGTAGATATGTCATACACATAAAAATAAACTTACTAAGCATTCACACAACTTAGATACTTTGTAATATTATTACAGGTATGTTCTCAATCCCTATACCATTAATCCAATTAGTACATTTTTATACTTCTGGATAATTATATAATATAGTTCACCGACACATCTCACAGCGCAGTTTCAAGTACTTAAAGCCTAACTCATAAAGGTTACTAAGTCTCCAATTATGTCCACACTTTAATCAAATACTCTTAAGGTCCATATTTATGCAACTAATCTTATTTTACCAACTATATAGATTTAACTCATTTAACCAAAGTCTTTAATAGTACCTCACTCGTCGAACCTGATTAGGTCTAACATAACTCCCAAATTTAATTCTAATAATAATCTGGGTCTCATATACACGCCTACTGGTCTTCCTTAAATCTAAAAGTGTTCACAAGGCTCCCACCAATAATTTTCTAGATCGAAATTACTAAAATTCAATAAGGGAAAAATATCACAATTTCTGGGAGGTCGATCGATCGACCTATGAATGTTGATCGATCGATGGTGGTCGATCGATCGACCTATGAATGTCGATCGATCGATCGCACCAGATGAGGCTACAGACTGCTTCGTTTTTCAGTCCTAGATTTGTCCCAAAACTCCATTACAAGGTATGAAATTCTAAACTAAGGATATGGGATCATTGTACAACCCAAATACAATATTTTTAACGTTCCTAAACCATTAAATCATCAACAATTAACCTTATATGGATCAAATCTTCATAAAAACCCTAGTTTCCTATTTTCTTTAATAACCATGATATTTCTCTTTTTTTTATTCGTTTTTTTTAATTCCTCAAGGGTCATGTTTTGGTTACTAAATTTCATTTAGAACTAGTCTACATGAAAATCCTATCCAAGATTTAGAGTTCTCCACCAAATTTCAAGAGTTTCATCATCCTTCAAGGTTAATAACAACTTCTATACTAATCATGGAAGAAATATTCGCTGAAACTAATGGAATCAAATCACTTGCCTTAAGATTGCTGTTTAGATTCGTTGATGGTGTCCGATGGTTGATTCTTCCCTTCTTTTCGATCATAATTCCGTCGAAAGTGGTGGTGGTGGGTGGTGGCTAAGGTTTGGAAACCTCCTGCAACTTCTCTTCTAACTCACGTAGCCCACTTTTTGTTTTTGGATGATAATGGACCTAATGGCCTTCCCAATAAATAAATAAACCCTAAAATTCGTGGTCATAGTTTCTTAAATTTTAAAATGACCAAAATACCGTCCCGGGTTGTCGGTTTGGCCTAAAAATGCCCCGGGACCCAAACTAAACCCCCGACTAGTATTTTCTGACTATCTCGACCCCTCCAGATATGTTGGCGCACTCACAATGACCATATGGGTGATATAATTATAATTTATTTTTAAATCTAATTAAATTAATTCCAGACACGATTGAGACGCGCGTCCCAACTTAATTATAATTATAATTATATATTATATAATTATCACTCGCGACAATTTTGATAATTTTCATAATCATATATTACCAGATATACTCAGTAATACTCAATATTATCATCATAATCAAATACCAACTCACGTCTCGCCAGTATTTAAATCCGGATTAATTTCCAATTAATTCTCATTTAATTTAATTAATCCCATTAAATAAAATCAGTAAAATTACGGGGTATTACATACTCCCCCCTAATAACCAAATTTCATCCCGAAATTCAGAAAATAAAGTATACCTAGCAAGAATAACTCTGGATAACGCTCTCTCATCTCCTCCTCCCGCTCTCAGGTGGACTCCTCGGCATTATGATGCCGCCACTGAACACGTACTAATGGTACTATATTCAACCTCAGTTTCCTTTCGCTTATGTGCAGAATGGAAATCGGCCCCTCCTCATAGGAACTATCAGGTTGTAGATCGATGTCCTCTAAAGAAATGTGGGTATGGGCCAAATCATCTCCAAGATATCTCCTTAGCGAGGAAATATAGAACACATCATGGATCCTATGCAGGTGTTCCGATAACCCAAGTCTATACGCAACTGACCCAATTCTCTCGATGATAGAAAATGGCCCCACATATCTAGGTGCCAATTTCCCCTTCTTCCCGAAACGCATAATCCCCTTCATCGGAGATACTCTGAGTAGCACCTGGTCCCCCACCTTGAAGTCTCTGAAGAATATCTTGGCCTCGGCATGACTCTTCTGTCGGTCCTGAGCTACCCAAATACGGCTCCATATCATCTCTATCCTTGCCAAAGTATCCTGAATCACCTCCGGCCCAAGTAGTTTTTTATCCCCCACCTCTAGCCAACATGGCGGGGAACGACAAGGTCTATCGTATAACGCCTCGAATGGAGCCATGCCAATAGTGAACTGATAGGAGTTATTATAGGCAAACTCCACCAGTGGAAGGTATTCCTCCCAACCACCTCCAAAGTCTAGGATGCACATACGCAACATGTCTTCCAACATCTGATTCATCCGCTCGGTCTGCCCATCTATCTGCGGGTGATATGTTGTACTCAGGCACAACTTTGTACCCATGGCTTCTTGGAAACTCTCCCAAAATTGTGAAACAAATATTTTGTCTCAGTCAGACACGATATTGAGAGGCACCCCGTGGAGTCTCACTATCTCTGCTATGAAAATATGGGCATATTGTCCTGTAGTGTAGTATGTCCGGGCTGGAATAAAATGAGCAACTTTGGTCAATCGATCCACGATTACCCATATGGAGTCATGGCCCCTCTGCGATGTGGGTAAACCCATGATGAAGTCCATGGAAATGCTCTCCCATTTCCATATAAGACCTCCAATGGCGGTAGAAGTTCTTCGGTCTCTGATGGTCCACTTTTACCAGCTGACAAGTGACACATTTAGAAACGAACTCGGCAATATCTCTCTTCATCCCGCTCCACTAGTACTGTCGCCTCATATCCTGGTATATTTTATCCCCACCAGGATGTACCATGAACCGTGCGACTCTGTCATTACTTAGTGTCACAAGCCTTCCCCCTCAGGAATGACCAGTCTCCCATTAAAGCGTAAGCCCCCGTCTGAACTAACAGTATAGAATTTGGCTCCCTATGCTAGTAATCGGACTATCTGCTCTTGACATAACGAGTCTTTTTCCTGGGCTTGTATCACTCTCGTAACGATTTGGGGCATAAGGATCATCATAAACATGAATGATCGGGCCACTGCGTCATGGTGTCCCAACTCCTTCCACTTTTCTTTCCACACTTCGGCCACCTCGCCTACCAGCATACGGCTCAACGCGTTTGCTACCACGTTAGCCTTTCCTAGGTGGTATTGGATATCGAACTGATAATACTTCACAAACTCAAGCCACCTACGTTGATGCATATTTAATTCCTTCTGCGTGAAGAGGTACTGTAGGGACTTGTGGTCTATGAATAAACGGAATTTCTACCCCATGAGATAATGACTCCAAATTCGAAGAGCAAATACGACTGCTGCTAACTCCAAGTCGTGGGTGGGGTAATTCTTTTCGTGAGGCTTAAGCTTACGGGAAGCATACACTATATCCTGACTCTCCTGTTGCAGTACACCCCCAAATCCTCATAAGGACGCATCGGTGTAGACTATATACTCAACTCTCGGTCTAGGCAATGTTAACACTGGTGTTGAGGTCAACGTGTCCTTCAACTCATTGAATGCCAACTGACAGGCATCGCTCCGATAAATGGCACACTCTTCAGAGTCAGATTTGTCAAAGGACCCACTATCTTAGAGAACCCCCCAATAAATCTCTTGTAGTATCCTACTAGGCCCAAGAAACTATGTATCTCAGTCGGTGTCATGGGCTGTCCCCACTCCCTCATCGCTGATACCTTCCCCGGATCAACAGATATCCCCCTGTCTGAAATGATATGACCCAAAAACTGAACTTCCTTCAGCCAAAGCCCCCACTTCTCATATTTTGCATATAACTCATTCTGACGCAGCGTATGCAAAACCTGCCTCAAGTGCTCGACATGCTCTTCCTTTGTCTGGGAGTAAACCAGAATGTCATTAATGAAGACGATGATGAACTAGTCTAGGAACTCTCTGAACACCCTATTCATCAGGTCCATAAACACGACTGGGGCATTGATTAAGCAAAAAGGCATAACCCAGAACTCGTAGGAACCATATCTCGTCAAGAAGGAAGTCTTTGAGACGTCCTGTTCCCTGATACATAATTGATGGTATCCCGATCTCAAGTCAATCTTTGAAAAGAAGACCGTTCCTCTCAACTGGTCGAATAGGTCATTGATTCGGGGCAATGAATACTTCTTCCATATCTCGACTTTATTCAACTCCCGATAATCTACACACAACCTCAAAGATCAATCCCTCTTCTTCACGAACAACACAGGGGAACCCCACGGTGAAGTACTCCTACGGATAAACCCTTGACCCAACAACTGATCTATCTAATACCGTTGTTCCCTCATCTATGCTGGAGCTATATGGTAAGGTGCGTGGGCAATTGGGCGAGTGCCCAACGTCAAATCGATAACAAAATCTATCTCTATACTAGGAGGTAATCCCAGAATATCCTGGAATACATAAACAAACTCTCTAACAACTGGAATCGAATCGAGTGGTATTACCACTTCCTTAGAGGTCTCCTCCTATATATAGTACAAGTGAGTGGGCGATCCTCCCTCAGGATAAGGCATCGCCACTTGGAACATCTCCTGCCCGGGTATGGGAAAATTAATACTCTTACTGAAACAATTAATCATGGCTTGATACGCAACTAGCCAATCCGTACCGATAATCGTGTTGTATGCAATCATATCTAACACTAACATATCAGTAGGTAAAGTAAACCTCCCGATCTCTACACCCACACCTCTACATATAAGGGAAATCACATAACCCCTACTCAACGGTGAATCTACGCAAGTAATAGTGCTCTCCGCGGTATCTAACAACCCCATAGTGCGTGCAAATCTCATGGCAATGAAATAGTGTGTGGCCCCCGTGTCAAATAAAATACACCCCATAGTCCCCTGAATAGAAAACATACCCTCAAGAGCGGGTGGATCCTGTGGGATTGCGTCCTGCTGGAGCTAATAAACTCGCCCCTACTGAAGCTATCCCTGCTGGACTAGGACTGCTGGGATGGGTGGTAAATCTGGCATCTGTTGTGGTGCTGGGAGGGCGGCGGGAAACATAGGTCTCTGGGGCTCGTGTCGAGCACCCTGTTGCTGTTGCTGCTGGGGGACCCTACCCTTTTCAGGACATTCCTGGAGTTTGTGGCCAGTCTTGCCATAAATAAAACATTTCCCCGCAAAGTTTTTCCCTTTCTGACCCTGCTGCCCATGACCCTAATGGCCGTTACCATTCCTGCCCTGACCATGCTGGCCCTGTTAAAACTGCTGATGTTGGTCGTGCTAGCCCTACTGGCCATTCCGAATACCTCCCTGACCATTTCTGAAACCTCCGGATCTAAATCTCTTAGAATCCCCCTGTTGGGAACTCTAATCACCCTGCCTGTGCTGACCCTGAGCTGATTGTGCCCTGCTGGCACCATTCCCCCCTGTCATGCCCTGATGACTGGACTCTCCTGCTCGCTTACCCTCTGACAAGTGAAAGCGATGGTCCAGGCAGTGAAGCAATGATGCATTAACCACATCAAAATAAGTGTCCAACAAGATATTAACTAGAAAGTGTTGATGAATCCTCCATGTCAATCCATCCATGAACTTCTGGATCTTCTTCTCTTCAGTCGAAATCTCATCGGGAACGATGTTCAGAAGATTTGTGAACTTGACCTAATACTCAGTCACTATCTTCCCCTCCTGCTTGAGGTTCATCAACTTCCTCCTCATCTCGGTATAAACTGCTGAGGGGAAATACTTGCAGTTAAATCGCACCCAAAGCTCCTGAATGGTAAGAACATCTCTCTCCTCCGCGGTGGTAATAGACTCCCACCACTGCAATGCTGCTCCTACAATCTTAAAAGTAGCCAGTATCTGCCTTTGTACATCGGTACACTCGTACATCCTCAAGTGTCTTTGGATGTCCTTCTTCCACTGACTGGACAAAATGATGTCGGAGCTACCTGCAAACTCCGAAGGGTGCGCCTTCTGATAGGCATCTCGGACCCGATACCAAGCAGATGGGAATGCATGAGCCTGGACTGGGGCAACCACAGGTGTCTGAGGTGGCGCCTTCTGCACAACTGCTAAATCGACATTTATCACCTTGGCTACAATGGCGGCAACTTCTGCAGCGTTCATAGAACCCTGAACTAGCGTCGGCTGTGGCTCGGGCTGGGCACCCCTAGGAACTCTCTGTGCACATCGTGGAGGCATCTGAAATGAGAGAGAAGTCTTATAAGTCCATAGTTAATATCTAAAAATATCTGAAGAGCGTAAGATAAGAAAAAGATTACAACAATCCTAAAATATAGGGCACTATATCAAAGGACGCTACGCGAAAACATAACAAGCCGTACAGATCCTAAGGACACTAGAACCTGATGCTCTGATACCACCTATGACACCCCGACTAATTAAATACCGGGTAGCTACTCCTCTATTCAAATTAATAAAACATGTCAAGTTGGTTCAGTTCATAGCATCACTGTCAAAAACATTTATTTAAACAATTACTAGCCACCTAATATTTAAAAAATGAGTTGTCAAATTTTATTAAATTAAATTAACATGCAACCAATTAAAATTATTAGCTAAATGATACCACCATCACATCACAGTCATGAAAAATAATAATGGAATAATAAATGAGTCTCGAGTAACACTCCTCTGAATAATCCCAAATACTGAATAAAACCAAATACAAAGTCTGAATAATAAATGAATTAACTCCAAAAATGCAATGAAACTGAGTATGATAAAACTGTCTCTAAAAGAAATGGGTCGACATGCCCTAACAAGTGGATAAGTCTGAAATGTAATCAATATAGAATGTGGAGGCATTTATAATCCAAAATCCTATAACTTCCACAGCAGCTACAACACGTCACTGAAATGGAACTCCTAAGCTTGGCGTCCCAGTGGCTGGGCACCTAAAAGGTTTTTCAAGAAAATAGATTTGAAAGAAAATGGGTCAGAGCCCTATGTGAAAATAGTTTAAAATATAGCAAGTGTTTAATTACACTAAACAATGAATATTAAGTACATGTTAGTTTCGAGCGCTCACATGAGTTTTTATCCTCTCAACTAATGTGCATGCTTAACGTATATCCATAACCCATCCTAGTTATGCCGCTAACTAACTAGTCTATACTACAACCCATCCTCACATGATAATATAGGGGTTTGTTCAATACATTCCAATCTAACTTATATGAATCTACCTTTTTATCTCACAGATTAATTCATATTAACTCATATAGGAAATTATCAATTCTACTTTACTCAAAGTGTCGTAATTATTCACACAAATTAATAAGGATATCCACACCCATGAACATGGAGTCTGTTATCATCAATAATATATAAATTTCAACATAATTATATAATTAGGGCACCCCTAGGCTAAGCTGCGGTGCACACATACTCTACTATCGAATCTCGGTACATCACGTACATAAGGACTACGTATTCCGAATCTCTCAGGAACCGTTTTAATAAGCAAAATCATACATATTGGAGGCGAACATAGTTTACATACCCATGGGTCGCGCACATACCCACTCTCCCATAGTCAGCTGACTTATCAACTCACAAATAAGTCATTCACGACCCTGTATCCTTAAGGTACCTATCTAAATCCCCCCATAGGCACACAAAGATTAGATGGCCCTGTTCCGAAAGCCGACCTCCCGTGATAGCAAGTATGGTAGCTATGTCATACACATATAAATCCACTTACTAAGCATTCACACAACTTAGATACTTTGTAATATTATTAAAGGTATGTTCTCAATCCCTATACCATTAATCCAATTAGTACATTTTTATACTTTTGGACAGTTATATAATATAGTCCACCGACACATCTCACGTCGTAGTTTTAAGTACTTAAAACCTAACTCATAAAGGTTATTAAGTCTCCTATTATTTCCACACTTTAATCCAATACTCTTAAGGTCCATATTTCTGCCACTAACCTTATATTACCAACTATATAGATTTAACTCATTTAACCACAGGCTTTAATAGTACCTCACTCGTCGAACCTGATTAGTTCTAATATAACTCCCAAATTTAATTCTAATAATAATTCGGGTCTCATAACACGCCTATTGGTCTTCCTTAAATCTAAAAGTGTTCACAAGGTTCCCACCAATAATTTTCTTGGGTCAAAATTACTAAAATTCAATAAGGGAAAAATACCACAATTTCTGGGAAGGTCGATCGATCGACCTATGAATGTCGATCGATCGATCACACCAGATGAGGCTACATACTGCTTCATTTTTCAGTCCCAGATTTGTCCCAAAACTCCATTACAAGGTATGAAATTCTAAAATAAGGATATGGGATCGTTGTACAACCTAAATACAATATTTTTAATATTCCAAAACCATTAAATCATCAGTAATTAACCTTATATAGATCAAATCTTCATAAAAACCCTAGTTTCCTATTTTCTTCAGGAACCATGATATTTCTCCTTTTTATTCATTTTTTTAATTCCTCAAGGGTCAAGTTTTGGTTAATAAATTTCGTCCAGAACTAGTCTACATGCAAATCCTATCCAATATTTAGAGTTGTCCACCAAATTTCATGAGTTTCATCATTTTTCAAGGTTAATAACAAATTCTACACTAATCATGGAAGAAATATTCGCTGAAACTAATGGAATCAAATCACTTTCCTTAAGATTGCTGTTCAGATTCGTTAGTGGTGTCCGAGGGTTGATTCTTACCTTTTTTCCGGTCACAATTCCGTCGAAAGTGGTGGTGGTGGGTGGTGGCTAAGGTTTGGAAACCTCCTGCAACTTCTCTTCTAACTCACGTAGCCCACTCTTTGTTTTTGGATGACAATGGCCCTAATGGACTTCCCAATAATAAATAAATAAACCCTAAAATTCGTGGGTCTTATTTCTTTAAATTTTAAAATGACCAAAATACCCTCCCGGGTTGTCGGTTTGGCCTAAAAATGCCTCGGGACCCAAACTAAACCCTCGGCTAGTGTTTTCTGACTATCTCGACCCCTTCGGACACGTTGACGCTCTCAAAATGACCATATAGGTGATAGAATTATAATTTACTTTTAAATCTAATTAAATTAATTCCGGACGCGACTGACACGCGCGTCCCAACTTAATTCCCCAGGTTGTCGTATTTATGACTCGCGACAATTTTAATATTTTTCATAATCATATATTACCATATATAATCATTAATACTCAATATTATCATCATAATCAAATACCAACTCACGTCTCGCTAGTATTTAAATCCGGATTAATTTTCAATTAATTCTCATTTAATTTAATTAATCCCATTAAATAAAATCAGTAAAATTACGGGCTATTAATGACACATCACTATAGACAATCGGGCGATATTGTATCAGCCCTGTGCATACTCGTGATGCCAACACACATCCACGTCTCTATAGATAATTGATCGGGTAACTGTCTTAGGCATTAATTATCAATTTTCTCAAGTTCTTATTTTTTTCTATAAGCCCCACCTTTTATCAAGATAAAATTTCTCAAACTACCCCTAGTGTCTCCAAAACACAAGTGTATCCTTGCCTATCATCTAGGAAGATTACCTACCAATAGTTACTACCTAGCCTCGTATCTAGGCTAACGATCCAACGAAAATGACATACAATTCAGCCCCAACCCAAAATTTTTCATACGTAAAATCTATACTAACCAGTCCCATACCTAGAAAGTGTTAACAACAATAAAGATCTATATACTAGTCCTATACCTAGCAAGCAATCTAAATGTAAGGTGAAAGCATAGATACCCAAACAATCTAAATGACTGGCACCGAATATTAACACAATTAACGATCACATAAGGCATATTTTTATCATAACAATTCTTTAAATTACTTTCGAGATCTTTATTTATTCAAATTTTGTCCATTTAATTAAAATCTTAATTAAACAATTCGTTTTATCATCAATTTATAGAATTTCTATTCACATGCCTAGTTTTTGGAGCATACAACATTAAATCCCTACTTTATAAGATTCACATAATTAATATGGTTTTACATGTTGAAATCAATTTAGAACTTCCCTAAGATTTATTCTACATGCGAACGTCATAAATTCTAACAAAATCCCAACCTCTAATCTAAGCATGCAAGGTTTTAGAGTCTTAATTCGTATTGAAGATTTGAATAAAAATAAACCCAAATTTAGTTTCACTTTTCCTAATCCGTCTCTCTAATAAATTTTAGGAAAATAATGACCATTAGTATTTAGGCAACATTTAAAATGCATAATACCAAAGGGGAGGAATAGAAGTATTCATGCCTATAATAATCATTTGAAGAATCTGATATGATGGTTGCGTTCCTCTCGAGAAAACAATAAAAACACATACTTAGACTATCGTGAGAAATCTTGATTAAGTTCTTCAAATCTTGAGTTCAAAATGGAGTATGAAGGGTCTAGGTTTGAAAGAAAAGAGGGGATGAAAATTATGAGAGGTTCTTACTTTTGGAGAAGGATAAAATATGTTTTAAAAACCTTAAACTCCTCTCTATATGTTTTTATACCAACAAGAATTTGAGTCCTACACAACTCTGGAATAAAAGAGTTATGATTTCCCCAAACTGTAGCGAACCGGCTCTCCCCTCCTTGCGAACCGATTCAGATGCCCTGATATCTGAAATTCCCCCTTATTTTTCTAAAATGAAAAACTCTCCTAATTTGAATCCGATTCCAATTCCTATAAAATACCTTATTATATAAATCAAGATCACCATTTTTAAATATGAAAATAATTAATTTCTAAAAATTTATTTTTACTCGAAATTTTAAATTCCCAACAGATTTCATGTTTTTAAAACACGAGGTGTTATAGTCATTAACATAATTTTATATGCATTTGTAAGTGTAAAAAGAAATATTTTAAGAGTATTGTCACTGTATCTGAATGAGAAAGTGTATCAACCATACAAGGATGATTTGTAATTATTGTAACAATATTTGAACTACTAATTGTAACCGTGACAACTGTAGATATACATACATTATTTAAACTAATCCTTGTTTATACTCATCAATATAATTTGTAAGTATACCTAGATTATTAAAACTAACTCACATCCATATTGATCAAAATAATTATATGTATATTTATAAGTGTAAATGTAAGTGTCTATACAATACTATAATTGTATATAAAAAAAATATAAATGTACATTTATAAGTGTAATTAATGTAAAATTAACTCTAGTTTTAGTAAAAATCCATTACAACTGCATATAATTACAAAAACTACATATAGATACAAAAAAAGATTAAAAGAAATGATTGTTTGAATAAATAATTACATATGCACATATTTACAAAAAAATTGTATGTTGATAACAAACATTTATAATATTTTTTCTAAAACAGTATTCTAAATAAAAAGAAAAATGAATATAACACAAACATCAAATAGTGATTTAAGTATGAACTATCACATTAATCAAATGCCAAATTTGAATTTCAAGAATGATTGTCACATGACCTTGCATGATTTCTTCAACATTTGCTAGAAGTAACGAATTTTGTTCTTTTAAACATTTGACTTCACCCTCCAAACTTTCGTTAACTGTACAATTGAAATAAATAAAATAATTACAATAACAAAAATATAAAAACACTACATCTACTAATGATAACCTCATACCCGTTCATTTGTTTTTAGATTTCTTTTGATTTAATTCATCAGAACATCCGATAATAATATTCCCAGCAACAACAATTACATCTACTAATGATAAAATCACTGGCTGATTAATTTACAATGTCAGCGTTAATAATCAAACGACTAGACTTAATTTAAAACAGTATAACTTTCTTTATACATGCTCACGAGGCAACGTCCGTTAGTCAATATTGATTAACAAACGACAAACTTTGAAGGTATTTCATCGAAGAAATCGTGGGACAATAGTTGATCTCTCTCTTTCCAAAAAGAGTCGTGTGCTCGCAAATCCAATACTATAAACACTAATATCCAAGTGTTAAATTGAAATTTGTAAAATTATACGAAAAAGTTTGAAAACACTAACTACATTTCCCTATTAAAATGCATGTGTATTAATTTTTATAATTGTAACATCATTGAATATTTTAATCTTCATAATTGTAACATCATTATAGTTGGACATATATGAATACATGCATCTATATATATCTTAGTGAACATAATTGTATATATTTTCATCATTGTAAAACTTATTATCATGTTAAATCTATCAAAGATAATGAATATGTAACACTCTTTATAATAAACATTACAACACTAAACATAGAATAATGGCTTGAAGAGGGGAACAAAAATACTAGGTTCTTTCATAACTCAGTTAAGACTAGTAGAAAAAGGATGATAATTCACAAAATTAAAAATGACTCTGGAAATTGGCTTGAAGAAGAGGAAGTAATATGTAATGAAGCTATTAATTTCTTTACGGCTGCTTTTGAAGATAAGGAATATTATGTGAATGCTGATAGTTTTCTTAGTTGCATCCCCAAGATCATTTCTGATGATCAAAACATCCTCTTAGCTAAGTATCTGGATGAAGAAGAAACCAGGTCAGTTGTTTTTTAACTCAATGAAGATAGTGTAGTAGGTATGGATGGCTTCTCATGTCACTTTTCAAGCATTGTTGGAATATCATAGGTAGGGATATTATCAAAGTTGTTCAAGGATTCTTTTCAGGTCTGGAGATACCTAAAATAGTCTCTTCCACTCTTATAGATATTGTCCCAAAGGTACAAAAACCCCAAACTTTTCATGAAATGAGGCCTTAGTCTATGTAATTTTTTCAACAAAATTTTCACTAAAGTGATGGCATATAGATTGAGTAAAATTCTTCCTGACATTATTTCTCCTAATAAGAGTGGTTTTATAAAAGGGAGAGATATTACAGAAAATATTCTTTTGGATCAAGAAATGTTTCACATGATCAATTTTAAAAACTTTGGAGGTAATGTTGCTATGAAGTTGGATATGACCAAAGCGTATGATAGAGTGTCTTGGTTGTCTCTTATCAAGGTGATACGAAAATTTGGGTTCTCTGAAAGATGTATAGACATGGTTTGGAGGGTTATATCTAGCAATTGGTTCTCAATTCTCATAAATGCTAACCAAAAAGGCTTTTTAAGTCTTAAATAGGGCTTAAACAGGGTGATCCTCTATCACCTGGTCTCTTTGTCATAATGGCAGAGGCTCTCTCTTTAAATTTAAATGGACTTCATGCTCAAGCTTCATTTAAAAAATTCAAGCTCCCTATTGGAGGCCCTCAGATAAATCACCCATCTTTTGCTGATGATATCATTATATTCTCTTTAGGTGATATGAAAACTATCAAGAAATTGTTATTATTGATTGAAAAATATGAACATGTCTCATGTCAAAAGGTGAATAAGAAAAAATAGCTCCCTTATTGTGTCCAATAAAATTAAACCAACTACTAAGAAGAAGATTGTAGACATTGCTGGTTTTAATTTGAAATAAGTTCCCATTACTTACTTGGGGTGCCATGTCTACTCAGGAAGAAAAAGAAATATATTTTTTGAGCCTATTATTTCTAAGATCGGGTAAAAGATTTCTAACTGGAAAGCTAAATTGTTATCTGCTGGAGTAAAAACAGTTATAATTAAGCATGTGTTATCCTCTTTTACTTTGTATACTCTATTAGCTTTGATGCCAACCAGAAAAATCATAAATTCTATTGAAATTGTGTTTGCCAACTTCTTTTGGTGCTCAAATATGGGGGAAAGGAGACATCATTGGTGTAAATGGAGTGATATTACCAGACCTGTTAATGAAGGAGGTGTGGGGATTAGAAGTCTATGGGATATAAGTAAAATCTTCTTCATCAAACCGTGGTGGAAATTTAGAAGTAAAAAGTCCCTTCGAAAAGAATTTATGTCAGCAAAGTATTATAGAAAAGTTCATCCTTGTACAGCAAATGGGAGAGTAGACTCTCAAAATTGGAGAAGAATGTGTCTTGTTAGATCAAATGCTGAAGAAAACATGTTTTGGAGGTTAGGAGATGGTAATTGTAGTGCTCTGTGGGATAATTGGTGCTCAGTAGGCCCTTTATCCAATTATGCTTATTAAGAATCTCAAATTAAAGTTAAAGATCTTTGGTCAGAAGATAAGAAATGGGATTTACGTAAACTTTCTGTTATATTTCATCTAGGTATTAGTTTCACAATTATGGGAACTCATACATCTGAAGGAGATAAAGAGGATGATATCATTTGGACTGAATCAATGGATGGGAATTTTACTTTAAAGTCTGTTTGGGAGATGCTGAGATCCAAGTCCCTAGTTTCATGGTCTGCAATTTTTTCATGGCAGAGGATTCTATCTATAAAATTGTCCATATTTATATGGAAATTATTGGAGCATTTATTGCCTTTGGATGAAAAGCTATACTCAATAGGGTGGTGTGGTCCTTAAAAATGTCAATGTTGTGCTTCTTCTCAAATAGAATCCTATGACATGTGTTTATTTTTGGTGATATTTCTAACAAAATGTGGCTTCATTTTGGCAGGATCTTTGGGATTTCTAATAATAGAACTGAAATTAGAAGCAGATGTCTTCAATGGTGGATATCAGCTCCTAACTCTTTTGCAGATCAATGTCAAAAGGTGATGCCAATTGTCATTTATTGGTCCTTATGGTGCCAATGAAATTAAAGAAGATATAATGGATGAGTTCCTAATTTGTCTAGACTTCTATTGACAACTGAATCTCACTACAAATCCATATGTCATCTGTTGCCTCACTCTCCTGGTAACTTTTCTATTTATCATTTGGAAGATGTCAAAAAATAAAAGGAATATACTTTTGTTCAATGAAAACCTCCTCATAAATAGGTGTTAAAGCTCAACGCAGATCGAAGTTCTATAGGCAATCTGGGCAATAGTGGTGGAGGTGGGATTTTGAGAAATGATAATGGAGACATGACATGGGATTTCTACCACTACTTTGGTTTTAAAACCAATATTGAAGTAGAGGCGATGGCTATTTCAGAAGGTTTAAGGTATTATCGCGATGTAAAGGATTATGAGTTGATTGTTGAATCAGATTCAAAATTTATGATTGATATTCTTAAAAAAGGGCTTAAATGTCCATGGAGAATTAGAGATATATTTGAAGAGATTCAGGCCTTATCCACAGATTTTAATTTATCTTTTGTTCATGTTTTTTTGACAAGGAAACAAGCCAGCTGATATTTTAGCAAATTTGGGAAGTAAGTCTCAATGTTCCATGTGGTCTCATGATATTGGATCATTTTCAAGTCAACTTAGAGGAGCTATCAAATTGGATAAATGGGGTCTTCCTTCTGTTAGAATTAAAAATGTTTATGATTAGGTCATTTTATTATATAGATCCTTAAGTGTTAGATGCCACTTTCTTTGGATTATTTTATTGGTATTCTTGTAAGGGCTTTATTTATAAAAAGCCTCATTTATGTTTTCAATCTCTTCTATAATCTTGTAAGTTTCCAGGACAGAGCTTTTATGTTCTAAATTTAATAATATGTGTGGGGGTCCCATCCCTCTTCGATAAAAAAAAACGTATCTACATAAAGGCATATGTAATTATATATGTTTTTACTGGTGCAACAATTTATAAATAATCTACTTAAACAAATGTAAATATAGATGTATCTCTTTTCATCATTCTAACTAATTAAACAAATGTAACCGAATTAATTTTTAATATTGGAACAGTATTTCACTTAATAAGGATAATTGTATCTCTATTAACTAATCTAGTTGTATATGTTTATAATATAGTAGATTTTTCTAAACAACATGACTATTTGTATCTGTTTTCACTAATTAAAGAAATGTAACTTTATCTATTTTTAATATTGTAATAGTATTTCACTTAATAATTGTAACTCTAAATAATTTCGTAATTGAGATTGTATTTAACTAGCTAAGTGTAACTATATCAATTTTCATTATTTTAACCGTATCTAACATATTGATTATATATATATTCATCAACCGTATTTAATTAAATAAATATAACTTTATATGTTTTCAATATTGTACCTGTATTTTGCTTAATGCGTGTAAATGTATCTGTATTAAATAATGTAATAGTATTTAACCTAATAAATGTAATTGTTTCAGTTTTCACTATCGTAACTGTGACACCCTGCTAATTTAAATAATAAGTGACCAGCCCTCTACAAAAATAAAACAGGATTCTCAGACTGGCTCATTCTTAGCATCACAATTAAAACAAATTTAATTACTAATAACCTATTAAGTCTGGTGTCAACTTTTAAAAACTTATTAACTTTCTTATGAAAAACTTCTATTCATGCAACAAACCATTCTAATAATATAAATACACATTCATCACGATAATAATCAAATTAACGAAAAACTCTCGGTAAAAATTCAACTACAATAATCCAATTGAATTGAAATAAAATAAAGTTTGTATAAGGTATGGACTTTCTAATAATGGGTGATATTCCCTCAATAAATAACTAAATGAACTCCTATCTAGAAATCAAGGAGATGTGCATCTTGTCGAGGCCCACAATCATCCACAACTGTTGCAGCATCGTCTAACCGGAAAGATAATCATGCATGGCGTCCCTGTGACTAGCACCTAAATGTTTTTTAAAATATTTTAGATACGGGTCAGAGCCCAAAATAATTTGAAAATATTTTGCAAGTATTTAACATGCAATGATGCAAATGCAGTATAATCATTCATATTGAAACTGGTGTCGCACTCGCACGAGATAATCCTCACCCCGCATCTAAAGTGCGCACCTAACGCACATATTTTAACATCCTAGTTATGCTACCCCGCCTAACTAGTACCATTACTTACTTTAGTCTCCCAGGTTAAACTTCTAGCCAAATTGTGCCACACATATTTTACTGTTTTTATTCTCAATGAGCTGTCACATAAGCTATATCGTTATAATTCTCAATTATAATCTTATCATTAATCGATTCACATAACTTTACACTGGTATAGTTTCAATGTTCGCGCATTGATTTAATACACATGTATATATTTAACACACTTATATACGTATATACAAATCACACCTCGCACACACACACACACACACACACACACACACATATATATATATATATATATATATATATATATAGGGAGAGGTTCACAAGTGAACCTAAAAGATGAACTTTTTAATGAACCTTAACAAAATAACACCTAACAACTCATTAATTTTAATTTCTATATTGTAATTGGTCCACGCCAGCGGCAACGAACACACGTGTCGATCGATCACCCCCCCCCCAACAACCACCATCACCATGGCAACCCTTATGGCAGCAGGGATGCCGCGGGGGTGAGGGTGGGGGGTTTGGGGATCGATCAACACACGTGTCCGTTACCGCTGGCAAGGACCAATGACAACATAGGAATTAAAATTAATTAATTGTTAAGTATTTTTTGTTGAGGTTCATCTTTTAGGTTCACTTGTGAACCTCTCCATATATATATATATATATATATATATATATATATATATATATATATATATATATATATATATATATATATATCACTCGCTATATACGTATAACTTCATCCCCAGAGATGAGGCCTCGTGGATGCATTCTCTAGCATGCTATCGGGATCCAGGTACATCGCGACCCACTCTTAAGTCACCGGGTGGGAATCTCACCATCAAACCCAAATTATAAACACATAACCGGTGGTAGTCATAGACTAACATTTGTGGGTAATAACCATACCACATTACCCCACTAGACTCTAAACTCATATACAGTGGTTATGCGACAGTCGTATGACCTGGGGGACCGATCCAACCCTACTGGACAACGCTAGGGTGGACCGCCCACTACGCGCAACCTTCAGTGATAGCATCCACTGAGTAAGTTATGATCACATATATCAATCACACAGATATATCCATGAATATATATATATATGTACTATCTCTCTCTCAGTACACACACACACACACACACATACACACACACACACATATATATATATATATATATATATATATATATATATATATATATATATATATATATATATATATATATATAATCACCTAAACGTGCATAAAATAGTCATAGCACTAGCCCGTAATTTCTGAGTCTACCCCCGAATCCCGAATATTAGAGTAGTAAGTTACTTTTAATAAATTAATTATTATCATTATTCTGTCCATTAAACTATTCTAATTTAGCTCGTAGCCTAATTCATTTTGAAATCACAAATCGATTTCATTAATCATATCCCGTGTGTCATTCACCGTAAAACAACCATATTCCCGTACCCGGATTTTATTCCTGACTAACCCAAGGTAATTTTAAGTTCTCACATATTTTTTCAGAATTTATAAGTCACACATTGAACTTCATAAATTAATTCGAACCCTAAATGATTCAGGGAAAACCCAAGAAAACAAGGTAGGCCAAACTACATGGCCGAACCAATTCGCCCTCCACACCCGAACCGGTTCACCTGTCGAATCTGGTCTGGGCAGACATGGTGCATTTTTAGACTAAATACCCCAATTTCCCATACACCACATGAACACCATTCTACATCCAAACCCAAAATAACATCACCCTATCAATCCAAAACGTAAAGATACATGTTTTTATGTCCGAATTTATTCTAAAACTTAACAATTTCATAGGATTCTATATGTCACGAATCATCTACTTTCTTAATTCAATTTCAAGACTTCTTTAATTCTCATAAGGACCATTCAAGATTTAATATTTTAACTTGATTAAATTTCAGATTTATCATGGGATTACAATCAAATTATCATTGTATAATTTTGTTCCCAAAAATTCCATTTTGACATGTGATTCCCACCCCAACATTCATACATAATTCTACATGAGCCATGATATGAATTATTAAAACAAAATAAGTATCAAAGCAAGATAAAAACTTGCCTTAGATTGTAGAGATTCTGATTTCCTTTGACAAATCTTCTTTACATAATGGTTCTATGCCCGAAATTGATCCAATTCTCTCCCAAAATGATTTTCTTCACTTCTCTCTCAAGTCTAGGTCTTTGGGGATGGTGTAATGGATGCCCACTCCATCAACCTTCCCTAAGTACATGATAAATCCCAAAATTATGCTAAGGGTTAAGTGAAAAATGACCCGAATGCCTCCCTACGCGTCCCATTTAATCTAAAAAAATTAAAACCTGATTACCACCCCTAGGTGCCTAATTTTGACTATCTCGACCCATTCCAAATCATCGGCGCACTGGAAATCTCCGTCCGAGTCAACTAACATAATTTTCCATCTTATTGCCAACATGACCCCACAAGCTCCTTCCGAATAAGATACCGTCAGAACCCGTCGATTTTTACTCACTTATGACGTAATATCACTTGACATAATTTTATTTACTTATCATACTAGTGAATATATTTTCACATAACTATTAATCCTTCTCTCTCTAATTTATATATATTTAATTCTCATTGTTTCTTATTTTTTTTAAATTATGTGCACACGTGTAATTTAAACTGCTAAAAAATATGAGGTGTTTCATACTCCCCCCCCCCCCTTTATAAAGGAATTTCATCCCCGAAATTCAGACATACTTGGCATAAAGAGATCGGGATACTTCTCTCCTATATTATCCTCTTACTCCCATGTCAATTCGTCGGCATTATGGTTCCTTCACTGAACACGAACTAAGGACACCACATTTAACCGTAGCTTACACTCACTACAATCCAAGATAACAATTGATCTCTCCTTATACGAGATGTCGGGCTCCAACTCTATCTCTTCTAATGGAATGTGCCAACATAATATCTCACTCCTCTAGTACTTTTTTCAATGATGACATGTGAAGTACGTTATGAATACACTGCAGATACTCAGATAGGGAGAGCCTATACGTAATTGACCATATCCTCTTAATTATTGGGAAAGGCCCACATACCTCAGGGATAGCTTTGCCTTCTTCTTAGCATAACTCCTTTCATAGGAGACACCCACAATAATACCTGGTCACCCACATCCAGCTCTACGTGCCTCATATCATCATCTACGTAACTCTTCTGTCTATTATGAGCTATCCGTATACCCCCTCGAATTATCTCGATATTAGCAGATACCATATAATGCCTCAAAAGGCACCATAATGATAGTGAGCTGGTAAGAGTTATTATAACAAACAATACTAGTGGAAGGTACTGCTCCCCACCTCCCCTGAAATCCATTATACACATTTTGGACATATCCTTTAGAATCTGATTAACCCTCTCAGGTTTCCCATCAGTCTGCGAGTGGTAAACCATACTCAATCGCAACTCAGTTCCCATCGCCTCCAAGAAACTCTGCCAAAAGTAAGACACGAGAATCTTGTGCTATTTGGACACAATATTAATCGGTACCCCATGTTACCTCATTATCTCACTATAAAAAGTTGGGCATACTGTCCCGTCATATAATCCATCCAAATTGGAAAAAAGTGGACCTCCTTTATTAAACGATCCACAATAACCTAAATGGAATTGTGACCCCTCTATGATGTTGGTATCCCCGTAATGAAATCCATTGATTAACACAATCATTTCCAAATCAAAATCTCCAATAGATACAACATTTCGATTGGCTACTGAGGGTTAACCTTCACTAACTGACAAGTGGTGCACTTTGAGAGAAACTCAGAATGTCTTGCTTCATCCCATCCCATAAATACCGTCTCCTTGTGTCCTACTATATCTTATCCCCACCAGGATATACCAAAAATACGACCCATGTGACTATCATAACAACATGTTGCAAGTCCCCATCCTTTGGGACTATAGGGCTCCTATTAAAGTGGAATCCTCCTTTTGAGCATGATCTAATAAAACACTACCCCTTATTCCAATAAATGACGATCCTGGTCCTGAAAATTGATCTGCTTCTTGTTCCTTCACAACCCTCATAACGATCTCGGGTGTGATAGTCAACACTTCCATACATGCCCTGGAAACTATGTCATGTTGCCAAAGCTCACTCCACTTCGCTTTTCAGATCGCTACTAACACCCCCATAGGTCGTCAGTTCAATGCTCCTGCCTTTATATTACCCTTCCCCGGGTGGTACTAGATGTCAAACTGATAGCCTTTCATGAACTCTATCCATGTATGTTGTCGCATATTGAGATCCTTCTGTGTGAACAAATACTTTTACGACTTATGATACATCAACAGATTGAGTTTCTCTCGCAGGAGATAGGACCTCCAAATCCTCAAGGTAAAAACTACCGTGGTAAGATCCAAATCGTATGCGGGGTAGTTCTTCTCATGGGGCTTAATCTTGGGTGAGGCATAAGCTATATCCACATCCTTTTGCTGTAACACTCCCCCAAGTCCTTGTAAGACGCATCTGTGAAAATAAAATACTTCACTCCTCCTCTAGGAAATGCAACTACTGGTGTTGAAGTCAACTTGTCCTTTAACTCATCAAAGGCCAACTAACACTGGTCATCCCACATAATTGGAACTCCCTTGCTAGTGAGATTCATCAATGGACCCGCAATATTAAAAAACCCCTTAATAAAACGGTGATAATACCCTTCCAATTTGAAGAAGCTACGGATATCTGTTGGTGTCATGGGCTAACCCCACTACCTCACCACTACTACCCTACTTAGGTCAATTAAATGCCTCTCTTAGACACAATATGACCCAAGAACTACACATCTCGCAACCAAAACCCACACTTCTCAAACTTAGCATACAACTAATAGTCCCGTAACGTCTATAAAACTATAATCAGATGCTATGTGTGCTTGCCCTCTGTCCGAGAATAGATCGTAATGTCATCTATAAAAATAATCATGAACCGATCTAGGAATTCTCCGAACACTCAATTCATGAATACTGTTGGTGCATTGGTTAGCCTAAATGGAATAACCCTAAACTCATACCACCCATACCTCATCAGGAATGCAGTATTAGGGGCGTCCTGCTCTCTGATACGTAACTGGTGATTAGCCGACCTTAAGTCAATCTACGAGAAGTAGGTTGCTCCTCTCAATTAGTCTAACAGGTCATCGATGAAGGATAAAGGATATTTATTTTGGATCGTGACTGTAAGGACATAATTTCAATTTTCCGTAGTATACATAGAATATGTTGTATATCGTTACAACCGTCGAGGGAAGCTTTCAATTATTTTCAACATTTGTGCGACACAATTTCGTAAATTCTTCACATTAGTATTGGGATACTTTTCGAAACTATTTTGAAAAAAAATGAGACCTTTTTTCCAAGTCGAAATAATTTTTCAAGACTTGTAGGCGATCTTTTTGAAAATAATTTTTTTCCAATTATGTCGTTCAAACGACATAGCAATGTTTTTCAAACGATATTGAGAAGTCGTTCAAACGACAACTTCTAACGACATGCAATGTCTTCTGAAGGATCATTCAAAGGGTCATTTCTTTACTACTTTAAATGAACCCATACTGTTTTGTGTTTTTAACTGTCATTTGAAATATCATTAGTAGCGACATGAAATGTCATTCAAACAACATGAAAATGTTATTTGAAGTCGTTCGAATGACCTGTGCTACCTCAAGAATTTTGTATAGCTATAAATATCTGATTTGAATACCTTTTTCATTAAGACTTTTGATACACGAAAACTGTAATTCTGTAGAACTTTTAGTGTTCACTTTTACGGCTTTTTGGTGTTTGATTCATGCCTAATCATCCTAATTCTTTTATGATTTTTTTGTGGAACCCAAATCACTTATATTTAAGTTTGTTCTTATGGAGTGAAATTTTTACTACTGGATTGGTAGCTCTTGAGGGAGTGGCTTACTAACAATTGTGATCACTTGGGAAGACTCGCTGGTGTTCCTTGCTGGAGATAGAGTTGCGATTCTTGTGGGTTCTTGTAGGAGTCCAATGCTGGTTTTGAGGTTGCGACCTATGTGAGTTTGTTGTGGTAGATTCATTGCACATTTGTGTAAGTGTGTTGTACATTGCAATTTACAAACATTTATAGAAATAAAGGTTTTGCCCTTTTAGTGGATTTTTCCTGAAATAATTGTGTCTAGCAATTTGTGATTGTTTTTTATGGCATGATTAATTTATTCACCTAGATGCATGTTTTAGAGTTTAATTAATTTGGATCAAAGATTGACATCTAATTAAATAAGTTTATAGTTTGGAAATTTGCAAATTAAATTGATGATCGATAGCACACCCTTTTACAAATTGGTATCAGAGCTAGTTACTCTAATTTACTAAGTGATTTTATTTTTTCACGATATTTTTGTGATATCGATTTTTTTTGAAAAAATCTAATTTTGAAAAGTTTCATAATTTTTCTGATAGATAACTTATATAATCGAATGTTTGTCTTTAATGTCACTAATTACGCTTATTGGAAAGTTGACATGAAATCTTCATTAAAGGTTTTCAATGAACGTGTTTTGGTTGTTTGTGAAAGAAGGTGGACTCCTCCCTCTGTCACCGTAGTTAATGTGACAAATTTTAAATCGGTGTCAGACTGGATCGGGATGAATTTAAATGGAGCACATATAATTCTCGTGGGCTGTGCAAAATCTAGAGCCGTCACACGCGACGAGCTTCGACGCATCATGATGTGTATTATTTTAAGTTACTTCATCATTCCATATCCATGTTACTATTTGATATTGTTTTGAGATTATACATCATTTCATCCATGTGCTTTATAATGTTTGGAGTCATTAAGATGAGATTTGAAATTACTTTTTACATGTTTGACACATGATTTCCTTTAATGCACACTTGCACGGATTTGTTTGATTATTGTACTTGTCTATGACATGTTGGTCGAAGTGTTTCAATCTCAATCCTGTGTTTAAAATGAACCATATGCGATAAAACTTGACAATGCAAGTAGTGCATGTAAATCCCGTATTTTCTTCATCGACGCTAGGTCTATAAATCCCGTATTTTCAGTTACAAGCTCGATATTTTAATTGTTAAGATATATTATTTCATTATATGAGTGATTGCGTTAAGCAGTTAAGTAATAAACTATAGTTATAGTTATGTGGAGTTCCATCTCTACTGCTGGATTGGTAGCTCTTAAGGGAGTTTCTTGCTAACGATTGCAATCACTTAGGAAGACTCGAGGGTGTTCCTTGCTGGAGATAGAGTTGTGGTTCTTGTGGTTTTCTATTGCTGGTTTCAAGGCTGCGACCTATGTGAGTTTGTTGCAGTAGATATTATAGATTTTTGTAAGTGTGTTATACGTTGCGATTTGCAAACATTTATAGAAATGGTTTTGCCCTTTCGAGGGATTTTTCCTGAAATTAGTGTGTCCAGCAATTTGTGATTGTTTTTTTATAGCATGATTTATTTATTCACCTAGATTCATGTTTTAAGGTTTAAGTAATTTGGATCAAATATTGACATCTAATTAAATAAGTTTAAAGTTTGAAAATTTGCGAATTAAATTGATAATCGATATCGCACCCTTTTACAGTGACCTTGTTCAACTCTCTATAGTCAACACACAACCTCACTGAACCATCTCGTTTCTTCATAAATAATACCGGAGCACCCCACAACGATATACTTCGACAAATGAAGCCCATCTCCAAGAGATGCTAAATCTGGTATCTTAACTCCCCCATCTCCAAGGGAGACATGAGATAAGGCATACGTACTATCGGCCTAGTCCCCGGTGCTAAATCAATGACAAACTCAATCTCTCGGCTCTATGATAAACTCAATATATCCTAGAAGAAATTCACAAACTCCCTAACCATTGGGTTCAAATCTAATGATATAAGCACATCCTTTGAGGTCTCTGCCTCGATATAATAAAGGTGCGCGGTTAACCTTCCCTCGGGAACAAGCATTGCCACCAAAAACATCTCATGTCCCAGACTGGTAAACATGAGGGTCTTATTAAAATAGTCCACCATCATTCGATACTCTGCCTACCAGTCCATGCCAGGAATGACGTCATTACCCATCATGTCTAACACGAATAAGTCGATTGATAAGCACAATCTGTCGACATCTATCCCCACTCCTTTACAAATGGAATGGATAAAGGCCCCACTATGCAAAGGAGAATAAACACATATAATAATACAATCGTCTATCTCTAATAAATCGATCGCCTGTGTAAATCTAGTAGCAATAAAATAATTCCCTTGAATAAAATAACACCTGAACCATATTCCCATTGATAGGAAATGTACCCTCTATAGTTGGTGATGCTTGAGGCACCTATAAAATCATTTCATTCTGGATGTTGTAGACATGTCCATACTGTACTCGTCCCTACTGAGGTGTGATCGCTATAGCTGGTGGTGCTGCAGGTGATAATTGTTCTTGGGGCCTTGCTAGGCATCCTACTGCTGACCTTCGGTGCACTGCGGACGAGCTCTTCACATATGGACTGGATCTCCAAAAATAGAGAATCAACCCATGAAATCCCCCTTCCTATAGTCCTACTGGCCTTGTCAGGGCTTCCCTGATCTCTGGCCCTGGTGGCCACCCCCATTGTTCCCTTGGCCTTGATGGCACTGAGGAACACCTATACGGGTCTTATTTAATCTAAAAAGCCCCCAAAACTTGATTACAATCCAAGGGTACCTAATTTTGACTATCTCGACCCAGTTTAGATAATCGGAGCACTCAAAATCACCGTCCGAGACATCTAACATAATTTTTTCATCTTATTCCCAACATGCCCCCCATACGTGTCTCGAATGAGATACCGTTAGAACCCATCAATTTTTACTCACTTACGACGTAATATCACTTTACATAATTTTATTTACTTATCACACTGATGAATATATTTTGACATAAGCATTAATAATTTTCTCGCTAATTAATAGTTATTTAATTCTCATTATTTCTTATTTTATTTAAATTTCGTGCAGACGTGTAACTTAAAATGCTACAAAATACGGGGTGTTATAGTAACGCTATCCAAATTAATAAGTGTAACTGCATCTGTTTTAAATAATTCAATAATACATATATTAAGAAGTGTAACTATATATGTTTTCATCATTATATTTAAACTAATAAATATAATCATATTTTTTTCCAATATTGAAATTATGTGTAAATTAATAATTGTATTGTTTTAGTCATTGTAAATACTTTCCTAATTGTAACTATATCCTAATTAATAAGTATAAACAATAAACTTATTAATGTAACTATACCCACATATATAATGGAATTTGAATACATACTATTATTATTTCTCAAAAATATAAAAAATGAAATTAATTTATGATGCATACTAGTAAAAGTGAAACACATCCTTCGACCATCAAAATATATTATTTATTCTTCATAATTGAGTCAATCAACCAATGATTAATCATGTCACACCAGCTATAACTGTTCAATGACTCAAGACTTTCAAAAACTAGGGCATGCTCCCACTTATAATATAATCCACTCATTGTGAAAAAATGTATTACACAAATATAGAATCAACAAGCATGCAACATCGAAAACATCCTCTTCTGTTTCCCATTTTCCATCTTCTATTTTCATATATTTCAAAAAAGTCCCTTTCTTTTTTCCAACACTAGTGAATCTTCTCTGAACAAAGAAACTTCTTAATTTTAAATATACATCAATGTCATGCCCCATGGCCTACCCTACCTGGCTGTGATGGTTATGTCATATTCTGCTCGTAAAATAAAAAAAATACTTAGTCAGAATTAGGGAAAAACTTGCATTGTTGCACCGTTCTAATAAGGCTTCAACCTCATCATTAGAGTTAGCGAAATTCACTCATCATTATACTTAGAATAAGACTGCACAAATAGATTTAACAAGAGAATATTACTTACAATAATGATTGTAAAAGTATTTAAATACGTGTTTTGAAACATAATATAACATTATTTATCTTCATACAATTCCTTTGTATAGAAACTTAAAAGATTATAATTTAGAGAAGGAATGAGTATATAAATTCTCTAAAAGCTTCCTTATACAAAACTATCCATGACCCCTACTAATAGGTTGCAGCCTCTAGTCCTCAGCTCCTCGGCGTTTAACCCTCCACGACCTCTATCCTAAGGAAAATAAAGAATATGGAAGGGATGGGCTCAGCCCACCTATCACTGTTAATACTTAACAAATACAAGATATATTGACAACGTAAATGGAAAAGTATTAATGCAATAAGCAGAAGAGTGAAATATAATAAAATAGGAAGGAAAATAATATAAGTTTCCTAACCCCTCAGATTACCCCCAATGACCTAAGGCTCAATCTCCTTTAAATTACATTACCACAACTCAACCCAATGCTAAATATCCCTTGGTTCACCTCAGCTCCCCATGACTCAATCTCTCATAGGTTTCTCATAGTCCATGACCTTTAATTTATGGCCTTAGATATCTGAATATCCACCAACTTATCCGAGTTATCTTTGACCTAGTCATGCCACAGGCCACAACCTCCACTCATGTCCAATACCAGGATGGAGGATCTAAGATCTCCTTATAACTCCACAACTTTGTCTAGCTATGCTGTGATGTAAGCCCCACCGTTAGTCCTAAGCTCATATCCTTAAAATAATTGTCTTGACCTTAAGCAATAAGTATATCTTGGCCAAATACTATCGTGGCCTCAATATTGAATACCATCTCAAATTTACCCAGGCACAAAATATACAGTCTCTCAGCTCCACAACCTTTACCAGTAGGCCATGGTCTCAAAGAAGGAGTTAGAACTTATCATTATTAAATCATCAAGGGTTATTTTAGTAAAACATTAGTTTTAAATCCTAATTATCTCTTAATTCCAAACCTTAAAAATCCCCGATAAAACTCTATATAGAACCTCATAAGGTCAAGAAGAACATCCTCAAAATAATCCTTAGATCTCTCCTCTAGAACCTCAATAGAAAGATTCTAAAATCAAGGATTCCTCGAAGAGGAACTTACAAACCTATGAAGGTTGTTGTAATTAAACAACCATATCCTCTAAACCCCAATCCCTATGGCCTAACCAAGAAATACACACAAAGGATCATCATATTTAACAGAAAATATGGTAACTAGGGTTTTAAGCAATAAAGAAAAAGAAGAGGACAAATCCCTTACCTTAGTATACCTAAGTTCGATAAATAGTAGCTAATGCCCCACCTCTAGAACCTCTTCTACCTATGAACAGTTCCTGACCGAGGCCTCCTTCGCGGTATCACACCCTTTACCTCCTATAGTCTCATTTTCTCTCTCTAAAGTGGGAATTTGGATTGTTATCAAGTGTGAGAAGGTTATCAAGGGTTTCTCCTTAAGACATCACTTTTACCTAAATACCCCTTTAAAAATGATTTTAGAACTCCCAATAATTTTTCTCAAGTTATGAACTGAAGAGGTCACGTTATCACCCCACATATTGAATTCCTGTGGGCCCATGTCACTATTAACTGTGACCTATTCCATTTAGGACATGGCTTCACCTAATACCTGCAACCTCCTATCCCCCTGGTCGTGGCCTCTTGCCTAACTTTTGACTAGCTATGGACAACACCCTACCTTTGTCCTTCTCTACCCTTCCACGACCTTTACATTCCTAGGCCGTGGCCCTCATTTTTTAATCTTACTCCTTTTCGTAGCCTCTACTATGACCGTAGCCTCATAGTATTTTTAGTGTCATTACAACCTCATCAACTTAAGAAATTATGACCTCTAAATTTTAGAATCTAAAGATAATAATAACTCATACCTGTAAATAAATGTGGAAATTTTTCTCTAATTGTGGACTCCATCTCCCATATCGCATCATCCACGGCCTGGTGTGTCTAAAGAACGTTGACTAGGGAAATGGTTTTGGTCCTTAACTGCTTTTCTTTCATTTATAAAATCTCAACTTGAGCCGTATCATAACCCAAGTCTCTGTAGACCATAATTGGTTCATGGTTAATGATGGTGGCTATGGTCCCTAATGTAACTCCTTAGCATTGAAATATGAAACACATTGTGTACATATGATAAGTTTGGGGGTAGGGTAAGCCTGTAGTGAAATTTTCCAATCTTCTCGAGTACCTCAAAAGGTTCCACATACCACATACTCAATTTCCCTTTATTTCCAAATCTCATAACTCCCTTCCAAAGGGAAACCTTAAAAAAGGAATGATCCCCTATCTTTAAGTTCACATCACTTCTCTTGATGTTAGCCCATATCTTCTACCTAATACGAGCACTCCACAACCTCTCGTGAATCAATCTAATGTTAGCTGCAACATTTGCAATCATTTTAGGTACAAGTAGCTGCCTCTCACATACCTCATCCTAACATAAAGGGTTGTGTCACCTTATCCTATACATGGCCACATAAGGGTCCATTTTAATGCTTTATTGGTAATTATATTTATATATGAACTCCACTAAGGGTTGGTAGTTTTCCAAACTTCAATGGAGATCTAAAACACATGCTCTCAATATATCCTCTAAGGTTTGATTAGTTCTCACTGTTTTTCCATCTGTTTGGGGATGGAAGGTTGTGTTGAAGTCTACCCATGATCCCATAGCCTTTTGAAAATTCTTCCAAAATCTTGAGGTAAGTCTTGGGGCGCAATCAGACATTATGGTCACTGGGACTACGTGGAGTCTTACTATCTCCCTAATGAAACGTTTTGCTAATTAATCAATATTGATCGTGGTCTTAACACCCAAAAAGTGCACGGAATTGGTTTATGTACCAACGATAACCCAAATGGAATCCATCCCTCTCGGCTTCCATGATAGTCCAACTTTAAAGTTTATGGAAATATCCTCACACGTCCACTCTATAATGGACAAGGGTTGGAGCAATTAAGCTGGCCTTTGATATTTGGTTTTAACTTTCTAGCACACTAGGAACCTTGTAAGAAAATCCATGGACTCCCTCTTCATGTTAGTCTGCAAATAATTTTTCTTCAAGTTTTGGTGCGTTTTGGTGCGTTTTGGTACTCCCTAGATGAATTGCAAAGGGTGAGGATTGTCCCCCTTCCAACACCTCGGCCTTCATTTCTTCATCCCGTGGAACACAAAATATTTTCCAAAATGCAAGGCTCCTTGGTCATTAACTCTAAATTTAGTCTTCTCCCCTTTATTTACAAGCCCATAGATGTTTTGAAGGTTCAGATCCGCATCCTGAGCTATCCTTATTCTCTCAATTGAACTCGATTCCAGGGAAAGGGCCCTCAGGTATTCACAACCCCTGTGGTCTATAACCTTAATCCCCATTTACTCCAAATCTCTTTTAATGTGCTCTTATCTAGTAATTCTCAAAGCACTAAGAGAAACCTTTCTACTAAAGGCATCAACCGCTACACTAGACTTTCTCGTATGATACTTAATCGAGCGATCATAATACTTAATTTGTTCTTAACATCTCCTTTGAATCATATTCAAATCTCTTTGGAAGAGAATTTAGGTTAAACTCTTATTTTCGATGTATATCTAATAACTCTCTCCACACAAGTAATGTCTCCAAATATTTAAGAGAATGACTATTGCCGCAAGTTCTAAGTCGTGGGTAAGGTCGTTCTTCTCATGAGGCCTCAACTACCCAGAGGAATAAGCAATCACCGTACCATTATGCATTAGTACACATCCTAAGCTGAGGCTTGAGGTGTCACTATATATCACATAACCTCCATCCTCCTTAGGTAAAGCCAATATAGGTGTGGCCACCAACTTTTCCTTTAGCTTTTGAAATTTGTCCTCACACTCTGCGGACCATATAAATTTCTTATCCTTATGTCAACTGGGTCAAGGGCATGACAATCTTAGAAAATCCTTCTATAAACCTCCTATAATAACCTGCTAAGCCAAAAAATCATTTAGCCTCAGTTATATTCATCGACCTCTCCCAATCATGCTATAACGATGGGTTTAGGGTTTGTGGCCTCTGCTTAAATTGTTGTGATAAAGTGTTAGGTACAAAGGTGTGTGTGGCCCCAGAATAAAAAAATCACATAAGTATTTATCTCATTTATAATAGTGGTACCTTCTATTACATCTTTGTCTTTCTTATCCTCTTTGGCATATAGGGCAAAGACTCTAATAGGACCCCGCAACTTGTTTGCATTTTTCTTTGGTAGTCTTCAATTTTTGACCTTATGATTAGGTTTTCCACAGTTGTAATAGTTTATTCCCAATACACAAGCCCTAGAAAAATGCACTTTAGTTCCATAGTTGAATTACACAATGCCCACGACATCCAACTTCCCTTCGTCGGTCCCCTAATGGGTTTGCGACCTCTAAAGCTTTTAGGATTTTAAAATTATTCATAATTTTATTTGGGAAGTTACTTTTTATAAAAATCACGGCTTGATTTTTTTAAAATAAAAATTTACTTTTTAACCTCGTTCAAACAACTTGGCTTTGTCATTTGATGCCTCGTTAGATTCAACATAGAATGAACTACTAACGAACTACTCTGTTAGAATCTCTTTAGATACTGGTTCAAACGAGATGGATATCTCGTTCGAATGACTTGGATTTTTCATTTTAACAAGATGCCAATCTCGTTCGAGCGACTTGGATTTTCGTTCCAATGATACACCGCCTCAAAATATGTGCAACGTCAATAAATACCTGTTTTGACTCCTAATTTTGTAAGACTTTTGGCAAAAAAATTCTTGTATATTTATTGCAAAAGTTTTCAAGTTTTGTGTTACAAAAACACTTTTGATTCCCAACTTTACATCCCCAAATAGTATTTGTGAATCGTTTAGAAATCCTAGACGTTTTGTATCCTATATACACCCACCTTATGAAGATATATCTCTACGTATGAATTTGTGACTCGAGGGATCACGACAGAACAAGGCTAAGGGATGATCGGTGGATATCAAGGTTGGACCGCCACATGTGGATGACTCTAGATTGAGCCATTTTCTTTAGAGGTTTTGAAGACACTGCGCGTTATACTGGTGCATCAAGTAGTCTGTAAGGCAACAGTCTTATAAAACTTTCTAAAGTGCTGAAATATTGGTTTTGCCCTGAAAAGGCATTTTTCCTTATTTACCATGTGTGATTGCATGCTTAGTTTAATTCCCATTATTGAATTATTTAGCTTATGCAAACATAATTTAATCAAGAATTAAAATTTGCTAAAATTGGATTTGTGTGTTTGGGACATGAATTAATAAAAATACAAAAATAGAATTTTTTATTGTAACCATCATTCTCGAGCGTGTTCACTACGCACTAAAAAATTGGTATCGGAGAATTCCACCTTTTCAAATTGGTATCAGAGCGGGTTATAGTAAATTATCATGTATATCCTTGTTTATTGTTGTTTAAGGTATTTTTTATCCTTCTCTCTTGTTTTCTTCTCTCTCGATGGATAACCATAGTGAAAGGTATCTTGTTTGAATCTGAAGTTTGCTAAAAGAATTAAAATTCTTGATTTTTTTTTGTTTTGAAGTTTCTATGGAACTTTTGCAAACTTTTCAAACTCAAAGAGATTTTTTTTTCATGAGAAGCTTGTGGATATGGACCGTGGTTTTAAAAATTCAAAATTGTCCAAGAAAGAGAGTGATGATAGAGCCCGAGTTGTAGATATAGAATTAGAGGTCTAAAAACATTCAAGGGTTAGTTTAAGTGCCAATGAGGATAATGATAAATTAATTAGTGATTTGAGAGTGTGTGGGAAGACTCTAAGGGATAAATTCGTTGGTATTGAGGGAGAGAGAGATAACCTTCTTAAAATATTTGAAAGTATGAAGAAGAAGTTCCTAAAACTTGAAGAGTCTAATTCCTTGCGTGAGTCTAAAATTTTGAAGTTAAAGATAATTTAAATGACTCGAGTAGTTTTGGTGGAGATGGTACGGGCTCCCATATTTCTAATGCTTCTAGTGTTAAAGCTAAGAACATTGTTTTTCATTAATATGGTCAACCACATCCAAGGACGTTAGAAAAGGTCAAACCATTTGTAACATTCCTTGCGTTTACACATGTTCACATTGTGGTAGGAAAGGTCACCTTAGGGCATTTTGTTATGATCTTGAAAGAGGTCCTAGGAAGATGAAGTCTAGTGTCCCTTTGGTTCCCAAAACTCGACGCATTAAATATACATCTATTTGGGTTAGGAAATATATTTTTGAGGTGCTAAATGTTCGACTGCTTAATTCTCGCGTGCGTGCACATAACTCTTCACATGATATATCCTATGGGTGATTGTTTGTCATACTCTAGTTTGTGCTTCATGATATATTTTTGATAATGTTATGACATGTGTATCTTTTCTATTTTTACTTTTCTTACATTGAGTCATATTGGAAAATAGAAAAAGATTTTATTTTGATAATTTTATTTAGAATTTTTTTTTTGAATTTTGTGTATTTTAGTTTTACACATTTTGTATGGCATATTGGTGTGTTTGAATCCAATTCACTCCATACTTTTCATGTGACTAGGACATTTGGTTGTGACTATAGATATTTAGATTGTTGTTAACCATGTTATCATGGAGTTATTTTTAAACTTGATTTGCTTTATGGATTCGACTTTGTATATACCTTCGCGCACACATGCACGATCTTTTTGAACTTTAACTCCGTATGTACATTTGAGCTATGTGAAATGTTCTCCCATCAATTTTGTCATCTACATGTTTATGTGACTATGGGGAATTTGTGCATGTAAGAACTGTTGCACGTGAGAATGTTTGTATTGTATTGAAAAAATATAAGTATGCACGCGAAAGGGCTAGGCAATGAGAAAATCTCCTTTGCTAGAAAACCATTGTTGGCAAGAGCCCGACAAAAGATTAAAGGCATTAAAAATAGCAAAATTGCCAAAAAAGGGCGAACATATTTTAGTTTTATTGATCTTGCAAAATAAATAACTTCAAAAGAGTTGAGAAAAGAAAAGGAAAAGAATAAAAAAAATATGATATACTTTATCTTTCGAGAGTATTTAGTAGAAGATCAACGGGTTTGCTCAATGAAGCCAAGTTATGCTTATTTTGTCATTACGCTATTGATTTGTATAATGATTAATATTCTAGGCTTGTGTGCATTGTGTTTTTTCGTTCATTTGAAATTCACTTTATCTTGTCACCTGAGGCTAAAGCTTAGTTTGATAAAGTGTTGCGGTCAATTAGAACTTCTTGAACATATTTGAGTGTTTGGATCATAATTCATTTGTATCTAGTTCACGCCCATTCATTCCATTCCACATTTTTAGACACATCGATATACTATGATAGTGTGTAAAGCTTATGTATTTTGTGTCGAGTGTTGTGGTCACTTATACCTATATATGTGTGTTGAATTTTCATTGATATATTTTGCATATATTATATATGGTATCGTGTGTTGACTCATTGTCGTTTACATTTTGTCTAGTTCTGATACATGCTTAAATATCTTGGATTATTTGTGCTCGAATGGCCATATTATGTGTTGAACTTTTTTCTTTGTACATTTTACATTTGTTTTTGAAATTTTAAAAAAAAAATCAAAAATAGTTGGTGAATTTTTCCTTTATGATCATCATTACATGTGCATTGTTTACATATCTATGTGATGTTATCTTACTTCATCTATGTGATGCTTTATACTTCATATTTAGCTTCTACTCCTTTATCTATTTTAGACAAAAAGGGGATGAACAAATTAGGGGGGGGGGGGGATTTGATTTGATGATGAGTTTGATTTATGGTGGAGATTGCTTTATGAGTTGTTATTTTCTATTCCAAATTCGAAGCGTCACGGGGTATTTTTCTTTGCTTCATGTGTGTACGTACTTATGAAAAATCATATTACACTGGATGTAGATAAAGTTTCCCAAGGGAAGAACAAGTGGAGATAGAAGATTAAGATTCTCTATGTTGTTCCATTTCTAGGGTTTGGGAAGGGAGTTAGGAATTTTTTGTCATAGAGGGGTATTTTTTTGTAATTTGGATTTCTATTAGTTTTGTAACGGAATAGTCAAAGGGGGTGATTTGTATGGGAAAATAATTTAGCTTAGGTTGTGTATATCTTTTATCTGCACTTCGGCAAATTTAGCGTATCCCATTACAAATCGACACATGTTGACACATCGAACCAAACTCTAGCACCTCTAAGATTGAATAGATCCCTACATCTCAAAAAGGTATAAATCTTTTAGTATTTTAAAATTATTCGTAATTTCATTAGGGATATTAATTTTTATAAAAAAATGAGGCTAGATTTTTTTTAAATAAAAAATTATTTTTTAACCTTGTTCAAACGAGAATGCATCACGTTCTAACAACTTGGCTTTCTCATTTGATGCCTCGTTAGATACGACATCGAACAACCTAGTAACGAACCATTCTTACAGTTCATTAGAATCTCATTAGATACTGGTTCAAACGATATGGATATCTCGTTTGAACGACCTAGAATTTTTATTCTAACGAGATGCCAATCTCGTTCGAATGACTTGGATTTTAATTCGAACGTGTCGTCACCTCAAAATTTGTGCAACGTTTATAAATACATGTTTTGATTCCAAATTTCGTAAGACTTTTCACAAAACATTCTTTGCATATCTGTTGTAATTTTTTTTAGTTGTGTTATTAATACACTTTTGATTCACAACTTTACACTGCAAAATAGTTTTTGTGATATATTTCAAAACCTTAGAAAATTTGTATCATGTATGAAAGGGTAATAACGAGCTAAAAGCTTTGATACTAATTTTAGAATGCTATGGTTGGTTAAAATAAACACAAGTTCAATATTTTTATGTTTTTCCAATTTTAATGATTAAACTAAATTTACCCAATTAAACTTAGCACCGATGAAACCTTTCTTGTGAAAGCCGATTTACCAAATTTGATCTTTTACCCTAAACCTGCATCTAGGTGATAAAAGATAAATTAAATAAATCAAACCACAATAACACGTCGATATACCAGGAAACCACTAAGAGAAAAACCCTCAGATGACCTAGCCAGACACTCACTATGACATAAGAATTACAAAGAAAGAATTTAGTGTTACACAATAACTTGATCCACCACAAGCCTTGACGCCTCTTATTCTCTTCAACCGCTCCCCCACAGTGCAACGTAGGAGTCCATTTATGCAAGATCCATAACACATAAGTCCATGCATACCTCGATATCCACTGATATAGCTCATCAATTGTCTACGATTATGAACACAAAATGCATCGCTTATTGACTATAATCAACACATACGAAGTCCACCGCACGAAGACATGTTCTTCTTGTGATGGAAGAAACAAAGAAGGTGCCCAAAAAAGATCTCAAACTATATGAGTTATGAATCTTGGATCTTGTAAACAAAAGGAAGAAAACTTTTGGAGTTGGAACTTTTGAAACAGGTCTGCTTTGCATTTTTGTCAAGAGTTCATCTCTAAAAATTAAAAGTAGAGTCTGAGAAACCTTTTATAGAAAAGTTAATGTGGTGCTCATTTGAACGATTTTAAGTTGTTGTTCGAATGAGATAGAGGTCTCGTTTGAATGAGATTTCATCTCGCTTCGAACGACCTCAGCAAAATAAAAATAGTACGCTTCATTTGAAGATCGTTTGAAAGCACACTTCTAACGACCTTGGGATGTCATTTGAACGACATGGGATGTAGTTTTAATGATCAAAATGAATTTTAAATCTCAGCCTATAGTAAACTCAGGAAACATATTATCGAAAAAATTAAGTTCGAAATAGTTTGAAAACAGAACACCCTTAATAAAAATTCCAAGGACTTATAAAATAATATACATTCATTCCTGCGAGATCCTCAGTAAAAGTGAAGAAAAACGTGGCACGATAAACATAGCTCAAAGTATGCACTCTTTGAAGCTTTGTCGTTACACTTTCATCAAATAATGTCATAGGCTCAAGGGATCATTAACTCATAGTATATTCTATGACTCAAATGTTTTGTGTGAAATTATGCCAATTAAAAACAAATTGACTTGTCGAGAGAGATATCTATAAATGAATTTGTGAACCCGATGGATCACGACAGAGGAAGGAGGAAGAAGGATGAAAGAAGATCAGTGGATACCGAGGGTGGACCGCCACGTGTGGACGACTCTGGACTGAGTTATTTTCTTTAAAGGTTTTGAAGATACTATGCATTACACTTGTAGGTGTATTAAGTAGTCTATAGGTCAATAGTCTTGTAAACTATCTAAAGTGCTGAAATATAGGTTTTGCCCTGAAAAATGATTTTTCCTTATTTAGCATTGTGTGATTGCATGATTTGTTTAATTCCCGTGATTGGATTATTTAGCTTACGCAAACATAATTTAATCAGGAATTAAAATTTACTAAGATTGGATTTGTGTATTTGGGACATAAATTAATAAAAATACAAAAATAAATTTTTTGATTGTAATCATCCTTGTCGAGCGTGTTCACTACGTACTAAAAAAGTGGTATCGGAGCATTCCATCTTCTTAAGTTCTTAGTCTTAGTCCCAACACTCGGCTGTGGAGTTCCATCTTTAAACCCCTATGAAAGTTATTTTCCTGATTTGCCTTGGTGTATATAAGGTAAGGGTAAATATGTGATAATTATTCAAACTTGGTCTCATATTGGGCCACATACATAGTTCCTTGAGTTAAATCCATGAATTCTACCTCTAGCTTCTCCATAGCCGCAACAGGGAAGTACTTTTCGAAGAAAAGTTCTTCGAATCTGGTCCAACACATAACAGTGGCCTCTTCCCCCATTTGGGACCTTTTGATCATACACCACCAATGATCCTCATAGGCCTCAAACATATAGGAGTAAAAGGACACCTTTTGCTCATTAGTGCAATTTAACACGACAAATATCTTCTTTATCTTTCGAATCTAGGTGCCGGCCTTCAAAGGATCAACCTCCCTCTTAAAAGGCTCTGGTCCTAACTTATTAAAATGCCAAGTAGTGCAACTGACAGGACTTGAGGCCTCCCTTGTAACTATTTATCGAGCTAGGATTTTTGCAAACCTAATTACCACCTAGGTATAACGTTAAGGACAACAGGTTACGCAGCCTCAATATTGTCCATGGCACTTTCAACTCTCATTCCTCAGACCATATTTTCTCGCGAAAAACTTACACACTTATGTGTCTATCATCCTAAAGATAGGTATATACATAACTTAAATCAAAATATTTCTAACACTCCTACTTTTCGTAGGTTGAACACTCTAATACTAACTACAACACCCCTATTGCATGCCCTACCTATCCGCGATGGTCATGTCACATTCTAATTGTAAAATAAAAAACTACGTAGTTATAATTAGGGAAAAACTCACACTGCCACGACCTTCTAATAAGGCCTTAAACACATCATCAGAGTCAGCGAAATATACTCGTCATTATACTTAGAATGAGACTCCCTAAATAGATTTAACAAATGAATATTACTTCCAATAATAACTGTAAAAGTCTTTAAATACATGTATTGATATGTAATATAACATTATTTCTCTTCATATGATTCCTTAATACAGAAACTTAAAAGATTACAATCTAGAAAAGGCTTGAGTATATAAATTCTCCAAAAGCTTCCTTATATAAAAATATCCGTGGCATTTACTAATAGGCCGCGACCTCTAGTACTCAGCTCCTCGGCCTCTAACCCTTCGTGTCATATTAACTGAGGAAAATAAAGAATATGGAAGGGATGAGCTCAAATAACTCAGTAAGAGTTAAATCAAGTCCTCATCCCACCTTCTAGTGTAAGGACTTAATAAATACAAGATATACTAACATTATAAATGGAAAAGTAACAATTCAATAAGCAGGAGAGTGAAATATAAGTAAATAGGAAGGAAAATAATATAAGTTTCCTATTACCTCATATTACCCAAATACCTAAGGCACAATCTCCCTGAGATCACATTACCATGTGTCCACCCAAAGTTAAATCTCCCATGGTTCACCACAACTCCCCATGACTTAATATCTAATGGGTTTCACTTATAGTCCACTGCCTATAATTTATGGCCTTGGACATCACAATTTATGTGTCCTTATCCTAGGTATCTTTTACCTAGTTATGTTATAGGATGCAACCTTTCCTCTTTTCTAATACTATGATGACAAATTCACGATCTGTTGCTAACTCCACACTTTGACTGAGTCTATCGTGGTGTAATCCCCGTAGTTAGTCCTAAGTTCAATGTCCTCAGGAATAATCGTCTTAAACTCAGGAACTAAGTATGAGGCTCTCAAATTGATAATGACATATCGACCTGGCCAAATAGTGTCACAGACTCAATACCGTATCCCATCTAAAATTTACCCAGGCATTACATATACTGCCTCTCTACTCCACGACCTCTACTAAAGAAGGAGTTCAAACTCCTAATCAGCAAATCAACAAGGGTCATATTTGTAAAACACTAGTTTTAAACCCTAATTATAACTTAACTCCAAACCTAAAAAATCAACTACAAGACTCTACATAGAAAGTCATATGGTCAAGAAGAACATCCTCAAAATACTCCCTAGATCTCTCCTCTAGAACTTTAATAGAAAGATTCAAAAACCAAGAATTCTCCTAAGAATAACTTAAAAACCCAAAAAGCCTATGGTCAGCAAGAAACTATGGCCTTTAAACCCCAAACGCCTTGGCCTAACCAAGAAATACACATAATGGCTCATCTCATTTAATAGAAAATACGGAAACTAATGTTTTATGAAATGAAGAAGAAGAAGACTAGGACATATCTCTTATTTTAATAGATCTAAGTTCAATGAATAGTAGTTTAGGCCTTACATCTAGCACCTCTTCTTCGCCTATGACAGTGCCTATTTGTGGCCTCCTCCCCGATAACTCCTGCTTTTCCTCTCAAAGTCTCACTTTCTCTCTCTAAAGTGGGAATTAGTATTGTTAACAACTATGAGAAGGAACAATTGGTTTTTCCTTAGGACGTCACTTTTACTTAAATATCCCATTAAAAATGCTTCTAGAACCTCCCAATAATTATTCTAAGTTATTACCTGATGAGGCCACATCATGAGCCCACGTGGTGAATTCTAGTACGCCCGGTTCACTACTAGCCACAGCATGTTCCCCTTGGGACGTGGCCTCGACCAACATCTGCGACCGCATATCTCCCTGGTCGTGGCCACTTTGACTAACTTTTGACTGGTCATGTCCAACACCCTGTGACACCCTGACTAATTAAATACTGGGTAGCTACACCTTTATTTAAATTAATACAAAATATTAAGTTAGTTTAGTTCATAGCATCACTGTCGAAAATATTTAATTAATTACTAACCACCTAATATTTAAAATAGTGAAGTGTCAAATTTTAATATTTAATTTAACCATCAATTACATAATCTAAATCATCATCAAACAATCACAGGAATATCTCATAAGGTAAACAACTTATTGAAATAACCGATGTCTGGAGTAAACACTCCAATAAAGTAGCAGCAATGTAAATAAACCAAATACAATAGTCTAAATAAATAAAATCCCAAGGCTGAAATAAAATGAAAATCTAAAACTACTATCTCTGAATAAGAATGGCCAACAGGACCTAACTGGAACCAATGACTCCAAAAGAAGCAAGTATAGATGTGGAGGCATCTAATAACGAGATCCTGTAACTTCTATAACAACTATAGCATGTCAATGGAATGGAACTCCAATGCTTGGTATCCCTGTGACTGGGCACCTAAAATGTTTTTACAAAAAAATAGATTTAGAAGCAAACGGATCAGAGCCCGAGGTGAAAACAGTTTAAAATATAGCAAGTGTTTAATTTCATTAAATAGTAAATATTATACACATGTTAGTTACGTGCTCTCACATGAGTTCCTACCCCTCGATTAATGTGCACACCTAACGTATACCCTTAACCCATCTTAGTTATGCCACTAACTAACTAGTTCGTACTAACTCCTATCTTCACATTAAAATATAGGGTGTCTATTAGTATTACCCAAATATGTCATACGTATAACCCACACTTACATTAATCAAATTACTTAACTCAATTGTTGTATAAATTCTCACATTTTTAACCCATAAATATCTCAACAATTCGCATCTACCAAGCAACACTGAACCAGACACAAGAACATATATATCAATCTCATTACATATATACATACATGGCACCCCTAGGCAAAGTTGCGGTGCACGCATACTCTACTATCAAATCACGGTACATCACATACTTAAGGATCACGCGTTTCGAATCGCTCAGGAACCGTTTTAATAAAAATCACACATATTGGGCGCGAACATAGTTCACATACCCATGGGTCATGCACATACCTACGCTCCCATGGTCAGCTAACTTATCAACTGACAAATAAGTCATTCACAATCCTATGTCCTTAAGTTACCTATCTAAATTCCCCTGAAGGCACGTAGAGATAAGATTGTCCTTTTCAGAAAATCATCCTGCAGTGATTGCAAGTATGGTAGGTATGTCATATACATAACAATCCATATACCAAGTATTCACAAAACTTAGGTAATCATCATATTAATATAGGTATATTCCAGCCCTATATAATAAGTCTCACACATATAATAATATCATCCCAATTATTATACACAATAGGTTTAGCACGATAATTGTCGTCGTATATTTCCGAGTACATACCCTATCCCAAAAAGGTTACTAAGTCTCCACTTATTCCTAAGATGAATTCAAAATTTAAGGTCCCTATTTCTGCCTCTAATCCTAAGTTATCACTTATACAAATTGGATTCAACTCCTCCAACTTCTAATAGTAACTCACTCGTCAGACATTCGTAAGTTTAACGCTAAGTCACAAATCAATTATAATATGTTTCGGGATTCAAATACACCCCTACTGGTCTTTCCAAAGTCTAAATATGTTTACATAGTCCCCACCAATAACTTTCAAGAGCCGAAATAGATTAAATCTTAAAAGGGAAAAATATCACGAGTGCAGGGGGAGTCGACCGATCGATTATAAATGTTAATCGATCGATCAAGTAGTTACAACCCAGATTTTTCTACGTTTTTGGCATGGTTTAATATCCAATTTTCATTACATGATGCCATATTCTAAAGTAAACGTATTGGATGGTATAACAACCTAACACTAAACCAAAAACAAGAATCTGACATGGTTTAAAACTGTGCGAGATCAAATTTGGCACGGTTTTGAACTGTGCCAGAATCAGGTGTTCCAAAATGGCTATTTTTTTCTGGCACGGTTTAAAAGTGTGCCAGATTTGACCAAACAGAAACACTTCTCGCACACTTTTAAGCCATGCCAGAATTTGATATTTTTGGCACACTTTTGGCACAGTTTTGAACTGTGCCAGATTGAGCACGTTTTGATAAACTTTTGCAGAGTTCAAAAGCGTGCCAAAATTTGATACACTTTTGGCACAGTTTTTAATTGTGCCAAATTTTTTGATCAAAGAAAAAAAATTAATTATTTGAAAACAAGAAAACTCACAAATTGCAAATCTTACACATTGTTGATAAACTAATGTAAATACAAACTTCAAAATATTACAAGTCTTTTTTAGTTCACATACCAAAAAATAATTGGGCAGAGTTTTCTCTATTTTTTGGACATTCTAAAACCTGCTAATATAAAACTTGTGTAATATAAAGCCCACGCAGCCATAAAATATAACAATAAACTTATAAAAGCATGCACGACCATAAAAGTTAACAATAAAACTACAAAAGCCTGCATGGCCATAACACAAAAAAATAGAATCGTGAATATTAACGACATTAAATTAATAAACCACTTGTTGTAAACCATTGACTTCTACGTGTGCTCCGCATGAATAAATGCTAACGATAAAATGGTATCCTGCAAAAAAATAGGATACAAAAAAGAGACGATATTAATAACCAAGTAATTTACAAAAAAACTTAATCAAGCTAAAAAATTACATATAAGAGTTACAATTATTATTATAGTCTAAAATTGAAAATCTTACGCAAGTTATGACTACCTGATCAGTTTCTACGAGTTACATTGGTCTCGTGCGAGGTGTTAGTGCCTATTACGGGATCGTTTGGGGGCTGGTTTGGGTTTTCACCCTTCAACGACTAGTTTCTAAGCCTAATCCATATATTATCAAATTCCTACGAGTTACATTGGTCCCATGCGGGCGTTAGTGCTTCTTATGGGGTCGCTTGGGGGACGGTTTGGGTTTTCACCCTTTAACGACTTGTTTCTAAGCCTAAGCGATATATTTTCAAATTATCATCATATTCTGAAACCAAGAGGCCCATGACTACGCGGTCAGTTTCTATGAGTTACATTGGTCCCGTGCAAGGTGTTAGTCCCTCTTACGGGGCCGCTTGGGGGCCGATTTGGATTTTCACCCTTCAACGGCTTGTTTCTAACCCTAATCGATATATTTTCAAATTATCATCATATTGTCAAATCGAGAGGCCCGTGACTATGCGATTAGTTCCTACGAGTTACATTAGCCCCATATGAGGTGTTAGTGCCTCTTACGGGGTCGTTTGGGGGCTGGTTTAGTTTTTTACCCTTCAACGACTTGTTTCTACGCCTAATCTATATATTTTTGAATTATCATCATATTATATATTTTTGAATTATCATCATATTCTCAAGTCGAGAGTCCCGTGACTAAGCGGTCAGTTCCTACAAGTTATATTGGTCCCGTGCGAGGTGTTAGTGCCTCTTACGGGGCCGTTTAGGGGCAAATTTGGGTTTTCACCCTTCAACGTCTTGTTTTTAAGCCTAATCTACATATTTTATATTCTCAAATTGAGAGGTCCGTGACTACGCGATTAGTTTCTAAGAGTTATAATGGTCCCGTGTGAGGTGTTACTACCTCTTACGGGGCCGCTTGGGGGCTAGTTTGGGTTTTCACCCTTCAACGGCTTGTTTCTAAGCCTAAGCCATATATTATCAAAGTATCATCGTATTTTCAAACTGAGAGTCCCATTAAAATGCAATTAGTTCCTACGAGTTGCATTGGTCTTGTTCGAGGTGTTAGTGCCTTTTACGGGGCCGTTTGAGGGATGGTTTGGGTTTTCACACTTCAACGGCATCTTTCTAAGCCTAAGGGATTTACTTTCAAAGTATCATCATATTCTCAAACCAAGAGGCCCGTGACTACGTGGTCAGTTCCTACGAGTTACATTGGTCCCGTGCGAGGTGTTAGTGCCTCTTACAGGGCCACTTGGGGCCGGTTTGGATTTTCATCCTTTAACAGCATGTTTTTAAGCCTAATCCATATATTATCAAAGTTTCATCATATTCTCAAACCGAGAGGCCTGTGACTACGCGGTCAGTTCCTACGAGTTACATTGGTCCCGGGGGAGGTGTTAGTGCCTCTTACGGGGCTGCTTGAGGGTTGGTTTAGGTTTTCACCTTACAACGGCTTTTTTTTAAGCCTAATTTATATATTTTCACAATATCATCATTTTTTCAAACTGAGAGGCCCATGACTACGCAATCAGTTCCTACGAGTTACGTTGGTCACGTGCGATGTGTTAGTGCCTCTTACGGGGCTGTTTGGGGGTGGTTTGGGTTTTCACCCTTTAACGGCTTATTTTTAAGCCTAATCTAGATATTTTCAAATTATCATCATATTCTCAAACCGAGAGAAAGTTCCTCCAAGTTACATTGGTCTCGTGTGAGGTGTTCGTGCCTCTTACGGGGCCGTTTAGGGGCTGGTTTGGGTATTTACCCTTCAACGGCTTGTTTTTAATCCTAATCTACATATCTTATATTCTTAAATCGAGAGGCCCGTGACAACGCGGTCAGTTTCTACGAGTTATAATGGTCCCGTGCAAGGTGTTACTCCCTCTTGCGGCGCCGCTTGGGGGCTGGTTTGGGTCTTCACCCTTAAATGTCTTGTTCTAAGCCTAAGCCATATATTATCATAGTATCCTAACATTCTCAAACCGAGGGGCCCATGACTACGCAGTCAGTTCCTACGAGTTACATTGGTCTCGTTCGAGGTGTTTGTGCCTTTTATGGGGCCGTTTGGGGACTAGTTTGGGTTTTCACCCTTCAACGGCGTCTTTCTAAGCCTAAGCGATATATTTTCAAAGTATCATCATATTCTCAAACTAAGAGGCCCGTGACTACGCGATCAGTTTTTACGAGTTACTTTTATCACGTGCGAGGTATTAATGCCTCTTATGGGGCCATTTGGGGGATGGTTTGGATTTTCACCCTTCAATGGCATGTTTCTAAGCCTAATCCATATATTATCAAAGTATCGTCATATTCTCAAATTGAGAGGCCTGTGACTGCGTAGTCAGTTCCTACGAGTTACATTGGTCTCATGGGAGGTGTTAGTGCCTCTTATGGGGCCGCTTGGGGGCTGATTTAGGTTTTCACCATGCAACGGCTTTTTTCTAAGGCTAATCTATATATTTTCAAAAAATCATCGTATTCTCAAACTGAGAGGCCCATGACTACGCGGTCAGTTCCTACGAGTAACATTGGTCCCGTGCGACGTGTTAGTTCTTGTAACGAGGCCATTTAGGGGGGTTTGGGTCTTCACCCTTTAACGGCTTGTTTTTAACCCTAATCTAGATATTTTCAAATTATCATCATATTCTCAAATTAGGGGACCCGTGACTACGCGGTCAGTTCCTACAAGTTACATTAGTCTCGTGCGAGGTGTTCGTGCCTCTCACGGAGTCGTTTGGAGGCTAGTTTGAGGTTTCACCCTTTAACGACTTATTTTTATGCCTAATCTATATATTTTCAAATTATCATCATATTCTCAAACCGGGAGACCCGTGACTACGCATTCAGTTCCTACAAGTTATATTAGACCCGTACGAGGTGTTCATGCCTCTTACGGGGCCGTTTGGAGGCTGGTTTTGGTTTTCACCCTTTAATGGCTTGTTTTTAAGCCTAATCTAGATTTTTTAAAATTATAATTATATTCTCAAACCGAGAGACCCGTGACTACCCGGTCAGTTTTAAAAAGTTACATTAGTCCCGTGCGAGGTGTTTGTGACTCTTACGGGACCGTTTGGGGCTAATTTGGGTTCTTACCTTTTAACATCTTGTTTTTAAGCCCAATCTAGATATTTTCAAATTATCATCACATTCTCAAACCGTGAAACCCGTGACTACGCAGTCAGTTTCATACAAGTTACATTGGTCCCGTGCGAGGTGTTCGTGCCTCTTATGGGTCCATTTGGGGGCTGGTTTGGGTTTTCACCCTTTAACGACTTGTTTTTAAGCCTAATCTAAATATTTTTAAATTATCATCATATTCTCAAACTGGGAGACCCGTCACTACGCGATTTGTTCCAACAAGTTACATTGGTCCCATGCGAGGTGTTCGTGCCTCTTACGAGACTGTTTGGGAGTTTGTTTAGATTTTCACCCTTCAATAGCTTGTTTCTAAGCCTAGTCTATATATTTTCAAACTATCGCCTATTCTCAAACTGAGAGGCATGTGACTACGTGATCAGATCCTACGAGTTATATTGGTCTTGTGCGAGGTGTTAGTGCCTCTTACGGGGCCGCTTGGGGACCGATTTGGCCCTTCAACGGCTTGTTTCTAAGCCTAATCTATATATTTTCAAAATATCATTGTATTCTCAAACCGAGAGGCCCGTGACTACGCGGTCAGTTTCTACAAGTTAAATTGGTCCAGTGCGACTGGTAAATACCTCTTACGGGGCTGTTTGGGGGCTGGTTTGAATTTCCACCTTAGAACGGCTTACTTTTAAGCCTAATAAAGGTATTTTCAAATTATCATCATATTCTCAAATCAGGTGACCCGTGACTACGCAATCAGTTCCTACAAGTTACATTAGTCCCGTGCGATGTGTTTGTCCCTCTTACGGGGCCGTTTGGGGGTTGGTTTGAGTTTTCACCCTTTAACGGCTTATTTTGAAGCCTAATCTAAATATTTTCAAATTATGATCATATTCTAAAATTAGGATACCCATGACTACGCGTCCAGTTCCTATAAGTTACATTGGTCCCGTGCGAGGTGTTCGTGCCTCTTACGGGGCCATTTGGGGGCTGGTTTGGGTTTTCACCCTTTAACGGCTTGTTTTTAAGCCTAATCCTGATATTTTCAAATTATCGTCATATTCTTAAACTGGGATATCCGTGACTATGCGGTCAGTTCCTACAAGTTACATTGGTCTCGTTTGAGGTGTTTGTGCTTCTTTCGGGATCGTTTGGGGATTGGTTTGGGTTTTCACCTTTTAACGGCTTATTTTTAAGACTAATCTAAATATTTTCAAATTATCATCATACTCTTAAATTGGGAGAGCCGTGACTACGTGGTCAGTTTCATACAAGTTACAATGGTCCCGTGCGAGGTGTCCGTGCCTCTTACGGGTCCGTTTGGGGATTTGTTTGGGTTTTTACCATTTAACGGGTTGTTTTTAAGCCTAATCTAGATATTTTCAAATTATCGTCATATTCTCAAACAAGGAGATCTGTCACTACGCGATTAGTTCCTACAAGTTACATTGGTCCCGAGCGAGGTGTTCGTGCCTCTTACGGGGCCGTTTGGGCCTGGTTTGGGTTTTCACCCTTCAATGACTTGTTTCTAAGCCTAATCTATATATTTTTAAATTAGCATCATATTCTCAAACCGAGAGGCCCGTGACTACGTGATCAGTTCTTATGAGTTACATTGGTCCCGTGTGAGGTGTCAGTGCCCTTACGGGGACGTTTGGGTGCTGCTATGGGTTTTCACCCTTCAACGGCTTGTTTCTAAGCCTAATCTATATATTTCAAATTATCGTCATATTCTCAAACCGAGAGGACCGTGACTACGCGGTCAGTTTCACGAGTTACATTGATCCCGTGCGAGGTGTTAGTGTCTCTTACAGGGCCTTTTGAGGGTTGGTTTATATTTTCACGCTTCAACGACTTATTTCTAAGTCTAACTATATATTTTCAAAATATCATCGTATTCTCAAACCGGGAGACCCGTGACTACTCAGTCAGTTCCTATTTGCTAGCAAAATAATGACCAATTATAGAATGATGAGCCAGGACAGATGAATCCTGATATTTATAGTGTACATACACGTTCCCCCACAAATGGAATGAACCATTTCTACACACCTGAACATAAAGGTGAATTTTGTTGTGATTTGGGGTGCAAGGATGTAAAAAGCAATCTCTATTGACTTCTCCTGTAAAATAAAAGCCATCCTAGTTCTCTTCATAGTTTGAGTATGCAAACCATATATACCAGATCATTTTAGCATGAACTAATATATAGTACAAAAATAAAGATTCAAGAGAAGTACACATTTAAATTAATAGATTGAGGTCTCCATTACCATGTGATTTATGCATTTAGAATATATGCTAGTGTAGGAGAATAGTGCCACAATACTCCATATTCTCCAGAATCTGCATCCTGTTTTAATAGTCAAATCTCATTATTTGTAAATAAAGGAACAACGATCAATCAACTGTTTGTTTTTTAGATTTAAAAAAGAAGTATAACTAAACTCGGATTAAAAGTGTAAGCAATTCAACACAACACTTTATATTCACAGTGGGTAACATTAAGATAAACTCTAGCTTCACAATGCTCTCATGATTAAGGAAAATTCAAAGTGGGTGATATTAAGGAAAATTCATTTATGGATGCCATATTTGTCCACTTCCTATGCGATACGTTTTCCCATTCCATGCCGAACATATCACACATCCAAATACTATGAGCACTTCTGTTATATATATTTAACAACTCTTATGTTATATATATATATATATATATATATATATATATATATATATATATAGAGAGAGAGAGAGAGAGAGAGAGAGAGAGAGGGGCAGGCTCCTGTGCACACGAAGTTTGCACAGTGCTGACGCACACCAATTTTTTTAAAGCATTAAAAAAAAAAATTGAGTTTGATTTTTTTTATGTGATATTTAAACATTTCAACGGACCCATGTAAAAAAAATCAGCTCAAAAAACCTTTTTTTTCTATTTTTAAAAAATCGGTCAAACTTTCATAGCTTTTAAAGGGCTTAAAAGCAGCAAAAGTTTGACCAATTTTTTAAAAATAGTAAAACAGTTTTTTTGAGCAATTTTTTTTACATGGATCCGTTCAAATGTTTAAATATCACACAAAAAAATCAACTCAAAAATAATTTTTTTACTATTTTAAAAAATGATTTGCAAACTTAATGTGCACTTGAGTCTCTCTCTCTCTCTCTCTCTCTCTCTCTCTCTCTCTATATATATATATATATATATATATATATATATATATATATATATATATATTTATATATATATTGGTCTGGATTCGAACCAACCAAGAACAGGCAAGTCGAGCTCCTTTCTTCTAGGCTAAAGACAGATTTGTTTATATGGCACGATCGATACCAATTTTATTTTAAATCTACTAGCAGAGCTTTTTCCAAAGCGAGAGAGTGATGCATCCGTGAAGGCTTTGTGGGGCACTTGGGGCACGTGGATTGGAGAGAGCAGAGATTATTTAGGATAGCTATCAGGGATTTAATTAGGTAGTAGGTTATTATGTTTCCATCATTATAGTTTCCTTGTCAACTAAGGATTAGGATTTAGAATAGGCATGAATAAGAGTCGACGCTCCCATTTGTAAGTATTTTATATTTGATCATGAATATTGATTTGAGTGAAGAGAACCCTAATTTGTGTTTGAGTATATTACTTCCTAGCCGCACATCAGTATTTTTTAAAGAACATTGATAATTTCCATGAAGAACAAGACTCCGCAGCAATGAAAGTACCTTCAGAAGCCAAATTTGCTAAGGCAAGTACCTGATCACCATGATCAATTAGAACCTTAAGGATACCAGCTAAGGAAGAATCTACATTATAGTTATCATAATCGCCTCCATCACAAAAGAACTTGGTTTCAAGTCATTGAGAATTATAAGAACCTGCATTATATGGCCCTTGACCCCAAACCGAGTTTTCCCTGGTTTCTGCTTCTTTCTTCATATTTATCATAGCACTGCCAAGGCAAGAGATTTAAATGAGTTGAAGAATCACTGAGTATATTTAAGTGAAAAATTAAAGGAGATAATGTGACAAATTTAAGAAAGAAGAAAATATCCGAGGACAATTAATATCTATAAAGAACAAAATCGTTCATCCGTCCTCTCTCTACTGTGACTCACTTAGGGTGTGTACGATAACATAAATTTTCCATGAAAGTGCCTAAGGTCCCAAATGATTGGAAAAATGCTTTGTTGCCATGCTGTTTTTAGACTATTTCCAAGGAAAATACACACCAATAAGTTAAACAATATGAAATCTTCCATATTTCTCATTGTAAATGTTGCAAATTAAACACACAATTTCATCCTTTCCAACTTTTGGTAGTGTTTGATACCACGTTTATTATAAAAATTGTTTCACCTCCCCTTGGATACAACTTGGTAAAGCATCACTTTTTCTCATTTTTCATTGATAAAATTTCCTAATTTCCCCCACCCCACCCCAATAGGTTTATTTTTTCCAATGTGTGTTAAAAACACAATTTTCACCACTATAATCAAACATACAAAGAGATGAAAAATAGTGAAAACAACAATTTTTCTTGAGTGTTTTCTTTTTAATTTCCTAGATATACCAATAAAATACACCATTAACTTTGAATATATATATATATATATACACACCTGGAATTCACCCATACCAAGATATTTCCAAACATGTTTTGCAGGATACGAGGGATATCGTAACTCCCCACATGGACCCAATCCAATTTCAATCTCAGATGTCCTTTTTCTTCATAACCCATAAATGGAGACATATCAAGAGAAAATGGCATAATTAGAAAACAAATCTTTCAATGCACGCAAATCTAACCTAATTTCAACTTCTCAGAAAATGAACAAAGATATTTGATCAAAATCGAATGAAAAAGAAGTCAAACATGTTGGCTAGTAGAATCGAGTGGCAAGATTCTACCAAGCATAGAATAATAGTTGATGGATTGGTTAGTTGACTTTATATCTCCATTGAAATAAATATATCAAGAATTTTAGTTATTTTTGTAGCATATGTCTAATCTCTTCCGTTAGTGACTGAAAACCATACAAAATTATAGAACTACTTGATGCTAATTAATCAATGAAACGGTCAAAATTAAAAACCGAGCAACCAATGTAATCTATTTAGATACATATATACGAGTTGGATATCAATTGGAAACAATAAAGATTTAGATAGCTTATGCCCAAACTTTAAAGAAGTAGAAGCAGCAGACAAAAAATTTACTCGAGTATCAAAAGTTGTGCGTGGAGAGAGAGGGAGAGAGCTATGCAGAAATACACATTACTTTTAAAAAAATACACTCATTGCTTTTAAAAAAAATTACCTGAGACGGAGAGGGAGAGTTGAGCGAAAACTGAGATCTGACTGGAGAGTTGTGCGTGGAGAGAGAGGGAGAGAGCTGGTCAGAGAGAGGGAGCGAGAGTTAGTCGGAGAGGGAGAGAGAGAGCGCTAGCGGAGAGGTCAGAGAGAAGGGGTGAGCGGGAAGATGAAAAATGCACTGAGGAGTGAGAGGGATATAGAAAAGTGTGTGAGAGAGAGTTTTTTTATGGTCTTTTATATTTTAGACAAGTGTACTCAATTTTGGCACACTTTAAAGCAGTGCCAAATTTTAGCACTGCTTTAAAGTGTGTCAGATTATCATTAACATGTGCCACAATTTGGCACAGTTTTAAACTGTGCCAAATTTTTAATATCAGGGTGTGCCAAATTGCTGTTTTGGGTGTCGTGTAAATACATGTTTCCTAACGTTCGAGAATTCTTAAATCATCATGAATCACCCATTTCTTGAATCAAATCATTTAATTATCATAAAAACTCTATTTTTCTATTTTCTTCAAGAACATCATAAAACTCAACATAAATTCATAATTATCTATCAATGGATCATGATTTCGTGACAGAGGTATTCCCATAATTGAGTCTACATACAAATCCTACCCAGATTAGTATTTTTGTCTCCAAATTTCAGAAAATTTGAATATTATTAAGGTTATTCTCAATTCCTAAACTATCATGGGTAACATATACACTGATTATTGCAAGTTAAATCACTTTCCTGGAAATAATGATTCTGATCCTTTGAAGCAGATGATATGGAAGTGATCCTCTCTTTCCGATTTACCCGGTGGTGGTGACGGTGGTGACGGTGGTGCAAAAGCCTCTAAGTGGTGGTTCTCCTTTGGAAACTTCCTTCTCTTCCTCTCTAATGGCCGATTGTGATTTTTGGTTGTGAAAACCCTAGGAGACCTAAGTGTTGTATGATATAATTACTCTAAAATTCGTGGGTTACTATTCCTCAAAAAGTCAAAATGACTAAAATACCCTCCCGGATTGTCGTTTAGGCCTAAAATGCCCCGGGACCCAAACTAAATCCCCGACTAGTGTTTTCAGACTACCTCGACCCTTCTGGACATGTTTACGCACTCAAAATGACCATACGGATGATGTAAAAATATAATTTACTTTTAAATCCATTAAATTGGTTCCTGACATGACTGACACGTGCGTCGTAACTTTATTTTCGAAATTGCCGTATTTATAACTCACGACAATATTAATAAATTCAATAATCATATATTACCATATTCACTCAGTAATATTCAACATTATTGACATAATTAAATACTAACTCTCATCTCGCTAGTATTTAAATATGGATTAATTTCCAATTATTTATCCCATTTAATTCAATTAATCCCAAAAATAAAATCAGTAAAAATGCGGGGCATTACACACCCTACCTCTGGCGCCTTCAGTAACCTTTATAATCCCAGGTCATGGCCCTTATTGTTTAATCTTACTCTTGACCATGGCCTCTACCATGGCCGCAACCTCATAGTATTTTTAGAGTCGTTCCAAAACCCGTGAATCTTCTCTTAATGAAGTCACTTGTCCATTTTGAACATACATCAACATTTATCTCCTCCATCCTACAAACAATCCCAAAAATGTCCTTAACATCTTCATCTATTAAATTCATCTCCTTATTTCCAATTATGAAACACTTTTTCTTGAAATCAAAGCATTTCAAAATGACCACTTTTTCATTAATATATTTTCTGATATATTTTTAATCAAGAGTCCTCTCAACAATAGACAACAATAGCCCATTGCAGGTTCCTAATATATTTAATATGTTTCTCAGTCAGATTAATGTTATTTACAATTTCTACTAAACAATTGAGACTATACCTATACTGAGGCCTAGTGCCTTTTGACTTTGCTTCAGAATCAATGAAATCTTCATATCCAATAGTAACCTTCAACTTCTTCTACGCACATTCAAACTTGATATTTTTTATATCAATTCTACACGTCTTTGTATTCACATCACTTAATCTCAAGGAAACATCAGTCGATTGAGACTTCGGCCCAGACTTAGACCTTTTTTTATACATGAAAAATAACGCTAAAGGTAAAAATTTAACAAACGAAATGAAAAGAAATAATTTGACCCCATTTGGTTGCTCTAATATTTTAAATTGGTCCATTTATAAATTGACTCATTCAGAAATTGGCCCATCAACTACGTTTGGTTTTATTAATGAAGTGATTCATTAATCGAACCATTTTAGCTCTTCTGTAAAATTTGAAATTGGATCATTTCACTAAAAAGGTGAAATGCATCCATTTGAAATTGCATCATTTCACATATTCTCATCCCTATCCGTAATCTCTCTCTCTCTCTCTCTCTCTCTCTCTCTCTCTCTCTCTCTCCAGTCGTTTTAAATGTTTTCTGAATGTAACTTTAAAATTGATTTCGAATTACTAAACATCGCGTAAAATTGGATTTCAACTCATTTCAAATCCACTTATTTACAATTCACTAATTCACAATAAACAAATTTACATAATTAAACAATTTGCATAACCAAAAAGGACCTTTCTAAATTAAGAAGTGTAATTGTATTTTTTTCACAACTGCAACAATTTATATATATATATATATATATATATATATATATATATATATATATATATATATTATTGATATAACTGCATATGTTTCACAATTGTAAATGTATCTAACATAATGAGTGTATCCGTATTTATAATAACAATATAACAATGAAAGAACATAAACATCACATATATTTATATAATAGTATTATATAAAATACACAACGAACATTTTTATCCTAACTATAAACTGATAGAAAAACATATACAATTACCAACTGTTATTATCTATACAAAGTAAAACTTAAAATGTGTATAAATTAAATGAATGTAACTCTATATGTTTTCAATAATAAAACTATATATCTTTTAATCATTGTAACTCTATGTAATTAAATAAATTTAGCCACAAATGTTTTCAACATTATAACTATATTTAACTTCATCTGTATAGTTGTACCCATAGTAAATAGTGTAATTATATTTAACTTTATAAATGTAGTTAACATGTGATTAGCCTATAAAGACATGAATAAAAGTAATAATTTGTATATCTATTCGGTAATCATCTCAACCCCAAGGCGCGCTTTTACAAATTCAGCAACTTTAGTTAGATATAAATTCAAAGCTACCAAACCACTCTTATGTAACACCCTGAGAGGTACTACTGAAAAATATTGATAAATTTTATAAAAATACCTTAGATTGTGCATAAATATGAGGAAACCTAAATACATAAATCAACTGAAAAGGGAATGTCTTAATTTTATTATATCTCAAATGTCCTTTTACAAAATAATTTATAATAAACAAAGGGATACATTTAAACTTTGGAAAAAAAAATCCATCACAATCTCAACGACACCATAAATATCATCTTGCATCAAACCTGAAATACAACAAACTATGGGGGTGACCGAAAAACTCAGTAGCTCGTATAAATGCTCCAAATAAAACTATACATTCTCGTATGTGTGTGTGCATCATAGAGAAGAGTGTATGCGTTATGAACACTTAAACTTAAATTCCAATAATATAATCATCGCCTAGGATCTCACCACGGGAACTACATAAACCAAGACCCCATATAAAAATTTCCACCGCATTTCCTATAGTGCGATATGGACTACTATCCACTATCCTGTTAATTATCCTCAGAACAATCCAATGGACCCAAAAAAGAAGTAACATAACTTGGGAGCACAGTACCCATCATAACATGACATCGCCACCATAAAATATTGGCATCATCGCCATAATAATATTTTGCATACTCGCCAACCGAGGGCCATGGCCTAGTCTTTAGATATAACTAAAATCACAACCGATAACACACCCCGTCCAGTGGGTGGTTTGATTATGGAATTCCTATGAATGCTTCAATAATAATCATCAAAATATCATTCTCTCAACTCAAATAAATTTTAGATTTAATTCTAATAAATCAAGTGTACATGTTTTCTATGCAAATTCTATAACCCGATATGCTCATAAAATCAACTAGTTTCATTACCCCAAACTACACGACATGAAAATAACATATATAAAATGGTTGCAACAGAGAATATAGTATATGAGCGTATAATACATATAAAATCAACACATAGCATGGATATAAAAATACAATCAAGTTTGAATATGTGTAGAACACTAAATTAACAACGGGAAAATGAAACTATCTCAAAAGAATCAAAATCCACTTCTGTAGTCTTGTTCTAGAAATACAGGAAAATTAAATCCAAATAGTATTCTACTCACCAATCGACTTCATATTTGGATTCTACATAGGTAATTGGTCCAGGTATATTTTTTAAGGTTTTCTCATATCTTATCCGAAATTACTAAAAACAATATCTAAAACACTCAAAAGTGACTCATTTCATTCATCTCGTTTTTGTCTATTTGGATTTCATTTTTGGCCTTTCTTTTTCATCTTCCTTTCCTTTGAATCATTCCTAATATTCCTTATAAAGACTATCTCTCAAAGCATAGCTTGGAGCCTAAGCTAACACATATTGCTATATTGCCCTTTAATTCAAACTTATCTATTTTATATATCTAAACCATTATAAAATATCCAAAAACGATTAAATTTAAATTTAAATATTTGATTCGATTTCAAAACAAAATAAATTATTTTAAAATATAATATCAATAAAAATATTTTCATTTAAAATAAAATACCCCGATTAATAAAATAATAATATTACTAAAATCTTATATAACATTCATAAATAAGCCCTCAAAATAATGTGGTATTACATTATACCCCCAACAAAAGGAATATTGTTCTAGAAATTCACCCAAAATTTTCTTCGACTAAATTCAAACATAAAGTTCAACATCACCTAAATAAGAGATAACATAAATAAAATCTCTCTCAATGGACAACGTAACGAACCAATAACCCCAAGCCCGAGAATACGAATAACTTATGCTCTGATACCACTTTGTAACATCCCGGGAGGTGCTACTAAAAAATATTGAGCAAATAGATACTTTTTTAAAAATAAAAATACCATTTCGATTGCGCATAAATTTGTGGGAGCATAAATACATATATCAATTTAATAAAATATCTCAATTTGATTAAATTTTAAATGTCCTTTTAAAAAATAATTTATAATAAACAAAGTGGTACTATTAAATTTTGAAAATGAATATCTAGAGTCTCTAACGATGATTACCATCCCTACGATGCCATAAATATAATCTCGTATCAAACCTAAAGTGCAACAAACTAGCGGAGGTGAGCAAGAAACTCAGTAGCTCGTATAAACGCTCCAAATGTAACTACACATACTCGTGAGTGTGTGCATCATAAAAAAGAGTGTATGAAATTTGAACACTCAAACTAACATCCCAATAATATAATCATACCCTAGGATCTCATGCAGAAATAACCCAACCCAAGTGTAACACCCCGCCTAAAATAATAACGGGTGGCCAGCCCTATACTATATTAAATCAGGAGTTTCAGATGGTCCAGTCTCAACATCAACTGTCGGTACTATATAATATAGGACTAACTACCCGATATCATATAGGCGAGATGTTAAAATTAAATAAAATGTGCAACAGATAACCAACTAACAGTACTAATAAAAGAAAGAAAGATGCATGAAAGAACTAAGATAAATGAAATGCTAGAATAAAAATGAAATAAATAACTACCAAAGAATATACGAAAAAAGTAGACCCGAATAAGCTGTCGGGTCACAACCAAAACAATAACTGGAGTGGAATAAATATAAACATCTATAAATATCCCTTGGGTACAAACCCGATATACAACATGAATCCTACCTAGAATTTTGAAAGTAGGAGGCGACTACCAGATACATCCCGCAACAGTCCGCACCTGTCACGGCTCCCAAGACTCTGGATAGAAAGTCATCCGGCATCCATGCGGTAGGACACCTGTAGTAATATATATATATATATATATATATATATATATATATATATATATATATATATATATATATATATATACAGGTAGGAGAGAAAAGTAAACGGGTCAGAGCCCGAGTTGTGAAAATATTTAGCAAGTGTGTTAACCGTGCATAATAGATATCGGTGCACTTATCTCATAATTAAAGTGGAATCGCACTCTCGTGGAACCCCAACTCACCTCTCATCTAAACGCGCGCACCTATCTGTGTTTTCAACTTTTAGTTAAATTACCCCCATTTTATTAGGACAACCTAACTTATCATCGGCCTAGCCTATGCCCACGAGATCTACCTTCCTAACTTAACCCAAGAATCCACCCCTTTTCTAAACACAATTAAGTATTTATTTTCAATCATATGTGCCTTATTAGGCTTAGTGGATTCCGGTTTCTACTTTAACCAATTATAATTTAATAAGTTACCCAATATGCATTTGGGTTGAAACATATGATTAAATTTCTAATTAATAAGCATGCAAAATTATTATTGACACAACTTCCCTCCAATTTCAATGCTGCGCTGCGCTATGTTTCGTGCGTGGGGTGTCTCGCAAAGCGAAATTCAAACAAGGAACCACCCTGTTACACTACTCCATGTCAACGTCGATCCTGAAGATCCATTATGCCACACATAAATATCGACAGAACTTCTCTCTACTCTCAACAATGTACTACATTTCGTGCGTGGGGTGTCTCGCAAAGCGAAATCCAAACAAGGAACCACCCCGTTACACTACTCTTTGACAATGTCGATCATAGAGGTCCATAATTCCGTACATACCATAATTGGCAGAACTTTTCTCCAATTTCAACACTGCAGTGCGTTTCATGCGTGGGGTGTCTCGCAAAGTGAAATCCAAACAAGGAACCACCCCGTTACACTACTCCTTGACAATGTCGATCCTAGAGATCCATAATGCCATATATACAATATAATACTACCACTACTACTAAAACTCCAATAATATCCTTGGGATGATGTAACCGAAATATTCCTTAAATGCGATACATCAACCCCCATCAATCTAGTACACCATAATCATCCAAGATGTACTCTACAAAGATTTTATATCCTTTCATCTATAGGATATATAAATATATATATATATATATATATATAGGTATTTTATGCTCACCATATATATACATATACCAATCATCCATACCCATGACTAAGTGTACGTATCATATCTGATGTACAATGGACATGCACATAATCCACCCGGCTATATATATCGCCGATAAAACTGCATCAATGCTATCATCTTCCTAGTGCCCGGCTCACGTAGCAACTGGGGACCACCTGGTGGGGATCAACGACACCCACCTCGTGATTACTCACACACGCGACGTCCCGGGAAGCGGTCATAGCTCCAACTGGCAATGAGATGAAACATACCCACCACGTCTCATCCCAAAAATATATCTATAGTATAATAACACACCGGACGACTATGACCTGGGGAATATCCACACCCTGCTCTATATGCCAAGATGCTCACCCTCTGTGCGAAAACTTCCCAATGATAGCATGAGCGGGGTATGCTTAACCACATAAGTATATATATCGCTCACATGCGCAATATACATACATCCACATGATCCCATTATATGATCAAATAGTAAACCATCATATACGGTTTAAATATCCATACCATGTATGTACACAACATAAATATATCCATATATTCATATTTATATATAGATATATGTACATATATTCACACATACATCATTATATATACAAACTAATTCTCGTTCATATGTATAAGATATATAAACCCGGCTATAAGTATACATAATCCTCAATATACAAGCCGTCACCACAATTTCCTTTAAATTTACCTCGATATGTGAATACAATCCCTCACTTGAAACATATTCAATCATTTTTCCTATGATGAATAGTCTCCCAAAACCATAAGTATATATCTAGACATATATATTCAACATTAGGGTTATCACCCAAGAGTTTGTGTAGGAATCCATCACTACACATTTCATCCATATTCAAAAGTACATAGTTTCCTTTAGTACTATTTAACCATAGGCACATACATGACTTAATAGTCTAAAACCTCAAATTATTCCAACCTCGTTTCAAGTATTAGAATATCAATGGTCATATCCCCACAATTACGTGTAAACTATCCTAACTAGAATTTATGCTATCACTTATTCTAGTCGATAGTACGATCCCAATCGTTCCCAATTTCACCTATGGTTCAAATAAATCTCAGGAACCCTTACTCCTATTGAGTTATCGATTGTTCCTTAGTCTAAACATTTCTAAGGATATGAAACCCCTCACTCTTTAAGAGTATGCGACCACTCTCTTCCATTTGGTCCCAAATTGCATCTTAACAATATCCTATCCTTATAAGGATTTGACATAAAGGTCGGCCTAGAAATTTCATAACATATATGGATATTTCTTATCCAATTATTCCAAGAAGTCCCCACTATCATATACTAAGTGAGAGACCCCCTATAAGTCACCAAACGATATCTCTTACTTCATAAGAGAAAGCCCCAAATCAATAAACCCAACCAAAAAGGGTTTGAATTCACTAAAGAGAAAATTTCTCAAAATGCTCTGTTTCCGAATCGATTCGGCCCAACAGCGAATCTATTCGGCCAATCCGAATCGATTCGGTCCAAGGGACCTAAGATTCTGCAACCCTCCGAATCGATTCGCCCCTAGTGAATCAATTCGGTCCTAAGACCTGAGACTTCTGCAACCTGGCGAATCGATTCGGTGGGGGCGAATCGATTCGGCCAGTTCAGAAAGCCACGAAAATGGCTGTTTTTTTATAACCCAAAATTCCCCAAAATTCTATTTATACTACTTCCAACCCTTAATCTTCAATTCCAACATAATTTCCAACATCAAAACACATCCTAACTTTAACCTCATCAATTTATATCCCTTAAACCTAATTAAAATCTTCAATTTCAAGATTTGAACCAAAATTTAGGTTTTGATGTTTATACCCAAAAATCCATTTCTTTAACCCACAAATTATGAAATGAAATACACAAATAGCTATTTAGCAAGATTAAACACTTGCCTCAGATTTGTAGAGGTTGGATCGTCCTCGATGTCGCGATTGGGCCGAAAATCTCCAAGCTTTTCTCCCTCTCTCCTTTCCTTTATTCTTCTTTCTCTTTTCTTTCTTTTTCTCTCTTTTTCTCAAATGAGAAGGCTTCATCCGTAAGCCTTAAATCCTTTAAAATAATAAACCCAATTTTAAATGTTAATACACACTTTAAATGACTCGTTTACTCCAATTCGAGTCAGCTGACTTAAAAATATTTCGGAGCCGAAATAAAACTCAATGACAGTCATTTTGACTATCTCGACCCTTCCGGGATCAATGGTACCCTCAAAATCATCATCCGAAATACTTTACAACATCCTATATTTTTGGAATTAAATTCCCAAATTTAAAATTCTTCGATTTAAATTAAATTTTATTTTCCCCTAATTTAATTTCTCAGTCTAAAAAATCATGGGGTGTTACACCAAGACCCCATATTAAAATTTCTGTCGCACTTCCCGTAGTAATCTATGGACTACCGTCCACTATCCTGTTAATTATCCTCGGAACAATCCAATGCCCCCCCAAAATAATTAACTTAACTTGGGTACGCGACTCATCATAGCCATGAAGCACCACCATGATAACACTTGGCATGCTCACTAACTGGGCTCCATGGTCTAGTCTTTAGATAATAGATAAAATCGTAGCCGACAGCACACCTCGTCCAATGGGTGCTTTGCCCAAGGAATGCCTACGCGTTCTCCAATAATAATCATCAAAGTGTCATTCTCTCAATTCAAATAAATTTTAGATTCAATTTCCATAAATAAAGTGTACATATTTTTTACCCAATTTCTATTACCCAACATGCTCGTAAAATCAACTATTTTCGTTACCCCAAACTACACGGTATGAATATAACACATACAAAATCGATGCAATATCGAAATATAGAATATGAGCATATAATACTTATAAATAAAACCCATAGCATGGATATAAATATACAATTAAGGTTAAATATACGTAGCACACTAAATTAACAACAGGAGAGCGAAACTAACTCAAGAGAATCAAAATTCACAACTGTACACTTTGTAAGGACGCAAATTTCCAATTGAGTCCTTTGTAGTTTTGGCACAATTCCGGACAAAAACGTTTGAGTCGTAGGATAGAGTATATTGATCATCTTTCAAGCCTATGACGTGTTTATTGAAGACGTAGGGACCAAGTGTATAAAGCTTCATCAAAATTTCGAGTTTAAGTGCCTCGTTTCTACGTCATCATTAGTGGTTCCATGCTCCCAAGGTATGAATGCATTACATATATATATATATATATATATATATATATATATATAGGTGCTTGGAACGGTTTATATTGGGTGTTAGGTTTTTAAAACTGTGTTTTGTTTTCAGAATATTTTCTATTAAAACTTATATATAAAGTATATAATGTTTTTGGGCTTAAAAAGAATTTTTTTAACATTCTGTGAGTTCGTTCGAAGTGTCGTTCGAACCACAAGTCGTTCGAACGAGATTGCCAATGACTTCCTATTATGGCATACTGGAATTTCGTTCGAAATGTCGTTCGAACGAGATGGTCATTTTAACGAGATTTCTAACGAACTTCTAACGAGTTCATACTGTAACTTTGTTAAAAGACTCGTTCGAAAGGGAATGTCGTTCGAACGAGATTTGGCGGGAACGGGTTTTTAGCAGTTTTGAGCAGTTTTGCCCACTTTTCCACTTGTTTTTCCCCATTAACTTTTTCAGAACTTATTATGTGCAGGAACAACTTTTTCCAACTTAACTTTTTGATATTTTCTAACTCCTAGAGAGCGTTTTGAGAGAAAAATGGTTTAAAGAAAAAGATCATGTTTTGAGTGTTAATTTTCAAAGAGAAAATCATTTACCACTCTTGTTACACCCATATTTGTTTCTTCCAAGTTCATATATACATATACTTTGCTTGGAGCATTTTGGCACCGGTTTATCTCTACATTTGTTTAAAGAGAAGTTTGGGTTTTCTTCTATAATCCTTGAAGAAGAAGAGTTCATTTTGCTGCGGCATTCTCACATGGTAAAAGACACCACATGTGATTGACGGTGTACCTATTATCCGATTGGTGAGTCCAAGATCGCGGTGGAGCTCCGTGATTATCCGCTAGGAAGAGTTGGTTATAAGAAGACGCATCAAGGCTTGAGAGGGTTCGAGTTGAGGAAGTAAGTCATCTGTCTTGTAAATGTAATTCCGTACTTAGTGGATTTGAGGCTAGGGCCGTCCGATGTTGTTTCCCGTTTTGGGTTTTTCCTCGTACATCGCGGCGTAGTGTGATTGATTTATTTTTATCTTGCATAATGACTTAGAATTCATGCTTAGGATAAGTCAAGATAAAATTAGTTTGGTTTTAATTGTCACACTTAATTTAATTTGGTGCATAATTAATTTTGGGTAATAGTTTGTTTAATTCAAGTCTTTTGTTAAAACTGGTTTGACCTAATTTGGAAATATTTACAAATATGACTTAGGCAAAATTCTAGGACTTGGATGAATCAGCTTGGATTAACGTTTAATTATAATTTGAAAGAAGATATTAAAATTTGTTTTAAGTGAACCATCACCTTTACGCTTCCGCATCTATTTCATAAAAATGAAATTATATATTTCTTAAAGCATTTTAAATTCGGGGACTTCAAATTGGTATCAGAGCCAAAGCGATAAATTATTTCGTTAAAGATCTTTTAAATTTTTTTTGGCTAAAATGGAAGTTTCTCCATTTTTAAAATTTCCTATTTTCGATTGTTCTAATTACGCGTATTGGAAAGCGCGTATGAAATCGGCACTAAAATCTATCGACGAGAGAGTTTAGATGTCTGTTGTTAACGGGTGGTCCCCACCAATTCATTTAGTTGAAAATGAACGTGTTCCCAAACCGGCCGATAGATGGACTGAGAATGAGTTTAAACTTTCTAATTTTAATTCCCGAGGTTTAAATGCCTTGTTTAGCGCAGTCACACCGGATGAATTCCGACGTATGATGACGTGTGAAACCGCTAAAGAAGCTTGAGATATTTTACAACTAACTCATGAAGGAACTAGTGTCGTTAAGGCTTCTAAACTCCAAAACCTCACCACTCAATTTGAAACCATCAAAATGAACGATAATGAAACTTTTGATGAATTTTATGCTAGACTTTCAGATATTGTTAATTCATCTTTTAACTTGGGAGAGAAAATACCCAACAACCGAGTTGTAAAGAAAATTTTAAGGTCCCTACCCGATAGATTTATTCCAAAAGTGATAATTTTAAATTCTTTACCAACTTTAGCCTCTACGAAATTAGAAGAGCTTGTAGGTGATTTGCAAACCTATGAACTAGACATGTTCCCCTCTAAAACTGAAAAGAAAATTGAAAAGGGCGTTGCTTTAAAAGCCCGTAAAGAGGTCAAACAAGTAGTAGAGAGCGAGAGTGATAGTGACTCGAAAGACATGGCTTTGTTTGCTCGTAAATTTAGAAAATTTCTTAAATTTAACAAAGATAAATTTAAAAATGATTTTAAAAATTTTGAAAATTCTAAGCATGAAAAAGTCGAGAAGATCCCTAAACCTATCAATGAAAATTTAAATAGGGACGAGTCAAATAGTGTTTTGGTTGTGAGGGTTATGGCCATAGGCTTCTGAGTGCCCCACTAAACTAAGGAAAGAGATTAAATGACCCATTTCATATAATGCAACCCTTAGTGACAGTGATAAGGAAGAGGGACCCGATTCCTCCACTAAGCCAAATTTTATGGCTTTTATGGTTAGTCATGTGAGCACCGAAAGTGAATCTTCTCATGAAGATACTCGAACTCATGACACTTTCGAGGTCAAAGTTTTTGATGATAGTGAGAGTGGAGAAGAAAGAGAGAGTGAAAATGAAGAAGAGGTTAATGTGAGTGAACTTCAAAATGCTTTTCAGGAACTTTATAAAGAATCTATTAAATTAAAAAGAGCTAATTTGGAGTTAGAAGCTAGTTTAAAAGAGCGTGTCAAGGTCATTGATGATAATATGTTGGTAGAAGACCTTAGAACACGTGAGAGAACTCTTCAAGAGAAGCTTGAATATGTAGAAGACAAAGAGAGATAGCCTTAGGGGTTTAATGGAATCCTTGAAAAAGGATCTTCTTGCTTTTGAAGAGCGAAATGTTTTGTTAGAGTCTAACATTTTAGAATTACAAAATAAATTAAAAGACTCTAGTAATGTCAAATTTGATTTGGAGTGTCGTTCGGAAAAATTAGATAAAATCTTAGGAACGGTCCAAATTAAAAATGACATGTGTGGTTTAGGCTTCAATACTTGTAATGAATCTTCTCATAATGCCAAAACCAACGTTTTAGGAGAATCTACTAGGAAAGCTTTTAGAGATCACTCCGTAGGTAAATCTTTTCGACATGTTTTTACTTGTACACATTGTGGTCGAAAAGGTCATCTTAGAAAATTTTGTTTTGATCTTAAACGTATTCCTAAAAAATCCCAACGTAAAGCAACCAATGTTTTTAAAATTCCTACACCCCAATATAGTCATTATTCATTAATTTGGGTTAGGAAATCCGACTTGATTGCCGTGCAAAGTAGGGTTTTTGATTCTCATTTACTTTAACATGCCTCCTCCCTTGCTAAATCTAAAGGATGAATGTGTTAGTGTTTGCATACTTTAGCGTTTGTACTTCATGGTATATTCACATGCTAAATATATGCTTGTTTAATCATTTTCTATTCTATGCTCCATGCTTATCACATGCTAGAATTATGATTTTTGTTTATCTTTTGTATTATATTTCCTTCATTTTGTTTTCATCAAATGAAAAATAAAAAAAGATTTTTTTTTATCATTTGGATTTTATCTCTTGGTAATTTAAGTTTAATGAAAAATTCAAATGATTTTTGTTTGTCTTTTGAGTATATATTTTTTTATTTTTGGTTAAAAATTTCAAAAACTCAAAAAGATTTTATTTTGTGTGTATTTTAGTTTGACACACTTTATGTGGCATACACTTGTGTTTGAATCCCATCTTTTACGCTCTCTTGTGGCTAGAACTTTTGGTTTAGATTGTCAATCCTTATTATATTCTTTACCATACTTACATGGAGTAGTTGGATTTTGTGTTGATTAAATGGATTATATTTTTATATGCCTCTATTCACACATGAACGATCTCTTTTGAAATTTTAACTTCATATGTATATTTGAGCTTTGTGAAGTGTTCTCCTACCAATCTTGTCATCTACATATTTTTGACTTAGGAGGACTAGTGCATGTCAAAATCCGTTGCACGTGAGATTTGTGTGAAACATAAAAACATGATAAAAACAAATGTGCACGAGGAAGGGCTCCGAAAGGACTTAGTTATCCTTTACGATTGTAAGCCACCGTTTTTGAATGGACCTAAAAGAAATACGTGGTTCAAAGGCCTAAAAATAGAAAATATGGCATTAAAAAGAAAAATAATTTGCCAAGGCCTATGTTTGATTGATATATTCATTCAAATTTAATATAAATGCATATTGAGGGAGATTGGATGGTATATCAACGGTTTGCACAATGTCCGTTTATCCTAGTTGCGTATTTCATGTCATGACTCTATTGGTTTGTAGAATCATCAATATGCTAGGCTTGTATGCATTGTGTATGTTTGTTCATTGAGTTCAATTTATATTGTCACGTGAGGTTATATTCAAATGTGATGAAGTTTGCAATCAATTGAGAACTCCGTGAACATGTTTAAATGATTGGGTCTAAATTTAATCGTTACTAACTCACACCCCAACACTTCCGTTTCCATATGACACATTTTTGCCATACGAGTGTGAAAGACTCCTATTATATTTTGTGTGTGTCATTTGTGTGTTTATATCTATATATGTGTACTTGAGTCTCTTTGATATATATTATGTATATATATATTTGATATTTTTATTTAGTCTTTGCTTTGATTTCTAATCCATATATGCTTTAATTCATACTTGATATCCATCTTATTGCAATCTTTGTTGATATCACATGCTTAATAATTTATATATCATATTGGTATCATTTTATTGCATCCTAGTTGGTATCCGATGTTATTGTTTGGATTAGTTGAACTTTTGTTGCCCATATGCTTTAACGTTCTCATCACTATATGCACAATTACATGTTTTAGCTTGTTATCCCATTATTTTATCCCTTGCTTAGTTTAGAGGGTGTATATGCTTTATTTGGGGGAGATAAGTTACTGTTTTGATTCTTTAGCCTTTTTCTATTCCTGAACAAAAAGGGGGAGAATGATAGGGGAGAAATGGTATCTAGATCTAATCCTATCTTAGTTTGGGGGAGATTTATCTTAGGGGGAGACGTCTTTCTAAATAGGTCATTTGTTTGATAAAGGGGATAATTAATTTAGGGGGAGTAGTTACTTTACTTGCATTAAATATTTTGATATTCCCTATGCGTGTAATGTGTTTTGCTTAAGTGTGCAGGAATTATTTTATAAAGCAGCATCTTTCAACGGTAAAGATTGTTGATCCTTTGGGTTGTTTGAGTCAAGCATTGTAATTTTCTTTTGGGTGGGACTATTTATTAGTCTAGTAGAGCTTGACGGCCCTTTAGGATTTTTGTTGGTTTTTGTCCCGAAATAGCCAAAGGGGGAGATTTGTAAGGACGCAAATTTTCAATTGAGTCCTTTGTAGTTTTGGCTCAATTCCGGACAAAAACGTTTGAGTCGTAGGATAGAGTATATTGATCATCTTTCAATCCTATGACGTGTTTGTTGAAGACGTAGCGGCCAAGTGTATAAAGTTTCATCAAAATTCCGAGTTTAAGTGCCTCGTTTCTACGTCATCAATAGTGGTTCCATGCTCCCAAGGTATGAATGCATTATATATATATATATATATATATATATATATATAGGTGCTTGGAACGGTTTATATTGGGTGTTAGGTTTTTAAAACAGTGTTTTGTTTTCAGAATGTTTTCTATTAAAACTTATATATAAAGTATATAATGTTTCTGGGCTTAAAAAGAATTTTTTTTAACATTCTGTGAGTTCGTTCGAAGTGTCGTTCGAACGAGATTGTCGTTCGAACCATAAGTCGTTCGAACGAGATTGCCAACGACTTCCCATTATGGCATACTGGAACTTCGTTCGAAATGTCGTTCGAACGAGATGGTCGTTCTAACGAGATTTCTAATGAGCTTCTAACGAGTTCATACTGTAACTTCGTTAGAAGACTCGTTTGAACGAAATGTCGTTCGAACGAGATTTGGCGGGAACATGTTTTTTGGCAGTTTTGAGCAGTTTTGCCCACTTTCTCACTTGTTTTTCCCCACTAACTTTTTCAGAATTTATTATGTGCGGGAACAACTTTTTCTAACTTATCTTTTTCATATTCTTCTAACTCCTAGAGAGAGTTTTGAGAGAAAAATGGTTTAAAGAAAAAGATCATGCTTTGAGTGTTAATTTTCAAAGAGAAAATCATTTACCACTCTTGTTACACCCATATTTGTTTCTTCCAAGTTCATATATACATATACTTTGCTTGGAGCATTTTGGCACCGGTTTATCTCTACATTTGTTTAAAGAGAAGTTTGGATTTTCTTCTATATCCCTTGAAGAAGAAGAGTTCATTTTGCTGCGGCATTCTCATGTGGTAAAAGACACCACGTGTGGTTGACGGTGTACCTATTGTCCGATTGGTGAGTCCAAGGTCGCGGTGGAGCTCCGTGGTTATCCTCTAGGAAGGGGTGGTTACAAGAAGACACATCAAGGCTTGAGAGGGTTCGAGTTGAGGAAGTAAGTCATCTGTCTTATAAATGTAATTCCGTACTTAGTGGATTTGAGGCTAGGGTCGTCCGAGGTTGTTTCTCGTTTTGGGTTTTTCCTCGTACATCGCGGCGTAGTGTGATTGATTTATTTTTATCTTGCCTAATGACTTAGAATTCATGCTTAGGATAAGTCAAGATAAAATTGGTTTGGTTTTAATTGTCACACTTAATTTAATTTGGTGCATAATTAATTTTGGGTAATAGGTTTTTTAATTCAAGTCTTTTGTTAAAACTGGTTTGACCTAATTTGGAAATATTGACAAATATGACTTAGGCAAAATTCTAGGACTTCGATGAATCAGCTTGGATTAACGTTTAATTTTAATTTGAAAGAAGATTTTAAAATTTGTTTTAAGTGAACCATCACCTTTACGCTTCCGCATCTGTTTCATAAAATGAAAATTATATATTTCTTAAAGCATTTTAAATTCGTGGACTTCACGCTTATTTTAGAAACGCAAAAAAATAAGATCCAAAAAATACTCTAATCACCAATCCGACTTCATATTTGGAATATACACAATAAATTGGGCCAGGTATGTATTTTAAGTTTTTCTCAGATCTTGCCCGAAAATACTCAAAGAGAATATTTAAAATACTCCAAAGGGACTATTTTCATTCGTTTCGTTTTTTTCCTATTTGGATTTCATTTTTGGCCTTTTTTTTTCATTTTCCTTTCCTTGAAACCATCCTTAATATTTCTAATAAAGACTCTCTCAAACCCTAACTTTAAGCCTAAGCTAACAGATATTACTATATTGCCCTATAATTCAAATCTATCTACTTTACATATTTAAACCATTATAAAATGTCAAAAACTATTTAAATTTAGATTTAAAAGTGTTTGATTCGATTTTAAACCAAAATAAATTATTTTTAAATATGATATCAATGAAAACATTTTCATTTAAAATAAAATATCATCATTAATAAAATAATAATATTGCTGAAATCTTATATATTATTCATAAATAAGCCCTCAAAATAACGGGGTATTACATATCAGGTTTCACAACGAATTTTGTTGAGGAAAGCCATTATTCATTTTTCATCAACTCTGTGAAATCCCATGGATTTAGTTACTTAAGAAAAGTAATAGGAAATGCTCAAAATAGATTCAAGTAACAGAGCAGTTATAATATCTGAGTTGACTTTGGATTAATCCCCAATTGGCATCCACCAAAAAAACTTATTATTTAAATCAAACTAATTACGGATTCTAATTAAATTCTTTCAGGATTCTAAAACATTACTATTATAGCTGAATTTCAAGAAAATAAAGAGAGTGTTAAATAAGAGAGAGAATGAAGAAAATCCTTATTAAAATTAGGGATTAAAATCGCAATAGATTTAGAGTCAATACCTGAAAGATGCTACAAAATTCCCACCAGTTCGTCCATCTTTCACTCAAAGAATTGTGCAAGTTTACACGAATGAGTCGAAGAGTTAAGGACTCTTGGAAAGAGTAGAGCCATAAATAATAATGGTGAATGCATTCAAGTAGCCTTTAAACTATTAAAGTCTCCTCATTAACCTCTAATACTATCGTATTAGAGGTATAAAAGGATATCAATAAATGTATCTGTAATTTCAAATACACTTAAAAATAGGTGCAATTATATATGAAATATATACAAAAATAAACAGGTACAATTATCAATAAAAATAATATAAATACATATAAACCACACCATTGGCAAGTACAAACTTAAAACACATAAAAATATATAAAAAAAACACCCAAAATGTATAAATAGAACATTAAAATAACATTTTTCCAACATTATAACTGTATTTAACTAAATATGTGTAACCGTATCCATATTAATTAATATAATTATATCTAACTTAATAAATATATTGTCCCTATTTTCATTATTGTAATTGTATCTCAATTAATAAGTGTAAATGTATGTGACTTCATTATTGCAACAATATACAAATTTATAAGAGTAATTGAATTTGTTTTCATCATTGTAACGGTATATAGTATAATTAGTGTATCAATAGTAAAAATATGAATATCAATAAGTGTATATGCATTTATAAAAATACCTAAAAACGGGTACTACTATATATGAAACATATACAAACACAAATAGTTACAAATATCAATAAAAGCAATAAAAATACATAAAATCAAAACATTTACAACTAAAAAATAAAAGCACATAAAAATTATAAAAACGCTCAAAATGTATGAAAGAGAGCATTAAACAAATAAAACACACATTTTAATCATCATTACGAGACTTTAAATATCTAAACCACACTAATCTCAAGAACAATCCAATTAACTATCTTTAATGCAAAACAATATTACATTTATTTATCAAAATTTTTTTTTTAATAATATTTATGGCAAAACAATATTACAACTATGCAAAATGCTGTAACATATATGTTGATACCAAAATTAATATGCTGATGTTGACGAATAAGATGAAGACACGTGTCAATCTACGTGGCACAATAGCAGCGAGGAAGATCATTTCCCGACCAACCATGCTTCTTTCCGAGCAACGAGAATACACCGAGGAACTCTATCACACCGAGGAACTCTATCACACCGAGGAACTCTAGCGCACCGAGGTACTCTAATGTTCCGAGGAACTCCTGATCAGCGAACAGCTATGGCGGTCCGAGCTGCATCTCGGTCGTATCATTAATTGCCAGATAATCAACAGCTCAGATATTCATTGAATGCTTATATTCTTGGCACGCACTCTGCATTAAATGTATTACCCTTTCATATGTATGTCATTTAATGTATCGAACCTTTCATGTACAGCCTCAAGGCTATAAATATCTTGTATCATCCTCATTCAAAGGGGACCGGAATTTCTTGAGAGAACTTGTAATCAAGAATTCCACAAACACTCAGCAATAACATAACAGTGGACGTAGACTTTATTCCTAGCCGAACCACTTTAAAAATCATTGTCTTATTTATTTATCTGTGATTGAAAAATTAGAGCTATCTAGTTTTTTACATCAACAATATATTTAAATAAAGAACAATGAAAAATGTTTTACAATACTACAAACAAACAAAAATCACAAAAAATTGAACCAAGATTAAAAAACACTCCAAAATGTATAAAACAGATCATTGACAAAATAAAACACACATCAATTCATCATCATATAATACACAAATCTTATCTCGATATTGAATGAAGAAAACTTCAAATTTGTAAACCACAATCTCAAGATATCCAAAACTATATTTCCAAAACCCTTTCTAAAAGCTCTCAATTTTGGGGAGAAAACAAAGAGGCAATTAAATGAAAAAAACTTAATCAAATAAAAGTATCAAACACGTGTAACATCCCTCCAAAATATTGTTTTAAAATGTTGAAAAATCCATAAATATCTAAAATAAACTAGCGGTGACAATATCTATAAATATCACGATCGGTGGCAATTGTTAACTAAGCAAGTGAATAGTTTTACACGCGGACTTATTGAATAATTAACAAAATGCGTGTCTTGATTGTACATTATTAGAGTTTTAATTTTTTTTTTTCACGATCTTCCCGCTTTCATTTCAGCTAAATTCCCCTTTATTGTATTATTAATTACTATATGTTATTTTTCTGAATTTGTAAATAAGTCAATCTAGGTCGATATCCAAAATCGATACATTTTTGGGTCACGCACTCACGTGTTAAACTCACATTGACTCATATCGAGATTCATCGAAAATGGAGTTCAAATACGAGTTAATACGAATGTGATACGTTAAGGTGTCGCACACAAAGTATCACATTAGATGTCGACCTAAAATTATTTGTAAATACCTCCGAGAAAATACTGGAACCCAAATCGAGTGATGGTATCATCAAATTGGTGAATGATCTCTAAGCAACCTCCAAAGGAAGAAAGAAATTTTTAGAGGGATCTTCTTATGCCAAGTAACATAATTACTCCAAAATTTACAGTGAGGCTTTCCGATAAGATTCTACGCTGACTTGGTGGCGAAATTCCCTGACGGTTCAACATTTCAAACCATTTTATCTAGATGTGACGATCCTGTAAAACTATAGAGTTGAATTTGTGATGGAAGATTTGTGGCACAAAAAGTGCAATCTGCGATTTGTTCCAATCACAATTGTCATCTAATCATGCCTCACCACCTATCGAGAAAGGAAAGAATGATGCCCTGATTAGTTAACGTGTATGAGATCGTAAATATATTTTCAAAATTTATTGTCACCGATCGCAAATATTAATTGTTAATGGCTTGTTTCAGAGATTTTTAGGAGAAAGACAGTAGAAAAAAGTTTGGGCAAAACTTGAAATATTGCTTAACTGCGAAATGAGCTTATTTACTAGTTGTTCCCACGTCATTTGAATTCTCGCACGAGATCTAGCCACGACATTGCAAATGATGAGAGAACAATATAAATACTCCGAAGTTGGAGAAGTTTTTTGATTGAGCAAAATAACATTGTGCAATGTTCCGAAATCGTGCTTATGAGTTATGATATATTTGGTGAACTAATGACCAAATGTAAAATTTCAAATTATTTTAAATTAGATATCATTTTTCATTTCAGCTAAATTCTTTTTCATTATATTAGGTCCTGTTTGATTGTTCCAAAATTGTAAATTGGATCATTCATAAATTGATCCATTTATAAATTCGCCCATTAATTGTGTTTGGTTTCATTAATGAAATGATTCATTATTTGTTCCATTTTAACTCATGTGTAAAATCTGAAATTGAAGCATTTCACAAAAAACTTGAAATGAATCGATTTGAAATAGGAGTCACATAAAGTGCATGACCCCTCTCCCTCTTTTCCTCCTACTTCCCCTCCTTTCTTTCCCTCTCCCTCTCTCTCGATTTGTTTTTATCTTTTTTTTTATAGAAACTTAACATCAAATTTCAAATTACGAAACATTATATAAAATTTGATTTAACTCATTTCAAATTCACTCGTTTATAATTCACTAATTCACAGTGAACCAATTTACGTAATCAAACAATTTGTGCAATCAAATTGGATCTTAGTAAATGCTATTTTTTCAGAATTTATAAATGAGTCAATTTCGAATGGCACTAAAAATCAATATATTTTGAAACGATATTCTAACGTAATATATTCACATTCGCTCGTAATTAAATCCACTAATAATAAGACCTAAACATGAATGGGACGCATGAAAGCATCCATAATATTGCATTCGGATGTCATGTCGGTGTAGAGTTATTGTTTGTAATACGTCCGAGGAAATATTGAAACCGAACTTGAGAGACTGTATGGTGGCGACCAGAAGCAGGAAGCCCATAAAGGCAAGACCTCCGAAAGGAAGTTTCATCCAAGCTGCCTTCCAGTAATTCCACAACTACCCATTAGGGTAAAATGGTAAAAACATCTTGTACAAAAAGGAGAAACATACCACCTATCCCTCAACAAAAAGCCACTTCATTACTCACTTCATCTCGCCTCACCTATAACCTCCCTCCCTAGAGAGAGATATAGAGATACCATTATTGTGTCGATGCCATTATAGAGAGAGAAACTCAAGCAAGAAAAGCATAATGTAATCCCAGCAACAACAAATGAATAGTTAGGGTTTTGCATAACTGTCCCTTCCTATAGGTGAGTCATTTAAAAAATATATATATTTTATATAGCAGTAGTAGTACAATAATAAAGAGAGCAGCCCAAGTTTGTGCAGCTTTTATATTGTAAATGATCTCCCCTTAAAGCTGACAGATTTCCCCCCTTCTCTCTATCTTGATTTCAGATAGTGCAGTTTAAGTACTTTCACTCTCCCCCTCCCCCTCTCGCTCTATATCAATATCAACATTTACATCTGTGCTTTTATTTATATCTTTATCCACACAAGTTGCGTAACTATTTTTACTTAGTTACTCTACAGATCAAAGAAAGATTATCAGACAGTTTGCCACAATGTTGGACTATGAATGGGGTAACCCATCAGCTATGATGCTAACCGGAGATGAAACACCTCAAGAACAACACCAAACCCACCAGATTTATGATCACTACACTCAAAACTTCAATGAAACTCTAGTGAACACAAATGGGTACCCTTCTCATTCCCAACAAAATCATCACCATCATTTTCTTCAACCACAAACTCAAACTCCAACTCAAACTCAAACCCACTTTCACTCTTTTTATGACCCACGCGCGTACGGCGCCACCTACCCACAGCCCCAAAATCCGGCTATGCTGTCACTTGAACCGGTGGGGGGAACCCACTCCGGTTCTATAGGGTTCATGGCGGTTCCCAAAACTGAGCCCGGTTCAGGAGATTTTGCTAGCCGGATTGGGTTGAATTTAGGTGTCCGGACTTATTTTTCTTCTTCCGAGGATGATTTTGTGAACCGGCTTTACCGCCGGTCCAGAGCACTCGAACCCGGTTCCGTTAACTCGCCAAGGTGCCAAGCTGAAGGGTGTAATACCGATCTTACCCATGCTAAACACTACCACCGTCGGCATAAGGTTTGTGAGTTTCACTCCAAAGCCGCCACTGTGATTGCCGCCGGGTTAACTCAACGTTTCTGCCAGCAGTGTAGCAGGTTTGTGAAATTACCAAAACACCCATGTGATTAGAACGACGAAAATGCCCTTGGGTGTGTTAACGAGCTAATGATTGGTATGTTGTGCCACCGTACGTGGGGCAATCCCGAGGGCATTAGCGTCCGTAAAAATGTTACTTACGTACTGATTGTTTTTGCCACATATAGTTCATTGTACTATTTTATGGTAAAATGTTTTGATTTTTGGTTAACAAAAATAGATTCCATCTTCTGTCGGAATTTGATAATGGGAAAAGGAGTTGCCGGAAAAGGTTGGCTGACCATAACAGGAGAAGGCGTAAGTCTAATCAACCAAGTCAAGATCAGAGCAAGTGTTCATCTTCTGAAAACGCGGCAAGTAAGTTGCGTCATAAATTTAATTTTTAAATTCATGATTGGAGAGGGACAAAATTTAATTTTACTCACAATTTACAGTAATGGTTTGACTTTATGTCTCATTTTCTTCTTCTGAGTTTTGGGGTCCTCACTCTTTTTGAAAATTCAAATTACATGCTTAAAAACGTGACCAAAGTTTCTCAAAATGTTGCATTTTTGTTTAAAAAGTAGTCTTTGGTAAATGTAATTAAATTTTTCTAAAATTTAGTGAAAATGCCATTGTTGAAATTCAAAATATAAAAAATAAAAAAAATCATGTAATGATTTGGAGAAATTTAATTTCCACGCTAAGGGGATAAATTTTTATGTTAGTATTTTAATATGTTAGAAAAAGATTGGTATTATTTTTTTGTAAAGAGTCAAAATCACGGGGCTTGCATCCATTATCATGAATGTCAATTCACTCTCGTATAAGATGCTTCATACTTACTCAGCATATAGTGCAATGCATATTTATGAGTTTAATGGCAATAAAAGAAGTGTTTCCCTTTTAATGTTGCAAATGATCACATAAATTATTACAAATTTATAGAGGAACCCGAGCAAAAGAGGAAAATTGCAAACGAAGAGAATAATTAGAGGTCTCTTATTAACAAAATTGTAGTTTCGAGTGAAATTTAACCTATTAATACACATTTTTTTTTAATGTTTGTGTATGTGTTTGTCAACTATAGATTAATTATACCCTTGGAAAAAACAGTAAAATGTAATTTGTTGTGATTTGGCTTTCCTAGGGTCTCCTCCAGATTCCTCCTCCGGAGCTCATTCCACTTCGTCAGTGACAGTTGCGGTTTCGCCCCCAAGGATATCATTGGACTGTTTCGGGCAAAGATCTTATCAAACTGCTGCTGCTACAACTTCTTCAACATCAACAAGCTCTCTCTTTTTCTCCAATGGCTAAACTTCCATCACCCCAAATGAAAATTAAGTATCATCATTATGGCCGGCTAGCTATAACGTAGTGGGAATTAATCCTCAAGGAGTAGAATTAATTAACTTGTAATTTTTCTATTTCCCTTGGAGTTTCAATGTTTGCTAAAAAGGTTGTTGTTGAGGGTTATATATATATTTATATAGAGAGTTAATATATGTAGAATCTATTTTTCATATTTATCATGGGAAAATGAATTTCCCCTTGTATGTGGCATTCTGATAACTCAATAGTTTAATCTTTGTGTATTTTTCGTGCTCTATAGTTTCCATTTGGGTATAAATGGGTATGGCTTGGCAGGCACGCTCATGCAGGCTCCAATTCCGTTTCTGGTAGTTGTATTATTTTCTTTTGTTTTGGTCCTTTTGATATCTTCCCGGAAAAGTTCGTGAAAACGAGGGTAAAAAAAAGCGAGTAGTTTTCTCCTTCCGGGAATGTGATACACTGTGGAAGAAAAGTCAACAAGTCAAGCTGTCTCCTGCATGGAGGCTATTTTAGATCAAGTTATTATGCTGTGTGGGTCCAAGGGCACATGACCAAGAAATCCCATGGTCTCTCCCTCTCTCTCTCAATATATATATATATATATATATAATATTTTTGTGTAGTCCCGCATTTTAATAATGCGGATGAGTCAAAAAATTATCGATTAAATTATAAGAGCTTTCTCTTTCTTTTCTACGCATTTTAATAATGCGGACGAGTCAAAAAATTATTGGTTAAATTATAAGGACTTTCTCTTTCTTTTCTAAGCTCACCGTTAGATATCACATTTTTACCTCGCATGATTATATATATATATATATATATATATATATAGAGAGAGAGAGAGAGATAGAGAGAGAGAGAGAGAGAGAGAGAGAAATTCTAAGTGTACCAAATTGAAACCGCCTTGAAATCGCATTACACACGTGGTGTGAGTGACGTGATTGGTTAATTTCTTATGGATGTGGGTCCGCGCCAATAGCATTAACCAATCACCACATGCCACGTAGACAATGCGATTTCAAATGACGGTACACATAGAATTACTCATATATATATATATATATATATATATATATATATATATATATATATATATATATATATCCCATAGACATTGTGATTTATTGCTGTTGTACCTTTTGTAAGCAATTTATAGTTTGGGTTTTAAATGCATGGGCCCAAACCTCAAACGTGGTGCTACTCTATTAATTTTAATTTAGGGTTTGTTAAATTTCGGAGTTAAAAAATGATAACACTAATTTTTATGAAACATGGAAAGTAAGGAGAAAGGGTGTTCTTACCTTTTTATATATATTAGGTAAGATTTGTTAATGAAAATTGCAGAAAAGATAATTTTTTTACTACTATTTTCTTAGAACAGAGATCAAACACTTCATAACTAAAACTTGAATAATAAGGGTATGATTTGCAATACAAAAAAATTATTTCAAGTTCGAAATGAAATATTTTGGTGAAATTGTTTTTTTCTCAAGAAACCGACATAATATACATGGTAAAAACTGTAGACCCCTACCAATGCTCAACCTCAACTCCGTAGAGCTCCAACCACAAAATCAATCCACTAAACTATACCTTACAAGAGAAATGAAAAATAATGGATCCAAACAATACTTATTTTTACCTAGCTCCCAAACCAGTTTGTAATATAAACAACTATATTGTTTTACAGAATGTACCGTTTGTTTTAAAAAAATGGCTATGATTTACTATATATTATTATTGAGAACCGAAAGTACAAAATTGAATTACAGACTATTTTGTGGGGGATTGTAGTTTTAAATTATATAAGTTTATTTTGTTACCGATAATAAATTTTGAAACATTTCTAACAATGGAATTAGCAGCAGTGATACACATAGATCTAATACATACTTTGAAGTAGTGTTTGTCCATGGATGGGATTTTATTCAAATTCGAATCCGATCCATTTAAGCGGATATGGATCATGTCTAAAATTTAATTACCCGATTAACCGTTTATTAAATGTAGCGGATTTTGATTCATATGCTCCGATCCGATTAATATTTTTAAGATATATATATATATATATATATATATATAAAATAAGGAGCAAAAATTTGTTACTATTCAATAAATTGATAACTTAATTAAGGGCTAGGATTTAAAGAATCCAAGGGTTTCAGATTTAGCCACATCTTTTTTCTCCACCCCTCATTCAATCATGTTACCCTCAAGTTTCGTTTACAATTTTATCCCTCTATTATTTGGTTTCCCCCACTTTTTCTCCTCCTGAAACTTTCACTTTAATTCAAAAAATGGATATTTTCGTAAGACTCTCCATTCCACCAACTTTAATCCATTAGTACACACTCTCTCTTATTTCACAAAAAACACACGCAATCCCATCTCTTTGTATCGGTCTCTCTCTCTCTCTCTCTCTCTCTCAACCTAACTTTTTCTGTACAAACTTTTTCTTACGATGTGTGTATTTGTTTATTTGTGTTTGTACTTAGGTCTGACGAATTTAGAAATTTTTCGGATGTTAGAATCAAAAGTTTTTGGAATTGGGTTTCCTCATGTGAAGACCACAAAATGGTAAGAGTTTTATTGTTTTACTTTTGTAGATTCTTTGGTATTCACAAAATGACATTTACTTTGTGTTAAAGGAGGGTTTTCTTGATTTTTTCAAAATTAAATTTCCTCTATTACACCAGATCTATGCATTTGACAACCCATTAGTATGGGGTAAGTGGAGTATCATGTTGTTGCATATGGCTACCATAAGGTACTCTCTCTCCAGGGTTTATAAAACCTCTTAACTTCCAATTTGGTGTTTGTTTTAAATTTTTTCTGTGTTTTGGTTTCAGATTTGTAGAGTTGCTTTGGGAGTTTGGATTTGTAGAGCTGCTTTTCGGGTTCGAATTTGTACGAGTTTATACTTGATCGTGGGTTGTTCTATTAATGGTAACTTTATTTTGATTTCTTAACAGATCCTAAATAGTTATACTTTCATTCCCTTTTTCTTTCATTTTCTATCTCCTTATATTTTTTATTATATATCTTCTGGTGTGAGAAATCTACATTTGAACTATTATTATATTCTTTTACTTTTAAAAAAGAAATATCGTTTGGGTTTAATATAGGGGTGTAAGTTACTTCTATTATATCCTCTTAGTTTTTATTTGTGCAACTGAGCTCTTTTTTTACAAGATCTAACATTATTCAAATTTCTGTCAAAGCCTTCCTCCTGATTTATTTGGACTGTCCTATATTTTCTGGGAGGAAAAGGAGTCTACTTTTTGAAGTCTTAATTTTGAAAAACATGAAAAATTCGTCTGGATGGAAGAGATAAATTCTTTCTATGAGAGCTAAAATTGTTCTAATCATGCATGTACTGCAATCCATGCTTATTTATTTGATGGTAACCTCTGGTTTCATTTTAATTGAAGGTGTGTGCAAGAACTCAAAGTCTTGGTCCTTCACAGGTACATTGAAGGTGATCGAGAATGTGATCATGTTAGTATTTAGCTTGTAAGTGAATACTTTGCACATGTACTTTGAAACAGCCTAATAACATATCCATTTGCCCTCTCTAACGTTATATAACCCCAATATTTTTGGATTGCATGTTGCCTTTTGTGATGAGCATAAATATATCATGTATGCACAATGTTGTTTTATAACATTTATATTTTCTTATATCACATTTTCCAGATTCTATAACACCATCCATACAACAGACATTACAGGGAGGTTAGAAACAGACAACATGTGAGAAAATTTGATACTTTCAAGAACATATTTTGTAGATCCCTTTAATATCTATTTAAATTCAAGAACATATTTTGTAGATCCCTTATGTTCATCTGGAAAACTTACAAAGCCTGAAGAAAATATTAATTTGATGCAAATTGCATTTGTAAACTTTATGAGCATTCGGATATTTCATCTGTCAATCAATGTATGTTTTGATTTTTGATACTCTTTGTTCAATATAATCTATTATTTCTGTTTAATTTGAATGTTATTCTAATGCAATCAAACTAATCTTGATCTTAAACATGCGCAATACAGGGACATTGACAAGCGGCACTTTGATCAACTAATTCAGCTCAAGACAGCTGAGACGACTAACAAGGATATCGACAGATATTACTATGCACTTGACAAAGTGCTCATGCGCTTCCACACAGTGATAAAGTATCATGCGCTTCAGTAACATGGTACTGTAGTTTTGCGTAACTTTCTCATGTCATTACACTTTCTAATCATTCGTCTTTATGCTTACTGTAGTTGTACTATAGTTGTGCTTTTTTTCCAATTGAATAAATGTTGAAATTAGAATATTGGCTTGATTATATCTTTGGCTTTTTTTGTATATCTCTCACAATTGGATCCACTAAACTATGGTTTAGATCAGGTATTATCTGCATTTTATCTTATTTTAATTTTTTGAGATTAGCAATACTCTGTTTTCGACTCTGAGTGTGGGATGGGTAGGGGGCTCGAGTTGGTCAAATTTAAGACAAGTTGAACTGTTGTAATTGATGCTCGGAGACAAAAAAAGAACCACCTTAAAGTGAAGAATAATGCGTGATGACACCACCAGAAAAATCACTGATAACTCTTTGGTTTGTCCTCATGCGTGCCTCATTGTCATGACTGGTTCGTCTTTTCCCTTGCGCCTCTATGCTCTTCACAAATTTTAGTTGTTTTTTCTTTTTTGTTAAGAAAGAAACTTCTCTTTTTTTTCGTAAATCTATCTATGTATATATTTCTGTTAAATAATTAGTTGGTCTATTGAACAGTAAATGTGTGATTAACTTATGTAATTAGTAGATTCATTCACTATTATCATTACCAATTCAAGTTATTTTCTTAGTTGGTATGTCAATTTGAATTATTGATGTTAGTTCTTAAACAAGTACATTGCATACAATAGGGATAAATCTGTTCGAGTTGGTTTAAACGCTATATGGTTTCAAATTATTATATAAATAACATTGAGCTTTTTCATATGCAGGTGGTGGAAGCTACATCAAATGTAGAGCTTGGTAATAAAGAACCGTCTCAATCCACCCAATGAAATAGCAGCAAGAGAACGCTCCTTTTGCCTTATCTATTTGTACTTATTTTTTAATCCATTTTCTTGATTTGTACAGTTTCTATATCTACTGCATTTTCTCCAGGACCGATTGCTTCTAATCCTGTTTCAGTGTCGGTTGATGTGCCTGCTAAGAGACGAGAGTTTTGAAGATAGAAGAGGAGCTTGACATTTAAAGCTACTAAGAAAGAGCTTGACATTTAAAGCTACACCCATGCCAAGTTTCTCAGTTGATACCTCCTAAGCTTGGAAGGAACAAAAGTTGCATTGCTGCATCCGACAACTCCTCGGAGGGTGGCAGGTAATGTCTTAGCCCCCGTATAAATCGTGACAAAGATATAACTTCTTTAAAGAAGCCCATTAAGAAGGCCCAATCCAAGCCTTAGCCTCAGGAATCTAGGCCCATAAAACTGAAGGACATTCTGGGGACTCAAAACAAAAACCCGATGAAGGAGATTCCGATGAAATAAAAAATCACTCGGTAAATCCAATTGAAGTTGAAGGTTGGTCAGATGTTGAATCTGAAAAAATTCGTGCACATATTACACCAACTTAGGTCACTATTGGAGGTTAAAGACAGGAAATGTTAGTAATTTTGAAACGAATTTGTACTTAAATAGGTTTTTAAGTTTTATGACTCCTTTTGGGTTGTGAATAATGTGGTTGTAAGTTACTTTGAGAGTATAAAAGCAAGATCCCAGATTTCTAATGATTGGTGTCTAAATTTGGTGGAAGCTAACTGTGGTGATTATTTTTTAAATGTATTCCATGATTTTTTATGGTTTATTTACCGTGATTATGTTGGAATATGGGTGTTAACTTTGGTTTATTTATCTCATGTACATGTGATTGGTGACTTCTTTTATGTAGTTTCAAATTGATTGTATATATTGATTTAAATTTCCAAAAATATTTTTCAGAGCTTAACTATGTTTGTTGCTAATGCAGGTTAATCCAAGAGAAGTTATGAATTTGTGTTGGAGTATTGTCTACACAGTAGTAGGTAGTATTGTAACTAAAAGTCTTTTATACAATGCATGCAAGGGCAAACAATTGCATATTAATTTATGGAATGGTATGTCGTCACTCATATTATTATCATTGATGATATTCTTAAATTGGAAATTTGTATACTCAGTATTTTAAAACCAAGTTTCCTCTTAATATCCAATTACATGTTATTTTTGTTGGACTTGCAATAATACATACGGTCTCTCATTAAAAAATTCATTGGATCCTAGGAAGCTAATGTTGTACAATAAAATGAATTAGTAGCATTGAGAATATACCTTATTATTGGAGTAGGTGTTGATATGATGATTTTGTAAAGAATATCTTTTGAAAGGGATAGATTAATGTTTTTTACTTTGATGTGTATATTTGATTAACGATAGAACTAAAATTGTTGTTACATATGTCTATTTATGTTGACCACAACTTAATTTAAAAGAAGACAAATAAGAGGGTGGGGGTAAGTTCATAAAATTACACTTCATTTTGTTGGATAATGAATTTTTTGCCGTTTTGCATTTCGTACTTTGGAAATTTTTGCCGTGCCTTTAGGCACGGGCATTCCGCCAGTATATATATATATATATATATATATATATATATATATATATATATATATATATATATATATATATATATATATATATATATATATATATGTATGTATGTATATGTATATATATAAATTATATATAATTTATTTTTAATTAATGTATATTGTATTTAATAATATTTTAAATATATATTATAATAATTCTTTATTTTATTATCGGGTTTTTTGGAACATTTGCAAAATAAATTTATGACATAAGAGTTTAAAATAAAAATGTTGCAAATCAAGTTTAACATAAACGGATAATCAGATCGAATCCGAATCCGTTTAACATAAACGGATATGAATTTGGATTTGCCTGATTCGATCCGATTAATGAACGGATCGGATCCGAATCCGTTTAACATAAACAGATATGAATTTGAATTTTCCTGATCCAGTCCGAATTCGATCCGTTTACAGGCCTACTTTGAAGGGTTCTTTTCATTCAAAATATTCCAAGTTGATTTCTTATAAAATTTAAATAACTCAAAATTATTTTTTGTGATAATGAAGGCAAAAAAAAATTCTTCCTAATATCACATAATACATAAAAAAATATTGTACATTATGTTTAAAAAACTGTATTGTGGTGGAAGATCCTTTCATTCTTCTCTTGTGATAGGCTATAAAAAGAGACAACACAAGCATTCCCCCACCGTAATTTTGATCTTCATTCCCTTATTTTCTCTCTTACCACTTACTTTCGAGCATACTTTATGCTATGGACAATGGATAATGCATTATAATTTACCCTTGCCCTTGGCCAATTGACGCTTCTTGAAGGCATACATATCTAGTACCGTCAGCTCCAACCTTGATAACTTATCATCATGGGTGTCCACCTTATGTGCCAACCCACTGTTGCTCGTCTCCATTCTGACGATCCTAGACTTTTCCACCCACGAACTCACCCCTAATCCGCTCCTTGTGATCCGGCCCGAGCACTTAGCTGAGTGCGTCCGTAGCCAAAGATGCTTTGTCAGCATCAGACTGCGACTCATGCACTTTCTTAAGCTTTGCCTGAAAAAACAAAAAGAACAGGATTATTTAATTAAGTAAATAAAAAAATTATAACATATATAATTAAAAAAATTAAACCTTTACAACTTACTATGTTGGTTGCGATGCTCGGGGCCACCTCCTTGTCCTTGCCATTTTTTGTCTGAATTGCCACAAAGGCATCAAGCCTATGTGGCCTACCCCTAGGGCCACTCCCTGTATCCCGAAATAAAATCATACAGAATTAGTAAGTCGTTGCAAAATCAGAATAACTAAACATAAAGAAAACTAAAAACTTACCATCATGTGCTCCACCTCGACATAAGATGTCCACCCGGAGAAGTGCACATCCAACCTTTTCGTTCGGTTGTCCCTCCCCGATTGGCGAGATGCCAATTTTCGCTCATTTGTCTCATTTTTGATAAAATTTTTCCACTGTGCCAATGAGTTCGGTTCCTTCGGGGTAATGATGTCACGTAGTCTCAGAATGGACTCCCGGGACTTTTCAAAGTATCGTGCCCACAAATTCTTCTTCCACGTCTTATATTGATCCGTTAATTGCTCCAACGCGGAGTCACGGAGATATGCGGGTGGGACGAATTGTTCCTGCCAAATAAATACAAATAAAAAAGAAAGTAAGTGTTAGTTGCTTATAAATATAAATACACTACCTGTAGTGCACCCCAGATGTTCAACTTGAGGTCAATTGGCACGATCCTCCAATTAGTGTACCCCGGGCCTATGTTGGCCTTCAGCAACTTAAGCGCTCTAGCCAATAATGTCGTCCTATTCTCGATGACGGACCTCAATTTTGCCCATTTTGGGGCCTCGCCCTCATCGCCTCCGCTACCGCGGCCGGATGAAGTCATTTTTTGTAAAAAAAAAAATTATTAGTACAAACATGTATATAAACTTTGAATTAATGCTCAAAACTGATAATAACAATACCAATATCAATTTATATCAATTTTAATTTATACCAATACCAATATCAGTTTCAATTTACACACACGAACATCAATTTATACCAATACCAATTTGACCCAGTAAAACACTTGCTTGAACTTTTGAAAAGCACAAACAAACGGCTTATCGCTCACATGTTCGTTTCTCTTTAACTTGTACAAGTTAATCATGATCAAATTGGTTCCAGGATTAACTTTACACGTATTTTTATCCTCAACTCTTTCCCAATCAAAATAAAATACAACCTATTTGAAGTTTACATAGTCTAATTCAAATATATTTCGAATTAAACCATAGTAAATCATTTAAGCTTCAACGAGGTTTTTACCTTTCTCGCTCGCTCGAAAGAAAGTAAGAGCCTTGTATGAAATGCTCGAGTTCTGTACATTTGTATTTTTCTTGTAGACCCGTGCAACGAATGCGTAACCGTTCAATCGATACTTTTTGTACTCTTGTGCCATGAACAAGGGTCCAGTGGCTAGACGAGCAAGCCTTGATGTCGCATCACTCGTCTTTAAGAGCTGAGAATATTAAAAAAATTAATTAGGTTAGTTGTAAATCTTTCTTGTAATGTGACATTTAATAACAAGCATTTGTATTATAATTACCTCATGTGACAACCACAACATACATTCCCTATCTGATTGTGCCATTATTTTTCTTCTTTTATTGTTCTCACAGGCTTCATATTTTCTGCATAGATCGTGACGAGCCTATTACAAAATTAATCATGTAAAAATTAAAATAATGTATAAGTTCAAATAATTTAAACTTACTTTTTTCATTCTTCGGCATCTTATGTGTGTCAAATAGATAACGAGCTACTTGTTAATGTTGCAAACTCGTTAATTTCACTCGTTTGACGAACTCATCATTGTCATCCACACTGGTCGAGTCAGGCAGGTATTCCTGAGTGTAGATTGATGACTCCATGGTGATGTATTCCTCTCTAATTGATCCTTCAATTTATCGTGTATGCTTAACGTAATATTTGAAAACTTTTATCAACTTTTCAAATGGATACATCCACCGATATCTAACTGGGCCGCAAACAAGTGCCTCATCGTATAGGTGTACCAATAAGTGAACACCTACTGTAGACTGATGATGCTAAGAACCAGCACCACCAGATAAGGTGTTTCCAAGCTCAATATATGAATAACAATGGCAGCACAGCTATATAAAGAGATAAGAGAAGGAGATGAGGATATGAGGATTCAACACCGGAATATAAGTGGTTCAGCCAATCTGGCCTACGTCCACTGTGAGTGTGTGAGTAATATCACTGAATGAAGGCACTAATGGCCATGGATACAATCTCTCAAGCTTTCTCTCTCTACTGTAGACTTACACAGAGTTTCAGCTAGGGTTTAATAACTGGGGATCCTTTTGCAAGGTAGGGGATGATCCCTATATATAGTGCCTAGGGGGTGTAATGTACCCCCCATGCATGTAATGAGCATGTGTGTAGTAAACTCACCAACGGGGGAGTGCCATCTGTCACTGCCACATGTAAGTAATGATGATGAAATATTCTCCCCACATGTGGAGAATAATCTTGTTACAACTGATTTGTGCCTAGGTGTCCTTATCCAAATGTTCAACAGATGCTCGGCCTCCATATTGGTGGATGACCTCGGCCAAGGAGAGGCCGAGATGTAAAGGCTTTATATCCGTTCAATCCGAGCTGTGTCATAGGAAGTCTCGGCCTAATCTCAGCCGAGACATTATGATGGGTCGGCCCCAGCCGAGGTAGGAATGAGTCTGTTGACGATTATTAAGGCTTCTTGTGACCTCGGCCCAAGCCGAGGTTGAACTGGTTCCATGTTGGTTACCAAGGCTCCCTATCACCTCGGCCTAGACTCGGCCGAGTTTTCCATACCCAGGTATATGAGAATGCTGCTGATGCCTATGATGCGCGCAGTGCCCATTGGAAGTGTAGATGGTAGTGTCGGTCTGGGCCGACCCTGGTCTGGCCGAGGTATGATATCGTGGGCCCATGGCCTATCTTGGGTCGATTAATATCTCGGCGAGGTTAGTGTCTCTGGGCCAAGGTAACACATGGGGCATATCAATCACCCCCCAGCCCTTAGTCATATGCGAGAGAAAGTGTTTAGGGGATTGCTTCACCGCCGAGGCCTGTCCGTCCCAGGCTAGTACCTGCATGACACCTGTTCCAGGCTAAGGAGTGCAAAACTTGACTGGCGTGTGCTGTCAGTTGTCCCTTGGGTTTCCCAAGGCAATGATGGGCCTTGGGAAGTGTGCCCAAGTACTTAAGGGTTTAAACCCTTCCTTTCTCTTTCTTCTTCTTCATTTCGTTCCCGCGCACTGTTCTTGCGAATTCTCTCTCTCCAAAGCTTCTCTACTCAATCGTTCCTTCTGCAGAGGATTTCGTCGATTTCCTTGTGAGTTTCCTTCATTTCACTCATCGATTCCTTCTCCAGGTATTTCTCCCTTTCTATTTCCTTTGTTTCTGATATTTGTTTGCATTTTACGGCGAAGTTCTACATTTTCCGACGAGCTTTATTAACTCCGGTGAACTGCGTTTTCTTGAAATTTCTAAGTTTGATCTTTAAACCCCTTCATTTTATAAGTCAATCGTGTTTGTAGCTTTAGGAGTTTTTCGCAAGTTGAAGGTCGTCCTCTGATGCTCAGACCCCTATACCAGCTTCTTGAGGATTTCCCTTCTCTTAGAGAGAAGACCCTAGAAAAGATTAGGCAAATAGAGAGAGCTCAAGAGGAAGCTCGTAGGTCACATGAGTTTCTTGTTAGACCTATCTTTCCCCCACCTCTCAAGGTGGTATATCCTGATCCTCCTGAGAACTTCTATCAGACAGACGTCTTCGCCAACCCATTACCGATGTCTGAGTCTGAGTCTTCCACCTCAAACCCCATGTCTGTGGACTCTTTCCAAGAAGCCATGGATTTTGCACCTCGGCCTGGTCAGGCCCCTGACCAGGCCGAGGTATCCAAACGAGCTTCATCCCAAAGTGGCTCAAGCACCTCAAATTCTTCTTCAGAGGTTGAACTTGTTGAGCCAAGTGTGGCTGTGCCACCCATTCTTGATGCCATCCCTCTGTCGGCCGTTACAGGGGCTGAGTTCTCTCAGAGGTTCCCTGGTCACCCATCTACGTCTGCTCCAGCCGACGTTGAGCTTGACGATGATGAGGATGCTGAAAGTGATGTTGACATCTCTGAAGCATCCGAGTTCGAGAGAACAGTCACTGAAGTGGATCTTTTGCACTTTAGATATTTATACTCCATCAGTCCCTCAATCAAATTAAGGAGACCTCTGAGGGAAGAGAGGGCCTACCATGGACGAGATGGAGAAATATTCTTGTATGAGCAGATGTTTAAGTTAGGATTTCGCCTACCTATTCATCCCATCATTAGATCCATCCTCTCTTTTATCAACTTGGCCCCCTCGCAGCTCTCTCCCAATGCCTGGAGAGTCATTATAGGGGCCATCATCTTGTGGAGGTCAGTCCACCACTCTGACCTCCCAGTTCAGGTCTTCACTGGTTGCTATGTCCCAACCTCGGCCAAAAACCATCCGAGCTACTATCACTTTGTGGCTCGAAGGCCTGAGAAGAAGATGCTCCAGGTGACTCAGACCTCCAATCACAATTGGAAACCCCGCTACTTCTTCGCTTCCGGGCCATGGGAATTTGGCTCATCTGTTCCCTCTTCCATACTTGGGCCGAGGATACCCCTCAGATGGGGTAACGTCACAATGTCTGCAAGGGCCGATCCTGGTCTGAGTCTTCATAACATCAAAAAGGTGAAGGCCCTGCAAGACCAAAGGGCACATGGTTTATTTGTTAAGTTTGAGCACTTGCTGACCCCTCAGTATCTCTCGGGGACGAGCCTAGGTGGAGGTCCTCTTTTTGACTTTGGTAAGGATTTTTATTTTTTAAGTTTAACCCTTGATCATTCATGTCTGACTTCTGACCCATATCTTTTAACTTTTGCAGAGAGACCACCAGGTATCCTAGACGAGGTGTGGGAAATGGCAGCTCCGAGTCTGGCAAGGATGGCAAAGAAGGCTAGTCTGAACGCTCCTCCACCAACTCCCACTACATCGAAATCCCAGGATTCAAAGAAGAGGGCCCCAGAGGTCCATGCCTCTGAGGATCAGAGGCCGACCTCGAGACAAAAGAAGGCCTCAGACACTGCGATCCCAATCTCGGCTAACACCCTGACGGCTCGTCTGGATCAGCTGAAGTTGAATGACAGCATGGTCGGCAACAGCAGACAGGCCATGGATGCGCTTGCCTCCATTATGACCGAGGCAGACAAGCGTTTCTACCGAGCCATGGACACCTCTCTGCTGGTTGAATTCGGCTTTCACAGAGCCGTCCAGGTATGAATTGTATCTTTATCAATTTTCTAAGTGCAACGTCTGATTTTACTCCCACCTAACCTCTTCATTATTTGTGCAGGGTGTGACTGCCATGTATCAACTTTCTAACTGGGCTATGAGGAAATTGCCCCTCATCCAGAAGGGGCAGGAGGCCGAGAAGGTTGAAAGCGCCCTGAACGCCGAGGTTGGCCGTCTGAAGTCAGAGCTGCAGAACTCTGAAAATAAAGTTAGGGGGTTGGAGCAAGATCATGCTAAAGACATCTCTCTGCTCGTCCAAGATCACGCTAAAGCCCTGAAGGCCAAAGATGACGTGCTGCAGCAGAAGGTCAATGCGGCTGTGAAGGTTGCCCTTGTAGATGCCTCTGAGAAAATAATATCTGACTACAAAGGCTCAGAGGAGTTCATGGGTTTTGGCTTTGAATACCTCGAAAGAGGTATCAAGGCCACTACCAAATGGGATGAGGTCAGAGAGAAAGATGTTGGCACCCTGAAGGCCTCCGACTTTGTGGGTCTCGGTTTTGCCGACCCTCAATTTTCTCAAGCACTGCAAGAGGTAGAAGACGAGGCTGCTGCCCCTGCTGAAACTGCAACCCTCGGAGGAACTGAGGTCAGAGGGGTAGATCCTGCTGATGACGTGGCCAAGGTGACTAATGCTGATCAAGTCAACCCAGCCGAGGCTACCAATGTTCCCCCCTCAGACCTTTAGTCCTTTTTAATTTGTAACCTTTCACTTGTAACTTGTAGTTTGTGACATCAGTATTTTGTAGTGAATATTTGTAATACCTCTGAATACTATGTAATCTCTTCTTTTTACTGAATGACAATCTCTTCTCTTATTTTGATCCTTGAATGCCTCTGAATTCTATTGAATCTCTGAAGTCATTACCTAATATGCTGTTCTCGTAATAATTCACCAAATTAATGATGTTAAAGGTCTGAGGTCATCTAGGAAGGTGTCTGAGCTCAGACCTCGTCACCACCGAGTGATGTTATGAAGGTCTGAGGTCATGACCTCTGATGTTATCCTCATAATAAACCACCAAACTAATGATGTTAAGAGTCTGAGGTCCTCGGCTAAGGTGTCTGAGCTCAGATCTCGTCACCACCGAGTGATGTTATGAGGGTCTGAGGTCATCACCTAAGAGGTTAGCCCCATAATAATATCATCAAATTAATTATGTTAAGAGTCTGAGGTCCTCGGCTAAGGTGTCTGAGCTCAGACCTTGTCACCACCGAGTGATGTTATGAGGGTCTGAGGTCATCACCTAAGAGGTTAGCCCCATAATAATATCACCAAATTAATGATGTTAAGAGTCTGAGGTCCTCTGCTAAGGTGTCTGAGATCAGACCTCGTCACCAACGAGTGATGTTATGAGGGTCTGAGGTCATCACCTAAGAGGTTAACCCCATAATAATATCACCAAATTAATGATGTTAAGAGTCTGAGGTCCTCGGCTAAGGTGTCTGAGCTCAGACCTCGTCACCACCGAGTGATGTTATGAGGGTCTGAGGTCATCACCTAAGAGGTTAGCCCCATAATAATATCACCAAATTAATGATGTTAAGAGTCTGAGGTCCTCTGCTAAGGTGTCTGAGCTCAGACCTCGTCACCATCGAGTGATGTTATGAGGGTCTGAGGTCATCACCTAAGAGGTTAGCCCTATAATAATATCACCAAATTAATGATGTTAAAAGTCTGAGGTCCTCTGCTAAGTTGTCTGAGCTTAGACCTCGTCACCACCGAGTGATGTTATGAGGGTATGAGGTCATCACCTAAGAGGTTAGACCCATAATAATATCACCAAATTAATGATGTTAAGAGTCTGAAGTCCTCGGCTAAGGTGTCTGAGCTCAGACCTCGTCACCACCGAGTGATGTTATGAGGGTCTGAGGTCATCACCTAAGAGGTTAGCCCCATAATAATATCACCAAATTAATGATGTTAAGAGTCTGAGGTCCTCGGCTAAGGTGTCTGAGCTCAGACCTCGTCACCACCGAGTGATGTTATGAGGGTCTGAGGTCATCACCTAAGAGGTTAGCCCCATAATAATATCACCAAATTAATGATGTTAAGAGTCCGAGGTCCTCTACTAAGGTGTCTGAGCTCAGACCTCGTCACCACCGAGTGATGTTATGAGGGTCCGAGGTCATCACCTAAGAGGTTAGCCCCATAATAATATCACCAAATTAATGATGTTAAGAGTCTGAGGTCCTCTGCTAAGGTGTCTGAGTTCAGACCTCGTCACCACCGAGTGATGTTATGAGGGTCTGAGGTCATCACCTAAGAGGTTAGCCCTATAATAAATTTATGGTCTAAAGAACAAAGCAAGAATTAATACGGAAACTGATCTTTATTAATAACCTTTTCTCAGTAAGATAGTACATTTACATAAAATTCTATACATCATATGTAATATCTCTTGAGGTGATCAGCATTCCATGGGTTAGCGAAAGGTTCTCCTTCTAGGTTTTGTAGTCTGTAAGTGCCGGGCACAACCTCTTCTGTTACTTTGTAGGGGCCATGCCAGTTTGGGTGTAGCTTGTTTGCTTTCTGTAGGGTCTTCTTTAGCACTAGGTCTCCCACTGCAATTGGTCTTGACTTCACCTCTGGTTGTAGAATCTCGCTGCCCTCTGCTGGTAAGCTGCTTTTCTGACCTCTGCGTCTTCTCTTCTCTCTTCAATAAGGTCCAGGTCCAGCCTCCTCTTCTCCCCGTTGTTGTCAGGGTCGTAGGTCTGAATCCGATGAGTTGGTAGTCCTACCTCCGTTGGTATGACAGCCTCTGAGCCATGTGCCAGCATAAATGGGGTTTCTCCTGTGGGTGTCCTTGTTGTGGTCCTGTAAGCCCATAGCCCAGCGTAGACTTCTTCTATCCATCTTGCCTTCGCGTCTTCTAACCTCTTCTTGATTCCATCCAAGATAGTTCTATTCGTGACCTCGGTCTGGCCATTTGCCTGAGGTCGACCAGGAGATGAGAAGAACTGTTTAATCCTCACACTTTGGCAATACTTCTCCAAGGAGGAGTTCTTGAACTGGGTCCCATTATCCGAGATGAACGTGTTTGGGAGGCCATATCTACATATGATGTTCTTCCAGATGAACTGAAAGGTCTTCTGCTCTGTAATTGTTATCATCGGTTCTGCCTCTACCCACTTTGAAAAGTAGTCAATGGAAACTATCAAGAATCTATAGTTGTTGACTGCCCTTGGCAAAGGTCCTACTAAGTCAATTCCCTATACCACAAACGGCCATGGAGAAGAGATTGACGTCATAGGCTGATGGGGTTGATGAGGGATTATGGTGAACCTTTAACATTTGTCACACCTCTTCACATAGTCAGCAGCGTCCTTGGACAAGGTGGGCCACCAGTATCCCTGAGTGATGATCCTCTTGGCTAAGGGCCTTCCCCCTATGTGGCTAGAGCAGGAACCCTCATGAACCTCCTGTAAGACCCGGGGTACTTCCATGGGATGCACACATCTGAGGAGGGGCAAGAGAAACCCCTTTTTATACAAGACATCTCCTACCAATGAGAACTTGTCAGCCCTGTATCTTAACTTTCTTCTTTCCATCTTGGACTCAGGTAGCACCCCCTCTCTTAGGTATTTGACGAGCGGGTCGATCCATGAGTCCCCTCGGTTCACATTGTGACAAGGACTACATACCTCATCTTCCTCGATGCTTGCCTTTCCTAAGACCTCGATTGGGATGGTCCTTCCCAAATCTGTCTTCATTGCCGAGGCCAGCCTTGCCAATGCATCAGCGTAATTGTTACTCAGTCTAGGCACTCTCTTCAGTTTGGCCTCTTCAAAATACTCTAGCAACCCTCTTACCTTCTTTAAGTACTTGGCCATCCTTTCGTCTTTGGCCTCATATACCCCCAACACTTGATTGACCACCAACCTTGAGTCACTATGAGCAGGAGTCGCTTTACTCGGAGAGTTGTTGCCAATAGGAGACCTGCTATCATGGCCTCATACTCAGACTCGTTGTTTGAGGCTTGGAAGTTGAATCTCAAGGCGTATTCAATGTTAGCGCCATCTGGTGCCGAAAGTATTAGCCCCGCGCCGCTTTCACTGTCACAGGAAGAGCCATCAACGAAGAGGCTCCATACGTCTGCATCTGATGAGAAGACCCCTTCTCTCATAACCCCTTTCTCGAAGAGGTATCGATCTTCTTCGTTCTCTTCTACTCTGCTCCGGGTTTTGCCTGGGATAACCTCTTCTCGGCCTCGAAAGACGTTTGGTGCAGTCTCTTCCGAATCTCGGAAGACACTACGGTTCGTCTTTTCTCCGTCATCTGAACCTTTCTCTATCTCGGCCTCTTCTAAACCCCTATCGGCCTCTTCCCAAGTGAACTCTACGACGAAGTCTGCGAGGGCTTGCCCCTTGATGGCTGTCCTGGGCTGGTAGGTAAGATCATACTCTCCTAGCTCGATGGCCCAGGTCATCAATCTTCCGGACTTTTTTGGTTTGTGCAGAACCTGCCTTAGTGGGGAGTCAGTAAGGACTACCATGGAATGAGCTTGGAAGTAAGGCTTCATCTTCCTTGAGGCATGTATCAGGGCATAAGCCAACTTCTCCATCCGGGGATAGTTTTGTTTAGACCCTTGAAGGGCCTTACTGTTGAAGTACACATGCCTATGGATTCTATCCTCTTCCCGTACGATGGCTGCGCTGATGGCTGACTCAGAGACTGCCAGATACACAAACAACCTCTCCCCCGTAATGGGCCGAGATAGCAACAAGGGAGACCCTAAATAGGACTTGAGTTGGCCAAAGGCTTTTTCAAACTCTTCGTCCCACTGGAAGGCCTTTCTCAGAACTTTAAAGAACAGAAGACACTTGTCCGTTTCCCTAAAAACAAACCTGTTAAGGGCTGCCACTCTTCCCGTGAGTCTCTGGACATCCTTGATACTCCTAGGAGTCTTCATGTCGAGCAAGGCCTTGATTTTCTCAGGGTTTGCTTCAATCCCCCTCTGATTAATGATGAACCCCAGGAACTTCCCGGCTCTTACCCCAAAGACACACTTCGCTGGGTTGAGCTTCATTCTGTATGAGTCCATGACATCAAAGGTCTTCTCAAGGTCTGCTACGTGAGTACACACTTTCAGGCTCTTCGTTAGCATATCATCCACATACACCTCCATGGTCTTACCTATCTGCTCCTCGAACATCTTATTGATAAGACGTTGATACGTTGCCCCCGCATTTTTCAGACCAAAGGGCATCACCTTGTAACAGTACGTTCCCTTGTCAGTAATGAAGGCTGTCTTCTCAGATTCTTCGGCATCCATGAAGATTTGGTTATAACCTGAATAAGCATCCATGAAACTCATGAGCTCGTGCCCTGCCGTTGCATCCACCATCTGGTCTATCCTAGGTAAGGGATAGCTGTCCTTCAGGCAAGACTTGTTTAGGTCTGTGAAATCTACACACATTCGCCACTTTCCATTGGCCTTAGGCACAATGACTGCATTTGAGAGCCACTCCAGATAGGTAACCTCTCTTATGAACTCGGCCTCTTCCAACTTTTTCACCTCTTCCCGGATGACCTCATACTTCTCCCTGGAGTAGACTCTTCGCCTCTTCTTGATAGGCTTGGCATCTCTGTCCACGTTAAGCTTGTGGGTCATGACCTCAGGGTTGATGCCAGGCATGACTCCAGGCGAAGACACTCTGCCTTCTCCTGAGGAAGTTTATCAGCTCTTCCTTGATCCCTGGCTCTAGGGCTTTGCCGACCTGAACTGTTTTTTCCGGCTAGTCCTCATTGAGGACGATGGATTCTACCTCTTTTGCGACCTCGCCCTTCTTCAATTTTGTTTCATCTCTCGGGTCAAGAGTGTCAATGCTGTAAGTGGTGGTTGCTCTCTTATGGGCCTCTCTCTCTTCGGCCAAGTTGAAGTAACACTCCCGCGCCGTGGTCTGGTCCTCTTGCACTTCCCCTACTCCATAAGGAGTCGGGAATTTTAGCATCTGATGGACCGTTGACGGCACGGCTTCAAACTCTTTGAGGGCCACTCTTCCAATGATGAGGTTATAGGCCGAGAAGACATTCTCGTCCATAACAAAAAAGTTTATCTTCTTAGTCAGCCTCATAGGCCACGCATCCCCCATCCGTACATCCATTTCATACATGCCCAATGGGTGCACCTTCTCACCACTGAAGCCTATCAATGGGTGATGGTAGGGCACCAGCCTTGCCCTGCTAAGACCCAAGCCCTTGAAACAGGGCCAGAACATCACATCTGCTGAGCTTCCCCCATCTATGAGGATCCTCCCTACATCACACCCATGCACCCTTGTTATAATGACCAAAGGGTCATCATGGGGGGCTAAGATGCCCTTGAAGTCGAGTCTGGAGAACCCTACCACGAGGGTGTCCATGTCCACCTTCTTCCTCTTCTGCACTGCGCCAGAAGACGTTAGATTCAGAACTTCAGTCTTGGCCACTGACGTGGCCTCCCCTACATGGGCCTTCCTATCGGCTACCTCAGAGCCACCTCCTGCGAATCCCCCACATATGGTTCTAACACCAAAGGAGATCATTTCGACCCTCTTTACCAGAGTGTTGTCATCCTTTGGTGGGAGATCCGGGTCATCTCCATCATCTCCCTCTGAGTCATCGTCCCTTCTGGCCGGGACATCGCCACGGCATCTGTCATTCCTTCTCTTCTTAGGGTCTTCTCTTCCACCCTTTGGGGCCTTGTCATCCACATACTTTCTCAGCTTCCCGGATTACAGCATCTTTTCAATCTCATCCTTTAAAGCGAAGCATCTATCGGTGACATGGCCATGATCCTGATGGAACTCACACCAGAGGTTTTTGTTCCTCTTATGCGGTGGTGTCTTCAGCTTCTCTGGCCACCTCAGAGTCCGGTCAGTCTTAATCTCATTAAGGATGTGTTCACAGCTCACAGTCAGAGGAGTGTAATGAGCAAACTTGTCATCCCCTGACCTCTTCTTCCCCTCTTTCTTGCTTTGGGACCTTCCAGGGACACTGCAGTTCTCCTCCTCATATTTGGCGGCCATTGCCTCTTCCATATTCATCACTTTCCCTGCGGTGGCCAGCAGCTCCGCCATGGACCTAGGGGGTCTTCCGCCAGTTTCCACAGTAGCTTCCCCTTCTGGAGGCCTCCTATAAGGGCGGTCATGGCTATGATCTCTTCATAGCCCTCCACCTCTAACTTCTCCTTGTTGAATCTTGCTATGTAGTCTCTTAGGTTTTCACCCTTAGCCTGTTTGACGTACAGGAGATGGGTAGTCTTCTTTTGAGGTCTTACCCCAAAGCAGAAGTTGTGGATGAACTACTCAGCCAACCCCTTGAAGTTTTCGATCGAGTTCTTTGGAAGAGAGGTGAACCAGCTGTGCGTTGCCCCTGTCAAGGTTCCCGAGAAGGCCCTGCACTTCATCTCATCGGGTATCGAGTAAATATCTGTTGCTGACTGATACATCTCGATATGGTGCACAGGGTTAGTGCTGCCATCATATTTGGGAGTCACTGTAGGAGGCTTGAACTTCGCTGGGGTTGGGAACCTCACTATCCTAGCTACAAACGGGGAGCCCTCCGAGTAGCCCCTCTGTAATGGGTCCCTGCTCTTTATGAGGTCCCCTATCTTCTCCTCGAGACGTTGGATTGAATCATTCCAAGGTCTTCTCTCATCAACTTGGCCGAGGTTATCCCCTGCCACCTCTCTGCGATGGACAAAGGGTTCCCCAGCCACGACCCGTTAGATGTTGGCCTCTTCCTGCTCCCTGGCTCTTCTCTCCAAGGGTCGGCCTTGATCTGGCCGAGGCTGCCTATTCCCCCTCTGGGAGCCTGCTGCACTCCTTGACCTCGATAGCCTGTGTCTTAGGTCATTTACCCGGCCCAGCCTCTCAAAGGCCGACCCTCTACTCAACCTGTCAAAGGCCGACCCTCTTTGTTGGGCCTCTTCTCTTCTTTGGCCGACACATCCATCTTGGCCGACACCTCCTTGACTTTGCCTAAGAGGTCGTATAGTGTCATTTGACACCTCATACGGCTCCCAGCAGTCTTCTGGGGCCTCCTCAGCTTCTAGGTCATCATACCTGTCCTCTGGGCAAGGGTTTCCTTGCCTCCCCAGGCGCAAGCGCCTAGGGTCAGCAACGTCCCTCCTCCGCTGGGGTGCAGGCTGGTCCTTCATTGGCGCCTGGGGTGGTCCCCTGGCGTCAGGAAGAGGCTGAACTGCCGCCGGAGTGATCATGTCCGGCGAGACTCCAAGTGGTCTCATCATCATGGTTTGACTGAGCTGGGCAAATTGCTCCTTCATGGCTTGTTGTGTTGCAGCTAAGGATTTCAAGGCTGCTGACACCTCCGCTATTTCGGACTGGGGAGGAGCCTGACTGGAACTAGCCCCTCTACCTCCGGGCGGCGGAAGAGGCGATGTGAATTCTGGTGCCATGTATTAACAATAAAGAGCTTGAACAGTAAGTGAGCTTAATACCTTACAGGACCTCTTTCAATGGTGAAACAACTCCACGCAAGGGGTGGTTCCTGGTTCACCACCAGAGTCTCCGGTGAGGTTAAGCAGAAAAAGAGGAAGAGATAGCTTCTCGTTCCCACAGACGGTGCCAAAATGATGATGCTAAGAACCAACACCACCAGATAAGGTGTTTCCAAGCTCAATATATGAATAACAATGGCAGCACAACTATATAAAGAGATAAGAGAAGGAGATGAGGATATGAGGAATCAACACCGGAATATAAGTGGTTCAGCCAATTTGGCCTACGTCCACTGTGAGTGTGTGAGTAATATCACTGAATGAAGGCACTAATGGCCATGGATACAATCTCTCAAGCTTTCTCTCTCTACTGTAGACTTACACAGAGTTTCAGCTAGGGTTTAATAACTGGGGATCCTTTTGCAAGGTAGGGGATAATCCCTATATATAGTGCCTAGGGGGTGTAATGTACCCCCCATGCATGTAATGAGCATGTGTGTAGTAATCTCACCAACGGGGGAGTGCCATCTGTCACTGCCACATGTAAGTAATGATGATGAAATATTCTCCCCACATGTGGAGAATAATCTTGTTACAATTGATTTGTGCCTAGGTGTCCTTATCCAAATGTTCAACAGATGCTCGGCCTCCATGTTGGTGGATGACCTCGACCAAGGAGAGGCCGAGCTGTAAAGGCTTGATATCCGTTCAATCCGAGCTGTGTCATATGAAGTCTCAGCTTGATCTCAGCCGAGACATTATGATGGGTCGGCCCCAGCCGAGGTAGGAATGAGTCTGTTGACGATTATTAAGGCTTCTTGTGACCTCGGCCCAAGACGAGGTTGAACTGGTTCCATGTTGGTTACCAAGGCTCCCTGTCACCTCGGCCTAGACTCGGTCGAGGTTGCCATACCCAGGTATATAAGAATGCTGCTGATGCCTATGATGCGCGTAGTGCCCATTGGAAGTGTAGATGGTAGTGTCGGCCTGGGCCGACCCTGGTCTGGCCGAGGTATGATATCGTGGGCCCATGGCCTATCTTGGGTCGATTAATATCTCGGCTATTATCTCGGCCGAGGTTAGTGTCTCTGGGCAGAGGTAACACTTGGGGCATATCAGATACATCCACCGATATCTAACTGGGCCGCAAACAAGTGCCTCATCGTATAGGTGTACCAATAAGTGAACACTTATTTCAAAGAAAGATGGGAGAAAGTACTTCTCTAAAATGCAAATTACTTAGTTCATCACCAATTTTGTGGCAACTATGTGATCTCGATTGACTACCTTCTCACATAAAAGTGAGAAGCATATACTAATTTTCATAATAGTCCTCTGTAAATACTTGTGCTTGGAAAGAGAGAGAAAAAACTCACCTGAAAACGTAGAAAGAAAGAGAGCAGTCGCACACGCGAGAGAGAGAGAGAGAGAGAGAAAGAAAAACGGGGGAAATGAAAATAGTGGGAAAAAAAGAGGCAGTAGGATTTTTCTTGAGAAAGTTGTCACGGACCTGTCAAGATTTTTGACCGTGATAAGTCCGTGACAACTATACTTATCATGGTCAATGAACATGATAAAAAAATGCGTGGCACGGTCAATAACCGTGACAAGGCTAGCCAGCCAAAGGTGACAATTTAGACTTTTTTGTGTAGTGTTAATGTTGGAAGCTCTTTAATGATGAAAATTTTGCAATTTTGTCATAGTCTGAACTAACCTAATTCTTAATAGTGACGAAATGAGATATAGTATAAAGTAATTTTTTTTATAGTTATATCTGTTTATTCTTATTACAAAATAAAATTATCAAATCATCAATTTAGTTGAGCAGCACTGTTTCTTTTATTTAAGTAAAAAATACAAGCACATTTCTTATTACAAAGTGATCAAACCTTGCATTCAAACAAACATACAAATATAGTTAACTTCTCAAAGGAGTATATATATAAAGAGAGAGAGAGAGAGAGAGAGAGAGGTCCACTAATGCGGGTCATTTTTTTTAAATAGTAAAAAAATATGTTTGAGTTGATTTTTTTATGGTGTTTAAATATTTCAAAAGACTCCATACAAAAAATTAGCCCAAAATATTTTTTTGTTATTTTAAAAAAATCGGTCAAACTATGTGAGTTTTTAAGCGGTTATAAACTGACATAGTTTAACCGATTTTGTAAAAATAGCAAAAAAGATTGTTTTGAGCTCATTTGTTTTTATGAGGTTTCTGAAAAATGAATTCAAAAATATTTTTTTACTATTTTTAAAAAATAGTCCGCACAGGTGATATATATATATATATATAATACTAAAATGATTAACAAATCCTTCAACGGAAGAACTAACTCTTCATCTCCTCTCTAAAATTTTAAATAATTCAATGAAGGAGTAAATTGAATGTGCCACATGACGAACTACTTTAAGAGATACCATTTATATATTTTTATATAAGATTTTAATCATTACACAAACAATGAAATACAAAAATTCATAAGTTTTTTTTTCATGATTTTCTTACATACAATTTGATTATCTATTACTGAAATATATATTTATGGCCAATTAGATATTGACACACTAGTTTATTGAATAAAATATTTTGCTTTTAGTATTGTAGGGGATATCAAACCCACAATAAAAGCAATATTATAATTCAAACTTAGAATTATTAATGTAGTATTGAAAGGACACAATATTTACGTGGTTAGATCGTCATGCCTACATCCACGGGGGAGGGGTGGAGAGCTATATGTTTCTTTGAAGAACAAAAGACGATTGAAGTTCTAGGGTTACTAGCTGAGAGTCCAAGTTGCCGTGAGCATGATACAAGCCAATACCCTCAAATTGGGTGAGCTAACCCTTATTTATAAGTATAATATTCCTACCCATTTGGGTATCTTTCCGTTGATCCTATCGATAAGTTGTAGAGTTCTACTAGGAATAATTGCCTGCATCGTCTACTTGATCTTCCCAAATTCTTTTTTAGTTCTTCCTAATTATTCGACCGATCACGCTTGTTGATCTCTAAGAGCCACATGTCAATCCATATTGCATAATCGACTATATTCTCTTTAATTGCCCCCCATACATGGGTGATCGACCAAGGAGGCCCTTATATGTATGTGCTTTAGGCAAAGTCAATATTTTTTATTTAAAAAAAGATCAATTTTATTATGCACCAAACATGTGAACCAATTTAATTAACCCAATTTTATCTTCTTAATCCTAAACATGCATCTACTGAAATTAAGGAAATAAATAAAGCAAGTTCACAATGTTGATGCATGAGGAGGCTACTAAGGAAAAAATCTCGGATGGCCCAGGCCAGACAATAACTATAATATGGTTTTACAAAGCATAAACAGTAGACTTAACAAACGACTCGATCCCCACAAGCCTTGGCGCTCTTCTATCTTCAACCAATCCTCCACAGTGTAACGTAGGAGTCCACCTATGCTCGATATCTACCGATATAGCCTAAGCAACCGTCAATGATTAGGAATGTGGAGTCCACTGTTTCTTTACCAAATCATCACGCACGTAGTCCGCTTTACAAAAATATTTCTTCAAATGAAGGAATAATCAATCCGCTGGTGCAAATCAAGATCTCTATGACATAAGGATTATGAGAAAGAGGTTTTTTAATATATGCTATAATACCCCAATTTTAAATTTCCAAGAAAAGATGGTCCACAATATATTCCAAATTAAAATTTCTTTTTGATTCAGCAATAAAAGTCCACAAATTTTATTTTCTTCAAAAATAAAATTAAGTTATACAACACAAAATACAAATTTGAATTTTTCGTTTAATCCCAGTTAAGCAACATTAATTCAATTCAAGTTGGAATTTATGCCAAACAACCTAAGCATGCATTTTGTCAAATTAAAGGCTGCAACTTGATTTAAATTACCTTAAACATTACCCAAATTTAATTAGCACCAAATTAAAGTAAAGTTGTGATTTAAGCCAAATTTTACCTTTTCAAACTACACATGCATCTAGGTGATTTTTCTATATAAAACAAACAATCACAACCATAAGGCGCGATGTACGAGGAAAATTCACAACGAAAAAAACCTCGGACGACCCAGCTTACTAGTCCACTAGGTATGGTATTTTTACAAAAGACACGACAAGAGAAAACTTACAACAACGACGTGCCTTTCAAGCCTTGACGCTCCCTTGGTCTTCAACCTTCGCTTAGTTGATAACTTCGGAGTCCTCCGAAGTCTTAGAATCCACCAATGGGGCTTGACTACCATCAACCAATGCACGGTGCCTTTCACCGTATGAGCACGCCGTAACAAAAATGAACTCCCTTTTGGGTAGAGAAAAAACCCAAATTTTCTCCTGTGTTGGGTAGAGAAGAACCCAGTGCCAAACAATCTCCAGGCAAATATATATATATATATATATATATATATATATATATATGGAACATGGATTTAGACAAGACATTAGGTGTAAAATTGTGTTCTTTGAGAAATAAATCTTTAATAATGATGAACACTCAAAAGGAACTTTTGGGATGAAGAATATTTTCCCTTTAAGTAAAAGTAAAATTCCCAAAACTTCTATTAAAAAAAATTGTCCATGTCCCGTTATAAAACAAGTAAAAGTAGTGGAGAAAGTGGGAAGTTTTTTGGGGAAAACTGTCAAAACTGACGGTCTGTCGTTAAAACGACATTTGAAGTCGTTCGAACGATCTTGTTCAAACGAGATAACAAACGAGAATTCAAAAAGATTTTTCGTTCGAACCAAACTTTCAACGAAAAAATAGATGATATCTCGAAAATGTCATTAGAAGTTTGTTCGAACGACCAGGCAAACTCATTCGAATGAGATGCCCAGTTCATTTGAACGACTTTATAAAAAATCCCAAATTTCATTTTAAGCCCAAAACTTTAATAAAAAGATTTAGAATGATTTTTTGATAAAACAAAATAGTCATTTTGACAAAAACATATAAAATAACACCTATGAAAAATATCCCAGACTCTCTCTATGTATTAAATGTATTCATACCTTTTAGAGACCTTATAATTGATGAAATATTGGTGATGCGAAATATGGCACTAGAAATCGGCAATGATGTCAACTTTAATATCTGGGACATTGCCTTATCAACTGAAATGTCATAAGCTTGAAGGTACAACCTCTATCCTACGACTCAAATAATTTTGTTCGGAATTAAGCCAACACCACAAATTGACTCGATTGGAAATTTGTCCTTACAAATCTCCCCCTTTGGCTATTCCGGGACAAAACCAAACATAAAAAAAATCCCATGGGCCATCAAGTACATTAAGACACAATCCCACCTAAAGAAAAATAAAAAAATAACTACAATTCTTGACTCGACACATAGAAGCTTTACCGCTTTAACAAATTTGCCGCTAGGGATAAAATCCTGCACACTTAAACAAACCATCAAATGCATAGGGAATATAACAAATTAAAATGCATAAAATAAATTCTCCCCCTTTATCTAACAGTGTCTACCTAAGAAGGCCGCGTCTCCCCCTAAGTTAGATGTCCCAAAATAAAAGATTTAGTACTATTTATCCCCTTTTTTGTTCAGGAATAGACAAAGCTTAAGAAGAAGATAACTTATTTCTCCTCTAATGAAAGCCCCCCCCCCCCCCCCCTCCCCCCTCCACCCCACCCCCAAAAACTAAACAAGGGATATGTAATAAGGAAAAACAAGTTAAACATGCAATGGTGCATAAAGTGACAAGAGCATTAAAGCATATTGACAATAATGAAAATAAACTAAACCACAAATTAACAATAGATACCAACTACGATGCAAAACAATGATACCAACTAAAATGTACTAATCATAAGCATGTGATATCAAAGAAACGTCTCAACAAGACGGATACTAATTTGAAAAAGGTGCATTCATGGATTAGATGCTAAGGTAAAGACTCAAAACACACAATACCCTATATATATACACAAAAGATACCGATCACACACACATATACATAGGTATAAACACCACACAAGACACAAAATACATTAATCTTTCCACACTCATATGGCAAAATTGTGTCTAAATTCATGTGGTAAACGAAAGAGAAGGGGTGTGAACTAGCAACAAACGAATTAAGTCCCAATCACTTAAACATGTTCACGAAGCTCTCATTTTATTGCAAAACTTTATCTAACTTAAATATAGCCTCATGTGATAAGATAAAGTGAACTCACGAAACAAACATATACAATGCACAAGCCTAGAATTTTGATGATTCTACAAACCAATAAAGTCATGGAAAAGATAGCATAACTAGGATACATTGTCATTGTATAAGCCATTTGATATATCCAACCAAACATCCTCATAACTATTCTTTTTCTTTTTCTTTTCTTTATGAACATACCAACTAAACAATGAAGGCCTTGGCAATTTTCTGTATGCCATATTTTTTAGGCCAAATTTCAATGGTGTCTTTTCACGCAAAGTAATTTTTTCTTTCGCACCTCGATTCCATTGATAAATAACTACACTGGATAAATATTTTTCTATTTTTTAAAATCCGAGAAACGGTTATTACATGCACAAATCCTCCATAGTCATTGAAATATGTAGATGACTAGATTGATATGAGAACATCTCACTTAGCTTAAATATACATGTGAAGTTAAATTTCAAATGGGTTCGTGTATGTGTGAATCGAGGCATATAAAAAGAGAATCTATTAAGCAAGTCAAAGTCAAACTACTCCATGAAATCATGTTAAAGAACGCTTTAAGGATTGAAAATCTTAACCAAAAGTTCTAGCCACATGGAAGTGAAAATGATACACATAAAATACAAAAGAAAACGAAAATATTTTTGCATTTTTCAATGAGACCAAACAAAATAAAATACAAAAGATACACATATCATAATTCTATCACAATATTCATATGATGAATCAAAGACTAGAAAATGACAAACAAACATATAACTAGCAAATATTTATCATGAAGCACAAAAGCTAGTGTATGTATACAAAACTAACACATTTATTCTTTAGATTTTTCAAGGGAGGAATCATGTGCAAATATAATCATAAATTCTATCACGTATAATCTCCAAATCGGATTTCCTAACCCACATGAGTGAAACACGTCTATCTCGGTATTTAGTGACCTTAGTGACTTTACCCTTTGATTTTCTAGGACCATTTTTAAGATCAAAACATAATTTTCTAAGGTGCCCCTTCCTACCAGAATGTGTACAAGCAAAGACCCAACGAAAATTAGTACCTAAGGATTGACCTATTAAAGTGTTCTTAGAGGGTTCTCTTAAACACATAGTTTTGGCTTTATTGTTGCAAGAATTTTGAGTATCAAAGCCAATACCACATGTGTCAATTTTTATTTGAACAGTTCCTAAGATTTTATTTAATTTTTCGAACCTACACTCCAAATCAAATTTGACCTTACTTGAATCTCTCAATTTCTCTTCTAACTCTAAAATTCTAGACTCATGTAAACACTTACTCTCTTTAAACCCAAGAACCACCTTTTTCATAGCCTCCATTAAACATCTAAGGCTATCTGTCTCACCTTCAATGTACTCTAACTTCTCACGAAGAGCCCTCTCACATGTCCTAAAATCTTCCACTAAAACACTCTCATTATCAACCTTGGCACGTTCTCTTAAACAAGCTTCGAACTTCAAGTCTTACCTTTTTAATTTTATCGATTCGTCATACAACTCTCGAAAGGCTACTTGAAGTTCACCCTCCTCCTCCTCTTCTTCTTTTTCACTCCCACTTTCTACTCCACTCTCTATACCATCAAACTCATGGGATTCACAAACAATGTCCTTGGAAGTGTCATGTAAAGGAATATCTTCATGGGAAGATTCACTATTAATGCTCACATGACTTGCCATGAACGCGATAAAGTTGCGCTCAATGGGGGAATCGAGTTCCTCTTCCTTTTCACTATCACTAAGGGTGGCATTATATGTAATTGGTTGATTTCCCTCCCTCCTTAGTTTAACTGGACACTCGAATGGACTATGGACATAACACTCACAACCATAACACCTATTAGACTCGTCCCTATTAAGATGTTCATTTTTATTTTTTGGGAGTTTTTTGAGTTACTATACTTAGACTTCTAATATTTCTTATAATCATTCTTAAGTTTCTCTTTATTAGTCTTAAGAAATTTTTTAAACTTCATAGCAAACGAAGTCATATCTTCCGAGTCAATCTCAACCTCATCATCCGAAACCGATGTTTCCTCTTTACGGGCTTTCAAGGATATGACCTTATCTTTTTTCTTATCATGCTTGGAAGGAAACATGTCAAGTTTATAGGTTTGTAAGTCATCTACAAGCTCTTCAAGTTTCGTGGAGTTCAAAGTGTTTAAAAAATTTAAGACGATCACATTAGTATTAAATCTCTCAAGTAATGACCTTAAAATTTTCTTTATAACACGGTTATCGGGTATATTTTCTCACAAGTTAAAAGGTGAATTAATAATGTCATAAAGTCTAGCATAGAATCCATCAAAAGTCTCACTTTCTAGCATTCTAATGGTTTCGATTTGACTGGTGAGGTTTTGGAGTTTCGAAGCTTTCACAACACTAGTTCTCTCATGGGTGAGTTGAAGAATATACCATGCCTCCTTAGATGTTTCACACATCATAATCCAGTGAAACTCATCTGGTGTGAGCCCACTAAAAAGAGCATTTAAACCATGGGAATTAAAAATAGCTAGTTTAAGATCATTCTCACTCCATCTTTCTATGGGTTTAAGAATATGCACATTTTCATGTAGACACATAGGTGGAGACCACCCATTAACTATGAATTTCCAAACCCTCTCATCTAAGGACTAAAGTTTTAACCTCATAGACGCTTTTCAATACGCGTAGTTGGAACCATAAGGAATAGGGAATTTTGAAAATAGTGAATTTTTCATTTTAGAAAGAAAACATTTTGACAAAGGATGTTAATGCGATAATTTAGCATTCCTGCTCTGATACCAATCTGAGAAAGAGGTTTCTTATTGTATATGCAACAATACCCCAATTTTAAATTACCAAGAAAATATGGTCCATAATATATTCCAAATTAACATTTCCTTTTGATTTATCAATAAAAGTTCATAAATTTTAATTTCTTCAAAAATAAAATTGAGTCAAACAACACAAAACACATATTTGATTTTTTCTTTTAATCTCAGTTAAAAGCATTAATCCAATTCAAGTTGGAATTTATTCCAAACAACCTAAGCAAGCATCCTGTCAAATTAAAGGTTGCAACTTGAATTAAATTACCTTAAACATTACCTAAATTTAATTAGCACAAAATTAAAGTAAAGTTGTGATTTAAGACAAAATTTATCTTTTTAACCTACACATGCATCTAGGTGATTTTGCTAGACAAAATAAACAATCATAACAACAAAGCACGATGTACGAGGAAAACCCACAACGGGAAAAACCTCAGACGACCCAGCCTACAAGTTCACTTGGTATGACATTTTTATAAAAGACACGATAAGGGAAAACTTACACTAACGACTTGACTTTCAAGCCTTGAAGCTCCCTCGTTCTTTAACCTCCATCTAGTCAACAACTCCAGAGTCCTCCGAAGTCTTGGAATCCACCAATGGGGCCTGGTTATCGTCAACCCACACACGGTTCCTTTCACCATATGAGCACGCGAAAGAAAAAGTGATCTCCCTTTTGGGTAGAGAAGAAACAAAAAAATTTCTCCTTTATTGGGTAGAGAAGAACCCTATGCCAAACAATCTCCAAGTAAAGATATATATATATATATATATATATAACTTGGATTTAGACTAAGACATTGGGTGTAAAATTGTATTCTTTATGAAATAAATCTTTAAAGGTAATGAACAATAAAAAGGAACTTTTTGGATTAAGAATATTTTCTCTTTAAGTAAAAGAAAAACTCTCAAAAGTTCTATGAAAAAAAAAACTTTCCACGTCCCTTTTTAAAGAAGTTAAAGTTAGTGGAGAAAGCGACAAGTTTTTCGGGGAAAACTGTCAAAACTGACAGACTGTGGTTCGAACGACATTTGAAAGTCGTTTGAACGATCCTATTCAAATGAGAATATGAACGAGGTATCTGACGAGAATTCAAAAAGCTTTTTCGTTCAATATTTCGTTCGAACCAAACTTCTAACGAAAAAATAGATGATATCTCAAAAATGTCATTAGAATTTTATTCGAACAACCTGGCAAACTCGTTCAAACGAGATGCCCAATTGGTTGGGAATGACTTTACACAAAATCCCAAATTTCATTTTAAACGTAAAACATTTATAAAAATATTTAGAATGATTTTCTAATAAAACTAAAAAGTCTTTCTGACAAAAACGTATAAAACAACACCCATAGAAAATATCGAAGACTCTCTATATATATTAAATGCATTCATACCTTTTAGAGACCTTGGAATTGATGAAATGTTAGTGACGTGAAATATGGCACTAGAAACTGGCAATGATGTCAACTTTACTATCTGGGTCGCTGCGTCTTCAACTCAAACATCAACCCCTATCCTACGACTTAAATAATTTTGTGTGGAATTAAGCTAACACTACAAATTGAATCGATTGAAAATTTACCTTACAGATTATGTAAACTCGGATCTTGAAACAGGTAGGATGTTTTTGTTTTTTCTTCGGAAAAACTTTATAAACAAATTGCAAAAAATGTATATCTTTCTGTTATGTTTTGCTCACGTTTTTCTGAGTTAAAGATGCCTTAAATAATAAAAACACGGTTTTTAAGGCTACGCCTCATTCGAACGAAAACCATATGTCATTCGAACGAGAAACATATCTCATTTGAACGAGAAACATATCCCGTTAAAATTAAAAGCACGTGTCATTTGAACGACAATAAAAACTCGTTTGAATGAGGCTTAAATTTATTTGAACCTAGAAAATGTAATCCTTTGTTAATACGAATCTAAACACGATTTAATTTAGAAAAGATTTATAAAAATCATTTTAAAATTAGTTTTAAAATAAAAGAAAACATCCTTACTAAAAATTCCGAGAACCATTAACCATTACCCATTAACCATTAACCATTATGCATTCATACGTAAGAGAATCTTGAAAATCATGTGAGGATTGAAGCGTGCGCCTAAAATGTGGCATGATCTATCTTTGAAGCATGGCCGCTACGTCTTCATCACAACATCATAGGCTTAGTGGAAATCGCGACACATAAAGTCTATCATATTACTCAAAGTGATTTTTATCCGTAAATAATGCCAAAACATACAAATTGACACTATTTGAAAATTTGTCCTTACAAATGTCCCCTTTTGGCTATTCTGAGACAAAATAAAAAATAATGAAATGCTAAGATAGGCCGTCAAGTCGAATGACCTATGTCCCATACCATCAACCCAAAAATAAAAATACAGGGCACGGACTAGAATATGTAGGATGGGAATGCATGAGCTGTCTGAATGTGATATAGTCGTAAAATTTGAATCTCTGAATAATCACTACATACATGAAAGAAACAGATACCAAGTGAAGCAGTAAGTAATAGAAATAATATATGATCAAATCTTAAAATCTCCCCTACATCATATATCTATGTCTCCCCCTCTTTTCCTAGAATATACAACTAGTGGGAAAAATAGAGAAAACACCATATCTAGCATGAGTATAACATGTGGAGCATAACTAGATAATCACCAGTAACCAACTAATAAATGATCAGAATATGACAAAGTATAGCTAGTAAACAATCACATGAATAAATCATAAACATAACAAATGATGTGAATAAACAAAATATCATCCCAATGCAGTATATTAATGAAACATGAATAATCCAATTCCTCTGTATATAAAATGTTACCAACATTCTTGATGTACCATATGAGAATATTAGAATAATAACAAGCACACAGGTACTGAAACTGATCGAAAATAATATTAAAGGAAAGTAAGTTGTTTGAAAGATTAGGGGTTATCGTTCAAATCACAAATGGATCTTACTTGAAACCAAATAAATCTCACTTCTAACGACTAAAAACTGTATACCCTTAGGTGAAGGTTGTTTGAAGGGACCTATAAAAATGCCTTCTAACGAACTAACACTGTACGCCGATCACATCTCACGCGAAGCTCATTGGAACCATACATCTAACGAAATCACAAAGTCGTTCAAATGACAGAAAAATTTCTCGATTCCAACACAGAAAAATATGCAACTATAACCCAGAAAGCTTGACCTCTGATATAAACACCTGATACTATGAAAATAGGTAAAATAACGACTCAAAAATAAAAACGAGTTACACATTAACACGGTATCGATGTGCTAAAATATGGAATGGAATGTATGGGTGTGAACTAACATTAAAGAATTATAATTCAAACACATAGAAACATTTAAGAAGCTTTAACTGACCGCTAAATTTCATCAAACAATGATTTTAGCCATATGTGACAATTATAAATTGAACTTAATGAAGTAAACAAACATAGTGCACAAAAATCTAGAATATTGACTATTCTACCAAATAATAGCGTCATGGCACGACATATTCAATGTAGGACTCGCTGTGAAAAACTGTTGATCTTCAACTAAACTCCCTCAAAAGATAAACATAAATGATAATTATTTTCTAACACATTCTTCTTTTGAAGTTTTATTTTCCCTTTTAAGAGATTTCCTATTAGCCCTTTTTGGAAAAATATTCTCTTTTTAATTCCTTAATTTTTTCTTGGGCTCTTTTAAACAGTGGCTTTCATGACGAGTTCACTTGCCTATCGTAGACCTTTTTTATGCATGCCCATATTTTTTAATAAGCAATACATATCCTCATGGGAAACGGTTATTACATTCACAACTCCCCCTCAGTCTTATATGTGAATAAATGACAAAATTGGGAGGATAACGTCTTACCAAACTCAAATGTACATGAGAAGTGATACATTCAATTAAGTTTGTGCATGTGTGTACAATGACATATACATAGTCGAATATAAATGCAAATCAAGTTCGAGACAACTCCATTAAGCACATGGTTAAGATAAATCTAGGCGTCGACACATGAAAACAATGAAGTGAAGGGGGTCTAAGGACACTAATATGCCATACCATAAGTGTGAACTCAAGACACAAAAATAAAAAATCTTTTTATGTTTTTCAAAATATTTTTGACCCAAAAAGAAAATCTTTTTGTATTTTCAAAAAATATAAGAAAACAAAAATATTTTTGTATTTTTATCAAAATGACTCAAGAAAATTAAAAAATATAAAACATAGAAAATATACATGCCATAACACTAGAAAATAAATATTATAATGCAAAACTAGCGTATGACAAAAATGTCTCACACGATCATCCGTAAGATCTAGCATGTGGAGAATCTCGTGCATGCAAACGAGGGTCATGAACTTTAATTCCTAAAGTCTCTAAATTAGATTTCCTAACCCAAGAAGGTGTGTAATGATGCATGGGAGTTTTGGGAATCGAAACAACTTTATTCTTAAACTTTATGGGATCGTTCTTAAGGTCGTAGTAAAAACGTCTAAGGTTACCCTTCCTACCTTAATGAGTGCAAGTGTAGATACGGAGGGGAGTGTGGACCTTTCCATTCCTAGTCAGCTCTCTCACACATATAGTGTTGCCTTTGTGAATGGGAGCAATACAATCATCGAAGAAGCCAATTTCACACATATCATCTTTGATTTGGATGGTTCCTAACATCCTATCTAACCTTTTTGACCTAGCCTCGAAATCAAACTTAACCTTACCCAAATATTTAAATCAGTCCTTAAGCTCTCCTATCCTAAACTCAAGTAAACGTCTAGACTCCTCAAACTCCATAATCCCCTTCTTTATAGCATCCATCAAACCATGAAGACTATCTCTCTCACCCTCAAAATACTTTAGTTTCTCTCGAAGAGTTTTCTCTTGTTCCCTAAGATCCTCAATCAATTCATCATTATTTTCTATAGCACGTTCTTTCAACCTAGCTTGAAACTTCAAGTTAACCTTCTTCACCTTTACAGTTTCTTCATACAATTCATGAAAGGAAACTTGCAACTCACTCTCCTCTATTTCCTCATCCTCATTCGCTTCACCCTCACTCACTTGGGATTTACATGATTCTAAAGCAATGCCCTTCTGTTTTAAAACATTAGTTTCCTCCTTCACTCACTTCACCCTCACTCACATGCTATATAATTCTAAAGGTTTACATGATCAAGCTCATAAGTTTGTAGGTCACCTACTAGATCTTCTAATTTCATTAAGTCAATCATACCCAAAGAGTTTAAAATGGTCACCTTTGAATCAAATCTTTTTGGAAATGACCTTAAGATCTTCCTTATGAATTGGTTGTTGTGTATCTTTTCTCCCAAGTTATACGATGAGTTAACTATATCGAATAATTTAGCATAGAACTCATCAAATGTCTCACTCTTTAACATCTTTATCGTCTCAAACTGGGTGGTGAGGTTTTGGAGTTTGGAAGCCTTAACAACGTTGGTTCCTTCATGGGTTAATTAGAGTATATCCCAAGCCTCTTTAGACTTCCCACACGTCATAATACGGAGGAATTCCTTTGGGGTGACTAAAGAAAATAGATCATGTAAACCTTTAGAATTATATATCAACAATTTATGCTCGTCATCACTCCATGACTCAGTGGGTTTCAAATTAGTGGCCTCTCTCTCTATTGTGACTGGTGGAGACCACCCCTTTTCAAATGCTAACCACACACGTTTATCTATAGATTTAAGTGCACACTTCATACGCATTTTCCAGTAAGAATAGTTCGACCCATCAAACTAGGAATTCTAAAGCCATCAATCTTTCTTAGATTCATACCTAAAAAACATGGGATCACTCACACGACAATGTAATGTTCTAGTTATGATACCAATTTGTGGAGGCCCTTATATGTATGCGATTTAGGCAAAGATAATATATTTTTTTAAACAATTTCTCAATTTTATTATGAACGAAACATGTGAACCAACTTAATTAACCCAATTTTATCTTCTTAATCTTAAAGTAAAGCAAGTTCACAATGCCGATGTACGAGGAAACCACTAAGGGAAAAAAATCTCGGATGGCTCAGGCCAGATAATCACTATGATATGGTTTTACAAAGCATAGACAATAGACTTACACAACTAATCGATCCCTACAAGTCTTGACATCTTTTTATCTTAAACCACTCCTCAACAGTGCAACGTAGGAGTCCACCTACACCAGGTCCATAACACACGAGTCCATCTAGGCCTTGGTATCCATCGATACAGCCTCAACAAGCGTCTGAGATTATGAACATGGAGTCCATGATTTCATTACTGTAATCAGCAGACACAGAATCCACCATATGTAAAGAGTTCTAAAAATGATGGAAGAATCAAACTAGTGGTGCAAACCAAGATCTCTATGATATAAGGATTATGTTAACCCGGATCTTGAAACAGGAAGAATTTTTTGGTTTTTGACCATAATCAGCTTCCTCACCTGAGTGAAAGCTCATAAATATTTGAATGGATCTTAGTTACCTTTCTAACGGTCTGCCCTATGAACGAATTGACCTTACGATTCAGACGAATGGTTCATTTTCCTTGAAAATTGATACGAAGGCTAGTGAGTTCTCTTGGGCTCCGTTTGACTCCTATATACTCTTCAGCTCGAACAAGACTGAATGAATCTTCGAAGGTCTATGAATCCCCTTTCCAATAATCTAACCCAGTCATGAATCAACCTTAAGGTATGGATGAATGACCGTTTTACTCCGAAGGGTCATCGGGCGCTTTCGAGCCCCGATTGACCAAGGTCTGGCCCGTGCACGAATCGACCTTACGGTTTGGATGAATGATTTGTTTTCCTTTGGGAATCTCTAGTCCAAAATACCGTTCGGTGCTTTCGAGTCCCATTTCGCTAAAGTAAACTCCTGAACATGGGTGCAGCTGATTAAGCATAAATATTTCACATTTATCCCCTTAATTTCAGTATTTTTATGATCCCGTTCGGTGTAAATAGATTGGATTTGTCTCGTATTTATGATACTAACCCTTTTTGGCAAGTATTTCGTATTTTCTGTATCTCTTATGTGTTTTACAAGTATTTCATGCAAGTTAGTGCCAAAGAGAACTCAAAAGAGTGAAAGAAACCAAGAAACAGAGAGTTGAAGGGCATTTTTGTAATTTTTTAGCATTAGTCCGGAAGTGGGGCCAGCTGGAAAGTTGAAAAATTTTCAATTAGAAGAATACTGGAAAAAATGACACCCCAATCCGAGCGTCGATGAAGAAGTTATGCCCATTTAAAGTTGAGAAAGAAATTCAAGAAAAAACTGTTAAGGACAAACTGAACCGAAGCTGAGAAAAATGAACCAGTTCGCTCATTTGTCACGCACCAGATCCGCCACAAAATTAGTCACGATTTCTAAGTGTGACAAAAGTTTCAGATATGGGATTTTGATTTTGTCCTTATCTTTTAGCCAAAAGAGTTCTATATTTTGGGGACTCTTCTAAACGACCTCTAGCCTATATATTTAGTCATTAAGACTCTTTTTATTCAGATTTCATTCATGTAAAAGATCCGTAACATGTAGGAACATCTAGGAGAAGAATTTACATATTTTGCACCTTTAATTCAAGAGCTTTTCCGATTTTTCTACAATATTTATTTCTTCTTACATGTTCTTGTTCTTTAATCTTGGTAACTTTTATTTCCAACACTTTTATTATTATTTCTCATGTTTAATCTCTCTTTCCAAGAAATTATGAATTAATGCAACGTAGTTTTCATTAATTTCACCATGTTAGGTTAGGTTTTTAAAGTTTGGGATGCAAGAACTCAACCCAGTGTGGTTTGCATGGGTATAAAATTAGTTCTCTAAATTTAATAATTGATTAGGATGTGTAGTTAATACGACACTGCTTAATTCATCATTTGCTTACATACTATGAGGGCTACGATCCCTGATATGTGTAATACTTAGGAGTGTTAAAGACAGGGTTTTAATTCATCCTTTGCTTACATAATGTGTGGGCTACGATCCCTCATATATGTAATACTTGGGAGTTAATTTACAACTAGTTTTGTACTGGTAAACATACTAGGAGTTAGGGTATTGTGTCCCTACCTTAATTTTCCAATTAGTTTTAGTTAACTTCTTTATTTTTTCATTTTTCCTTTCTCACTCAATCACCATCTGTTACACTTTATTTTTTGAAGTAATAAATCAATTAAAATCTATCAAACATTCCCTGTGGATTTGATAACCAGGCTCGCCACTATACTCCATAAGAGTGTAGTTAAAGTTTAGATTTTTGTATTGCGGTTGGAAGTCGATAACAATGATTAGTGTATTTACATGGACGCTTGGTTTCCACCTCGATCAAAATGACACCGTTGTCGGGGAGTGTTTTTGTTATAGATTATAATTGACTTAATATTTCATAAGATATTTTTTTCTTTTGTATTTTTTTGTTTTAACCTTTTTGCAGGATCACACAATTGAGCGCCAAGAAACATTGAATACCCAACCACACACCTCTTTTTGTGGATTATCCATTTACAAACAATTCGGTAATCATGTCTTTTTATAGTGAGTTCGGTAATTATAATGGTTCATATGAGAATTGTTCTCAAATTTTTTATTTTCAAGAATCCGCGTCTCGACCTATTACCATTAGTGAGGGCCTTGGAATTCTTGAGAATGAAAGGCTTGAGAATAAATATCAGGAAGAAAATCGTGTTCGAGCTTTTTATTTTCAAGAATCTTTGCCGCGACCTATTACCATTGGCGAGGGCATTCTAAGTCTTGAGTATGAAAGGCTTGAAAACAAATATCAGGAAAAAAATCATTTTGGGGAGCAAGAGTTGGATGCATTATTCGAATCCAATGACGACTTTTCTTTCGATATTTTTGAAACTAAAGAACGTTTTCAACCAAATGAGGAATCCGAGGTTTTAGAGCCAAGGATTCCTACTTTGGAAGAAAAAATGTTTTTTCTAATAAAAACATACTCAATTTTCTTTCCACCCAAAGCACGATGATTATCGATATTGGTCTTTTTACGAAAATGATCTCACTTTCCGATGAGATGCGTTGTAATTTGGAAAACAAAGGGGAGGTTGAGACTTGTGTGTCACCTTAAATTTTTTAAGAACATATCATTGACAGTGAGTCTTTCTCCCTTGAAATTCAATCTCCAAGTGATGACAAATCACTTGAGGTTGAATTTATTTCATCACCATTCTCATTCACAGTTATTGAACCATTAGAAGTACTGTAGATTCCTACGGAAATGTTTAAACCTTTTACTGAGATGGACCTTTTCTTGAATTGTCTTCCAAGATGAACTCTTCCTTTTTGTGCCCGCTTCCCGTACTACTTGAAAAATCTTTGGGAGGTGATTCTATTTTTCTTGGATCTCAATTGTACTTGTCCCATCTAGCATCCAAACCCCCCATCATCCCGTTAAATTTTTTAATTGGTGATGGTTCATTTTTTCCATCTCACACATGCCTTCCATTGTTCAAACGAAATTCTTATTTTTCGAAAGGCATGCATGAAAATGAGGGTAAACTGATTATCCCTTAAAGTCGAATTATATTTTGGGTGGACCCTCAAATTTTTTGACTTCGACTGTATGAGTTATTAGAATTCGAAAATCGTAGGTTGTACAATAGTTAGATTATTTATTTATTTATTTTAATTTAGATTTTTTGTTATTCTTTTTGCTATGCTTGGTTCTAACATGTTTTGTAGATTCAATGGACTCGTACTTTTCGGGGATCGCTCCATTTTGGGTAATATTTTTCGTTTCCTCTCTTTATGTTGTGTTCTTAATTCGCATTAGGACAATGCAACATTTAAGTTAGGGGTGAGAGATATTCTTCACGTTTATTGTTTAGATTCATTGATTCGATCACATGTTCTTTCCAAGTGTGTTTTATTTTAGAAAATTTCAAAAAATTTGAAAATTTTTGAAAAAAGCCAAAACTATTTTTCTTCAAAATAAATAAAAATTGGAATTTAAAACCTTAAAAAATGTCACATTTTTTTTCTGTCTCAAGTTGTAAATATCCAATGCACAAAGCCAAAGTTGACATAAGATGGAAATTGAGCGAAAATTGACGACTTAACGAATAAGTGTGGTGATTAATCAACCCGGTGAGATTTCGAGCCAATCAATTTTTTTCGAGTTTTTTAAATCAATCCGAGTTTATGATTAACTCAATGTTCTTTTCAGCGTTTTAATAAGTCGTTGATGATCTATATTTTATTGTTTTGATCGGTTATGGAAAATGTGTGAGATATTGTCTTGAATAACGTGAACTAAAATATCTCTAAACTTAATTCATCTCGGGACGCATATGGTAATGTAACTAGCAATTTGGACAATGATGTAGGCCCTCGTTTGTCACCCAAAATTATTGGCCATAAAAATTTGTGAAAAATTATCCCTTTGCTACCCATTTTGAGCCAAATAAAAATTTTCCAAGTTCGTTTGATAACCCTAAAAACCCAAATAGCCAGGAATTGTGAAGAATGAAAAAGTCAGAATTTAAGTCTAAAAAGTGAAACAAAAAGGGGCAAGAAAAAAAATAGAAGAATGCTCAACAAAAATAGCAAGAAAAAAAATAAGAAAAAAAATAGAAAAAGAAGAGAAAATGAGCAATAGCTGAAAAAAAGCACAAATGGACATCATAAATGAATTTTCCAATTCCGATCTTCCCAATCACTCCCATTTTATCCAATTACACTTTAAACCCAAAAAATTCCTAACCGAGTCCGAATAGCAAAATTACTTACCGCGTGGAGTTCTAAGGCACAAAAGATAATATAAGAGATTAAATGGAGTGAACAAGAGGCGATGTTTCCGTTTCCTTATAACCATACTCCGATGATGAGATCTTTTTCTAAGTGTATGCGTGAACTTGTGTCCATTATATTTACTCTTTTTATTACGCACACCGAGAGAATAAGCCATATTTCTGAGTGATTCATTTGTGAGTGAATTTCGTGAGATTTTGAAATCAAAACGGATTTTTGAAAAGTAACGTAGTGATCAATCGATGGAAGTTAGCGGTTCGATTTTTTCCTTCGCACACACACACACATTATGACTTGAGACTTGTGAATATAATTTAAGCTGACCATTTTTGGGGAGTTTAAATTTTTAAGTATTTTGAATTTTCTTTGAGTTAATAACAAATTTTGTGGGTATATTCGCTGCAAGTCCTTACGAGACACCACTCGTCCTAGTGGGGTAACGTAGGGGTTTCAAGGCTTCTTGCATACGCTAAATGCAATCGCTTGCCCGCAAAAAAGGTATTCTATCCCAATAAAATTTTTGAAGGGTCCTTTAGTCACACTCTCATTATTTTACATTGCTCGGGGCGCGCAAAGTTCTAAGTTAGGGGGTTTGATTAGGCATAAATTCTTCACATTTATCCCTTTAATTTCGGTATATTTATGATCCCGTGTGGTGTAAATAGCTTGTATTTGTCTCATATTTATGATACTAACCCTTTTTGAAAAGTATTTCATATTTTGTGTATCTCTGATGTGTTTTACAGGTATTTCATGCAAGTTAGTGTCAAAGAGAACTCAAAACAGTGAAAGAAACAAAGAAACAAGGAGTTGAAGGGCATTTTCTTAATTTTTCAGCCTTAGTCTGGAGGTGGGGCCAATTGGAAAGTTGAAGATTTTTCAATTAGAATAACACTATAAAAAACGTCACCCCAATCCGAGTTACGGTGAAGAAGTTATGCGCATTTGAAGTTGAGAAAGAAATCCAAGAAAAAACTATTAAGGACGAACCGAACCGAAGCCGAGAAAAAAAGAACCGGTTCACGCATTTGTCACGCACCGGATCCGCTACAAAATTAGTCACGCTTTCTAAGTGTGACAAAAGTGCCAGATACGGGATTTTGATTTTGTCCTTATCTTTTACCCAAAAGAGTTTTATGTTTTGGGGACTCTTCTAAAAGACCTCTAGCCTATATATTTAGTCACTAGGACTCTTTTTATTCAGATTTCATTCATGTAAAAGTTCCATAACAAGTAGGAACATCTAGGAGAAGAATTTACATATTTTGCACCTTTAATTCAAGAGCTTTTTCGATTTTTCTTCAATCTTTGATTTCTTCTTGCATGTTTTTATTCTTCAATCTTGGTAACTTTTATTTCCAACATTTTTATTATTATTTCTCATGTTTAATCTCTCTTTCCAAGAAATTATGAATTCATGCAACATAGTTTTCATTAATTTCACCATGTTAGGTTAGGTTTTTAAAGGTTGGAATGCATGAACCCAACCTGATGTGGTTTGCATGGGTATAAAATTAGTTCTCTAAATTTAATAATTGATTAGCGCGTGTGGTTAATACGACACTGCTTAATTCATCCTTTGCTTACATACTATGCGGGCTATGATCCCTCATATGTGTAATACTTAGTAGTGTTAAAGATCGGGTTTTAATTCATCCTTTTCTTACATACTGTGCGGGCTACGATCCCTCATATATGTAATACTTGGAAGTAGTAAAGATCGGGTTTGATCAATTATTAATTTACGACTAGTTTTGTACTGGTAAATATACTAGGAGTTGGGGGCTTGTGTCCCTACCTTAATTTTTTAATTAGTTTTAGTTAACTTCTTTATTTTTTTGATTTTCGTTTCTCACTAAATCATCATCTTTTACACTTTATTTTTTGAAGTAATAAATCAATTAAAATCTATCAAACATTCCCCGTGGATTCGATACCCAGACTCGCCATTATACTCCACAAGAGTGTAGTGAAAGTTTAGGTTTTTGTATTGCGGTCAACGATTAGCGTATTTACACTGACACTTGGTTTCCACTTCGATTAGAGACCTAATGGATTCTTAAAAGGCTCTGAATACCCTTTCCAATGGTATGTCCCATGAGCGATTCGAATTTACATATTGCGTTTTACGACTATTTTTCAGGGAAATCTTCATGAGTTTCAAAAAGGCAAACCCATTTACCTGCCTACTGGCAGTGTGTCTAGGTATGTCTATCGATAGGCAGGTCCAGTACAATGTCAATCGACACCCTATTTACCCTATATAAGGAGATCATGAGCTCACATTGAGAGGTACCTCAGAGACATCCCTCTCAGTGATCTCAACAACATTATCTTAAAGTCAGTGTGGTTTCTTTATTGAGATCTTTCTTCCACATTCCATACCCATCCCTTTTACACCCAATTTAGCAAAAATTCTTTCCCTCTCCTCCTACAATCTCCATCCAGTTGGAAGGATAACCCTTTCAACAATCAAGATCAGTCTTCAAGTCTATAAAGAAGGTCCAAACATTCTTTTCTCTCTTATAATTAATTTATTTTCTTATTAGTTGTCTAATCCTTACTTTAGCATTTCATCTTTGTTAGTCGATACATATTAATAATCCCATTTTTTATTAGTAGTATTGAAAATAACATATTTTCTATACAAAAAACCCAAAAATAAGAAAAAGCGGGTTTGCTCATAAATTCCAAATGGGATTCCTCACCACATTTTCTTAAATTAAAACATCCTTTTTCTACATACACACATCTAAATAAAATCCCCGGTTGGAATTATGGGATTAACCCTACTCTCGTATTGCATGTGAACTACGTGGACTTTGATGCCTTTTTAAGATACATAGGCGTCTCGGGTTAAAACTAGAGACTCAATTTCTCATTGCATATTTTTATTCATATATTATTTCTACATATTATATTTATGTTTTGTTCAATATATACCGTCATCTTTCTATAAGTGATCGGTAACCTGACAAACGCACACATTATATTTTTTATTCTTATTATTTTAGGAACACTCCTACGGATGATCTTACTCTGCCTTTCTTCATTATGTGGGTTGAGAAATTCCATTCTCCATTTATATATACACGCGCATGTACTTCACAGAGTTTTCAAGGAGAATAATAACACATACCCATGAGAGATCGAAAGGGCGGGATGGGTGACTAACACCTTCCCATTTCGTGACTTAGCGCCCGAACCTTTAAACTATTCATTTCGCAAGCATCCATATGTTTTTGATGTCATTCTCTCGAGGTGAAAACATTTCTTTTTCCTATTTTGTGCAAAATAGGCCGGTGACACTATCTCTTTACATCATCCCACATCGATGACGATCGAAGCCCTCCTTAAAAGGGTACGAGACCTTCTCTCTCCCTCTAACTGCGCGCGTGAGTGTCGATACTCCTTGGGGATAAAGAAGTGGAGATAGACACACTTATTAAAAAAGTATTTTTTCAAAGATGAACGAGATTAACGAACCGTAGATTTCCTAAAATTACAACAAGCAAACCTATCCGTAGCCCATTATGAAGTCAAATTTACTGGGCTATCTAATTACGCTATTGAGTATATGGATATTGAGATAAAGAAATCCAATTATATTGAAAGAGGACTGCATCTGAGGATTAAGAATTCTATCGCTCCTTTACAAATTCGAGATTATTCTCAACTTCTCGACGTTATGGCAATTTTGGAACAAAATTCTTCCATCGTATTACGATGTTCTTCCCCTGTTACTAGAAATAATCATGTGATTAGGACTTTACCTTAATCTCGACCTCAACCCTATCCAAATTCAAGTGGAAAACCTTATTCCCAAATTCGCCATAACACTACCCATTCAGTAATTCGTTGTCATGAATGCCAAGAACTAGGACATATTTGACCACAATGTCCTAAATTAGGATATCTTCCAATCCATCATTAGTTAAATAATCCGTCAAGAAATCACAATTTTCGTCCTATCCAAAACCAATCTATGACAAATCCTGCAAAGAAAATTGTGCCAGTTCCTAGTCATGGAAATAATTGTGAGATATTACCTACACAGAACTCTAATGACGTGATATAACGTACAATATTTTTTCATAATGTTCCTACATGTATTTTATTTGATTCAGGTTCAACGCATTCCTTTATCAGTCTTAATCCGACAAATTATTACAATTACTACCTACATATTTAAACATTCCATTGGATATTGAATTACCAACTCGTGAAATTAATACACCGAAACAATGTTATAGAGATGCTAAAATTCAGGTTAGTTTAGGTACACTTTTTGTTGACTTGATAATCTCAGATATCTGCAGTTTCGATATTATTATCAGAATATATGTTTCATCAAGACATCATGCTTATATTGATTATCATGCCAAGAAAATTTATTTCTAAAATGAAGAAAATTGTTCCCTTTTATTTAGAGGATCTAGTCCGTCTGAACCATCAAGTTTTCAAATTTAAAATTCACCTTTAATTCTAAGAATTTTGGAACAATTTAAAGATATTTTCCCCAAAGAATTAACAAGATTACCCCCTTACCAAGAAATACAATTTAACACAAATCTTTATCCGAATAATCTTTGTCTTTTGATACCTCCGTATCGAATGGATCCTTTAAAACTTTGAGAACTCCGTACTCAACTCGATGATCTTCTTAAAAAAGGCTTTATTCTCTGAAGCTCATATCCTTGGGGGGATCTTGTATTATTTGTAAATAAACACGATGTAAGTTTTAGATTATGCATAGATTATTGTAAACTGAATGCTGTAGCTATTAAGAATAAGTATACTCTACCCTGAATTGGAGATCTATTTTATGAACTTCGAGGAGAAAAGGGTCTTTTATAAAATAGACTTACGATATAATTACCATCAATTGCAAGTAACAGAAGAAGATATTCCTAAAACTTCTTTTCGAACTCGTTATAGGAATTTCGAGTTTACATAATGTCTTTTGGATTAACCAATGCACCCGCAACTTTTATGGATCTTATGCATAGAATATTTAGAAATTTTCTTGACCAATTTATTATCGTTTTTATTGACGATATTCTTGTTTATTCCTAAAATATAGTAGAGCATGCCCAACATCTAGAAACAGTATTAGGCACCCTAAGAAACCACTGATTATATCCTAAGAAGAGTAAATGTGATTTTTCAATGAAAAAAATAAAATTTCTAGGACATGTGATCTCTGAAAATGGAATCCAAGTCGATTCAGCCAAAATTTTAGCCATTTTGGAATGAAAAAATCCTACCAATATTACGAAAATAAAGAGTTTTCTAGGATTAGATGGATAGTACCATAATTTTGTAGAAGTATTTTCTCGCATCTCTCTTTCCCTCTTAAACCTAATTAGAAGGAAGTGCTATTTGTACTCAAGCATTCCAAATTTTGAACGAAAAGTTTACAACTGCTCCTGTACTCACTGTTCCTTCTAGTAATGTAAGCTATGATGTATATACCGACGCCTCATTGCAAGAATTAGGATGTGTTTTTTATGCAAGATGAGAAATTTATAGAGTATGGGTCACGATAACTCAAAACTCATGAACATAATTACCCTGTCCATGATCTTGAGTTAGAAGCTATAGTTTTTGCTTAGAAAATTTGGCATTATTATCTTTTTGGTGAGAATTTTCAAATTTTTTCAAATTATTAGAGTTTAAAAAAACATCTTCACTCAAAAAGACTTAAATTGAAGACACCGATGCTGGATGGAATTCTTAGTAGCTGATGCTTTAAGTCCTAATCCAGTAGGAAGACTCCATACGTTTAATTCTTATGATATTGATGCTACCATAGAGTAGTATAATCTTTAATTAATACCCAATTTTAAAAAAAATTCCAACATCATTGCATATCCCGAATTGAGAGAAAAAATCTTTGTCCAATAGTTCCAAAATCCTTTTGAGAAATCCCTTTGGGACAAAAAGCATGACTTCTCCTATGATAAGGAAACATGAATACAATTTAGAAATAGATTATATGTACCTAATGACTTATTTCTTAACAAATAAGTATTGCAAGAAGCCCATCGTTCTATGTTTATGATTCACCTTGGAAGCTCCGCAATATATCACGCCCTAAAGAAGCAGTATTGGTTGACAAATATGAGAAGTGATATTAAAAATTTTGTAACGAAATGTCTTATTTGTCCACAAGTAAAGACAAAACAACAACATCTTGGCGAAGTCCTTTAACCCTTACCAATTCTTGAGTGGAAATGGGATTATGTTACCATGGATTTTGTCAGTGGACTACCTCGGACATCCTAAAGATATAATTCCATTTGGATAATAATAGATCGATTTACCAAATCTACTCATTTTTTGCAAGTTAAGACCAATGATTCGTTATAAAAACTTAATAAACTCCACATTTGAGAAATCTTTAAATTGAATGGAATTCCTTTATCCATCATGTCAGATAGAGATTCCCATTTTGTAGAGAAGTTTTGGCAAGAACTTCAAGCCACAATGGGTACTAAACTTTATTTAAGTACATCATTCCATCCACAAACGGTTGGACAATCATAATGTACAATCCAAACATTAGAAGATATGTTATGAGCTTTTACATTATATATGATCAACAATTGGAATGAAAATTTACCCCATTGTTGAGTTTTCTTATAACAGCAATTACCATTCAAGTATCAAAGGTGCCTCGTTTGAAGTTTTATATGGAAGACCTTGTAATTTACCCACATATTGGATAGAATTAGGATGTAGACAACAATTTTGTCTTGAGATAATCTTAGAAACCACTGAAAAGATATAACAAATTTGAGATAGATTGAAGATAGCCCAAGATCATAGAAAAGTTTTGTAGACCAGTGTCGAAATCGCTTAGAATTACAAGTTAACGACAAGGTATTTTTGAAGGTTTCTCCTCGAAAAGGAATTTTATGCTTTGGAAAGAAAGAGAAATTAGCCCCCTAATATATTGGACCTTTCACTATTTCTAATCGTATTGACCCTGTAGCTTACCAATTAGAATTACTAGTAGAATTATCCATTATTCAAAATGTATTTCATGTGTCCCATTTACGTCAGTATAATTCTGATCTCTCCTATAGAATTTTATGGCAAGAAAATTATGTTCAACCAAATCATGAATTTGAAGTACATACTATTCAAATTTTGGATTTCCAAGTAAAATGTCTCAAGAATAAGGAAGTCCACTTATTCAAAGTACTTTTAGAAAATCAAAACCATCAAGAAGCCACATGGGCACCAGAAAAGGTTATGAAAGACCAATATCATGGTTTCTTCCAAGGTAAATTCGAGGACAAGTTTTGTTTTAGATAGGTAGATTGTAATATCTATACTCGAATTAAGAAACCCTAATTCTCATTTAATCCCTCCCACAATATATAAACACAAACATATTCAAAATAAAGATGAAACTTCCCTACAAAACCTACAAAATAGCTAAATTAACTAAGTAGCCCTGAAGTTTTAATAACTATAAATTAGACCCTGAATATATTAAACTATCATAACTTGACTTATACTTAACTCATAGATCCCAAATTTATATCAAATTGACCCTTTAGATTTCAATTAACCAAAAATTATAATTTTACCCCCATAATATTTTAAAATTACAAATATGCCCCTGAAATTGACAAAAAATACACTTTTAAGGCTATATAAGTATATGCCTTATCAACCAAGGATTAAAATCCAATTATTTAACCTTTACACAAAAGCATGTGTCCACCTTATCCTTCCCGTAAGAATATAATACCAAAAATCACATGTTTGAACTATGCAAAAATGTGAGGTTCAAGTAAACATGCCTTAAGCCTTTCAAAACTTGGACAAAATCACCTCCCATTCAAACCAATCAGACCCCCTCCTCATACACTATAAAAATCCCATGAGATATGGCATTTGAATTTCATATTTTTAGTAGATTAAAAAACTTGGGTTATCTCTCAAAATAGGGAACCTGTTATTTTCTGCATTACATTCAGTTCTTTCAATTCTAAATGATTAATGTATTGTGAAAATCCTCCATTAAAGCTTGATCTTTAATGGTGAGCTTCGATATAATACTTAAAGCATAGGTTTGAATCTATGAACACAATCATTATACAATTAGGAACTCTATTGCAATGATCCAAACCCACGAATTTAAATAACAAGCTTCCATTGATCGAAAGTGTTTATGATTTAAAAAACTCAAAACTTTGAATTCTCCTCATATAAACCATCCCAAATCCTGAATACAAAACCAAAATCCCCCTTAACATAGCAAGAACCTAACCATGTTCATAAGAATCCCTTCCATACTCTAAAAATCTTTGAATGTTAAGTCAAAATTTCTGAAAAATACACGGTTATGGAACTCGAGATATACTGCACCTCAATCCATAAAACTCATATATTTGGATTCCTTATGAAATTTTAGGTTGAGCTTGTTTAGAAATCACAAGGAATAATTCAGAAATGAAAGAGATATCTCAGATAAAAGATTTAAAACCGTAAATTAAAAAATCGAGAGGTTAAAGATGAACTATTTGATTAGAAACATTGACCACACGGCTGAGGGCGTGTCTCCAATAAGAATTTTCTAGTTTTTTTTCAATATTTTAATTTTATTTTTCGGGTAAAAATGGTATAAGGTAAGCTGTGTTTTGCCAAGCCTAGCCAAAGTTATGAAAAAAGTGAGGTTTTAAGTATGCAATACTTTTCTTAAATTACAAATTGACCCCTCCTAATTTTTTTAAATTATGAATTATAACCCCAAACTTTCTATATGAGTACTTAAAATATTTTAAGTCAAAAAGTCTTTACACCAAAGTTCAAATTTAACCCCAAGTTCAAGATTTTAAAGTCCCAAGTTATTTATAATTAAACCCCTCAAACTTTAAAATACACAAATTTGATATAAATTGATCAGAACTAACCTCAATTCCAACAATACTGGTTCACCCAAACATTTGTATATAGATATTCAAGTACCGACTACTCCCGATATCCTATTTTGATCCATAAGCAGTTTAAAAACTACTGATCAAGTAGGTTATTTTACATCTTTAATAGTAAATTTTGTGAATTTTCTTAATTGCTATTGATATCATTTAATGATAGAAGAATTTGAATCTAAATATGCATAGAAATTACTATACCCATATGTTACTATATCATTGATTGTTTTAACCAGTTATCCTTGCACTTTTGTGCATTATTATTTCTTATAAAAGCATTAGTAATAAATTCGGAGTAGATTGCCGTGTTATCCCATGAGATTTTTCTACTTGGCCTATTGTCTCAGATGATTGAGATCCCTAATTTTAGCTACATACGTATGTGTACCACTTTAATATTGTGCCTAGCTAGTTATTATCCAAAGGTTTTGAATTACTTATCATTTTGTTTTACTGGTGGTTTATTTAAATTCTATATCCTTAGTGAACTCATAAGTATGGGATTATCTGTTCAAATTCCTTGACTTTGTTTAATCTTATTATGAGACACATTTACGTTTAACAAACACTCAATTCTATATACACTCCACCTCTCATCTATACAAATATTTGTTATAAAATTGGTAAAACCTGTTTAACATATTTGTGCTAATTTCTTTTCCTCTAGATAGCCCAGGAGAAATAGGATACTATATCTTCCCATTTTGAGACACACACGAGTCACCTTTTTATGTATGTGACTATTTAGGAAGAGACCAGAGGGGAGAAAGGAGTGACACTTTTCTATTTTTCACCTTATAGTTCGAGTTGACAGTAAGATCTAATTCACCCCTGTAGTGTTAATACACTATGTGTACAATTTTAATAATGAATAAAGTTATGTTTTTCGCCTAATTCATTTCTTTATATATACTCTTTTGTACATTCATACCAAAAAGCAGAGTGTGACATGACACTAGTTGTGTTAATGCATCTACTAATTGAGTGGCCTCACTCGCCACAAGTGTGATAATTTCTTTTTAATAAACCTATTGAAACAAGGATTCTATTGGTTGCCCTATTGACCCTGTCTCTATGGTCATTTATGTTAAAACTAGCCTAGTCAGCCCAAATCTCATTGACCATTACCCCACTCATCATACTGTCTTTGGCTCTATTGGTCCAAAATAACTTTAATTGTCTGCCCTCAGAACCTTGTAGAGTTTATTCCCTTGACATGGTTCCTTTTACAGGTGATGTTATTTTCTAACTCGGGATGCTACACCATTACTAGCCCTTTATGAATTAATCCAATCGTAACCTTTTAAATCTTAGAAACAATATCCTTTGGAATTTGTAGTGATTCTGCTGATGTAGAAAGACAGCTTCCACCACCCAGGCACAAGTGATGAAAGTCGATCACCTAATAACACTAACCAAATATTTATGCAAGTCTTTACTAATTTACCATATTTTCTCAAATGGTTGCAGGTATTTTAAAAGTCTTTCTTTGTTTTTGTATCAACTCTCCTGGTGCTGGAAGAGAAAGATGGTTAGATTCCCACCATACCAGCTACCCAACGATTTCTTTGATGAGGTCTCGTAACTCTACTCCTCAGATTATTATGGATGGTGAGTGCTCAAACCATGCACTAAACACATACTAAATGTATCACATTCAATGGTCCTCGATCCTGATCAAAATCGATGTCATTCATGGGACTTCTCATAAAGGAAATCAAAATAAGGAACCCTCCCAATATATTTTGGTCAATTCAAATCATTTTCATATCACCATAGAGTGCAAATACCTAAGCGATTGTCGTTATGCAAAGTAAAAATCCTAAGAGACAAGACTCTACACTAATCAAATAATGAAATGAGAAAAAATGATGGATGCACTCAAGATCCCTAGGACACTAGAACCTGAATTGCTCTGATACCATCTATGACACCCCCCAAAAAATTAAACTAGATTGATTAGGTATAAAATAAATAAAATAGGATTCTAGAATTCTAATCATGCGATAATGTACTAATATATGTAAACTAAATAATTAGATACAACCAAAACTAAAAGCCAATATAAATCTCTAATACAATAATCATCCACGGTAATAAAATTGAACATCGGAAGTATAACTGTATCGACATAATATGACACCCCGCTTATAAAAATAAAGGGTGGCCAACCCTCTACTCAAATAAAAAAGGAATCTCAGCTGGCTCATTCTTAGTATCAATGTTGAATAATTAAATTAATTACTAATACCCTATTAAGCTGGGTGTTAACTTTTTAAACTTAATTAAATTACCGTAAATAATTTTTTCTTCATAATCATTCCAAATAAATAATTACATATTCAATCACAAGTAAAATCAAAATTCGTGAATAAATATAAAAATCCAAATTACCGATTAAACCATCGGTATAAGTCTAATACAAATATCCATCGCTAGTAAACTAGATAAAACTAAATAAAACTCCGACAATGGGTGACATGCTCGAATGACAACTGAGTAAATCCTACATATAATCTCAAGATAGATGTGACTAGTCAAATCCCTGTAAGCATCCACAGCTGTTGAAGCTCCATTAATCTAGGAAGAATAATCGTGCCCGATGTCCCTGTTGATGGACACCTAAAAGTTTTGAAAATATTTTTATACGGGTGAGAGTCCAAAATCTTTTAAATATATTTTTCAAATGACTAAAATGCAATAATAAATATGTGATGTAATCTTTCATATTTAAACTGAGAGATACCCCTCACCCCTCAACTATAGAGTTCACCTAACGCGTGTATCTTAACCAACCTAGTTATGCTACCCAACTTAACTAGTCATGACCCAAGTCTCACATGCTAATTTGTGTCCCGTGTTTACATTATTTTACTTTAAACTTTTCGCTTATCTTTCACATCCACTGTATACTTATAATTTGCCAATTCATTTCATATAACTCTACTCTAGCTGTTAATTCACGACTTAGTGTTATATACCCATATATATATATATATATATATATATATATATATATATATATATATCTTCAAACTTATATACATATTTTCATAATACATTAGGTATGCATACATATATATCGCTTGCTATATACATATAAACGCATCATTCCGAGCATTACCTCATGAATGCAACTCTAGGATGCTATTAAGCTCCAGGAATATATACCTCATCCTAGACAGAGGGTCAAAATTATGCTACCAAACCCAAAGCGTAAACATAAAATCGTAGGTGATCATAGTCATACATACATGGGTTAAAACCATACTACATTACCCCACTGGACTCAAAACTCACATAGGATGGTCGTGTAAGAAACCTATGACTTGGGGAATCAATCATACAACTACTGGTCAACACTAAGGTAGACTGCCTACTACACACAACCTCTACCGATAATATTCCCTTAGAGTAGGCATGTTTCATATATAATAAACAGATATATAATCACACACACACACACACACGCAAAATCGACAATCGTGCCTATATCACTCGTACCACTAGCCCATAATGAGTCTAATAGTGACTCCTAAATATATAAGTAATCCTTTACTTAATTGATAATATTTAATTCTAATACTAAGCAACTCCCATTAAGCTCGTATCCCAATTCTAGTTGAATTTACCACCCAATTCCATTAATTAATTTTTGAGTGTTGTTCATCCTAAATACCCATAATCTCATACTCAACCCAGGGCAATATAATTTCCCACATAATTTCCAGAATTATTGATATTTATATACAGATTCTATATGTCCACTAAACCCCAAACGGTTCCAATATTAATTTAAACAAACCACAAAAGATTCGAATAATTCGTCTCCGAAGCCCGAATGGATTCGCCTGCCGAATTGATTAACCCTTAAAGGCCGAATCGATTCGATTCTGAGTAGAGGCCCTGTTCATAAATCCAATACGAGATTTTATCATTTCTCATCAATCAATTCAATATGTATCACAAATTTAACCCAAGTCTTTCAACTCATATCAACTCCAAATATAATTTTACTCATTTTTTCATATTTAAATTCATCGAAACATAATCAAATTCATTATATTCAATACTTTAATAATGAATTGCTTGATTTCTCAGTCTAATCAAAGAATTCACTAATCCTTAATATTTTTCATTCAAGATTATATCTTTCTATTGGGATTGAAACTCAGAATTCATATGGAATAATTATCAATTCAAATTCTATGAAATCATTCCCCAAATCCTATTTTATCATGTAAATGCCAACCAAAATTTATATTTAATTTCACCAACCATGGTATGAATTGAAATAAATGCATAAAATATTAAGAAAGTTTAACAACTAGCCTTACAATTATGGTAGAATCTGAATCCTTTGTTGTGTGATGATTCTAACCTAAGAATTGTTCCTAAAATCCTTCTTGAATAGCCTTTCTTGATCTCCCTTTAATTTTCCCTTCTCCTTTATTTCCTCTCTCACTTTTAGACCTTCGAAATGATAGTGTGTCTGCCCCCTATCATTTCCCATCTCTTCTTATAATTACAAACCCGAAAGTAGGTTATCACACAAGTGAAAAATGACTCGTATATCCCTATGCGGGTCTCGACTAGTTTAAAAAGCCCTTGGAACCCAATTACTACCCCCGAATACTAAATTATGACTATACCAACCCTTTTCGGGTCACCCGTGCACTCGAGATCATCATTCGAGTCATCCATCATCAATTTTCCCATCTCAACGTAACACAACTCCACACACATGTCACAGTTAAGATTCCATCAAATTTTGTCACTTTTACCCACTTACGATGTAATACCATTTGATATTATCACACTAGTAAATATATATTTATATAAGTATTAATCCTCTTCTCACTCACTAATATTTATTTAAATTCTTATTAGTTCTCAATTTATTTAAATTACATGCATAAGTGTAGTTTAAATGATAAAATATAATTACTCAAAATTATGAGGTGCTACATACTCCCCCCTCATAAAGGAATTTCATCCCCAAAATTTGGACATACCTGGCATAAAGAGCTGGGGATATTTCTCTTGCACATCATCATCCCTTTTCCATGTCGACTCGTTGGTATTGTGACACCCACACTGAACATGAACAAGGGGCACAACCTTAGACCTCATCTTACACTCACTACGATCAAGTATAGTAACTGGTCTCTCCTCATCTGAGATGTCGTGATGCAAATTGATCTCCTCCAGTGGAGTGTTCAAATAAGACATATCACTCCTCTGATATTTCTTTAATGATGACACATGAAACACGTGAATTCGCTGTAGATGATCTGGTATGGCAATCCTATGAAACCAACCCTATGATCTTAATAATAAAGAAAGGCCCCACATTCCTCGCTGCGAGATTCCCCTTCTTCTCAAATCTCAAAACTCTTTTCATAGGATACCCACAAAAAGACCTGGTCACCCACATCTAGATCTATATGCCTCCTATCTGCATCTTTGTTACTCTTCTACCTATCCTAAGCAATCTGTATGTGACCCCGAATGAGCTTGATCTTGCCAAAACATTCCTCGATTATCTCAGATCTAAGAAGCTTATTATCCCCCACCTTAAACCAACAAGCGAGCGAACAATAAGGTCAACCATATAATGCCTCAAAAAGTGCCATGCTCATTGTGAACTGGTAAAAAATATTATTTTGGAACTCTACCAATGAAAGATACTGCTCCCTGAAAAGAGTTATGCAGCGTGTGCAATACCGTTTTGAATACACTTGCAAATTCCCAATTATAAATTTATTAATTATAGTAAATTTTAAACCAAATTAAATAAGCCCTTAAACAAGGAACTACGTGTGTGTGTGTCAAACCATCATAAACACAAATATGCTTAATAATAGATTTTAAGTAAAATCCCCGAAGGGCCAAACCTTTCATTTTACTATGAATTAAATCACAATTTACAATCACAATGAAATCTTCCATAAGTTTACCTCATCAAACCTACATAGAAACGCAACCTAGAGTTAGTAATGGATCCCTTGCAATAAACCCATACGAACCGCAGTTTAATCTCCAGCAAAGGAACACCCTTAAGTAATCCTCAATGATGCGCAGTCAACAGCCCAGTACCATAAAAGGCACCTAAATCAACAACATGAAATTCCAGAAAAATATGTCTTAGGTTACACAAAATAACTCACATAAAATTAATTAGGATTGTGAATTAAAAACCACTTTTGGACCCTTAAACCATTGGAGAAGAACACATACGATACTGCATAGTAGTTATCGAAACATTTTTTTTTATAGAAATAGTATTCTCCACGATTGAAAACAAAATCTGAAGCCCCTTTATATAGAAAACATTGAGGTGGTGGCGTCGCTGATAAAAACACAACGTCGTTCGAACGAGAGAGATGTCTCTTGAACTAAAGCTGGTATCGCTCGAACGAGACCCGTTTTGTTCTAACGAAATTGTGATCTGGCTTGAGCGATAGGAGCATCATTCCCAAGGTACACCATCAAACTTAGAAAAATTCTTCAAAACTTTTCCAACACAAACCTAATTGTACGAAACAATTTATAAATCCTTTTTATAAAAAACATTTATAAAAACATTTTTATATTTAGAAAAACTTTTCTAATATCTTATAAAAATATTTTAACACTTTTAGTATGAAATGGAAATGGAACTTAAACATATTTTTATCGAAATCATCTCGTTGGGCTTGAATGATGAAGTCCTCTTGGTATTCGGATCCATCGTGTTGTAGCTTTAAACTGGACCTTTTCTTCAATGACTTGTAGCGGTATATGACATACATAATTATAAAAAGGACTTACAAATTATATGATTAACCTGTTCAGTCTCCCCATCAGTCTGTGGATGATAAGTCATACTCAATCGTAACTCAGTCCCCATCAGCTCCTGAAAACTCTATAAAAAATGGGACACAAAGATCTAATCCTGCTCAGACGCAATATTAATCAGTACCTTATGTATCCTCACTATGTCGACTATAAAGAGATGGGCGTACTATCTAATCGTATAGTCCATCCAAACTGCTAAAAAGAGAGCCACCTTCGTCAAGCGATCCACGATGACCCATATGGAATCGTGAAACCTCTATGATGTCGGTAGCTCCATGATAAAGTCCGTAGATATAGTCTCCCACTTCCATATAGGAAACTTAAATGTATCCAACATCTCGATTGTCCTCTAGTGGTCTACCTTCACTAACTAACATGTGGCACACTTCGAAAGAAACTCAGATATGTCTCTTTTTATACCTGCTCACCAATATTGTATGTGCATATCCTAATACATCTTATCCTTGCTGAGATGTACCATAAATATATACCCGTGGGACTCTGCCATAATATCATGCCTCAATTCCTCATCCACCGGGACTATAAGTCTCTCATTGAAGGGTAAGGCTCCATCAGAACTTATCGAGTATGACTCTGCCCCCTCTACCAATAACTGCCATACGCTATCCTGGTAAAACTAGTTTATGGCCCGCACTTTCATAACCCGCATAATATTCTAGGGTGTGATAGTCAACACAAACATTAATGCTCTGGAAACTGCATCCTCCTGGATAAGCTCACTCCATTTATCTTTCTAGACTGCCGTTAACTCCCTCATAGGTCATCGGCTCAATGCGTCTGCCATCACATTAGCTTTGTCTTGGTGGTACTAAATGTTAAACTGTAGTCTTTCATGAACTCCAACCATCTACGCTATCGCATATTGAGATCCTTCTGAGTGAACTGATATTACAATGACTTATGATCTGTAAACGGATTAAATTTCTCCCCCACGAGATTGTGACTCCAAATCCTCAAGGAAAAAAAACTGCATCTATCTCTATATCGTGCATGGGATAATTACTCTCTTGAGGCTTAAGCATGCGAGAAATATATGCTATATCCCCTTCCTCCTCCTATAGAACACTCCCATATCCCAATAAGGATGCATCGGTATATACAAGGTATTCCACTGCTCCCCTAGGTAGTGCAAGCATAGGTACTGAAGTTAACTTGTCCTTTAGCTCATCAAAAGCTAATTGACAATAATCATCCCACACAAGCATCACTCCCTTGCAATTCATATTTGTTAACAGACCCGCAATCTTCAAAATACCCTTAATAAACTGATGATAATATCCAACCAACCCCAAGAAATTATGGATCTTTATCGTGTTGTGGGTTGTCCCCACTCCCACACTGCTGTAATTTTACTTGGGTTCACTGAAATGCCTCTATTAGACACAATATGACCCAATAACTGCTCCTCAAGAAACCATAACCCACACTTTGTGAACTTGGTGTACTGTTGATGGTCCCATAACGTCTGTAAAATCGTACGCAAATGCTATGCATGCTCGCCTTCGATCTGTAAAAGTGAAATAATGTATACATTTGAAAAATGTTAAAATACATTAACATAGACTAAAAAATACTGGCCAACATATGATATCATAGCGAACAGTGTGGATCCCATTAAATTACGCCATTATTTGATCGATTCTGCCTTGAGGGACAAATTGATTCAATTATGGGCAGAGGCCCTGTTTTATGTATCCAATTTCTTTTATTATCAATCAATTCACTATGTATCACAAATTTGATCTAAGTATTTTAATTACTACCAATTCCAAATATGTAACTACTCATTTTTTATATTTCAATTCATGTAAACATAATCAAATTCATAGGATTCAATACTCTAATCAAGAATTGCACAATTTCTCAATTTAATCATAAGAATTCACTAACCCTCAATCTTTTTCATGCAAGATAATATCTTTCTTTTTGGATCGAAACTCAGAATTCATAGGAATATAAAGAGTGGACATGAAGAAGACCTCAAGATTGGGAATTAGAGGTGGCTGAAGCATTTTCCTCTCGTTTGATATGGCACTGGTCCAGTCAAAAAGGGATGGTCTAATCTGGGCTAGAGGCAAGGATGGATGGTTAACAATTATTATAATATTTTGAGAGAGTTAGGGAGTGATCCATATTTTAGGAGGAGAGTGTGGAGAATAAAAGCACATACTGGAGTTAGTTTCTTTATGTGGATTGCGGCTAGATAGGCCATATTGATGTTAGAGGATATGAAAAGTAAGGGAAGTGGATTGGTTTGTCAGTGTTGGCTGTGCAAGGACACTGAGGAAATAACTAGTCATTTTCTTTTACAATACTGGGTGATGAAGGGCCTTTGGAACTCATTTCTATTTATTTGACAAATTTAATGGGTGATGCCCGCGACAATGAATGACTTGTTAGCAGCATGTCAGATTTCAAAGGGGTGAAAGGGGGAAAGGGGCGTTTGACAGATGGTCCCTCATTGCATTTTTTGGACAATGTGTCTAGAGAGAAATATAAGGTGTTTGAAGGGAAGGAGCTAGCTCCAATAAGACTGCATTACTCATTTTTGAGTTCGTTGCTCATATGGAAAAAGTAGGATCCAATACAATCTCTTCCTTTAATTTTGGACTTTATGGAAGAATTAGATAGAAGAGTAGTTTTTATTTTCATTAAGGGTTTGATTGTCTTTGCCGATACATTTTGTTCTCCAAGTATACATCCTCTATATAGATTTCCACCATTAAAGGCGGTTTTTTAAATGAAATATTTACTTATAAAAAAGAAGGCTCGACACCTACATCCTATACAAGAAATACTATGAAGAACAAAATGGAATTAGGGGTGAGGATGCACTAGTGGTCTATGTCCTAAAAATAGAATTCAATAATAACGTTGACAACAAGTTTGTGAAGAGTAAGACTATAACTGAGATTGAACTAAAATATTATTTTTAAGTTATCTCAACCAAAACAATCCTATATATCACATGAATCTAATTTCTAAACCCAATTGAAGCCCATGATGATATATTATTCATCTCAACTCAATGTAAGTAAAGGTTCTATGATAATCTCTTTTTATACATCTTAAGTACATGAACATATAGTGAAACACGATCTCTACATCTAGAATCACATAATTAAGATCTCGTCTACGTATATACAAAGGGCTACTCTTGATCCTTATATGACGAAGTCTAATCCTCGTCCCCTACGGGGATCCCACACGCATACTAGGTATAGTTAGCGGGTGTCCAATACAAATAACCTCAAATCATAAATAAGGGACAATCACTACACCTTCACACCAATCATATGGCAACATGTCCCAAGAGATATGAAAGGATCCTATGTTAATACCCTTAGAATACAATGGGTATTTTTAGCATATAGTGTCCAAGGTAACGAATCAAGTAGGGTAGTGAAAAAGTGTAGTGAAAACTGTAGTAAATAGTGAAAAAACTGTAGTGAAAAAGTGTAGTAAATAGTCCAATACAAAACATCCAACACCTGAATAAATAAATCTGAAAACTGTAGTGAAAACGTCTGGGTGACAAGCCTGAAGTAAAACTGAAACTGATAAATGATTCCTACTCTAGGAAGGAATGAATAATGCATCTAAACCATTTGAGTCTTAATGTAGTGTTGTCTCAATTCTGACAAAAACATTTGAGTCATAGGATGGGGTTCTTGTGTATCCACCCAAGCCTATGACGTGTTAGTTGAAGACGTAGTGACCAAGATTACAAAGCTTCATCATATGCCATGTTTAGTGTGCCTCGTTTCTACGTCAACAACATTGTTCCAATGCTCCTAAGGTATGAATGCATTTTATATATATACAGGAGCTTGGAAATTTATTGGGTGTGTTTTATAATTTTTATAAAATAGTTTTAATGACTTTGTTTTACTCAAAAAATATTTTTTAGAACTTTTCATAAAATGTTTTGGACTTAAAATGAATATTTTAATTTTTTCTGACACATCGTTCGATGGCATTGGAATCTCGTTCGAATGAGATTACCATGTCGTTCGAACGAACTGGCATCTCGTTCGAACGAGATTGCTAGGTCGTTCGGACGAGACTTCTAACGATATTCCTTTTTCACATCTGGAACATCGTTTGTTGAGTTGTTTGAACGAGAATGTCGTTCGAACGAAAAGTCATTCGAACGAAAAGTCATTCGAATGAGATTTGGTGGGAACGGATATTTTGGCAGTTTTAGACGGTTTTCCCACGTTTCCCACTTCTTTTCCTCACTATCTTTTGACAAAATTACTTAGTGTGGGAACCAAATCTTTTGAACTAACTTTTTCACATTCCTCCATCTCCTAGAGAGAGTTTTAGAGAGTTTCAATTCCAATTGAAAAAGTTCAAGTTTGAGTGTTTGTCTTTTAAGAAAAATCCTTAAACACTTTTGTTTGCACCCAATTGTTTTGTTTATCCAAGTTCCTTAATTTATATACTTTTCTTGGAGTTTTCGCACCAATTTTATCTCTACCGTTTGAAGAGTGTTTGGGTTTACTTGTAAATCCCATGAGGAAGAAGACTTGTTAGTTGCTGCGGCATTCTCATACGGTAAAAGGCATCGTGTGTGGTTGATGGGTTCCTAAAAGTCCGATCGGTAGATTTCGAGACCGCGGTGGACCTCCGTGGTTATTTTCTAGGCAGAGGTGTGTATAAAAAAGAACGCCGGGGCTTGGACGGAGTCAAGTTGAGTGTTGTAAGTCTTACTATCTTGTACTTATAAAACTGGACTTAGTAGATTTGAGGCTAGGGTCGTCTGAGGTTTTTTCCCGTTGTGGATTTTTCCTAGTACATCGCGGCGTAGTGGTTATTTGTTTATTTTATCTTTCGCAAAACTCACATTAGATGCATGCTTAGGTAAAAAGATAAAATTGGTGTAAATCACTACTCATACTTAAGTTGGTGCTAAAATTAATTTGGGTAATGTTTAATTAATTTTGTTCAAGTCATTAATTTTATTGGATAAAGTTTGGTTTGGCCTAATTTGTAAAATTGAATTAATTATTTTGTTAGGCAAATTTCTAGGACATAGATTGAATTAATTTGGTTTAAGTGAAAATTAATTTGTTGTTTAATTTAATGTCACTTTGAGTTTGCTTAATTTTAATTTTAAAGAAATTGAAATTTGGTTTATGTAATTGTTTAATTGAACCATCTCTATTCCGCATCTAAAAGGAAATTACTTTTGGTAAAATCTAAAATTTGTGGGTCATCATTCCCAACAAAAACTCCTTCTAGCATCTAGATGTGCCGCAGCTCTGTATCCCTGGTATAGAATATCAAGTCTGGCGTCCCTATGGCTGGACACCTAAAAGGTTTGGAAAATAATTTTATAGCAAGGGTTAGAACCCAAAATATTTTAAAAATATTTGGCAAGTGAATTAACTGCAGTAATAAAAATTATGTGAATTAGCTTCATATTTAAGTTAGTGTCTCACTCCCTTGAGGACATACTCCCCCCTCCATTAATGTGCACAACTAACGGTTACTTTAACCCCACCTAGTTGTACTACCCAGTCCAAATAGTGCTGGTATAATCTCCCCTTGCTATTCTACTCTAAATCGAGTATTATTATTAATGGGTTTTAAGTTATCTCACAAATTAACTTAATTAATTCCTTTTAATTAATATCATATAACCGTGACACAAGTTATATAAAATAAATACACCACACACTGTATTATTTACCGCATATAATATTTACTACCATTATATACGTACCTTTACTAAGAACATCCACACATATATCATATGTATATCCATCCCTCCGAGTATACCTCGTTGGATGATTTCCTCTAAAGTGCTATCTCACTAGGTGTGCTCACATAACCTAGTTACCCAAGTTGGAATCGCTCACCAACCTGGCCCAAAATATAAACGTATTGGAGGCAGTCATATTCCTTCCCTGAAAGTGAGATAAGCCCCTCACCCATATACCAGACACTATGACCTGAGGATATACTCACCCTACTCCTCAAGCTAGGGAATTCACCCACAACGCGAAACCTACCTTTATAGCACTAGATTATATAACTTAAATAAATATTTAGTCCCTGATATTTAATAGCACACACAAAGTACACACACACATATATATATATACACCATCACCACACCCTATATATATAATATAAATCTCGACTTTACCATGTACTAAAACTCAGAACACTAGCATGTATATTCCCGAGTCTATGGTCCGACTCAAATTAATTAATTTTCTCTTTAATTAATTTATTACTTTCCCGAGTCTACAGCCCGACTCTAATTTTATTAATTAGCACGTCAATTAATTTAATACTTGGTGTCGCCCAACCATTATACCCGGACTCGCTCACTTGGCCCGTATCGTCGTTAATACCCGATTCTATATTTCTCTCCTTAATTAATAAATTACACCTAAATTCCTTTAATAATGTAGTGCCACTCAACTATCATACCTGAACATTTTTCCTCGGTCCAACAATCAATACCTACGAATTATTTCCTGAAATTTATTCATCTCATGATATACAATTATCACCCTCCTAAACCCAAGTATATTCCCTTATAATTTCTAAGGAATATGTGGTACATATACATTTATTACTAAAGAAGAAGTAGGGCAAAAATCTTAAATTAATTTCCCATTATATATTAAACAAGTCGATCTGCAAAAAATCTGGGACCATCGATCGATCGATCCCCTAGGTCGATTGATTGATCAAACATGTCCCTTTCTTCTCCGCTGTTCTATTAAGCCATTAACAAACCCTCAAGATTTTATTTTCATTCCAAACCTTTAGCCAATGACAAACAACATTACCTCCACATAAGACAAGGGACATCCTAGAGACCTTAATTTATCATCAAATTTATATATAACCGTGGGTATATCCGATTTGGGTTTTTCACCCGGGTCTCATTTTTACCGAATTCGACCGCATCATTCTCAGTCAATTTAATCAGTAATACATACTGTAATCCACCCTATAATTCAATCTTAACAGTACCAAATCATAACTTAACATCCTTTGAGTAATTAAATCTATCCATTACTCTACATTCAGAAAAACCCAATTTTAATTATGGTTACACACCCAAAATGAATTTTCATATACACATACTATAATGTGAATTGGTTATCACCTATTTTCAGAATCACGACAGTTAACCACTTGCCTGAAATTGTTCCTAGAGTCTGATCCGTTGGTGTAGAGAAAGTGTTGATGAAGAACACCCCAATTAGTCCCTTAATTTGACTCCAAAAGATCCCCAATTGGATCTTGAATAGCTTCCGCTGTTTCTCTCTCAAACCCTAGGTTTAGAATTTTCTAACTATCGTTCAACTAGTCCCTCAATTAGATTTAAAATCCGTAATCCCGTTTTTGGCCACATGGGCCTAATTAAAATGTCCCAAATCACCTTGTGTGGGCCCGACTATGCCCAAAAATTCCCCGAGACCTGATTACTACCCTCGGGTACTCTTTTTCGACTATCTTGACCCATCCGGACTCAACCACACACTCAAAATTATCATTCGAAATACTTTATAACATTATCCAATTTTGACCTCAAAATGCGACACACGAAATTTCGAACAATTAAACTTAAAGTCGCCAAATATAAATAATTCTTCCCACTCAAATAAATTCTCCAAATTATAAATTTAATTTTGTCCAATTTAAATCTCATAAATTTAAGTTTATCCAATTTAAATATTTTTATATCTCCCAAAAATAATTAAATATTAAATCCTCAAAATTACGGGGTGTTACACATAATACATAAGAGTAGTAGACCTAAGAACACATAGGTTACCAAGTCTTCAATCAGATTTATTAAGTTAATTTATCTATTTTAATTAAGAACTAAAATCTCCAAACAATTGCCAAGTTTTGAAATCCATAAAAAAAATCCCCAACCCAACTTTATCCAGACCTAGAGGGTCGATCGATCGATAGGCTTGCCGTGTGCGCAGATCATTCTTTTCCCTTATCTGATTCAACCCTAAAAACCTCCATTAAAGTCATTCTAAGCTCCGAATTCAGATTGAAACCAAATAAATTCATATATTACGTAAACATCAATTAATATATAATTGATCCTCAAAATAATATTTAATTATAATTTTGTTCTGATTCCAATGAATAACTATACTATAACATAAAAATAATTATATTCTTAGGCTAGATAAACTTTCCTTAGTCTTAAGTAGAATGAATCGCAAGCTCTTAGCCTCCAATTCCTTTTTTCTCCAAGTTGCCTCGTCTCTCTAACCTTAGGGTTTCTCTCTGAACTTGTTTATGTGATTATAGATTAGCCTCCAATTCCTTTTTTCTCTCTGAATTTGTTTTGGGTGAGGTGTAAAAATGTAGAGAGATTAGAGTCGCCAGTCTATTTTACTCAAAATAGACAAAAGAAAGGGAGCCATACCGAAGGACAGTATCGAAAGACATACTGATGCATACGGAACCAAAATGATTCGAAAAGGGTCCGGAGGCTAAGTTACGAAATGGGAAGGTCTTAGGCACCCATTCCGCCCTTTCGGTCTCTAATGGATTTTTGTTATTTTTCTTTTTTTTCCCCATGATATGTGTGCATGTGTATATATAGTGGAGATAGGAATCCTCGGCTTGTATCAGGGAAGAGATAAAGCGAGTTATCCGTAGGAAGGTATACAAATTATATTAGAAAATAGGATTTACGTGATTATCCTTACGTTGACCGTTATGATGGAACGATAATGCATGCGGAATAATACACCACTAAGAACAAATATATGTACATATATAATATAAGAGAACGAAGTTTAGAGAAAATAAAAAATGAGAGAAAAAGTAAAAATAGGACTCGAGTCTCGGGTTTTACCCCGAGACGCCTACGTTGCCTATAGAGGCATCAAAGTCCACGTAGTTCTCATGCAAAACGAGGGGTGGGGTTTATCCCATAAATCCAACCAAGGGATTCTCTTATTTGTGTGCGTGTGTGTGTGTAGAAAAAGTGTTTTAGTTGTGAGAAAAGTGTAAGAAAATTGTGAGAATTCACGTTTGGAATTTATGAGCAAACCCAATTTTTCTTATTTTTTGGGTTTTTATTTATATGAAAATAAGAGATGTGCAATAATACTAAATAAAAAGTATATTAGGATGTGTGAGATGAGATAATGAAAGTGCTAAGTAATAAAACAAGTTATTGGGAATTTATAAGAATTTAAGGATATAATTGAGAAAATTGGACCTTCTTGAAGATCTTGAGCATGATCTTGAATGTTGGAGGGCAACCCTTAGACTTGGATGATAATGGAGGGTAGTGAATTCACCAATTTTGATGAAAAGGATGATGAAAAGTGAAGTTTAAAAAGGTATTTGGGTATGGAAATCACGCTGACTTCGAGAGAGGTTTTTTGGATTTGCTGAGAGTTATATGTATTAGATCTGGGCTCCCCTTGCAAGTGAGGTTAGGCCTACTTTTTATAGGCCCAGGGCTTTGCCGATCGACATAGACCTGTTCCTGCCAATCGGCACGTGCGTTTAGGCACACTCGGACCTGCCGCTTGGTATGGTCTTTCTGGCCTTTTCGGAAAATTGACCGCAGAACGCAAACTGTTGATCAGAATCACACACGAGGTAGACCGTTATAAAGGTAATTTAGAAACATTCAAAAGTCCTTTGGACTTATCTCAGGTTCGGGAGTTGATTTTGGGTTAAATATGGCTCGGAAGCATTCGTCAATCCATTTGACGAGGAATCGTCGGACGAAAATGGATCGTTCGTCCGCATGGTACATCAGAATCGCACACGGGGCAGACCGTTAGAAAGGTTAGGAGATGCACTTTAAAATTCCAAAGAGTTTGATCCAGTTCGGGGAGTTGATTTTAGTCAACCGGGCCTTGGAAGCATTCAGTGAACTTTCAGAGTAAAATAGATCGTTCGCCCATATCGTAAGTCAAAATCGCGCACGAGATAGACCATTGGAAAACGGTTTCAATGAACTTCGAAGATTCAGGCAGTCTTGATCGATTTAAAGAGTTTAATTAGGTCAAACGGATCCCGGGAGCGCCCGGTGGCCTCCTGATTGAGTTTTTGGGGAAAATAGGTCGTTCGTCTGCATGGTAAGTCAGAATCATGCACGAGATGGACCATTAGAAAGAGGTTTCAGTGCCCTTTAAAGATTCATTCAGTCTTGGTCGAGTTGAAGACTTTGACTTTTGGTCAAACGGAGCCTGGGAGTGCCCAATGGATTCTAAGTCAGTGCTCAGGGTATGACTTGGGTTTTTAGTGATGAAGGGAGGTGCTACGGACCTAAGGAGAGTTTGGGGGGTAACAGAATGGGGTGTATATAGAGCCCCTCAATAGGTGTGTTTGGAATAAATGATAGTTGTCTGATAGACACCGCATGATGCTTTTGAGGGAGGATGACCAATTTAGAGGGTTGAGGCTAATTTTGAGCACTGAGGGAGCGAGGATGACCAATTTAGGGGGTCGAGGTCGATTCTGAGGACCTACAGAGTGTGCTGGGGATAACTAATTCTATGGGTAGAATCCAATTTTGCGGGCTTAAGTATGAGATGACCAATTCTGCGGGTCAAAGCTAATTTTAAGGGCTTAAGGTGGGATGACCAATTCGACGAGTTAAAGCCAATTCCGTGGGTCGAAGCTAATTTTGAGGGCTTAAGGTGAAGATCCAAGATCGAGGTCAATTCTGACCTAAGAAGGGTGACGACCGAGGATCGAGATCAATTCTGACCTAATTAAGGTGATGATCCAAGACCGAGGTCAATTCTGACCTAAGATAGGTGATGACCGAGGACCGAGGTCAATTCTGACCTAACTAAGGTGATGATCCAAGATCGAGGTTAATTCTGACTTAAGAGAGGTGATAACTGAGGACCGAGATCAATTCTGACCTAACTAAGGTGACGATCTAAGACCAAAGTCAATTCTGACCTAAGAGAGGTGACGACCGAGGACCGAGGTCAATTCTGACCTAACTAAGGTGAAGATCCAAGACTAAGGTCCATTCTAACCTATATTTCCTTTAGGACAATCAGGGATTCTGCTGGGGGTAAAGGTTAGACTTTGAATTTCGCTGGGGAATAACGAATGAGCTGGGGAAAATGTAGAGTCCCCCGGAGTTCCGCTGGGGAAATCCTTGTGATTTTGGGGATTTTGCAGAGGGAAGGAAAGTTTGATGCCATAAACTCCATTGGGGAAGTGATTAGGTTGTCCAAGGTTTGGATATATTGCTTGAGACCTTTGGGGCATAGTGGGTGATCTTTAGAGATCCTCCAGGGACGTTGTCGGGAGGAGTTTTACTTCGTTTTTTGAGAGTTATGCTAGGGAAATGGGGGTTCCGCTTGAGGGAGTGTGAAATTTTCTCAGTGAAAATGTTCTAAATCCTTCCTGGGATTTTTGAGGAATTTTTTGAGAATTTTTCAGGGCTTTCTAGTATTTTCTGGGAATTTTTGTATGAAATTTTAAGGAGTGTGCCGGTCGGCATAGTTCAAAGGGTGTCATTCGGTAGTGGTACGGACTTTTGGACTGCCTCGGGAAGGTAAGGGGTCAGTGACAATCGGTGGGTGGGGGGTAAATGCCCATCGGCATGACCCTTGACATCCTATATAAAGGGGGAGAATTCCTTTCATTTTTCACAACTTCTTGCTTTCTTTCTTTCTGTAATTTTCTTTTGCAAGTCGTTCTAGCATTTCGATCTCTAAGAAATGGCTGCCTTTGTGAGCACTGCCGTGCATAGGGAATGGTTGACTTTTGATGACTGGGCGAACATGTAGTGGAGGGCCAGGGCGCCTCTTTCTTTGGGGAGTGATAACTCCTTTGATGCGTTCGAGCTGGTTACGGATGAGTGGACCTTGCTGCGAGAGCCGTCACGTCATCGTTCCTCGAGGGTGGTGAGCCCTGATAGTTTTGTAAGTAACCTGACTTTTGACATTCTTCTCTTTTTTGTGATTTTTTCTTCCTTCTGGAATTTTGACAAGGTTGCTTCTTTTGACAGTCTGATATCTCTTTGAAGAACACGCGTGCCCGTGGGACGACGTGGCTTAAGGATGTCTGGGAGCATCTTCTACTTGTGGTACATTTGGTGGTATCATCAATGGGTTTTGGGAGGTTGGTGTCTGCGCTGGATGAGATGCCTTGTTTGACAACGATCTTATGCGCTTTGGGGGAGAGATGGTGGGATACTACCCACACCTTCCATTTTTGGTTTTGGGGAGATGACCGTGACTCCCATAGACGTGCAGTAGCTACTGGGGCTGGATTGCAATGGGGAGCAGATAGAGGTGGATTGCTCTCTACGGGTGAGGCCGGAGGCGGTGAGGGCGACGCTTGGTGACGTAGGGAGGATAGTCTCTCGAGATTCCATCCAACTGTCCTTGCTGAAGAAAGTTTTGCTGAGTAGGGTGGTTGATGTGGAGGACGGTCTACAGGTGAGGCAGATGGCCCGGTTGTTCATTTTGCTGGTGCTGGGAAGTTTCATGGTGGCGTCGAGTGGCGACGTCATCCATTTGTGGTTGTTGCCGTACTTGAGGATATTTTTGAACATCCCTCTCTATGATTGGGGGAGTCTGACTTTGGCGACCCTCTATTTTTCTTTGGATGCATTCAGCTGGTGCTTCCGACAAACTTTTACTGGAGCCACGTATCTTCTTGAGGTATTTCTTTAATTTTGCGCATTTTTCCTTATGCGTATCTTTTTGATTGTGAATTCTTGTCTTTGGCAGATGTGGTTCTATGAGGTGATTGTGTGCAATACCCAGCTGATCGCTCTGAAGAATGATACCATTCGGGACTTCTACCGATTGTATCGATGATGCAAGGCCAATCGTCAATCGAAGGGATCTCTCTCTTTGGAGGTGGTGCGTCAGGTCTTGAATGGACTGACCAGTGGTAGGGTAAGACTCTTTCCTTTTTAGCCTTGGTTTTTGGCATGTTCTAATTTTGTATTGACTTATGCATGCTAGGGATTTTCAGGTGACCTTTTACCCTTGGGGGACAGCCATTCAGGACACGAGGGCGATCGGGGTGAATGTGCAGATGAGGCATTTGCTAGCGCATGAGTTCGGCCATTCTTGGTATCTGGGGGAGCGGGTGGTTTGGAAGATTGCTGAGGAGGAGGTGGTGCCACTTGCGCAGCCTCCTATTTCTATGATGCGAGAGCGACTGATGCCGGAGGATGCGAGGATCGCAACGATGATCGACGAGTCCTACCTGTTATACATTGATACGGCTACATCGTATGAATATATGGACTTCATGATGAGATGTTTGATGGTGCCCAGTATATATGATGCCTTGCCTTTCCCTCCTGCGGGTTCGAGTCGGCGTGTGGGGTCCTCCCACAACGAAGGAGGTCCATCGGCGTCTGCGGTGGCAGCGGTTTCAGAGGTTCCCTTTGTGCGATTGCATACCCCTTCATACAACATTCGACGGGTTGATGGAGGTATGGTGCCTATGTTACACCGTCCTCACGCGATGGATCCGGAGGAGTTGGGTTTGATAGAGGAGGTCCTTCATCCCGCGGTATACCTTTCTGTTCTTTTACTCTTTTTGGTTCCTTTTATGTTTTTATCCTTCTTTGATACTGATTTTGCCTTCTTCTTGCAGCAAGTCCGGGTGTCGACCACTTGGCTGAGGGATATTAGAGACTGGATCTCTTTGGCGACCACCCATATTCGGGATGCAGTCCCGATTCCTTCTTGTTTGGTGCCGTCTGCTTCATTCGGGGAGGAGTCTGGCTCGGGTAGCGGCGGTGCGTCGTCTCTCCGTAGGGGAAAGAAGGCACATTGCAGGGGTGGAAGCTCTTAGAGAGAGGGGGAAGGGTAGGTGAGAGAGAATGTGGGTTCGGGCTGAGTCCTATTATTTTTTGCTTTTCTTTTATTTCTTACAAAATTTGATATAACATAGAATAATATATATATGAAATGCAATGGGATTTTTTTATTATTCTTTGTTAATGATGAATGAGTGAATGAATGCACATGCGCTTTTTACTTTGCTGCTGAGATCGTAAAAAGATATATTTTTGGGATTTTGAGGAAAGTTTTAAGAATGGGAAATTATATAGGGGTGGAAAAGGATTTTTGAAATTCTATTGAGAATATTAATTTATTTTTATTGAGCTTCTGATTTTGACAAAAGAGGAAAAAGGAACACTTCCAAAAATAGGGGGTTGCCGATCGGCAAGCCCCTTTTCCTGCCTATCGGTAGTCAAGAACAGTCCCATCAATTCAAAGCTTTTATTAGTGCATCTTCTGCCTTTTAGTACTTTGTGGGGTAGGATTCCCTCCGATTTCTACAGGGATTATGTCTTTTGTGAGGGTTCTCAAGTATAAAAATGGGTGGCGGTGGAGTGTTTTCATCACACCTTCACATTCTTACTTACTTCCTAGTCCTGCAAGATGGCTCTCCCCTGTAGCATTGATTTTTTTAACTACCTCGAAGCCTTGGAAGCGATGTGCTCTTATAATGTCGGCTATGATGCTTTCAACATGCGTCGAGTCTCTTTGTGGCGCAATCGGTCCATTGAGTGGAACATGCTGATGGCAGCGGTACAATTTTGGTACCTCGAAGACCATGTATTCCACTTTGGGTTGGATGAAGTCTGTCCTACCTACGAGCAATTTTTAGCCATGTTGGGGATAAATCCCAATGTTTCTACGAAAACCGAATTTTCCCGTTCTTCAGGGATTTGCTTGCTGGACTTCTTCGTATTTCGCATTTGGCGACTAGATCACTGGTTGTTAGAGGAATTATCTCCCTCCTGGCGGTGTTACAGTCCATGCATTTGCAGGAAGTAGGTGATGCTGACTATGTTGGAGCCGTTGCTCTGGGCCTGTTTTCAAAATTGCTGCTAGTGACTGGGGGACTGCTGGTGGATTCACAACTTGCAGCCATTACTTCATGGATGTCATATCATCGGAATACTACGATGGTGATACTGGAGGAGACCCTCAATGATCTGGATGCCTGGCGAGAAGGTCATTCTGACTTCCTGCGGGGGTAGTCCCGTGATGCTGTTCATGTGGTTATCTGAAAGACTCCGCCTGGTGACTCTTACAGAACATCCTTTGTTGACTGTACCCAACTTCTTTTCGAGTCACTTCTTCAGTGTTGTCCTGGATTTTGAGAGCTGGGAGAATTGGCTTGTGGAGCATGGGGCTCAGAATCTGTACTAGTCAGTGTCTTTGTGGGGACAGTTGCTACCTATTCTGGAGCTAGGAGAATGCCCGTATATGCAGTTGATTGGTCTCATCTAAACCTCTTTTTATTTCCCTTGGCGGATTCTACGCCAATTTGGCTGGGCACAGGTCGTGCCACCTCTGACACTAAATTTCTTTCTCGTAGAGGATTTAACCGAGCGTCTTCGCTTGCGACTTGGTTATTTTTGGGAGAGTCGGCGTCCGTCGACCCGTCCCTCTTAGTCTATTGGGAGAGTTTGGCCTATCTGTGGGGATTATATGAAGTGGTTGTGGAGAAGAGTGGTTAGCAAGATGTTTGTAGTGGAGACTGGACAAAAGTGGCTCGTCTCTTTTGAAACCATGGAAGGAGGTGTTATGGGTTTTTCGAAGCTTGTTCTAGCTTATTGGTCCATGGAGTGTCTGTGACACTCTGTTCAGGCAGGGGAAACTTGGGGACCCCAGGATGCAGATGATGATGATGGAGCGGCCTCCTCTAGTAGCTGTGGGTAGGACTCCTGGAGAGTTTATTGTGTAATGGGAGATAAATGTGGGGATTTTATTTTGGCTTTTTTTTAGGAAGGTAGGGGGAAGGGAGTTATCCATTCCTTTTCTTATGTAATATGTATCGTAATTTCTTATTACTGAAATAAATAAGTTTTTGATCATCTAACTGTGCCCTTTGATGAATTTTGTGTTGTGTGAATTATCTATACCGATCGCTAAGGCATACATAATCCTTTTGTTCAAGTATATGTTGGAATTGACTGTTGTTCTTGGAGATAAGAAAATAATAGTATTTTGTAAAAAAAAAGGGCCGTGATCATGTAAGGCGTATGAGCTGCCTACGTACCTCTGGGGTTTTTGAAAAGTTTTAATTTTGTTTTAAAATGGTTTATTTTAGAGGATCAGGCCCACGTAGTTCTGGGTAGAAGGAAATGAAGAGATTTTTTTTATTTTTGAAATAAAAGGGAGACGAGAAGAGTCGTAGCGCGCGGAGATTTCGGACTAGGGGTAGAAGTTTTTGAAACGGTCCAGGTTGACTGGAAGAGCCATATCTTCCCCATATAAGTTGGTAAACATGGAGACACCGCCAAAAAAGTAGTTCTTAACAATGTAGGGGCCACTCCAATTGGTCTTGAATTTTCCTTTGGTTCCCAGATAGGTTCCATGATTTCTTTGATTGTTAGGTCCCCTTGTCGGACAATGCGATCCTTGACTCTCTTGTTGAATGATCGCGCTATTCGACGATGGTACCCTTGTATGTGGTATAGTGATTTTAATCTCCTTTCTTCTAGGAAGGTCAGGTTGTCAAGACGTCTTTGGCACCAGTCTTCTTCACTAACCTTGCTTTCAAGCATGATGAATAATGAGGGTATTTCCAGCTCTACTGGTAGGACTGCTTCCAGGCCATAGACTAGGGAGTAAGGGGTAACCCCAATAGAGTTTCTAATTGAGGTTCGGTTGCCCCAGAGGCTGTACGGGATCCGGTCGGCCCAATCCCAATAACTTTCGGTCATTTTACTGATGATGGCTTTGAGGTTCTTGTTGGAGGCTTCAACTGCACCGTTGGTCTGAGGTCGGTAGGGAGAAGATTTGTGTCTCTGAATTCCATAATCTTTGGCCACCTCTTTGACTTCTTCCTAAAAATGCGACCCGTTATCTGATACTAGCTCGTGCAGGACTCCATACCGGCAGATGATATTTTTCTTAATGCATTTGGTCACTTTCTTAGCATTTAGCACTGCGTATGACTCCGCTTCGATCCATTTGGTGAAGTAATCAATGGAAACTAGGATGAACTCATACCCATTGGAATCCTTCTATGTAATCCTTCTATGTAATCTTCCCTATAATTTCGATGCCCCAAGTGGAGAACGACCAGGGATAAGTCATGTTGTATAATTCGCGTGGAGGCAGATGCTGAAGGTTGGAGAACTGTTGGAATTTGAGGCATCTCCGGACATAGGCACTACAATCCTGGGTCATGGTGATCCCATAATAACCTTATCGGATGATCTTCTTGGAAAATATGTGATCGTTCATGTGGGGACCACATTCCCTATTGTGGAGCTTCTGTATTATCTTTTCAATGTCAGCCCCTGTGATGTAGTGCAGGTGAGTTCCACCTAAGTTTCTTTTAAGCAGTTCTTTATGATAGATGATGTACTGGGCAACTAGTCTTTGAAGGGTTGCTCAATATTTCTTATTGGAACCCTCGGGATACCTACCATGCTTAAGGATGTGCCAAATATGATAGTACCAACAATTGGCTAGCTCGGGATCTTCTGTGGTGACGAGCTCAATGTGGTAACAGTGGGTTGGTTTGTCTTGCTTTTGAATATGGAAAATGGTCATTGTTATTCCTTCGGGCATGTCGACCATGTAGGCTAAGGTATAAAGGGCATCGGCTAGGTTATTTTTTGCTCGAGGTAGGTAATGGAAGGTGACGTCTTGGAATTAGGAGGTTAGTTCTTCCAAGTGGGCATGGAAGGGTTGGAGTTTCTCATCCTTAATTATCCATTTTCTAAGCACTTGATCGATGATGAGGGAGGAATCCCCGTAGATGTCTAGGTATTGAATACCTTTCTTAAGAGAAACTTTGAGGCCTACTGTTCATGCCTCATACTCAGTAATGTTATTGGTGTAGGGGAAATCCAGTTTGATGGCGATGGGAGTTTGAGAGTCATCCGAGGTGATCAAAAGTATCCCAATCCCATATTTCTTTTTATTGGCAGAGCCATCAAAGAACATTTGCCATCGAAGGTTGTCTTGAGCAGTGCAAAGGATGTTTTCATCTGGGAATTCGGAATTCCAGACATCATCTTCTTCCATAGGGTAATCAGCGAGGTAGTCAGAGATGGATCTTCCTTTCATGGCTTTCTACATGACGTATATGATATCAAACTCAGCTAGAAGCATCAACAATTAGGCCATTCGGCTGGACAAGGTGGGTTTCTCAAGAAGGTATTTGATGGGGTCCATTTGAGATATAAGTTTGATGGGGAAGCCGAGCATGTAGTGCCGCAGCTTTTGGGTGACCCAGATAAGTAAGACACATTCCTTTTCTAAAGCAGTGTAGTTAACCTCGTACCTAGACAATTTATGACTGGCATACTATATGGATCTTTCTTTATGGGAATCTTTAAGGTGTTGGGCTAGCAAAGTCCTAGCTGCAGTGTCGATTATGGTTAGGTATAAGAGCAACGGGAGAACAGGCTGTAGTGGCATGAGTAACGGGGGTCGGGTCAGATATTATTTGATTCGGTCAAAAAGCTTCTTGGCATTCCCCATTCCAAATATTGGTTGAATCCTTTCAGAGGAGGTTAGCTGGCTGATGAATCGGGTGATGTATTGTAATTTCCCAAGGAAACCTCAGACTTCTTTCTCTGTTCGGGGAGGTGGCATCTCAAGCATGGCTTTCAGCTTGGCAGGATATGCTTCTATCCCTTTATCACTTACCATGAATCCTAAGAATTTTCCCTTTATAACGTCCAAGATGCATTTCTGCGAATTGAGTCTCATCTGATACTGTCGCAGTCATTCGAAGAACTTTCAGAGAGTAGGAACATGACCTTCTCTGGTTTTGAACTTGATAATCATATCATCCACATAGACCTCAACTTATTTATGAATCAAATCGTTCATGATGGTTGTGGCAGCCCTGTGGTAGGTAGCCCCGGTGTTCTTGAGACCAAATGGCATAATGGTGTAGCAAAAGGTTACCTACGGGGTGAGGAATGCAGTTTTTTCTTGGTGGTCTGGGTGCATTTTGATTTGGTTGTGTCCGACAAACTCGTCGATGAATTACTTGAGAGAATGATTGGCTGTGTTGTCTACGATCATGTCGATATTGGGTAGCGGGTAATCATCCTTTGGAGAGGCTTTATTCAAATCCCAATAGTCTACACATATTCGAACTTTTCCTCCTGATTTCAGCACGACCACTATGTTGGCTAGCCATGTGGGGTATTCAGTCACACGAATGAAGCCTACATTCAATTGTTTGACCACTTTTTCTTTGACCTTGAGCGACCATTCGGTGCGTAGTTTTCTCAACTCTTGTTTGATCGACTTGTAATCTGGGAGAGTGAGGATCTCGTGTTGAGCTATTTTAGGATCAATGCCGGTCATATCATCGTAGGACCATGCAAAGACATCCAAGAATTCCTTTAGCAATTCTTCGAGTTATGCACGCTCAAGCTCGTTAAGGGTAGCCCCTATCCCAATCTCGCACAGTTGGATACTAGAATCTAGGTTAATAACAACAGTCTCTTCTTCATTAACTTGAACGCGGTTATGTTATTTATTATTAACCTTATTTAGATTAGTTAAGAATTGTTCATTTACAAAATCATCATCATCAAAAGTTTGATTAGAATCTAACAATTAAGGTAAGGCACAACAAGATACTCAAAATTTTCATTTATTTCATTGATAGAAAAAACAACATTGAGAACCTCGTTAAAATAGGACTCGATTACATTTGAACAAGGATAGATAACAGAAGAAGAAATGGGGTAAACATTGGGATTATGGGAGATTTCAGCAGGTAAAACTGGCGCAGCATGCCAGTTGAGGAGAGGTGTATCAACAACTTTAATCAGTTAGGACAGATCCGGTGATGTAGTGCCTGAGTGAACCATACAGAGTGTCAGCCCCAGTGTCTGTAAGTTGAAGGAATATTCGAAGTCACTTTCCTCACTCTCTTCGGTATCTTTGATGAGCGGTTGTACATGGTTTTGGGAATCTTCGACCCATGGGTAGCTGTCTTGGAAGAAGATCTCCATTCCAGGATTCATCTTCTTGTCTATATGGTCATACCATGGTTTTAAAAATCCGCAAAAGGGGAGGTCCTCACCCTCTTTGATGAATCATTTATTCAAGGAATCACTTGGGATAGTCTGGACGCGATCTAGTCCTCTCTTTGGTCGAGACTGGAATATCATTCGGAGCTCTTGTTCTGATGGTTGATACCTCAAACCTCAGGGAGGGAAAGACTTCTTCAGTTCAATCGGCTGAAGTATCCCTTGCTGTCTTTGTCCTAGTCCCAATCCGGGCATGAAGTACATATTTTTGAACATATGAATCACATTGACGTTACTGTGAGGGTCGTATTCTAGACAAACCCTTTCTTTGAAGTTATCCCCTGCCAGGAGTGGAAGTGGATCAACTCGAAATCCTGATAGGAGCATATCATTTGACCCGTGCTGTATCTTAAGGATTAGATTATTGGTACTTTTACCCTCGGCATTATCGTCGTCGCCCAAAATGGTGATGACTCGTCTGTCGGTGAAGAAGTTCAATTTCTGATGGAGTGAGGAAGACACACCCTTGATACTATGGGGCTAAGGTCGTCCTAGCAATAGGTTAAAACAGGCTGGGATGTCAATAACTTGGAATTCGACGGCAGGGTTTATAGGGTCATCCCCTATTACAAGCTTTATGGATCCCATCACCTCCCGATGGGTATTATCGTAGGCATGTACAGCAGAGGAGGTTGGATAGAGGTTACTTTCTTTATGGCCTAAACATTTGAAGGTTCTTAGTGGGTGCACATTCAAGGCGGATCCATTATTGATAAGAGAGAGGGGCATGACCTTCCCCATAACTTCGATGGAGATGTTGAGGTTATGATTGTGGTTTGGCACAATCTTGGGGATTTCTTCTTCGGAAAAGGATAACATTCGGGTAGAGGTCAAGGATCCGACCAAATTTATCGCTTCTTCTGGTGTGGTAGAAGGATGAACTGTGGGTTCAGTAAGCAACTTGATCAAAGCATTTATGTGTAGCTGAGAAGACATGAAAATCCCCCATAAAGTGATGTTAGCTTGAGTTTTGTTTAGTTGATCGAGGATCTTACTCTCCTCAAGGGTCATTTCTGGCATAGGAAGGTTTTTAACACCCTTCCCCTTGTCATTTTTTGGTAGTGAGCTTGGAATCTGGTAATGCCTCCCTAATCTGGTCATGTGATTTACTGAAGAAGGGAAGAACATCAACCCCGTTTCCTCGTCGATCTAGGGTTGTTTTGCCACCTTGTTTATTTCTTCGAGGAGTTATTCAAATGATATCATTCCACACATGTCGGCTACAGAGACAGTTTTCTCGAAAGCTTATTCTTCATTCGAATCTCCAAATTCTTCCCTCCATCCGATGGCAATAATTCTGTGTTTCCTTGCAAAGTCAATGCATTCCACAACTTCAATGGCTTCTTCATATAGGTCATCCCATTCTGTGGGGATATGTAACGGTGAAGGGACTAGGTTCCCCTGTAGCTTCAGAGTATCAAGTAACTTGATTATACTGCAAATGTTGTTGGTTTTCCTGAATAATTCTACCATGATCTGGGCGACATCATCCAAGCTGACTTCATCGGTTGGTACTACCCAACTATCTAACTCTTGGGCCCATTTTCGTGCTTCTAAGAACAGCGTACTGAATCTTTGGCAATCAATGATCATCTTTGAGGGCAATTTCAGCCCGAACTCTAGAGTTGGTTTAAGACTTCTGACAATTCCATACTTCCATTTTCAGAACGAGTACGGACAATAATGCATGCTCTGGTAAGGAGTGGCAGTGCCTGATCAGTGAGGTTAATAGGGTGTAGGAGGAGATATGGACAAATTTCTAGAGGTTTAGGAGAGTATATGGGTGTGATTTGAGTTGAGGGATCGAATTATGGGTTCTCTTATAGAAAGATGGCATTGGCGTGATTTGGAAGTGGGTTGTGAGTAGTGTTTGGCTTAGGATTGGTTGGTAGGGCGATGGTACCCCGATCAATTCGACCTTGGATTATGTTTTCGAGGTGAAGGCATTCGTCAGTGGTATGGCCAATAGTTTGGTGAAAGGCGTAATGGGAATCTTCCTTGAAGTTTCTTAGGAGTGGATTTGGCAATGGATGGGGATCCAAAGGTTTGATAAGGTTTCGGCTTAACAAGGCTTGATAAACTTTGGAGAGGGTAGCGTGGAGCTCGATGTATTCCTTTCGAACTAGGACAGGGTGGCTTTCTGGTGCCCATGATGTGGTTGGTTGAGAGATGTTTTTGATGGTTGAGACTGTAGCACTGGTAGGATTGTCATATTTTCTGGGGGTGAACTGTCCGGACACATTCTTTGTGTCAACTTCTATTATGGCAAGACCTTCCTCAATTTCTACTCCTACTTTTCTGAGAGCTCGGAAGTGGGGATAGTATTATCCTCCCATCGTTGCTCGGACATGGGGTAAGAAGTTCTTCTTCACTATGCTAACTTGTTCTTCCTCGGAAGGGCGATTGGTCATAGTAGCTCCTTTTTTCCTCCATCGGGCGATGAAGTTAGTGACTGATTCCACAGAGTTCTATTTGAGAAGCTCTAAATCATGGTTGTTTACCTCAAGCTCTTCATTGTATTTATACTGTGACATGAATTCACGGGCTATATCCTCCCAGCTATGAATTCTGGACTCTTCGAGAGACAAAAACCATCGGAGGGCACTATCCTTCAAAGTTTGCTGAAATAATTGGGCCATCACTTATTCAGAAGACCCTAGTAGATTCATGGAATGGTGATAACTTTGGATATGAACAATCGGGGGTCCACTTCCTCCGAATTTCTCGATATTTGGCATCTTGAACTTCTCGGGTAACCTCGCTTTAGGATAAGGAGACATGTGGGTGTAGTCTATGTAATTTCCTGAGATTTTGACTTGGTCGAACTTCATGGTGAGCATCTTGAGGTTCTCTTTGACTTTATTTAGCTCTTCTTCCTTTGGATCAATGATCATAGGCAAGTTAGCCCCATGCTGGGCAAGGTTTTGCATAGGAAGCTGGGCAGATGGTGGCCCATTAACAAAAGGGCACGTGGAGCGTGATGATATTCTTTGGGAACCCAGATAGGCTCGAGTGGATCCATAAAGCAAGGAAATAGGGCCTCGGGTTCTTGAGGGATGTGAAACTGATTTCGTTGCATCTCTCGGACCTCAGTTTGGAGGTTGTCAATCTTAGGCACAAGCTGAGCTAGGACTACCATCAGATCTGACCGCACAACGGGTACTTCATCTATGTTCACCATAGAGGGTGAAGAAGTAATAGGGGAACGGACATAACTCCGGGGTGACTTGACTGAAGATCGAATTCAATAAGGAACCAGTCCAAGGGCTTGCGATCGACCTGAGAAGGCATAAAATGGGATTTATTTCTGAGAAAAAAGGGATGAAAATATTTTTGACATTTGTTTCGAGATTGAAAGACAATATTTTTTGATTTTGGATAAAGAAAAAGGAGAATTTTCTTTTTGCAGATGGTCTCAGCATGATTATTGTAATTATTATGTTTCCACTTGTATTAATTCTCCTAAATGCAAAATCAAATGCCAGACGGGATCCGAGCCTGGAAAAATTGGGTTTGTAATATATGAAAAGCTATGGTTGAACTTGTGACCAGGCTCATGGACAGGGTCCCATTTTAAAAATGCGTAAGAATTTGAGCGGCAGGCCGACCCGAAATTTCGAAAGAGTTTTGGGTTGAAACCAACTATCTTATATGCGTGTCCTAGGCTTGTCATCTATATGCGGGTATGAAGTTGGTTGGGTGTATCGAAAAGGGTTCCCCCCTTTGGCTCCCCCCTTTGGAGAGACTTCCATGATATACATCTTGCTCTTGCGAGCAATCGGTACATGTGGACAAGACATTTGATATACCTGAGTGCACGTGAATTGCCTCACCATATACCTCGTGGGGACGGTACGTGTGAGAGAGAATTTGATATACTCAGCATACGTGAACAAGTTCCCTGCGATATACCTCCCGTCATGACTTCGGTCAAGCGGTACGATGCGGAGGAACCGTTCGATATACATTGAAGGTACTTGGCCAATGGAAGGTGAGAGTCATATCTCTTAGGCTAACTGCGCCCTACCGGACCAGCGCCCATCACGAAGTGACCCTCCAGTTACTAGGTAAAATTTGGTCAATCACAATGGTGTGAATCATGCATGATCCTCTTATTATTATCTTGTGAGAATGTCTTTCTTGATTATACCAACAGGGAGCAAAGTACAAGTACCAATGGTACACCAAGTATGGATGGGTGATGTGTGCAACATGTGGATATATGTGACCCTAGGTGCACGTGGTGAGAAGTGTACATGAAGAATTTTCTACAAGTGTGTGAATAGAAGCATAAGCATGGGGTACAGATGAGTAATAAAGTGGGAACATGCAAATAGGGGGAAAATATAAACAAATATAACACCCATGTAAATAGAGTCTAGCCCTGAAAAGGATTTATCCCCAGCGGAGTCGCCACTGTGGCCATCCCCCTGGATCCTCGCGGTGGGTGGGCGGCGCAATGGAGGATCCTAGGTACCGCGTGTCCCTCTCAGGAGAGCTTCGGCCGGCGTCATTAGGGTGAGGTGTAAAAATATAGAGAGATTAGAGTTGCTAGTCTATTTTACTCAAAATAGACAAAAGAAAAGGGAGCCATCCTGAAGGACAACATCCAAAGACATACTGATGCATACGAAACCAAAATGATTTGGAAAGGGTTCGAAGGCTAAGTTATAAAATGGGAAGGTGTTAGGCAACCATTCCGCCCTTTCGGTCTCTCATGAATTTTTGTTATTTTCCTTTATTTTCCCCGTGATATGTGTGCATGTGTATATATAGTGGAGATAGGAATCCTCAACTTGTATCACGGAAGAGATAAAGGGAGTTATCCATATGAAGGTATAAAAATGATATTAAAAAATAGGATTTACGCGATTATCCTTACTTGACCGTTATGACAGAACGATAACGCATGCGGAATAATACGCCACTAAGAACAAATATATATATATATAATATAAGAGAGCGGAGTTTAGATAAAATATAAAATGAGAGAAAAAGTAAGAATAGGACTTGAGTCTCGGGTTTTACCCCGAGATGCCTACGTAGCCTATAGAGGCATCATAGTCCATGTAGTTCGCATGCAAAACGAGGGGTGGGGTTTATACCATAAATCCAACCGGGGATTCCCTTATTTGTGTGTGTGTAGAAAAAGTGTTTTAGTTGTGAGAAAAGTGTAAGAAAAGTATGAGAACTCCCGTTTGGAATTTTGAGCAAACCCTCTTTTCTTATTTTTTGGGTTTTTATTTATATGAAAATAAGACATGTGCAATAATACTAAATAAAAAGTATATTAGGATGTGTGAGATGAGATAATAAAAGTGCTAAGTAATAAAACAAGTGATTATGAATTTATGATAATTTAAGGAGAGAATTGAGAAAATTGAACCTTCTTGAAGATCTTGAGATTGATCTTGAATGTTCGAGGGCAGCCCTTAGACTTGGATGATGATGGAGGGTAGTTAATTCACCAAGTTTGATGAAAAGGATGATGAAAAGTGAAGGTTGGAAAGGGATTTGGGTGTGGAAATCACGCTGACTTCGAGAGAGGTTTTTTGGATTTGCTGAGAGTGATATCTATCAGATTTGGGATCCCCTTGAAAGTGAGGTCAGGCCTACTTTTTATAGGCCTAGGTCATTGCCAATAGGCATAGCCCTGTTCCTGCCAATCGACAGGTACGTTTAGGCACACTGCCGATAGGCAGGGTCTGGGACCTACCGTTTGGCAGTGTCTTTCTGACTTTTTTGGAAAATCGGCCGCAGAATGTAACTGTTGATCATAATTGGGCACATGGTGGACCATTGGAAAGGTAATTCAGATACCTTTGAAAGTTCTTAGATTGATCTCGGGTTTGAGAGTTGACTTTGGGACAAATATGGCTTGGAAGCATTCGTTAGTCCATTGGACGGGGAATCGTCGGACGCAAATGGATCGTTCGTTCGCATGGTACATTAGAATCGCGCACGGGACAAACCGTTAGAAAGGTTAGGAGATGTACTTCGACATTCCAAAGAGGTTTATCCAGTTATGGGAGTTTACTTTGGTCAACCGGGCCCTAGAAGCATTAGGTAACCTTTCAGAGTAAAATGGATCGTTCGTCCGTACCGTAAGTTAGAATCGCGCATGAGATGGACCGTTGGAAAGGGGTTTCTATTCCCTTAAAATATTCATTCAGTCTCGATCAAGTTGAAGAGTTGACTTAGGTCAAACAGAGCCCGGGATCGCCCAGTGGCCTCCTGATTGAGTTTCAAGAGAAAATAGGTCGTTCGTCCGCATGGTTAGTTGGAATCGCACACTGGATGGACTGTTGGAAAGGGGGTTCAGTGCCCTTCGAAGATTCATTCAGTCTCAATCGAGCGAAAGACTTTGACTTTTGGTCAAACGGAGCCTGAGAGTGTCCTATGGATTCTTGGTCAGTGCTCGAGGTATGACCTGGGTTTGTAGTGATGATGGGAGGTGATAGGGACATAAGGAGAGTTTAGGGGGTAACAGAATGGGGTGTCTACAATAATCTTTGATGTGAACAGTCTGGAATATTGGTCGATGGTTGAATATGTCAGCACTGGGAGGAAATAATCTACCTTCATCAATATATTAATAATGACGCAAATGGAATCGTGATCCCTCTAAGTCATTGACAATCCCACTATAAAGTCCATAGAGATGATCTCCCACTTCCACTCTAGAATATCTAAAGGTTGCAATTCCTCCACTGCTCTTTAGTGATACACCTTTACTAGCTAACTTGTGGCCCACTTAGAAACAAACTCTGCAATATCTCTCTTCATCTTAATACTCTAATATAATTTACGCATGTATTGGTACATCTTATTTCCTATAGGATGCACCGTGAGTCATGTAGCTTGTTTAGAACTTTCCTCCTTAACTCAGGACCCTATGGCAGAACCAATCGTCCTTAGAATCTTAACCCACCATTTGAACTGATCAATAATGAGGAAACCCCACCTGATATAAGCTCTTATAAATTCTTCTGACATAAAGAGTGAAAGTGAAACTATGTGTAACTAAAGGGTTCTAAATATAGATGGTCCAAAACACACACACACACACAATCACACAAAGCTTTTGAGTTTTCAAATTAAATTAATCCTATTAACCTTAACACAACTTAAAATAAAGTTGTGCACAACTTAGCAAAACTTTTTCCAAGTTTTATCTTATCTAGGCATGCATCTAGGTGATAACAAGAATAAAATAAAGGAAACAAACCACAATGCCTGATGTATGAGGTCAATACAAATGGGAAAAACCTTCGATGGCCTAACCATGCTAATTCACTATGAGAGGAATTACACAAGGACATGACAACATACTTACACACAACCAACTCGATTCCTTTCAAGGCTTGACATGCCTTATTTCCTTCGGCCTTTTGTAAAATGACATATAATAGTACACCTTCACGCTGCCACAATATTTGAGTCTACACACGCCTCAATATCCACCGATCCAGGCTTAGCAATAGTCAATGATTTGACCATAGAGTATACTGCTTCAAATTTCCACAGTCAAGCAGACCACCAGGCAAAACGTACTCAGTAAAGGTGTTGATGAGTAAATAAGTTATGGTTCCTAACTTGAGATCTCAAAGCATATAAAGATTGAAACTTATATCTCTGGTTAGGTGAAACTCAAATTTAGAGGCTCCTAGATATGTATTTTGAGAACAATTTTGAAATCCTTAAACAAAGAAAATTGATGCCAACTCTCTATTTATATAAATAAATATTTTTTTAGGTGACACAATTTTTTAGGCAGGGCGTTAGAATGAGAACTGACACTAATCTCGTTATGAACATGAGATCAAATGACCTTAGAATGACATTTTAATTTAAAGTGAGAACATCTCATTTGAGTGAGAACATATGACTCGTTTGAACCATAGAGTAATCTCATTCGAACGATCTAACTAAGCTCCTTTGATCATGTCATTTAAATAATTTTTCACAAAAAAAATATTTTTTTCTTTAAAAACACTTTTATGAAAAATGCCTCAAACTATATTTTAATAAACAACACCCAATGAAATTCCAAGGACTAAATTGTACGTATTCATACCTTATGAGATCCACTGACATTGAAGATTAAACATGAAATGAAAACACGACACGATGATGTAAACGGTTCGACTTTTCTGCTATGGTCTTCAATAAAACATGTAATAGGCTTTAAAGGATAACATAACTCAAGACCTAACCTATGACTCAAACGGTTTTCTTCAAATGGAATCAAGTCAATTACATACAAATTGATTTGATTAAGAAATTTGTCCTTAATAATCTCCCCCTTTGGCTATCCTAAGACAAAACCTAAAAATAAAAACCTAGGGGAAGTCATGCTCATTTAAGGACTTAATACCAACCCCAAAAGGAAAAAAGTACGAACTTGACATACATACATTTTGAATAACTTTGATTTTGTGAAACTTTCATTGTAAACATTCACACTTAAACACACATTTCAAATGCAACATGGATATATAACAATATAAACCACAATTTAAAAACCATCCCCCTTGTCTAAATATCTCCACCTAAGAAAGGACATCCCCCCTAAGGTTAAACTATCCCTCCGAGTTAAAGAGTTAGATATCATTTATCCTCCTTTTTGTCCAGGAATAGGAAAAGATAAATATGCACAATATAAATAACTGTGAGACCCCACCAAATTAAATACCGAGTGGCCTGTCCTTTATAAAATTTAAAACAGAGTATCCAGTTGGTTCATTCTTAGCATCACTGTCGAAAAATAACTATCTTACTAACCACCTAATAATTAATTAAGCTAGTGTCAAAATATTATCCCATTAGTAAAAATCTATTTAATTTAAATAATTAAACACATCTGATAAATTTCATGAACAAATAAAAAATGAATAAAACATTATTTAATTGAAAGTAAAGAAACTAGAATAATCGTCCCAGTTACATAAAAATCCAAACCATCAAAATGTAATAATATTAAATCTGATTGAATACTGAATATGTAAGTGAAATGTGTACAATTTCCCTCTGATATACAATATTGAGAATAGGCAACAACTGTCCTGACTAAAAAGTCTAAACAATAGAATTGAGATGATAAAAGTGGAAGCATCTAAATATGAGGACATGCAGTCCCATAATAGCTGCAGCACGTCCAATGGTTCGAAAGTCTAAACTTGGCGTCTCTATGGCTGGACAACTAAAATAAAATACACTAAGAGAAAATAATTTTTTGCAAAATACGGGTCAGAGCCCGAGTGTAAAATATTTTAAAAACAATTTAGCAAGTATTCAAAAATTGCAATGAAGCCAATATTACGTGCATGATAGCTTTTTGATCACTCACTTGAGATTATCACCTCTTAACTAATGTGCACACCTAATGCACCTCTAAACCCATTCTAATTATTTTATCACACCTAACTAGGTCGTAACTATAAACCTTCTAATGTGATCATAAATGAGAGTCCAATGATAGCAAGCAACAAAAGATACTAATGAGGTCATACGATATGCCAGCATGAATAGAAGATTAAGCACATGATAAATATGGATTAAATGCGAATGCAAAGATTCAAAACTAAACATACCATTTATATAACCAATTATATACCAACGAAGCACATACATATACGTAGGTATAAAAACCTCAAGAGATACAAACAACATAAGTTTTCCACATTAGCATAGTATCGATGTGTCTAAAAAATAGTGGTAGGAAGTGAAGGAGCGTGAACTAGACACAAAATAAATTATGGACTAATCACTCAAAATAAATCCAAGGAGTTATATTTGACAACAAAAATACGTCAACTTCGATTTATCCTCAAGTGAAAAATATAGAACTCATAAAGGACAAATATAAATAATGCACGCTAGCATAAAAATGTTAATGATTCTCGAATCAATAGCATCAAATATTTAAGATTAACCAAGAATCATTATGCTAACTCATTGATCTTAACCTTTAACACCCTCAAAACAAACATATGTCATTTTTATTCTCCTTTTTTAAGGTACCAAAGGTTTTGAAACATCAATGTAAGAAATTTGGCCACTAAAATATTTTTTCTTTTCTTTTACTTATTTTTCTTTTAGGCTCTTCCCAATAGTGGTCTTCCATGCAAGGAAGATTTCTTCCTTTGTACCCCTTTTCTATTCCTCACTCATAATTTTTTAACAAACTAAACAAGGTTACGAGCAATGGTTCTTCTACTAACAAATATCCCATAGTCAAAAGATATATAAATTATAAGATTGACAGGAGAACATATCACTTAGCTCCTGTAAAAGACGTTGTTATAATCCAAAAGAGCTCGTGAAAGTGTGTATAAAGGCATATACAAAGTCACTCCATCAAGCAAATCAAAGTCGAACAACTCCATGCAACCATGATTAAGAACAATTCTAAGCATTGTAAACCATAATAAAATGTCGTAGTCACATGGAAACATGATTCAAATGCACCTATATGCCCCACAAAATATGTAAAACCAAACTACACCAAAACCAAAAATCTTTTTGAGTTTTTAAGCATTTTTCAAAAAAATTACTCCAAATTCAAAAGCAATTCAAAATGAAAATAAAATCTTATTGTAATTTTGCAGTAATACCCATAAAAATAAAATCAACATATAAAAGAGTTAAATATAACAAAACAAACAATATGATATAAGATAAAACCCAAAATCTAGTGTTTGAAAACATGCGAATGCAATTAACTATTAGATTTAGCATGAGAAGTATCATGTGAAAGCATGGAAGAATCAACAAGTCTAATGTCCAAACTCTCTAAATCTAATTTCCTAACCCACATAGTTGTAATACGATGGTCTTGGGTTTGGGTAACCTTTGTGACTCTATACTTATACTTTTTGTGAATTTTTCTAAGATTGAAGAAAAAATGACAAGGTGACATTTCCTACCACGACGTGTGCACGTGTAGACATAACGAGGAATGTTACCTAAGGGTTGACCTTGTATAATGTCCTTGGAATTAGTTGACCCTCTCAAAATATTGGTATTGGATTTAGTAGCGGAGGAAATGTAATCATCGAAGCCAAATCTAAAATTTGTCATATTTGATTAGGACGGTGCCTAAAATCTTATCAATCTTACCGGGCCTAGATTCCAAATCAAATTTTATGTGACTTGAGTCTCTCATTATATCCTCTGACTCCAAAATTCTATATTTTAGAAAATGATGGGACTCTTCAAACTCAAAGGACCCATCCTTTAAAATCTCCATCAAATAACAAAGGTGATCTTTCTCTCCCTTAACATACTTAAGCTTCTCCCAAAGAGTCTTCCCACCTGCCCTAAGATCCCTAATCAATTTCCTATCATCATTCCCTAAGTCATGATCCTTAAATTTATCTTCCAACTTTAAATTATCCTTTTTAACTTTAATGACTTCATGTATAACTTATGAAAGGCAACCTGAATCTTAATGGACTCCTATTCCTCTTTATCATCTTCTTCTTCACCCCCTTATTCCTCATTCTATTCACCACTCATTTGGGATTTACACAACTTGGAATCCAAATTGTCATGCACAAAATTATATTCATTGGGATACTTTCCATTAACTCTCACATGAGTGGCTATGAACGCAGTGTAATAACTCTTAACGGGTGAATTATGTTCCTCTTCTGATTCACTATCATTAAGAGTTACACTGTTTGATTTTGTCTTATTTCCTTCCTTTCTTAGCTTAGTGATACACTCATCTTCCCTATGGCCATAATCCTCACACCCTAAGCATATATTTGATTCTTCCCTCTTAAAACTATCATTACGATTTTTGGAATTTCACAGCCTTATTAAACTTATATTTCTCAAGATTCTTTTCATCAAGTTTTGATTATTTTTGAAACTTGAGGAATTTTCTAAAAAAATTATAAAAAAGGTCCATATCATTAGAACCGACATCATACTCGTCACCCAAAATAGGTGTTTTCTCTTTTCAGGCTTTCAAAGAAATGCCCTTATTTTTTACATCTTTTTAGAGGAAAATATGTTGAGTTCATAGGTTTAAAGGTCACCCTCAAGCTCTTCAAAGTTTTGAAGAGTCAATAGTAACCAAAGAATTCAAGATAGTCACTCTGGGGTTAAATGTTTTAGGTAAGGACCTTAACATTTTCTTAAAACCTTTGGGGTTAGGTATTCTCTCTCCCAAGTTAAAAGATGAGTTAACTATATCTATTAGTCTCTCATAAAACTCATCAAAGGTTTCACTATCATCCATCCTAATGGTCTCAAACTGATTGGTGAGATTTTAAAGTCTCGAAACTTTAACCACACTAGTCCTCTCATGGGTGAGTTGGAGCATGTCCCATACCTCTTTAGACGTTTACATGCCAGAATATGATGAAAATTATCCATGAGAATTTAATTACTCAATTTATTCTTATCCTCATTCCATCACTCTACTGGTTTAGGAATATGATGTTCACCAAATAAAGTCATGGGTGGGGTCCACCCCTTAGTAGAAACTAATTAACCCGCTCATCTATGGAGTTAAATGCTATACACATTTTTCAATATGCATAATTAAATCCATCAAACAAAGTTGGCCTAGAAAATGACTAACCCTTCATATAAAAACCTCTCGAATTAGTTCCTAAGAAACTTATAGAAACCTATTATGATACCACTCGAAAGTGAAACTATGTGAAATTAAAGGGTTATAAATATAAATTGTTCAAAACGCACACACCAACCTTTTAATTTTACAAATTAAATTGATCCAGTTAAACTTGACACTAATTAAACCAAATTTTGTGTTAAATAATTTACTAAATTTTTTCTAACCTAAGCATGCATCTAGGTGACAGTAAGAATATAATAAATGAAACAAACCACAATGGCTAATGTACGAGGAGAACCCAAGTGGCAAAAATCTCAGATAACCCATACATGCAAATTCACTATTTCAGGAATTACACGAGAACGCGATAGAAGACTTACAAAACCGGCTCGACTCCCTTTAATACTTAATGCATCATTATTCCTTAGGCCTCTTCACCACGTCATGTAGGAGTCCACCTACACACTGCCATAATGTGTGAGTTCAGAGATGCCTCAGTGTCTATTGATCTAGGGTCAACAACTGTCAACGATTTGACCATAGAGTACTCCGCTTAGAACTACCACACATACTGAAAGTAACACATGAAATTAATCAATAAAGATGTTGATAAGTAAGAAACTTATGGTGACAAACTTGAGATCTAAAAGAATATAGAGATTAAAAAATAAATCTGAAAACTAGTTAGGTAAAACTAGGGTTTGGAGGCTCCTAGATATGTATTTTAAAAAAACATTCGAAAACATTGAACAAAAAAACTAATGCCATCACTCCAATTTATAGAAAATACATTTTTTGAGGCAACATAATTTTTTAGGTAGGTCATTCGAGTAAGAACAAAGTGTCATTCGAATAGGAGAACAATTGAACTTCAAACGATATTTTATTATAAAGCGAGAAAATATTGTTTGATGACTGTTTGGACCTTGTTTGAATGAGAAAATATGACTGGTTTGAACCACATAAGAATTTTGTATGAACGAACCAAGCAAACTAGTTTGAACATGTCGCTCAAATGACTTTTCATTAAAAAACCCTTTTATAAAATGCCTCAAACTATATTTTAAGAAACAACACCCAATGAAATTAAAAGGATAAAAAATATACGCATTCGTACTTCATGATATCCATGGATGTTGAAGATGAAACATGACACGAAACATGACACGGTGATGTAGAAGTTCTAACTTGGCTTCTACTATCTTCAATCAAACATGTCATCGACTTTGAAGGATAAACCAACTTAAGACCTAACCGATGACTCAAACAGTTTTTTATAAATGGAATTAATTAAATTATATAAAAATTGACTCAATTCGTAAATTTGTCCTCATAAGGAGTCAGAAGTGTAATAACCCGTAATTTTGAATAATTGTAGATTTAATTATTTCTAGTATTTTAAATTGCACGTGTGTCGTAATTTAATTAAAATAAGAAATATTGTGTGTTTATTAAATAATAATTTGTGAGAATAAGATTTTTATTTATGTGGTAAATTTACTAGTGTTATTATAGTAAATAAAATTTAGATATTGAAATGCAATGTATGTGAGTAGAAACGACGGGAATTGACGGTATCTCAATCATAAAAATTCTTGGTATACGGATTAGATTTGGTTGGACGATGATTTGGTAGGGTTGGGTAGATGAAATATCATCATATTGAATGCAGATCTAGGGTTCTGCCCAGAATCGAATTGATTCTTCCCCATATAGGCGAATTGATTCGGTGGGAGAATCGATTCGCCTTTGAGCTTGAATCAATTCGGATCTTTGTAAGGGAAAGCTTGGTCATTTTATGAGAATAAAGGGTAAAAGTGGAATTCGGTATCCTAGGTGTGGTTGAGTTGTTTATTTTTAATATGTCTGGGTAGTATGTTCAGTAAGGGAAAAACTCTTATGTAGACGAGGATTGAGTCGAATTATATATGTAGGGTATTTAGGACATCTAATACTCAAGATGTAGGATTTGTAACGAGACAGAGTGATTTCAGATTATGAATTTGGTACTGGTTGGGAATGTTTGGGAAAAATCAGGGATGAGAAAATATATTAAATTATTTAGTTAAGTGAATAATTTAATTAAATAAGAGGCGAGATTAGACTCGGGTTATTAGACTTGTGCTTCGGGAGATATCCATGAATTAGTAAGTTGATGTGATTATATATATATAGATGTGGACAATATATATATGTAATTATTTAAATATCTGTGTGTAGGATATTGCATTTGAAACATACCCGTCCTAGCGGATATGCTACCGGTGGAGGTTGCACATCGTGGGAGGTCACTCTGGAGAATTACAACAGAGGCAGTACCGTTCCCTTGGGTTATAGGTCTATGCACGACCTCATTTTGTATATTTTGGAGTCCCGTGGAATAATGTGGTATGGTTATGACCACTGACTTAAGGCCATGACTGCCTACGGTGTTCGTTTATTATTTTTGGGTTCGATGAAGAGATTTCAACCTGTTTGCCCAGAATGTGGAAGACATTCCTAGTGCTTGATAGAATGCTAGTGATTTTACATATATAGTGAGATATATATATATATATGTTTTTACCTTTGTGTGAAATATTTACATATATAATGATGTGATTAATTATATACGGGCACAACTTAATAAATGAGAATGTAAAATATTTACGTATATAAAGATGAGAATACTTATATACGGGTGTAGACAAATAAATGTGATTGGGGAAATAGATAACTAGGGTGAAGTTATATCTTAAATTGTGATGATTTAATAAGTCACCAATTAAGAAATTGTGAAAGATAATTAATGAACCAAGGGTAGATATTATATTCGGGCCGAGGTAGTATGGTTTTGATGTTAGTGGCAAAGTTAGGTAGGCATGGAAGCATAACTAAACGGGTTAAAATTCATACATTAGGTGCGCACTTTAGATGAGAGGTAAGGGGTGACTTAAGAGAGTGATCTACCGATTTATAAATATGAAAATTAACTGGATAATTGCATTTATGCAATTTATACACTTGCTAACTATTTTCTAAAGGGTTTGGGCTCTAACCTGTATCAATTTTATTTCAAATTTTTTAGGTGTTCAGCCATAGGGATGCCAAGGATGATTCATCTTCCAGGGATTACATGGCTGCAGCTGATGTGGAAGCTTGCAGGATATGTGGGTAGCCGATCCTATTATTGACATTCTAGATTTGGTTCTTTATTCCAGTATTGGTTGGGTATGTTGCCCCTTTTCATTCAGACTTATGAATTTTAGATTTTTTGTCAGCTAGTTTGGATAATCGATGGTTATTCAGGGACTTTATTTAGTTATCTTTGCTTCATACATTGAATTATAGTGTCATTTACATTGTTTACCGTGTATGTGATTATTTTGGATTAGTAAATTTTATTGTAAGTTAACGAAAGATAAAATTTAACATCGGATTGTTTTAATTATAGGTGGTTAGTAATTAAACATATATTCGATAGTGATGCTAATAATGAATTCTTTTTATATTTTAGTAGAAGACTAACCACCCATTATTGAAATAGGCGGGGTGTCAAAAGAAGTCCGGGCCTGTAACAATTGTGTCACTATAGCTGGGGTCATAGTCACTATTGCCAAAAAGGCATCCGATAAATCCATGTATCATGTGGAACTCCACCGCACTTCTCAATATCCGGTAAATCATCACCATTTTATTCCCAAAAATATTCTAATATAACAGTCGACCTCCGACTCAACACATCTTCTACCACACTCTCTTTCCCCCGATGGTACCGAATCGAAAAGTGGTAGTCTTTCACAAACTGGATCCATCTCCTTTATCTTATAATCAAATCCATCAACATAAACAAGTACTAGAGACTTTTATGATAAGGATACAATGTGAAACTCTCAGCCATCTGATAATGACTATAAATATGGAGGCAAAGACAATCGCCTTTAACTCCAAATTGTGAATGTGATAGTTACTCTCATAAGGCTTAAGCTTTCAGGAAGCATAGGCTATAGGTCTCTCCTCCTGCATCAACATACCTCCTAGAACTTTTAGTGATGAGTCCATGTATACAAAAAGACTCCATGCCACCCTATGGTAACCTTAGGGTGAGTGCGGTAGTGAGATTTTCCTTAAGCTCCTCAAATGCTCTTTCGTATTCTGCACTCCAAATGAACGATATTCCCTTTTGGATGAGGAGATTTAATGGACCAAAAGTCATCGAGAACCTCTGAATAAACCTCTTGTAGTACCCGTCCAACACTAAGAAGCTTTTAAACTCTTCGGGCATTTTGGGATATCCCTAATCTATAACTCTAGATACCATACTAGGATCCATCAAGACCCCAACTTCAGCTCGAATACGAACCTAGAAATGTACCTATCGAAGCCAAAAACCACAACTAGATAATTAATCATATATCTTATATTCACCTAGTGTATACAAGACCAATATCCAATTCTCCTCTTACTACTTTGTTGACCAAGAATACACCAAGACATCGTTAATAAACACAATGATGAACCGTTCAAAGAATGGTTAAAATCCTGATTTACCATATCCATGAATACTGCTGGCACATTGTTCAACCCCAACCAAATCTCATCACTCGAAACTTAATGCTCCATAGTTCTTCAAGAAATTTGTATTCAAAATGTCTTCATCCCGAATATGTAATAGGTGATACCTCGAGTGCAAATCAATCTTAAAAAATGATGCGCCCCTCAACTTGTCGAATATATCATTGATATGCAATAGCGATGACTTGTTTTGTATTGTGACCTTGTTTATCTCTCGATAGTCTAAACATAATCGGAGAAAGCCATCCTTCTTCTTCATTAACACCACCAGGGGTCCCCATGGAGACGTACTCCTATGTATGAACCAAGGGCTCAATAATTGTTGAATATGCTCACACAGTTCCCACATCTCTAATTGGAGCCATTTGATATGGTTCCCTCGTGCCCAAAACTAAATCTTTATAAAAGTCTACCTCTTTAATTAATGGTAGTCTTGGTACTTCATCAAATACGTTTGTGAACTCATAGATAATCAGTATCATGTTTAATGATACTGTGGCCTCCTTAGACGAAGTCCCATCTAAGTGGTACAAGTGTGTGTTAAACCCACTCTCATGCTTATACATTACCACTAAGAATATCTCCTTCCCAAGAATAGTAAATGTGATTGCCTTCCAACTGTAGTAGATCTGAGCATCACAGTAAAATAATGAATCCATACCCATTATGATGTCATATGTAAATGTATCTAAAAGCAGTAGGTCGATAAAAAAAAATAATTGCCCGATCTCAGTGGCTCTGTCTCTACAAACCTGACGTAAGGCAACATCACTCCCCATTTGGGTATTCACTTATAAATTAAACTAAGTGATAACCACTCTATATCACGAAATTTTAGTAAACACACAACTAATAAAATAATGAGAACATAGTTTTTTTCATATTAGACTCATACGTCTGAGACAAAAGCATGCTTATAACCATCCCTCGGTGGTAACCCCAATAACATTGGTTATCCTAAGGCATCTAATAATTTAGTGACCTCATTCACCACATGTGTGACAATTTCTTCTCAAGAAACCTATTGAAATAACGGTTCTACTATCTGATATGTTGAACATATCTCTATTGCTATTTTTACTAAAACTAGTCTACTTGTCCTCATTCTCATTGACCATAATCCCACTGGTCATACTTTCCTTAGCCATATTGGCCCAAAATAACTTTGATGTCTTCCCCTTAAATGTCTTAGAGTCCACTCCCTTGATGTGTGTCCTTCAATATGTAAGGTCTCATCCCGGCTCGAGATAATGCTACATCATTACTAGTCCTTTAGGACCTGATCCAGCCCTAATATTTTTAATCTTAGGAACCCTATCCTTGAGGATTTTTAAATGATTCTGATGATGTAGAAAAACAATTTCCACCACCTAGGCAGAAGTGATGAAGGCCGATCATCTAATAACACCAACCGAATCTTTATCCAAATATTAACTAATTCACTATATTTTCTCAAATTTTTGCAGGTAACGCTAAAGTTTTTCTTCATTTTTGCATTCATTTCTTTTGGTATAGGAAGAGAAAGATAGTTGGACTCCCCCTCACGTCGTCTACCAAGCGATTAATTTAACGAGTTCTCAAAACTCTACTCCTTATACTCTTATGGATCATAAGTGGGTACATTTCCTCTATAACCATACATTAAAAAAATACTGATTGTATCAGATATAATTCTCCTTAACTCCCTATCGAAATGAACCTCATTCATGGTTCATATCATAAAGGAAATTCAAGTAAGGAACCTTGACAATACACTTCGATCGATTTGAATCGTTCATCTAGAACCATAGAGCGAAACCCCTAAGAAATCGTCGTTATATAAAGTACAAATCCTAAGTGGTAAGACTACAGTAATCAAAGAATGCAGTGCAAAAAAGAGATGAATGCACTAAAGATACCTAGGATACTAGAAGTTGGAATGCTTTGACACCAACTGTGACACCTCATAAAATTTAAACTAGACTGATTATGTCTAAAATAAATAAAATAGGCCTATACAAGTAAGTGTCATTCTAAGGATGTGATAAAGTAACTAATATACAAAAAGTAAATAACTTTCTACAACTAAAAGAATAATCTAATATAAATCTCTTATACCATAATCATCCATAGTAATAAAGCTCAACATTGTAAGTATAACTGCCTTAAAAGAAACCAATTATCCAAATAGAGTAGCAACTACTAAATAACCTAAAAAACATAAATATAAATAGGAATATTGAGAGTAAACACGCATCTCGACACCTACATCCAATAAGAGCAGTAACTACGAAGTACAATATGGAATCAGGAGTGAGGATGCACCGATAACCTATGTCCTAAAAAGAGAATTGAACAACAACATTAACAACAAATTTATGAATAGTAAGACCATAATTGAGTTTGAACTACAATATAACTACGAACCTTCCTTATATTTTTTAATTATTTCTAAGTTATCCCAACCTAAGAAATCCTAAATATGTCATTCGTCTAATTTCCAAACCCAAGTGAACCCCATGATTACATATTATTCATCTAAATAGAGTGTAAGTAAAGGTTCTATGATCATATCATTGTATACATCTCAAGTATATGAACTTATAAATAAACACAATCTTTACTTCGAACATAACATAAGTACGATCTTATCTATGTACATACAAAGGGCTAGCTCCAGCTGACACATAACGAAAGCGTATTCTTATTGCCTTTAGAGATCCCTCACGTGTACTAGGCATAGTTATAGGATGTACCATACCAATAATCTTAAATCACAAGTAAGAGAAAATCACTAAGGCTTCACACCAATCATATGCCCCATACCCAGGAGATATGAGAGTATCCACACCATTAATCACATTAAGATACAATGGTCACTTTTAGCACGTTGTGTCTGGGGAAACTAAGCAATGTACATCCCGTCTCTATCATTGGGGTTTCTTCATGATCGACAATGTAAATGATCCATAATGGATATCCCTAGTATGTATCCTATCGGCATGCACAAACACACACACACGATATTGTAGCACCCTGTATTTTTGGGAATGTGTAAATTACACGTGTACTCATAATTTAATTAGTTTAAGAAATAAAGTGAATCGAATAAATATTAATTAGCGAATATTGAATTTATATTTATGTGTTATTATATTTACTTGTATGATAAATGAATGAAATTATATTATTTTATAATACATCGTACGTGGGTAAAAGCAAAATGTTGACAGGATCTTATTCGGGACGCGCGTGTCGGATCTTATTGGGAATAAAATGGTAAATTTATGATAGGTGACCCAAATGGTGATTTCGAATGAAGGAATGATCCAAAATAGGTCTTAATAGTCAAAATTAAGTACCAGTGGGTAGTAATTGTGTTCAAAGCGATTTTTCGATTAGTCGGAACTCAAGTAGTGGTATATGAGTCATTTTACAAGTGAGGGATAACCTAATTTTGGGTTTAGCATTATAATTAGATATGGGGGACGATAGGGGAAGCCACTCTATCATTCCAAAGGTATAAAAGTGAGAGAATATAGAAAGGTGAAGGAAAATCAAAGGGGAGATCAAGAAAGGAAAGAGTGCGGAGGAATTTGAAGGGAATTCTGGGCTATAATCATCACACAACAAAGGATTCATACTCTTCTCAAATTTTAAGGCAAGTGTGTAACTTTCTTTGATATTATATATTGTGTTTTAGTTCATGAAAAAAATGGGTTTTTGTGAAATGGTTTCATAAAATCAATTGATGAGTATAACCTACGGAATCTGAGAATTGAACCCTATAGGAAAGATAAATTCTTGATAAAGAAATCTGATATTAAATTATGAAAATAATTGATCTTGATTTATGGATTTGAGAAATTGTATTATAATTAATATGAGGATTAATTTTGCATAATTGATGTTGAATCCCATAAAATATATGAAATTTGGGGAAGTTTAATTATGAAAATGTGTGGAATCATATTTAGGATTAAAAGAAAATGAAATCCTTGGGTTGAATTGGTGTTATGTATTGAATTCGATGACGGGGAGATGTAAAACCCCATATTGGAATAATGGGGCTACTTCCCATAATCGAATTGATTCGACCCTCAAGGGCGAATTGATTCGATAAGTGAATTGATTTGAGCTTGAAGCCAAATCGATTCGCGCCTTGTATATGAAATAATCTTATTTGTTTGGATTTCTGAGAACAATGTAGAGTTGAATGAATATAGAGGGTCCATAGATGAGATCATAACTTATTGAAAATAATTAGATATATTCTTAAATACCTTGGAATAGTCTGGATAAAATCGGGGTATGGATTGAGGAGTGTTTAGGATCAATGACACTCAGAGATATATTAATGGATTCGAATTGGACTTTTGGATATAATTGCGATACCAGCTAGATTGAGATAACCATATTGTCCAGAATAAATTATAATCCTGATATTTAAATAATTAAGTGAATACTCATGAACGTGGGAGTCAGATGTAGACTCGGTAAAGTTATGCTAATGCTACGAATGATATGCCGGTTAACCAATATATATATATATATATATATATATATATATATATATATATATATATATATATATATATATATATATATATATATATATATATATATTATATGTGTGAATATATCTGTGCGTTTGATATATATTAAACATGCCACTATAGTGAGGATGCTATCAATGTAGGTTGTGCCTCATTGGTTATCACTCATGGTGAATCTTAACAGGTTTAGAATTGGTCCTAGGGTCATAGATTTGTGCATGCCCAATCTACATGAGGTTGTAGTCCAAATGGAGTAATGTGATATGGTTATGACCCACTGAATAAAGACTATGCCCATCTCCAGTTAACTTTATGATTTGGATTCGGTGGTGTGATTCTGACTCGGTGGCCCAAGATGATATGTGTATGCCCTGGAGCCTGATAGCATACTATAGAATGCATCTGCGAGGTAATGCTGTTGGGATTGCAGTTATATGTATATACTGAGCGATATGTATGAATGTATACTTGATGTTATATATATATATATATATATATATATATATATATATATATATATATATATATATATATATATATATATATATATATATATACGGGCGAACTAAAGGATAATATGAATAGTAAATCTACATGAATCCAAGAGGATAACTCAAGATGATATGTGTAAATACGTATATAAAACTGAAGATAATTATATACGAGCATAAGAAACTAAGATCATAATTTTGAAATAATAATTAGTGAAAGTTATTTGGAATGAATTAATTTAATTATAATTGTTAAGGAGATGTGAAAGCCAATGATATAAAATACGCATGATACAGGGAAAATATGGTACTAATATTAGTGTTGAGACTAGTTAGGCTTGGTAACGTAACTAGGATGTTTAAATACAAGCATCAGGTGTGCATTATAGGTAAGGGGTGAAGGGTATCTCCTGAGAGTGTGACTCCGGTTTAAATATGAATGATTGCAGAACATATTTCTTAATGTATTTTAAACACTTGCAAAATATTTTCAAAATCTTTTAGGTCCTGACTCGTATCAAAATATTTTCAATACTTTTAGGTGCTCAGCCATAGGGACGCAAGACTTAACCATCCTTCTAGTCAGATGATGCTACAGTAGTCATGGACGCATGCATTAATTGATTAGATGCTTTTATCCTTGAGATCTAGATAAGAGCTACTTTAGGATTATTCCGGGCATGTCGCCCATTTAGTTGGTATTGAATTTATTGAGATGCTTTCCTTTCAGTTAGTTGGATTATTGTATTGTGATTTTTACCAAGATTTATCGGTTAATTAGTTTATGACAGTGAGTGTGAATTTTATTATTTTCTTGGTTAATTATGAGAATGGAAATTTTATGCAAGAAAGTTAATAAGTTTTAAAATTTTACACCGGGCCTAATAGGTTATTAGTAATTAAAATGTTTTCGATAGTGATGCTAAGAATGAACTAGGTGAGATTCATGTGTTATTTTAGTTGAAGCCTAATCACCCGTTACTCAAATCGACTGGGTGTCACAGGTTTATGGGATATAATACACAAGGGTGGTAGACCTAAGAACACACTAGATACTAAATCGTCAATTAAATTTATTAACTTGACTTATCTCCTCTAATTAATAGTAAAAATATCTAAACAGTTGCTAAGTTATGAAATCTGTGCAAACAATACCTAACCCAACAATGGTCAAACTTAGGGGTCGATCGATCGACTTTAAACATCAATCTGTTGACCTCCCGTGTATGCAAGTCCTTTTTCTCCATTACAGGATTCAACCCTTAAACCTTCGTTAAAGTCATTCCAGGCTACCAATTTGTAATTCCCCGTATTTTTGTGATATTTATTTATGGGATTAATTGAATTAAATGTGTATTAATTGGAAATTAATCCGGATTAAAATACTAGCGAGATGCGAGTTGGCATTTGATTATAATGTGCATATATGATTATATATGAATATTGAATTATGAAATTTGTCGTGAGATTGAAATACGGCAATTTGGAAATTTTATTGAGACGCGTGTGACAGTCGCGTCCGAAATATATTTATCTTAATTAAAAAAGTGAATTTTATTTCTATTAACCGTAAGGTCGTTTTGAGTGCGTCAACGCGTTCGTAAGGGTCGAAATAGTCAAAAAACACTAGACGGGGGTTTGGTTTGGGTCCCGGGGAATTTTTAGGCCACACCGGCAACATATAAGGGTAGTTTGGTAATTCTGGATTTTTGGGAATTAAAACCTACGAAAATTGGGAATTAAAAAGCTGACTTGGTAATTACCCACTAAACCCACTAACCACATCTTAGGACTTAATGGGCTACGGGGGTTATTAGAAATTGTTCCAAAATTTCCTAAGGCAAAAACCCTAGCCACCATTCACTTTGGAGAAGAAAGCTTGGAGAGAGAGAGAGAAGGAATTCTGCAGAGAGAGAGAGAACCATTCATCAGATTCTTCATCAAATCCAGAGATACACATAAGGCAAGTGGTTTAATTACATATTCTTACAAAGAATGCTTCTTCCATGCGTAGGAATTTGTTATAATTGTATTTGTTTGGGAGATGGATGAAAACCCATTAAACTTGGAATTAGAATCTTGCATATTGATGAGGAATTGAATGTAGAATTGTATGTAGGTGATTATTCTTATGATAATAATATCTTGGATGAAACAAAAACGGATTTAATTAGGCCCATTGATGATTTGTAAGTTTTAGGGTTCATGTTCATGTGATTTGGGATAAATGTTGGAGATTTGATAATTTGATGTAGTTTAGGGTGATTTAAACCCATACAAATGTTGTAATACGGTTGAAACATGTTTAGGAAGGATTAGATACCTTGAAATATTATTGGAATGACATTTAGGTGAGATTAGAGGTGAAGAGAAATTGGAAAAACGAGTTAAGGAATTTCTGGGCTCGAATCTGGCCACTCGTTAGAAGACCTGCCCAGGTCGTTCGAACGAGCTTCTAACGAGTTGACAGTTTGGGTTCTAACGAGAGGGATGTTCGTTCGAAGACTTTCGTTCGAACGAGATCTCGTTAGAAGGCCCAGTTCGTTCGAACGAACTCTCGTTCGAACAGCCTCGTTCGAACGAGACTTCTAACGAGTTGACAGTTTAGACTTTTTAGCCTGTTTTGATCCCGAGTGTCCCGTAACCTTGTGTATATGTAGAGATAACCTTCCCTTAATGATTATTTGGTATATTTGGGATGTTTGGGATAAAATGAGGAGTCAAACCTAGGAGTGTAGTTTGAACCTAAGGGAAAATATGAAGTGGGACGTGAGTGTCTATTACGATGCGAGAACTATTGACGGTCTAATTTATTATATTAACCGGGAACATATAAATTGTGTAGCATTATATGTCAGTACGAGAATGAGAAGTGTACCACCAATATATTATGGTGATTACTAAGATGTGTGCATACTTAGTATATGTATTGATTTTATGTGTATGACATACCTACCATACTTGCTATCACGGGAAGTTTGCGTTCGCTTAGGGCCCTCTAATCCTTGTGTTGCCCGGATTTAGACTGGTTACCTCGATGAACATAGGTCAGAGAAGGACTTATTGGGATGTTAATAAGTCTGCTGATCGTGAGAGCGCAGGTATGTGCGTGACCCATGTGATGTGACAGTGTTCGCCTCCATTATTTGTGATGTTGTTATTTGAGAACGATTCCTGAGAGATTCGGAATACGTGATCCTTATGTACGTGATGTACCGGGATGGATAGCAGAGTATGTGTGCACCGCAGTTTAGTCTCGGGGTGCTTGTATTGTATATTTATGACGTGAATAATATATGCTTAATTAATGGGAACTTTCATGTTGGTATTGTGAATATAATTATGGTAATGTTTTGAGAAAACATAACGGGTTAACCGATAGTGAATTGTACTACAAATTGAGAATCTGAGTTTAAGTAAAGCCCTCTATTTATTTGATAACGCTAGAATGTAATATGGAAATCGAGTAGTAAGGGGTAGAACTTATTACGGTTTGGTTAGATATGTATGTCATTTAGATGGGTACGGTACGTTAGGAGTGCACATGTAGTCGAGAGGTGAGAATTTCATGTGAGTGCACGTCCTAACATGTATTTTGCATTTAATGTTTTAATGTTATTAAAACACTTGCTGTTTTTAAAATGATTTCCACTTTCGGGATCTGACCCATTTGCTTTCAAACCTATTTTTGTAAAAACCATTTTAGGTGCCCAGCCACAAGGACACCATGCTTAGGATCCTCATTCAGATGACGAGCTGTAGCTGTTTGTGGAAGTTACAGGACTTTGCTTGTAGACGCTTCATCTATCTTGACTCCATATTCAGTATTTATCAGTTGTAGGGCATGACGCCCATTTCTTTTAGAGGCATTTCATTTATTTCAGTTATTCAGACTTCGGGCATGTAATTAATTCAGGATTCAGACTTGACTTATTATTTCAGTTGTGGAATTGTTGTGAGGAGTTTTCCTCCGGACTTATTACTATTGGTTGGTTATTTCATTACTTCGTTATGGTGAATGGATTATGTTGTTCTTCCATTATTCTTATATTGCATGTTAATCAGACTTAATTAAAATTTGGCAACTTGCTTTTTCAATACTAGGTGGTTAGTAATCATTTAAATGTTTTCGACAGTGATGCTATTAACTGAACCAACTTGGCATTTTGTATTGATTTAATAAAGGAGTAGCTACCCGGTATTTAATTAGTCGGGGTGTCACAGGTGGTATCAGGGCATCAGGTTCTAGTGTCTTTTAGGATTTGTACGGCTTATTATGTTTCCGCTAAGCTTTCTTTGATGTAGATACCTATATTTTAGGACTGTTGTATTCTTTTGTATATGCTACGTACTTCAGCTATTTGAAGTTTATAACTGCGAACTTATAAACTTCATTCTTATTTCAGATTCCTCCACGACGTGCACACCGGGTTCCTAGGGATGCTACGCCAGAACCACAGCCCGCACCAGTTCTGGGCACGATGAATGCTGCTGAGGTTGCAGCCATTGTGTCCCAGGCGGTAAATGCCGCACTAGCCGTAGTTCAGCAGGCACCACCTCAGGCGCCGATAGCTGCACCAGTTCAGGCTCATGCATTCCCGTCTGCTTAGGAACGTGTACGTGATGATTTTCAGAAAGCACACCCTCCGGAGTTCGCGGGTAGCTCCGATGTGGTAGTTTCGAGTCAGTGGAGGAAGGACATTCAGCGGCACCTGAGGATGTATGAGTGCACCGATGTCCAAAAGCAGATACTAGCTACCTTTAAGCTAGTGGGGTCTGCACTGCAGTGGTGGGAGTCTATTACCACCGTGGAGGAGAGAGAGACTCTCACTATCCAGGAGTTTTGGGTGCGGTTCGACCGCAAATACTTTCCGTCAGCTGTTCACACGGAGATGAGAAGGAAGTTGATGAGCCTCAAGAAAGAGGGTAAGACTGTGGCCGAGTATGAGGAGGAATTCACTGATCTGTTGAATATTGTTCCGGATGAAATACCAACAGAGGAGAAGAAGATACAGAAATTTACGGACGGGTTGACATGGAGGATTCGTCAGCACTTGTTAGGGAACCTCTCGTTAGCCACTTATTTTGATGTGGTTAACGCTGCATTGCTCCATTGCTAGGATCACCGCTTTCACATGGCTGAGGGCAAGCGATCGGGAGAGTCCAGCCATTAGGGCAGGACTGGAGGACATGGTACCAGTGGGGGACAATCTGTTCAGGGGCAGAGACAGGGTGACCAGGGTTCCCAGCAGGGGGATCATAAGAGGTTCAGGTCGAGAAATTTTAGGCACGGACAGGGAGGTTTTCGGCAGGGCCATCAGGGTCTGAACGGCCATCAGAACCAGCAGGGTCAGAATGGTCAGCAGCAGTTTCAGCAGGGCCAGCAGGGCCAGTGGAGGAACGGTAATGGCCACCAGGGCCGGGGGAAACAGGGACAGAGAGGGGGGAACTTTCCGGGGAAGTGTTTCGTTTGTGGCAAGACTGGCCATAAATGCCAGGACTGTCCTGATAGGGGCAGGGCCCCACAGCAGCAGCAGGGCGCTCGACATGAGCCACAGAGGCCACTTTTTCCACCTGCTCTCCCAGCTACAACCCAGGTGCCAGCACTTCCATCCATTCCAGCAGTTCCTGTGCAGCAGGGGCAGTTACAGTATGGGCGTGTCTATAACGTCCACCAGGCAGCAGCTCCACAGGCACCACCCGCGATTGAGGGTATGTTTCCTATCCATGGTACTATGGGTCGGGTTTTGTTTGATACGGGGGCAACGCATTGTTTTATAGCTACACATTTTGCGAAAGCCTTAGGATTGTTAGCCACAGTAGAGAGCACAGTGAAGTGTGTAGACTCACCATTGGGGAGTGGGTCACTTATTTTCTTTATATGCCGGGGAGTGGGGGTAGAGATTGGTAGTCTGGTATTACCTGCAGACATGTTGGTATTAGATATGCATGTGCACGATGTGATTATCGGTATGGATTGGCTCGTTGATTATAGAGCCATGATTGATTGCTTCGGTGGGAGCATTGTTTTTGCCATTCCGGGGCAAGAGATGTTTGTAGTGGCGATGCCTCGCCCAGAGGGAGGTTCGATCGCTCATTTGTACTACATAGAGGAGGATACCTCTAAGGAGGTTGTAATTCCTTTAGATTCGATCCTAGTTGTCAGGGAGTATTCAGATGTGTTTCAGGAGATACCAGGCCTACCCCCCAGTCGAGAGATAGACTTTGTCATAGACTTATTACCAGATACGAAACCTATAGCACGCGCACCGTACCGTATGGCTCCAGCTGAGATGAGGGAGTTACGGGATCAAATTGAGAAGTTGTTGGGTCAGGGGTTTATACGAAGGAGTACTTCGCCGTGGGGTGCCCCTGTGTTGTTCGTAAAGAAGAGAGATGGTTCACTGAGATTGTGTGTGGATTATCGAGAGTTGAATAAGGTCACGATACGGAATAAGTATCCATTGCCTCGAATTGATGACCTATTCGAACAGTTGAGAGGAGCTTCTTTCTTCTCGAAGATTGATTTGCGATCGGGATACCATCAGTTGCGTATTAGGGAGGAGGATGTCTCGAAGACTGCGTTCTTATCGAGATATGGTTCTTACGAGTTTCGGGTTGTGCCTTTTGGTTTGACCAATGCTCCAGCCGTGTTTATGGACTTGATGAATAGGATGTTCAGAGATTTCCTAGATCAGTTTGTCATTGTCTTCATCGATGATATTCTGGTTTACTCCCAGACAGAGGAGGATCAAGCCGAGCATTTGAGGCAAGTTTTGCAGACGCTACGCCAGAACGAGCTGTATGCAAAGTATGAGAAGTGCGGGTTTTGGCTGAAGGAGGTCCAGTTTTTGGGACACATTATTTCCGACCGGGGGATACCTGTTGATCCGGGGAAAGTATCCGCGGTGAGGGAGTGGGGACAGCCCACGACACCGACGGAAATCCGTAGTTTCTTGGGTCTAGCAGGATACTACAGGAGGTTTATTCGGGGATTTTCGAAGATAGTGGGTCCTTTAACACATCTGACTCGTAAGGGTGTGCCATTCATCTCGAGTGATGCCTGTCAGTTGGCATTCGATGAACTGAAGGATAAGTTGACCTCAGCACCTGTGTTAGCATTGCCGAGACCGGGAGTTGAGTATCTAGTCTACACCGATGCGTCCTTGCAAGGACTAGGAGGTGTATTGCAGCAGGAGAGTCAAGCCATAGCTTTTGCTTCCCGTAAGCTAAAGACTCACGAGAAGAATTACCCCACTCATGACTTGGAGTTGGCGGCAGTTGTATTTGCCCTTCGTATTTGGAGACATTACCTTTTGGGGGAGAAGTTTCGATTGTTCACGGACCACAAGTCCCTACAGTACCTATTCACGCAGAAGGAGTTGAATATGCGGCAACAGAGGTGGCTTGAGTTCGTGAAGGATTATCAGTTTGATATCCAGTATCACCCGGGGAAGGCTAACGTGGTAGCAGACGCGTTAAGCCGTAGGCCAACAGATGAAGTGGCAGGGGTGTGGAAGGCCAAGTGGAAAGAACTAGGACACCAAGATGCAGTGGCCCGATCATTTATGTCAGTAATGACTATTACGCCGCAGATTGTCACGAGAGTGGTAAAGGCACAAACAGATGACTCGTTCTGTCAGGAGCTGATAGTTCGATTACTCGCAGAGGGAGCCGATTCCTATACCGTTAGCTCAGACGGGGGATTACTCTTCAATGGGAGATTAGTAGTTCCGTAAGGGGAGGAATTACGGCATGAGGTGATGGCAGAGTCGCATGGCTCACGGTTCGCGATACATCCCGGAGGGGACAAAATGTACGAAGACATGAGACGACAGTATTGGTGGAGCGGGATGAAGAGAGATATTGTCGTGTTTGTTTCTAAATGCGCCACTTGTCAGCTAGTAAAAGTGGATCATCAGAGACCGGCAGGACTGCTACTGCCATTAGAGATCCCGATGTGGATATGGGAGAGCATCTCCATGGACTTTATCACGGGGTTGCCTATGTCACAGAGAGGTCACGACTCCATTTGGGTAATTGTTGACAGGTTGACCAAAGTCGCTCATTTTCTACCCATAAGGACACACTACACTACGGGACAGTATGCCCAACTCTTTATTGCAGAGATAGTGAGACTTCACGGTGTGCCCCTTAATATCGTGTCTGACCGAGACAAGATATTTGTTTCACGGTTTTGGGAGAGTTTTCAGGAGTCCATGGGCACGGAATTGCGGTTGAGTATGGCGTATCACCCACAGACCGATGGGAAAACTGAGCGTACAAACCAGATGTTGGAGGACATGCTACGTATGAGTATCATTGATTTCGGGGGTGGATGGGAGCAGTATCTTCCACTGGTGGAGTTTGCTTACAATAACTCCTACCAGTTCACCATTGGCATGGCTCCATTTGAGGCGTTGTACGGTAGACCTTGTCGTTCCCCAGCATGTTGGTTGGAGGTGGGGGACAACAAACTACTTGGGCCGAAAGTGATTCAGGATACTTCGGCGAGGATAGAATTGATTCGGAGTCGCATTCGGGTAGCTCAGGATCGGCAGAAGAGCTATGCTGATGCGAAGAGGTTCTTCAGAGAGTTCCAAGTGGGGGACCAGGTTTTGCTCACAGTATCTCCTATGAAGGGGATTATGCGTTTCGGGAAGAAAGGGAAGTTGGCACCGAGATATGTGGGACCATTTCCTATTATTGAGCGGATTGGACCGGTTGCGTATAGGCTTGGATTACCGGAGCATTTGCATCGGATTCACGATGTATTTCATATTTCCTCGCTAAGGAAATATCTTAGAGACGATTTGGCTCATTCTCACATTGCATTGGAGGACATCGATCTCCAGCCTGATAGCTCCTACGAGGAGGGGTCGATTGCTATTTTGGATCAAAGTGAGCGGAAGCTGCGGTCAAAGATAGTTCCGTTAGTGCGTGTTCAGTGGCGACATCATAATGTCGAGGAGTCCACATGGGAGCGCGAGGATGAGATGCGCGAATGTTATCCAGAGTTGTTCTTACCAGGTACTTTCTAGTTCCGAATTTCAGGATGAATTCAGTTATTAGGGGGGAAGTATGTAATTCCCCGTATTTTTGTGATATTTATTCATGGGATTAATTGAATTAAATGCGTATTAATTGGAAATTAATCCGGATTAAAATACTAGCGAGATGCGAGTTGGTATTTTATTATAATGTGCATATATGATTATATATGAATATTGAATTATGAAATTTGTCGTGAGATTGAAATACGGCAATTTGGAAATTTTGTTGAGACGCGTGTGACAGTCGCGTCCGGAATATATTTATCTTAATTAAAAAAGTGAATTTTATTTTTATTAACCGTATGGTCGTTTTAAGTGCGCCAACGCGTCCGAAAGGGTCGAAATAGTCAGAAAACACTAGCCGGGGGTTTGGTTTGGGTCCCGGGGCATTTTTAGGCCACACCGGCAACATATAAGGGTAGTTTGGTAATTCTGGATTTTTGGGAATTAAAACCTACGAAAATTGGGAATTAAAAAGCTGACTTGGTAATTACCCACTAAACCCACTAACCACATCTTAGGACTTAATGGGCTACGGGGGCTATTAGAAATTGTTCCAAAATTTCCTAAGGCAAAAACCCTAGCCACCATTCACTTTGGAGAAGAAAGCTTGGAGAGAGAGAGAGAAGGAATTCTGCAGAGAGAGAGAGAACCATTCATCAGATTCTTCATCAAATCCAGAGATACACATAAGGCAAGTGGTTTAATTACATATTCTTACAAAGAATGCTTCTTCCATGCGTAGGAATTTGTTATAATTGTATTTGTTTGGGAGATGGATGAAAACCCATTAAACTTGGAATTATAATCTTGCATATTGATGAGGAATTGCATGTAGAATTGTATGTAGGTGATTATTCTTATGATAATAATATCTTGGATGAAACAAAAATGGATTTAATTAGGCCCATTGATGATTTGTAAGTTTTAGGTTCATGTTCATGTGATTTGGGATAAATGTTGGAGATTTGATAATTTGATGTAGTTTAGGGTGATTTAAACCCATATAAATGTTGTAATACGGTTGAAACATGTTTAGGAAGGATTAGATACCTTGAAACATTGTTGGAATGACATTTAGGTGAGATTAGAGGTGAAGAGAAATTGGAAAAACGAGTTAAGGAATTTCTGGGCTCGAATCTGGCCACTCGTTAGAAGACCTGCCCAGGTCGTTCGAACGAGCTCGTTCGAACGAGCTTCTAACGAGTTGACAGTTTGGGTTCTAACGAGAGGGATGTTCGTTTGAAGACTTTCGTTCGAACGAGATCTCGTTAGAAGGCCCAGTTCGTTCGAACGAACTCTCGTTCGAACAGCCTCGTTCGAACGAGACTTCTAACGAGTTGACAGTTTAGACTTTTTAGCCTGTTTTGATCCCGAGTGTCCCGTAACCTTGTGTATATGTAGAGATAACCTTCCCTTAATGATTATTTGGTATATTTGGGATGTTTGGGATAAAATGAGGAGTCAAACCTAGGAGTGTAGTTTGAACCTAAGGGAAAATATGAAGTGGGACGTGAGTGTCTATTACGATGCGAGAACTATTGACGGCCTAATTTATTATATTAACCGGGAACATATAAATTGTGTAGCATTATATGTCGGTACGAGAATGAGAAGTGTACCACCAATATATTATGGTGATTACTAAGATGTGTGCATACTTAGTATATGTATTGATTTTATGTGTATGACATACCTACCATACTTGCTATCACGGGAGGTTTGCGTTCGCTTAGGGCCCTCTAATCCTTGTGTTGCCCGGATTTAGACTGGTTACCTCGATGAACATAGGTCAGAGAAGGACTTATTGGGATGTTAATAAGTCTGCTGATCGTGGGAGCGCAGGTATGTGCGTGACCCATGTGATGTGACTGTGTTCGCCTCCATTATTTGTGATGTTGTTATTTGAGAACGATTCCTGAGAGATTCGGAATACGTGATCCTTATGTACGTGATGTACCGGGATGGATAGCAGAGTATGTGTGCACCGCAGTTTAGTCTCGGGGTGCTTGTATTGTATATTTATGACGTGAATAATATACGCTTAATTAATGGGAACTTTCATGTTGGTATTGTGAATATAATTATGGTAATGTTTTGAGAAAACATAACGGGTTAACCGATAGTGAATTGTACTACAAATTGAGAATCTCAGTTTAAGTAAAGCCCTCTATTTATTTGATAACGCTAGAATGTAATATGGAAATCGAGTAGTAAGGGGTAGAACTTATTACGGTTTGGTTAGATATGTATGTCATTTAGATGGGTACGGTACGTTAGGAGTGCACATGTAGTCGAGAGGTGAGATTTCATGTGAGTGCATGTCCTAACATGTATTTTGCATTTAATGTTTTAATTTTATTAAAACACTTGCTATTTTTAAAATGATTTCCATTTTCGGGCTCTGACCCATTTGCTTTCAAACCTATTTTTGTAAAAACCATTTTAGGTGCCCAGCCACAAGGACACCATGCTTAGGATCCTCATTCAGATGACGAGCTGTAGCTTTTTGTGGAAGTTACAGGACTTTGCTTGTAGACGCTTCATCTATCTTGACTCCATATTCAGTATTTATCAGTTTTAGGTCATGACGCCCATTTCTTTTAGAGGCATTTCATTTATTTCAGTTATTCAGACTTCGGGCATGTAATTAATTCAGGATTCAGACTTGACTTATTATTTCAGTTGTGGAATTGTTGTGAGGAGTTTTCCTCCGGACTTATTACTATTGGTTGGTTATTTCATTACTTCGTTATGGTGAATGGATTATGTTGTTCTTCCATTATTCTTATATTGCATGTTAATCAGACTTAATTAAAATTTGGCAACTTACTTTTTAAATACTAGGTGGTTAGTAATCATTTAAATGTTTTCGACAGTGATGCTATTAACTGAACCAACATGGCATTTTGTATTGATTTAATAAAGGAGTAGCTACCCGGTATTTAATTAGTCGGGGTGCCACACAATTATCATTGAAACCCACCTTCATTCATATATATGTGTTGCAACATCAACCCTAACATATAACAAAGTTTTTTGCATGATTTCCACATTAATTAAAAGGGTTTTTTCAGATTTGATTCAATAACCCTGGATTTCTATTTTTGATTAATTATGTTCAAACCTGTTATCAAATCATTCAATTATGAAGGGGCTTTTGATTGATTTTTAGTTTATATCATCCTCCTAACAATAATACATCAATTCCATCTCACATTCATAAGGAATTCTACCAAAATTAGATTATCTCGATAACATGAATGGTGACTTAAATGATCTCATTAATTTAATTATAAAATCAAATTTCTGTATAATTATTTTTTATTCGAATGAATAGCTACATTATAACACAAAAACAATCGTATTCCTACACTAGGTAAACATAACTTAGTCCAAAGTATGATGAATATAAAGCTCTTAGCCTCGAATTCTTATCTTCTCCAAGTTGCCTCTTCACTCTAATGTTAGGGTTTCTTTTTAAAGTTTTTAGTGTAATAATAGATTATTCTAATGACCCTCCTGGATTGTTAATTCAAAAATTTAGGTTAGGCCCAATATGGGCCTCTACCTAATGAGTCCAAATAAATTTCTAAATGACCCAAAACATAGCCTAAGTAATATACCAACCCATAGGGATTAAAACCCAATATTTTAAGTCCTAATTGGACATTCAACATGCCCTAAAAGTCGACCCAAAATACTAAACCAATAGCCTAATATTATCACTGGTACGAGTCCGAAAACCCATTATTAAAATATTTAATAATTTTTCACGAGATGAAATTATAGGAAACTACTTCCCAATCGGTGGAACCCGACACCGAGGGAATAATCCAAACAAGGAAAGGCTCGATACCAAATTCCGGACCATTACATAGTTTCATATAATACACATTCATTTCCAAATATTTCATTAATAAATTACCATGTATTAAGTTCGATTTCAGTTTTAAATTATAAATACAAATAGTGACGTCACATGTCATAACATGAACAATTTATAAATTTGAAAATTAAACTAATTTAAATGGTGTAAGGAAATTATGGTGTATTACATCTTTGTGTTACCTCAACCACTGGAAAACCTCGTAGGTCATGCACCATTTTTACCATAGTTATGTGATTTTTTCTCTATTACTAATTGACCATGTTTTATGTGTAAAATATTTTCTTAGAAGAAAAATGGAATACTACCATGTTAAGTTGAGAGATCTTAATCTTGTTTGGAGATGAAGAATGTAATACCCCGTGATTTTTAATGACTTTTAAAATGGGTTATATTTTAAAATAATGGATTAATTGGATTTTATTATAAATTAATTCATTTGGGTTTTATCCGAATTGTGGATATTAAAATGGATGATTCTGAATATTACTTAAAGATATTTAGGTAATATATGAATATGATATCATTATTATGACGGTGTGATATAATTTCGATAATTTGGATTTTTTAGTCAGACGCGGTATGGGACGTGTCGGGACTAATTTATTAAATTAAAAAGGAAATTTATTTTCTATCGACCTTATAGTCATTTCGACTGCGCCGTTGCGTCTGGAAGGGTTGAAATAGTCAGAAAAGTCTATTTGGATGTTAATTTTGAGTCTCGGGTCATTTGGAAATGAAAAGACAACCCAAAAGGGCATTTTGGTTATTTTTACAAGGGGGATGAATAGTGATCTCGGGTTCTGTCTTATTATAAGTATTTGGAGATTAGTTGAATGTGGGTTCATTCATCTCTTCTACACAAAATTGAAAGGTCATCTTCTTAGAGAGAGTGGAAGGTTGCTTGGAAAGAAAAAAGAAGTTTGCTTGGGAAGGAGAAGAACTAAGAACCAAAGGTCACCACCACCCACCACCACCGGAAGTTTACCAGAGAAGGGAGAACCACCTGTGATATACTACACCGAAGGATCAGACCTTCATTATAGGCAAGTGTTTGATAATGGCAATCTAAGTTTGTATATTGTCCATGTTAGAATAGTTGTAAAAAGAGATGATTTTTCATGTTTGGAAGATAAAGATGGAGTTGAAATGGATTTCTGGAAATATGAACATATGTAGGAATCAAACTCATGTTGTAGGTAGTTAGTAATCCACGAAATAATCATAAATCTGTTGAAGAAATTCCGAAAACCATTGATGTGTTCTTGAAGATATTATGTTGATAATTTTCTGGAAAAATAGGATATAAACATGCTTTTAATTCAAACTCTTAATGATTCCAGGATGTTTAGATCATTAGAAATCATTTATATATGTTGATATATCATTTAGTAAGGATTATAGGTCATTTGGATTGTTAATATGATGGTTTGATTGATAAAAAATGGTTAAACCCGTAGTTGAAGAAATGCAGAAAAACTGGGTTGTTACCTGGGCGATCGATCGATCGACCCCCTGACTTCGATCGATCGACCTCCCTAGATATCTTAAAGTTGTTTCTTTTAATGATGGTTCTTATCCCTAAACCTTTTGTAGATGTTTGGTGATTATTAATTGAATATTTTGGGACTTAAAGAAGATCAGTAAGCCCTAGATAAGATTCGAATTAATTTAATTGGGGTTTAATTGATTAGAACAATGATAATTAATTTAAAGGAATGTCGGTTGCTAGATTCACTTGTTAGATTTTAATTGGTATGCATGACGATTACAGATAGGACCAGTAGGGGTGATTGAATATAACACCTGGGTATCCTTAAGTATAGAAGCGGGTTTAATTCTAAGTGAAAGAAGATGTGTTTATAAGAGATTTGAAACTATCAGTTTTAACCTTAAATAAAGGGAGAGTTTAATTCGTAGTAATCCGGGATATATAACGATATGGACCAGTAGGGTATAAGTGACTTCTTACTGAATATATATTGAGGAAACACCTATTTGAACCTTGAGTATTGAGTGAGGCTCGGGGATAATTAAATTATGAAGTAAAGTTATGGTATTTTCATACGTGGGATTTAAAGAGATATAATGCTACGTATGGGAATAATGTAAGGGTAATGTGAGTACCTTGTTGATAGTATATAATAGGTATGATAATTCCTATTTGATTGATTGATGATTATGTGTATGACATACCTAGCTTACTTGCTATCGACGGGAGGTTTGCGCGTGAGGGCAGTCATATCCTGATGAATCTATGGGATCTTTGATTTGTCGCTCAAGAACATAGGTCTATGAAAGACTTATCGGGGAGTTGATAAGTTCGCTGACTATGGGAACGTAGGTATGTGCGTGACCCATGGATACGAGAACTATGTTCGCCTCTAATTTGTATGTTATTGTTTATGGTTCGAGGAATCCTTACCGAACCTTTTGTCCACTATTCGGCGACCAGCGATGATGGGACATGATAGCAGAGTAATGCATTGCACCGCAGCGGTGAGTCGGGGTGCTGTATTATATATGAATATATATATATATAATGGATTAAATGAATGATTGGATTTATTGTGGTTAAATCATCTTCCGTGTGATAATTGTAGATAACGGTGAATAGAGAAAGATAATGGAATTAAGTTAATGAATGTTTATTCTTATAGAATTGAAAAGCTTAATTCATATTAACGAGAAATGATTCATGTTAATGAGAAACTAATCATATAAAGGAGAAATGTATAAGAATGATTATATAACGTATGGTATGGGACATACGGGGTTATGATATGGGAATGGAATCATATGATAGAAATTAGTATTGAGGAACCATTAACTAGGAAGTTAATAGGAAACGTTAAGTGTGCACTCTAGTTGAGAGGTGAGAATAGCAAGTGAGAGTTGGATCTAACATGTACATAATAAATGATTTATTGCACTTGTTAAATACTTGTTGTTTTAAAAATCATTTTCTGTAAGGACAATTTGTCCATCTTTATGTATATGTTATGTCATACGCCGTTACAAGATTGTTGGTTGAAAAGATCACATCGTCATCAACAAAATCCGAAGATCAAAAGAAGAAAGAATTTGGGAATCAGACCTGGCCGGACCGATCCGGTCCAGAAAAAGAACCGATCCGGTTTACCGGACCGATCCGACCATCTACCGGACCGATCCGTTTTGTCATACTCCAGTAGCCACCGGATCCATAGCGAACCGATGAAGGAAAAAGTCCCGGACCGATCCGATGCCAACCAGACCGATCCGGTTTCAGAAAAAGAACCGATCCGACTTACCCGGACCGATCCGCCTAATCAACCGGACCGATCCGGCGAGGATAATCACTGCCAGATCGTGCAACCGATTTTGAAGGGTTTCGATCCCTTATTTAAATCACGATCAGCAGTTGGTTTTCTTAAGACTTATACACGATTTTCAGAGCATATCAACCCTAAAGTCTTCACCTATTGAGTCCTATGATTCTAGGTTTTTAGATTCACACATCTTCCATATCTTTGTGAATCAAATTTGGTAACCCAAAGAACACCATTGATGTTGTTCAACCCTTTGTGAAGTGGACCGTTTCTTCCTCTTCATTGCAGCCCTACTGGACAGGGATAGTTCCAGCCGCAAGCCCTTCTGGAAAGGGATTTTCTTCCAGCCGCGACTACAGAATCCGATACCCGAGGGTAATTCTTAGTCAATCTGTATTTCATTGTAATCCGATTGTAAACCGTATTTTACAAATTATAGTGATATACAAATGGTTTTGCCCCTGTGGGGGATTTTTCCTTAAACTTTGTGTGTTGAATATCTTGTGCATGATTTCATATTGTTTCAATCACACCTAGTTGCATGCTTAGGGTTAATTTGGGTTAAAATTGGTGTTTATTATATTATTTCTTATTTGAACGCAAGCGCCAACTCTTTCAAATTGGTATCAGAGCAGGTTACGCTAATCTATCGCGTATTCCTTTTTCCGCAAAATTTTTCTAAAGATATCAATTTTTGAAATAAATTGATTTTTGAAAAGAGCGTGTTCAAATGGAGAAGTCATATTATAAAATGCCTATTTTTGACGGGTCGAATTATGCCTATTGGAAAGCCCGTATGAGGTCGGCTTTAAAAGCCATTGATGAACGTGTCTGGATTTTGGTTGAACGAGGATGGACTCCTCCAACCGTGACTGTTGATAATGTGACCAACTTGAAACCTGACATCACTTGGACTGATGATGAATTTAAATGGTCGTCTTTTAACTCTAAGGGTCTAAGTGCTATTTCTGGGTCTGTCACTCCTGATGAGTTCAAACGCATAATGACGTGCACCACGTCAAAAGAAGCATGGGATATTTTGCAACTTACCCATGAAGGAACAAATGCTGTTAAAGAGTCAAAATTGCAAAATTTAACAACTCAATTTGAAACCATCACCATGCATGAAAATGAATGTTTTGATGAATTTTATGCTAGACTTTCTGACATTGTTAATACTAGCTATAATCTTGGTGAACATATTCCAAATGCTAGGGTTGTTAAAAAGATTCTTCGTTCCCTTCCTAAGCGTTTTATACCTAAAGTCACTGTGCTAAATTCATTGGGTAATTTAAATACTCTAAAATTGGAAGAACTGGTAGGAGATTTACAAACTTATGAAATAAACATGTTTCCCAAATCTGCCAAGCCAAAAGATAAGGGAATTTCCCTTAAAGCCCAAGAGAGAAAAAGTGAGGGGTCGGTAAGAAAGAGAGTCGAGTCATCTAGAAAGATAGAAACTTCTGATTCTGAATGTGAATTTGACTTAGATGATTTGGCATTATTTGCTAAAAACTTCAAGAAAATTCTGAAATTTAAAAAAGTTGGAAATTTCAAAGATAAAAGAATTTTCAGAAAAATAAGTTTGAAAAGAAAAATTTCAAAGAACCCCCTAAAGACAGTGAGAGGTGTTTTGAGTGCGACGGTAAGGGACACAGAGCGTTTGAGTGTGCCACTCGTCTGAATAGGGAAAAGGGTAAAGCTGTCCTAAACGTTACCCTTAGTGACGACAGTGAGGTCGAGTCGGTGGACTCGGGCGATGAGTCACCGCATGAGCGTAACTTCACCGCGTTCATGGCTAGTCATGTGAGTACTCCTAGTGCATCTCACGACGATGAGGATGCTACTTCAGAGGGACACCTCGACAGCGAGAGCGAAGAGAGTGAGGGAGAGGAGGAAGGTAGTGAGGACGAGAGTAGCCTTCAACGTGCCTACGCCGAGTTATATGATGAGTCTTTCAAAACTAAAAAACGTAACAAGGCGTTAGTTCTTAGGATCACCGCGTTAGAAGAAGAGTTAGGAAAGATGAGAGAGAGAGAGTCCTCCACCTGCACCGCCATGAGAGAGAGAGAGTCTGCCTGGGTTAGTAAAGAGAATTTGCTTAAAGAGAGAGAGAGCAGTTTTGAGAAAGAGAAAGCGGACTTGACTAAACAAGTGGCTAGTCTTACGAGTGAGCTCCATTCCTCCCTGGAGACTCGAAAGAAACTTGAATCCCTTGTTGCTCAGCTTACTCATGATGTTGAGAGAGCTAGGAAAGTCAAGGTACAAATCGATGACAGATCTGGGAAGATGGGAAAGATGCTCCTCGGTCCCGCTTTAGGTTTTGGTGACCGGCAAGGAATAGGTTTTGATGGTGCCTCCACGTCCCAAATTGCACCCGGACCAATTCCTGAGTTTATTACGACTCCTTATGGCCGTCATAAAAAACCAAGAAGGAGAGTTCGACCAAGAAAAGCAAACCAAGGTTCTCCTAATATTGTGCCTTTTTGCTCCCATTGCAAAAGAAATGGACACCTTTGGGTTGATTGCTATAAGTTGGGTCGGACACGACGTACGGTTGCTACACCACTTCAGACTGATGAGTTTGCCAGTCTGAGAGAGCGTGTTGAGTTTCTAGCCGCCACATCACAGAGCTTGATGGAGGAATTCCGACGGATGACCTTACCATCAATGAATGCGCCCCGCATTCCGGCTAAAACCAACAACAACAAGGGAATACTAAAAGGTACCTTCTCTTGGGTTCCTAAGAAAGAGAAAAAGGCCCTTGTTGTCCATGTCGCTCTCAAAGCCCATAATACCTCACAGTGGTATTTTGACAGTGGTTGCTCCAGACATATGACAGGTGATACCTCATATTTTACCCATCTTGAGGATTATAATGATGGGAGAGTCACCTTTGGAGATGGTAGCAAATCTAGCATAGTAGGAAGAGGTACAGTAGAGTTACCAGGATTTCCAAAGCTAGAGAATGTGCTGTACGTCAAAGGTTTGAAAGCAAACCTTATTAGCATCAGCCAGCTGTGCGACGATGACTTTGCAGTGAAGTTTGACCGGAAAACTTGTAAGGTCTATGATCAAGCCGGTAAACTATTAGTGCAAGGGGTGAGGACAGAAGATAACTGTTATGGGACTGAGCCTAAATCCTCACTTGTCTGCAACAGCGCCACGATCACTCATATGGATTTGTGGCACCAACGTCTAGGTCACATGAACGTTAGAGACTTATCACGTTTAGTCAAAAAGGACCTAGTACGTGGCTTACCATCTCTTGGAAAGCCAACTTCCACGATCTGTGGACCCTGTCAGTTGGGAAAGCAAATCCGTAGCCCACATAGGAAGTTGAATTCCATTACCACCTCACGTGCTCTTGAGTTAATTCACATGGATCTTATGGGTCCTACTCGCACAGAGAGTCTAGGTGGTAAGAGATACATTCTCGTGATGGTGGACGATTTCTCTAGATACTCTATTGTCGGTTTTCTAAGAGAGAAATCAGATGTTGTTGAATTCCTAACGACCAAGTGCCGTGTCCTGCAAAATCAACACGGGGTCACTATTAACAGAATACGTAGTGACAACGGCACTGAATTTAAGGAAGCAAAGGTGGATTTGTACTGTGATAGCCTTGGGATCAAACATGAGTTCTCTGCTGTGAGAACTCCTCAGCAAAATGGGATTGTTGAGAGGAAAAATAGAACGATCCAAGAGATGGCTAGATCTATGCTTCTAGGTCGTAAAGTTTCTAGGAGATTTTGGGCAGAGGCAGTGTCTACAGCATGCCACACGGTGAATAGGGTCTATCTGCGTCCACACACACTTAAGACGCCTTATGAATTGTGGACAGGCAAGAAACCCAACCTAGCATATTTCCGTGTTTTTGGGAGTAAATGCTACATCCTACGGGATAGAGAGCAATTAGGAAAGTTCGACTCCCGGAGCGACGAGGGAATACTGCTAGGATATTCATCGGACAGTAGAGCGTACCGGGTTTTTAACCTGAAGAGCTCTAAGGTTATGGAATCAATAAACGTCACTGTGCAAGATGACGAACCTCCGACGATTATTGATCCCAACCTTCAGTGTGAGGATGAGGACTGTTCTGACAGTGATTTACCTGTTCCTCTCTCACACTCTGTGGACCCTACTCCTGTGTTAGGGGACACACCTGCTTGGGTTCGCAAGAGTCATGACCCCTCTGCCATTGTTGGTGATCCCACTCTAGGGGTCAAGACTCGTGCTCAGCTAGAGAACGTTGTTAGCCATCTTTGCTACACGTCCAAAGTCGAGCCCAAGAATCACAAGGAAGCACTCAAAGATGAACACTGGATATCTGCTATGCAGGATGAGTTGCTTCAGTTTAAGAAGAACAATGTCTGGGAACTTGTCCCCCGACCTAGTGATACTAATGTTATTGGTACCCGGTGGATTTTCAAGAATAAAATGGATGAAAATGGTACCATAATCAGAAATAAGGCTAGGTTGGTCGCTCAAGGCTACACACAGATAGAGGGTGTAGACTTTGGAGAGACATTTGCTCCTGTTGCGAGGCTTGAGTCCGTCCGCTTACTACTCGCCATCGCATGTCATCTGCACTTCAAGGTATATCAGATGGATGTCAAGAGTGCCTTTCTGAATGGCATTCTACAGGAAGAGGTTTATGTGGAACAACCAAAAGGGTTTGAAGACCCTAAGCACCCTGAACACGTCTACTATCTGAGGAAAGCCTTGTATGGTTTGAAGCAAGCACCCCGTGCTTGGTACGAGAGGCTTACTTCCTATCTCTTAGCCCGTGGCTTCAAGAGAGGGGGAGTTGATATGACGTTGTTCGTCAGGAGAGATGACGGTGCTATTTTGGTTGCCCAAGTCTATGTGGACGACATAGTCTTTGGATCCACATGCTCCCAGCATGCTCATCACTTTGAGGAGGAGATGAAAAGTGAGTTTGAGATGAGCATGGTAGGTGAGCTTACATTCTTCCTTGGTCTCCAGGTTCGTCAGCTAGAGGATGGGATGTTCATCTCCCAATCCAAGTATGCTAGAGACCTAGTAAAGAAATTTGGTTTAGACTCCGCTAAGCATGCTCGTACACCTATGAGTACCACTACCAAGCTTAGTAAGGACACTTCAGGCAAGGATGTAGAGCAAACCTTGTATCGGAGTATGATAGGCAGTCTTCTCTACTTGACTGCTAGTCGTCCCGACATTGCCTTTAGTGTTGGAGTCTGTGCGCGTTATCAGGCGTCTCCCAAAGAGTCACACTTACTCGCTCTAAAACGTATTATCAAATACGTGAGTGGGACTCTCTCATACGGTATTTGGTATTCCTTTGATACCGATGACCGTTTGTCCGCCTATTCGGATGCCGATTGGGCTGGGGACGTAGATGGTTGTAGGAGCACTTCTGGTGGGTGTTTCTACTTTGGTTCTGCTCTTGTCTCTTGGTTGAGCAAGAAGCAAAACTCCATCTCTTTGTCCACTGCGGAGGCTGAGTACATCGCCGCCGGGAGTTGTTGCACGCAACTCATGTGGATGAAGCAAATGTTGGAGGATTATGGGATTTCACAGGACACCATGACCATTTCCTGTGATAACACGAGCGCGATACACATATCCCGCAATCCTGTCCAACATTCGCGCACAAAGCACATTAGGTTACGCGAGCACTTTATACGACAGTTAGTTGAAGAGAAAGTCGTAACCCTGAGTTTTGTTCCTACCGACCGTCAGTTAGCCGATATTTTCACGAAACCTTTAGATGCCCTTAGATTTGAGAGTCTTAGGAAGTCTTTGGGGATTTGCACTGTTGACTGAGGTGTTGGTCTATGTCTAGAATAGGATGCTTCTTCATGGTCATATCATATGCTTCCTATTGCTAGTCTGTTTATATGTACCATAGCTTTGTTGTACAGCTTTTATGTATTTGTTTCTTATTCTTAGAAAAATACAAAAAGATTTTTTTGAAAAATTTTGAGAAAAGCACAAAAAGATTTTATTTTGATAAAATTCTTTGAAAAAATTCAAAAAGAGATTTGCCTTTTATGGATGAGCATTTAAGATAGCCAAGTCACAACTTCATTCCATATATCCATGTGACTGTTTGATAGAGATTTGAGAGGCTACATCATTTCATCCATGTGCTTAACATTGATTGGAGTCCTTGAGATGTAATTAGTGATATTTCCTACATGCTTGACTCCTATATCCTTTCTTGCACACATGCACGGCTATATTTGATTGTTGCACTTGTCAATCTCATGTTGGCTTGAGTGTTTCCATCTCAATCCTGTCTATACAATGTATAAAATGCGATAAAACTTGACAAGATTGGATTGCATGTAAAAACCGTTTGGTGAGACTGTGCGCATATTTTCATAACGGGGAGGGGCTGTGAAAGTTGATTCTTATCCTTTGCGCAAAAGCCACCGTTAAAAAGGACCTAAAAAATGGAGGAATTGTAATATCCGAGGTCCTAAGAGGTTAAAAGAGCCCGAAAAAATTGAAAGGCAATAAAAAGCAATACATGCCAAATATGGGCCATTTAGGTTTTCACCACCAATTCTCCAAAGTTTGAGAATTTAGTATACCTCTATTCAAAATATAAATCTGAGGGAGTTTGGAGATTGAAAAACGGGTTTGCACTTCCTTGAAAGTCCTGAAAACGCATGAAAATCATTTTGGACGTTATTGGTGTAGAAATCACTTTGAGCTTTGATTTGTAGATTTGATAGTCAATGTCATATATTTCCAATCTTTTACACCAAAGGAAGCATTTGAGTTCATTCGTTAGGAATATCCAATATTCATCGTGCACACATGTCATGTTTGTATGCTTTGATTTTCCTATTGAATTTTGATCACACCCATTCTTTTACGCTATCACCGACTTGGTTGTTTTATGTTCATTCATGGTGTGATTTTATGCCTTGTGTCATCCCGGTACTTGATTGCTTGATTTATTTCTCTCATTTGTCTATTTGGGGACATCATAAAAAGGGGGAGAATGAATTATCTGATTATGGGGGAGTTTTTGAAATTCTGAGAATATCATCTTACATTGATATATATGCTTATGCTTATCTCATTTCAAAACTCGATACGTCACTTGGTATTTTGCTTTATCTCATGTGTGTAGGCACTATCTTGATGATCTCTGAATTGCACACCCTGATGAGAAAAGCTTTGAGATTCCTGAAGAATTGAAGAACAAACGATGCAGTCTTATTCACTTGTACTCTTTCAGTTTTGGGTTCATGGAAGGGTAGATTTGTATAGGAAATTTCATATTTGATAATTCGGATTTTTTATGTTTGTTCCGGCATAGACATAGGGGGAGATTTGTAAGGACAATTTGTCCATCTTTATGTATATGTTATGTCATACGCCGTTACAAGATTGTTGGTTGAAAAGATCACATCGTCATCAACAAAATCCGAAGATCAAAAGAAGAAAGAATTTGGGAATCAGACCTGGCCGGACCGATCCGGTCCAGAAAAAGAACCGATCCGGTTTACCGGACCGATCCGACCATCTACCGGACCGATCCGTTTTGTCAGACTCCAGTAGCCACCGGATCCATAGCGAACCGATGAAGGCAAAAGTCCCGGACCGATCCGATGCCAACCAGACCGATCCGGTTTCAGAAAAAGAACCGATCCGACTTACCCGGACCGATCCACCTAATCAACCGGATCGATCCGGCGAGGATAATCACTGCCAGATCGTGCAGCCGATTTTGAAGGGTTTCGATCCCTTATTTAAATCACGATCAGCAGTTGGTTTTCTTAAGACTTGTACACGATTTTCAAAGCATATCAACCCTAAAGTCTTCACCTATTGAGTCCTATGATTCTAGGTTTTTAGATTCACACATCTTCCGTATCTTTGTGAATCAAATTTGGTAACCCAAAGAACACCATTGATGTTGTTCAACCCTTTGTGAAGTGGACCGTTTCTTCCTCTTCATTGCAGCCCTACTGGACAGGGATAGTTCCAGCCGCAAGCCCTTCTGGAAAGGGATTTTCTTCCAGCCGCTACTACAGAATCCGATACCCGAGGGTAATTCTTAGTCAATCTGTATTTCATTGTAATCCGATTGTAAACCGTATTTTACAAATTATAGTGATATACAAATGGTTTTGCCCCTGTGGGGGATTTTTCCTTAAACTTTGTGTGTTGAATATCTTGTGCATGATTTCATATTGTTTCAATCACACCTAGTTGCATGCTTAGGGTTAATTTGGGTTAAAATTGGTGTTTATTATATTATTTCTTATTTGAACGCAAGCGCCAACTCTTTCATTTTCACAATCGGGCTCTGACCCGTTTCCTTGCATATTTTCTTTTCTATTGTATCTCCTATATCAGGTGTCCAGCAGCAGGGACGCCATCCTTAGTTGATATTGACGAGCTATGGAGCTATGGAGTATTGCTTAGACGCTTATCTTCATTTGATTAACAATATTCTTAGTTAGGGCATGTCGCCCAAAGGATTCAGTTATCTTTTCTATCGAGGTCAAATACTATTGTATTCGTGTCTTTTTAATACATTTGACATTGTTGGGATTATTGTAATGGATTTATATTATTTGGGAATGTTTATTCCGATTGCATTTAAATTCTTTTGTGTTATCTACTTGGTTATCAGTGTTGTAGAATAAAATGTGTTGTGTTATTCTTAAACTGGAAATGGATTTTGTTAAATTAAAATTTGGAAAGTTTTTAACACCAGCTTAATTGAGTATTAGGTGAGTTGTAAATGTTTTCGACAGTGATGCTAAGAATGATCCAACTGTATATTCTGTTTTAATTTGGTATGGGGCTGGCCACCCGGTATTTAATTAGGCGGGGTGTTACAAAGAACTTTGATTGGTGTGAGATCGCACTGGAGAGCGGCCCACGTTCTTCCTGGTTATGAACAGACTGTCACATTGGTAAATTTTTTAGTAGTACCAGAAGTTAGTGTATGCGACTACACTATAATGGACGATGAATCCATTCCAACTTCTATCCTAGTGTCTAGTGAAACTGCAAGTGGAATATTCTTGGGGGATTCTTCTCCTATCTATGCCATCTCGACTGACACCAACAATGACCAAGAGGGGAAAGCCAGAGAGAGTGATGATTCATTCTTAGATGACATCGAGCTATTTTTCTCCTATATGGAGGCTAGAATTTTAGGTCTCCTTTGAGAAGGTGTAGAAGTAGTGGAAAATTTATTCCTTAAAGACTTCACCTTTCACCTCATTCCTGAAAATACCAAGGAAATGATGAGCTAACCAAGGATATTACTTGACTTAATAGCCGTTAGTGCTAACCAAAAGAAATAGGGGCTAAGGCAACCCGTCTTACCATACCATGGACGAATAAAATAAGAGGATCATTTCCCTCATAGAAAAGAGGCCCATTATCTTGAACAATAAAGGGACAAGGGAAAAAACATTGAAAAAAATTAAAAAACAATGATTGGAGAAATTTTTCGTCAACTCTCATGCTCCCATTCTCCCATAAATATTACACCGACCCGTGGTCCTTTAGCTACAACCATAGTGTCATAAGTGGAAAATCCCATAAATAACTAATAGGGCTTGTACTAGGGAGATCACCTTTTTAAAAGGCAAACAGCCGACCATCACTAATGATTTATCCCATTGGAATGTGGAGGTGGCTCACACCATTACCCATGCGGCTATATTGCCTCCCGACATGGTCGACATAAGATAATTATCTGTGGAGTGACTTCACAAAGAAGGGATCCTCCACAAAGTGTGGATAAGGCTTTAGCTTCATTTAAAAGTTTTGATTTGTTTTTCCCAACCTTCATGTGCTTAAACATCGTTGTTTTTTGCACAGGCAATGCATGTCACATCAGTGCTCTCCCACCAGATTAACCATCGAATGAAGAGTAATTACATTATTTTTTACAAGAATAATGTCTTAAAGGATGTTTTTACGAAAAAACCAAATGAGGTGACCATACAAAAAAATAAGTTAAAAGAGGTGTTTGTTGCTAAGGATAAGGCAATAGAAGAGGACGGACGAACTCAATTGGAATTCAACTAGGTTGATACCATGTTGGCCTATCTGAGAGAGGCCTACTGCGAGAAGACTCACCAAAATATGATCCTCTAGAGACATAAGTTCATTTTGGAGAAGAAAACTAAGGACGACACCAACAACACCTTTTATGAAGGTTTTGAGGCAGCAGTCCAAGGGGTCACTTCGTAATTGGACTATAATAAGTCTGTTGCATTCAACAATGGATGGTTGGTCGGGATTTAAATGGGTAAAGTCCCCAAGGGCGCCCGTCCTATGTCGAACACCATCCTTTAGAAAATCCAATGGGAGGATAAGAACCTCCCAAGGTTCTGACTTCTGACCCCTTGTTGTTGAGGTCAACCAAATTGTTAATGAGGTCGGTCAAGCTCCTGATGCCAATAATCAGATTTCCACCAACCTTAATGCCTTGACTGAGGAGGCGGCCAGTGTCTTGGAGAACGCACCTCTAAGAAGTCAGGGGGAGATCACCATGACCCTTAGTTTAGTTATTTTATTCATTAAACCCATGTAAAGTGGCAAGTCATTTATTTTGTACCCCCGGGCCATTTTTTTATTTTAATGAAAACAACTAATTTTGCTTTATTGCCTCCTTTTCATATCTCTTTTTCTTACAACATGCTCAGTCCTTTGTTGCTTTGATAATGCCTTTGTAAAATATTCTGAGAGATCATATTAACTGTTGCAAGTTAGTTTGATATTCCAATTTTGATATACGACCCATTTTTCATCATAAGCTTTTTAAAGCTATACCACTTAGTTCCTAAGTTTGTTTTCATGCATTTTTTATGCTGATCAACCCTACTTAGGCCTTACCACTATTTTCAGATGGGTTTTATACTAAACGTAGGTGACTAAGGTTTTTCTAAGTTATACCCCCTAATTCTTAGGTGTTTTTATGCATATTTTAGTCCGACCTTGTACCATGTTTTCAGGTGGGGTTTATGCCAAACATAGGCAACCAACTTCTTTATAAGTTGTAACACCCAATTTTTAGGTAGATTTTACGCCTATTCTAGGCCAACCAAACCAACTTTGGGTGTACCACCATTTTTAGGTGGGTTTTATGCCAAACCTAGGCGACCAACTTTTTCCAAGTTGTACCACCCAATTTTTAAGTGGGTTTTATGCATATTCTAGGGAAACCAACCCAACTTGTGATGTACCACCTTTTTCAGGTGGTTTTTACTCTTAATGTAGGCGAACAATTTTTTTGTAAAGTTGTATCACCCAGATCTTAGGTGGGTTTTATGCCTATTCCATGCTGACCAACCCAACTTATATAGTACCACCATTTTTAGGTGGATTTTATGCCAAACATGAGTGACCAATTTATTTATAAGTTGTACCACTAAATTTCTAGGCCGGCTAACTCAACTTGGGTTGTACCACTGTTTTTAGGTGGTTTTTATGTCAACCGTAAATGATCGGTTTATTTCTATGTTGGACCACCCGATTCTTATGTGGATTTTTGAGAGATTCTCAACCAACCAACTTGTTCTAAAATGTACCACTGCTTGAGTGGGTTTGAATGAGAAAAATAATGATACATAATATGCCAAAGAATTTTCATTAATCATCAATTTTATTGTTGAAACAAATAGAAAAATAGTATTGATTTCTATTTAATGATAAAAAATCCTAAGTTTCATGTCATTCCATGACCCTGAGACTACTATTCCATCCAATTCTTCTATGGGACCTACCAATTCTTCTTAATAAGCTGCCAAGTTTATGAGATCTTGCTCTGTCCGCTCTTCAGCAAGAGCCAACTCATGAGCTAATTGATCGTCACTTGGACCATCTAAAAAATATTCGATCTGATGTTTGAGAATCCATTCTCTAGAGGAATGAAGATTTCAATCCCATAAGTAAGAGAGCCGGGGAGTCCCTCGATCAACATTCATGGCATCATCCGGTTTGCCCAAAGAACGAAAGGGAGTTTAACCACCCATCTTTCTTTTGAATTTTCCATCCTGCACTTGGTGCCTGACCGTAAAGTTTTGTTGTTGATCTCATCATTCCATTACACTCCAATAACATGACGGATTCATAGTGCATTGTGATCCCATACTCTCTAAAAACATATCAGGAAATATAATCATTAAGTTATGTTTCGTTGTTGGTGACCAGCATTATTAGGATCCCAAATATTGGGATGAGATTTCAACATACAAATTGCCTCGCATTTTTTTCTCTAATGTGGGTGAGAGGCTCTGCCTCCACCAAATTTGTGAGGTAGTGGGTAAAAGTTATTAGGTACTTTCAGTTGCCAGTTGTTACTGGTAGAGGTCCCACGATATTGATGTCTTGTTGATCAAAGGCCTAAGGACTTATGAGGGCATTATAATTTTAATCTAGCTTCTTGATAATTGGTAGAAATTATGACTTTTGATACACTTTAGGGAAAATTATAGGGCACCCTTTAAATGAAATCCTCGAGATATCTCCCTGTAAGAGAGTGATCTTCCTCTTACACGAGATCCACAATATCCTCCATGCATCTCATTGAGGATTCCTTCCAGTTGGTATGGATGTATGAACTTGGGTAGAGAGACGGTGAATCCTCACTGATAAATTTTTCTCTTAGAGTTAGGGTCGAACCGTACTAATCGAATCTTCAAGTTATGATCTCTTTTAGTTTCTGACAATAGGTCAACATTCTTTAAAAAGGCAATGATCGGGTTCACTAATAATGGTGCTAATAGGGTTTTTATTCAACCAAAACTGGATTTGACTCATGAATATTAGGATGATCTATGTACTTAACTCCCATTGTTCTCTTCAGGTCAGTGTGAATGGCAGATCTGATAGTAGCTAGTGAATCAGTCTGCCTGTTATTGTTCCTCAGTACTCGATCCAACGAGAATAACCTGAAGCGTTGGAGAATATTTCTTTCCTTGTCCTTATAAGTAATAATTCTAGTATCTCTATCTTCCTACTCATCGCTGAGTTGGTTCGTGATCAGGTGAGTACCACAATACACTTCTATGTGATGGGATCTTAGATCGATCGCCTTTTAGAGACCATGGATCATGGCTTTGTATGCATCCTCATTTTTAGAGATCTTGAACCCTAGTCAGACTTTTTAATCTTTGAGGTAACCTTGTGGCATGAAAAAGATGATCCTAGCTCTGGTACCTCATTAATTAAATGCCCCATCAATGAATAGTTTTCATTTTTAATCACCCTAACTCATGACTAGTGGCTCCAGTATTAGATTCGTCTTATTCTCCTTTCCTAATGGCGATAATGAGAATTCATCAACGAAGTTAGTTATAACTTTCCCTTTGATGAAATTTCGTGGCTCATACTTGATGTCAAACTGTGTAGATCCAAAGACATCTTCATCATTCTATTGGACATTTATACCTTCTTGAGTGCCTCTTTCGAATAGATTATGGAGACCACTATCATGAAGGCGTTGAAGTAGTGTCACAACTTCCTGGCCACTATCACTAGTGCTAGGAGCATCTTCTCAGTAGGCATATATTTTGTCTCTTCCTCAATGAGATTATGTACGCCATAATAGACCAACCTTTATCTTTATCTTATAATCACGCTAATGACCTGCTGGTCACATGGTGTAAGACGATCAAGTATATGTAGAGATCTTCACTAATCATTGGACTTGATAAAAATGGAGGATATACTAAGTACTATAGAATTACAATGAGTTCCCGGACGCACTCCCCTGTCTAGAGTGTGTAGCTCTCCATTTTAAATTCTTAGAAGAAAGGTCGACATTTATCTGACAACCTAGATATGAACTGATTTAAGGAACACACAAGGTCGACAACCGTGACTTTGGTCGGCTTTTTGATATCCTATAGGGCTTTGATGTGATCCGAATTTTCCTCTATCCCCATTTATGTGACAAAGTATCTCAACAACTTATTGGCGTTCACTTCGAAGACACACTTAGAGGCATTGAACTTCATCTAGTACTCTCTAAGGATCTTGAAGGTCTTTATCGAATCCTTAATATAGTCGGTTGCTTATTTTCTCGTGATAAGCATGCCATCGATGTAGACATTGATCCATTTGGCTTCTTGAACATCTTGGTCACAAGACATTGGTAAGTTGCCCTAAGGTGGTGATGAACGAGGTCTATTCCTGGTTTATTTCAGATTGTGGTATCTCATGATACCCAAAGTATCCATAAAACTCATATGATAATATTCTGCTACTGAATCCATGAGATTATCAATCTGGGCATTGTAAATTATCGTCTAGGTATTTTATATTGAGGTCAGTAAAATCTACACACACCCTGTAGTTTTGGGACATGTTCTTGACGACAATGGTATTGGAGATCTAGTCTAATAATTTAACTTCTCTGATTGAGCCATCTCGAAGGAGGTTTTAGACTTCGCTTTACATAACCTTAACATTTTTTGGTGCTGATTTCCTTATATTCTTTTTTATCAGTCGAATGGTTAGATCCACTTAAATTCGATGATATGCCATGTCTACATCTATGCTAGGGAGATTATAAGGCTGCTATGCAAAGACATCGACATTGGTTATGAGGAAGTGGATGCGTTGATTTTCTTCCTCCTTAGGTAGTTATGATCTAATCAATTTTTTTAGGCTGGGCTGAATTCAGATGAACAGTGATAAGTTCCTTCAATACTTGTTCGATAGGGCTATTCAGATTACTATAATACCTAGTCGAATGCTCTTTGGTTGATACTTGGTTTCGTCATCCTATGAATTATCATCATTCTAACCCTTCTTGGATCGATTTTTCATTTATCTTGATGCAACTACAAAGAACCTGAGGGCTGTAGCCTGGTTTCCCCTAAGGTTAATTGTGTTGAACTTAACTAGTAGCTTAATATTTCCCATAGGGGTTTATATGTTTCCATTAAAACCGAATAGTGGCCAAACCTTTGTATACATATCTTGAACGGTGTAGCTGATCTTGAGCAACAAACTCAAATACACGATCTCCGATGAACTCCCTTGATCGACTGTAATTCTTTAAACATGAAAATTAACCACTCGTAGGGTTAGGACCAATGACTTCACACCGATCAGATCTTCATTAGTGAACATGATGGCCCGACCAAAATCTTTTTTAGTGCATTTCTAATCAAACAGAATTTTCTTGGACACTTCCACTTAAAAGGGTTTCTATATGAAAGTTGAAATCTTAACCCTCTCCCCGATCTTCTTATCATGATCAGTGCAGTTGTGAATGGATATGACCATCCCTGAAGGTGGGAGATCATCGTTTTCCTTATTCACTATATTCACTCTTACCAAAGACATGGTCTTAGCTATGTCAATAAACCTGTTGAGTTGCCCAACTTTGGAGAGATCCTATAATTTTTTTTGAACATATTATAGGTGTTGTAACACCCCGCCCGCCCGGCGAGAGAGAACGGAGCGCTACTCATCGATAAACTAAATCAATTCCACAAATCACAAGGTATAGAGCATCTAATTCCCACAACAAAAAGAGAAACCATTAATCTCAAATCTCTTCAAATAAATACCAAGTCTCTGGAATTACATACAACTAACTCGAAAAATAAAATACAAATCTCCAATGCTCTATACATCAAAATAATACAATCTTCTCTCTTATATTAAAAAACTTCCAAAAAATAATCCACGCTAAAATCCATCTCCAATAAATCCAAAGCGCCCAAAATCCGCGCTAACCTGCCACTAAAAGAAAATATGGGGAAGTACACAATACGACAGGAAAGATGCTCAACAAAAATGTTAGCGATGAATAAAACGTAACAATACGAATACAATATTCAAATCCAATAATGCAAATCTCAATAGCATTTTATCAATAAATTTCTCAACAACACATTAACCGGGTCACCACGCCTCTCCCCATCCGCATATGCTTTATCAAGTCATAGCCCTTGGAAGCAGGAATTTTGGCGGGTGCCCAACGTCCGTGCCATATTAAAATCTCATGACAACATACTCAACGACAACATGAATAATACCACATGAATGAAAATAATTCCAACAATTATTTTTCCAGATTTCAATGAATTTAACAATTCAAAATATGAGTTCAATTAACAAGATATCAACGAAATAAACACTCGCGAGATTTAGGAGCCTATTGTGTAAAACCCCATACCTCAAAATTATGACATGAATCATCACATAAAAGTAAACCTCTAAAATAGGATCGCACCATCACGTTCCTCTCGCGAAAATAATAAAATCCCGTTCTATCCAAAACTCGAGAAAACACTAAATAAACCTTCAAATCTAAGGTTGAAATCTTGAATAAGTTTGCGGCTATGGTTTGTATATGAAAGGGAGTAATTTTGAAGAGATCTTCTGGTTGAAAAGTTTGAGAAAAAGTGATTTGAAAAGTCAAGCCACGAAGTTGTTGATATATTAAGGATTAAGAGTTTGATTAAGAAAAGAGTTCTAATCAGATACAAACATTACAAAATTTATTTCTGATGATCGGACCGTTGGAATTAGATGAAATTTTGCAAAGAATTAGCTGAAGACGAGAGGAAGCTACCCAAAAAATTTTAGCACGATCGGACCGTTCAATATTTTTAAATATTTTTTTTACTAGAGAATTTTATGTTTTGAGGACTCTAAGAGGGTTTTATATTTTGAGGACTCTTCTATATAATAAAAATTCAATTAAAACTCCATTTTAATTCCGATTTTGAAACCGTTCGAAATTCTCGCATTTAAAAATAATAACCAACGTATTTGAGCAATAAAAATAATTTTATCTCAAAATTTATTTTTCCTCTTAATTTTGAAAATACCTCAAAATATACGCTGGTTGTTACACTTCCCCACTAACAATGGAATTTCGCCCTCCAAATTTCCCTAATGCCTAACTCTAAAAACTTAGGCCAACGTTATCCAAAAATAATCTCATCACTAAAACTAAATTCCTCACATCTAATCTAGATGCCTAACGCAAAACGATTCTTTAAAAATTTCCGTCTCCAAATTCGCGCCACAAAAATGCAACACACCCAAAACTCAAGACCCGAGGGTTGTCGTATACCTAAGCTCTGATACTATTATGTAAGACCCCGCCCGCCCGGGGAGAGCGAATGAAGTGCTACTCATCGATAAAGTAAATCAATTCCATAAATCACAAGGTATAGAGCATCTAATTCCCACAACAAAAAGAGAAACCACTAATCTCAAATCTCTTCAAATAAATACCAAGTCTCTGGAATTACATATAACTAACTCGAAAAATAAAATACAAATCTCCAATGCACTATACATCAAAATAATACAATATTCTATCTTATATTAAAAATCTTCCCAAAAATAATTCACGCTAAAATCCATCTCCAATAAATCTCAAGCTCGCAAAATCCGCGCTAACCTGCCACTAAAAGAAAATATAGGGAAGTACACAATACGACAGGAAAGATGCTCAACAAAAATGTTAGCGACGAATAAAACGTAACAATACAAATACAAATATTCAAATCAAATAATGCAAATCTCAATAGCATTTTATCAATAAATTTCTCAACAACACATTAACCGGGTCACCAGGCCTCACCCCATCCGTATATGCTTTATCAAGTCATAGTCCTTGGAAGCTGGAAGTTTGGTGGGTGCCCAACGTCCGTGCCATATTAAAATCTCATGAGAACGTGCTCAATGACAACATGAATAATACCACATGAATCAAAACAATTCCAACATTTATTTTTCCAGATTTCAATGAATTTAACAATTCAAAATATGAGTTCAATTAACAAGAATTCAATGGAATAAACACTCGCGAGATTTAGGAGCCTATTGTGTAAAACCCCATACCTCAAAATCATGACATGAATCATCACATAAAAATCAACCTCTAAATCAGATCACACCATCACGTTCCTCTCGCGAAAATAATCAAATCCCGTTATAGCCCAAACTCGAGAAAACACCAAATAAACCTTCAAATCTATGGTTGAAATCTTGAAAAAGTTTGGGGCTATGGTTTGTATATGAAAGCGAGTAATTTTGAAGAGCTCTTATGGTTGAAAAGTTTGAGAAAAAGTTATTTGAAAAGCCAACCCACGAAGTTGTTGATATATAAAGGATTAAGAGTTTGATTAAGAAAAGAGTTATAATCAGATACAAGCACTACAAAATTTATTCCGGACGATCGGACTGTTGGAATTGGATGAAATTTTGCAGAGAATTAGCTGAAGAGAGAGGAAGATATCCAAAAATTTTTAGCACGATCGGACCGTTCAATAATTTTAAATATTTTTTTTGCTAGAGAGTTTTATGTTTTGAGGACTCTAAGAGGGTTTTATATTTTGAGGGCTCTTCTATATAATAAAAATTCAATTAAAACTCAATTTTAATTTCGATTTCGAAACCGTTTGAAAATCTCTCCTTTAAAAATAATAACCAACATATTTGAGCAATAAAAATAATTTTATCTCAAAATTTATTTTTCCTCTTAATTTTGAAAATACCTCAAAAATTACGCGGGTTGTTACAGGTGTACCTAAGGTTAGCATTCCTATTACTATCAGCACTAGCTATCTTAGTTGGTCTCCTGAAGTATGACAGGTCTCCACTTCCTGAAAACATCTTTTGTTGGTATGTGGCTTGGTTTTCCCCTTGCTAGTGTCACTCTATGAACCTTTGTTCGCCAGATTAAACTGATTTCATCACGTCATTCTTCTTTGACTACTTAGAATTTTGCTTAGTGATAACGTTATGGTGGCAAGTTCATCCTCTATTTTGGGGTATTTTTCCATACGTGCCATAAAGTCATCCACATTTGATGTTATCTTCTTTGTCAAGGATGGACAAAGATCATATGACCTAGAAAGGTTGAATTTAAAGGATGAAATGGAAAGTTTTTCACCACAGTCGTCTATTTCATTGAACAATTTCTAGTAGCATTATCCATATTGCCTCATGTATTCTCATTTCATTCTTTTAAGGGTGATCATCAAATTATATTCTTTGACCGCTTTTCCGTTGGTTATGAAGCTGACCGTGAATTGACTGGCGAGCGATCTGAATGAGAAGATTGATTGGGGAAAACTTCTTGAACCACTTTAAACCAATCTCTACTATATTTGAGGGAAATAATTAAATATGAGCACATCATGATGGCTCTAAAGGGACATCGTTTGCCAATAATGTCTGATATGATGCGCTGGATCTGCCTCTCCAACATAAGTTATGATCTTTGGAATAGATAATTCATTGCTGGCTCTGATGTTTCTATCTCCATGGTGAAGCGTGAGGTGGAGCCATGCCCCAATGCTCTTTTGGCAAGGTCTTTTGGAATTCGTGATAAATTAGGATTCAACCTTTCTTGTAATTCCTTTTTCATGAAATTATGAAGTTTGTCACTCCTAACTCTATTTGGAGAAAGTCCGAGGCAAGATGGTCTGCTACTTTATGCTGACTAAGTTGACTGAACTAGTGGGTGGTTATAGCTAATTATATTATGAGGTGGCGAGTTGTGGGTACGTCACAAGGTAGAGTACACCATGCGAGGCACTTTCATTTCGAATACGTAGAAGTACATACAAACCTATTGTTCCTTGTGGAATAAAATATCCTCCTTCTTCATCGTTCAAATGTGTGAGAAATTGATCTATGCTCTTATGATTACTTAATGAATTTTCTCCACATATGGGAAATTTCTTCATAAGGGTGGTCCATCCTTTCTTAGGAAATTTTGACTAGTCAGGACGTTGTTCACCTCACAAGTCTTTCAGCGGATGGAGTGTGGCATCGATGATTGGGGTCATACATGGGCGAGAGCCCCTTGATCTTGACCACCTATGAGGAAAAGGATGCCTGACATGAGTTTTCTCCCTCATGATAACTTTCACCTCAGACTGGATATGGATTTTGGCTTGAGAATGATGAGACATGTTAAAAATCATATTTATTATAGGTAAGATGCTTTCACAGTGGTTGGAATTTAGAAATTTCCCACAAACGACACCAAATTGTAGGGGATATCGAACCCACAATAAAAGAAATATTATAATTCATGCCTATAAATATGAATGTAGTATAGAAACGACACAATATTGACATAGTTTGCCAAATCTTCTTATCTACATCCATGGGAAATGGAGGGGAGCTCTATATTTCTTTGAAGAACTGAAGACGATTGGAATGATACTAATGTTGACCGAGATTCTAAGTCATTATGAGCAAGATATAAATGAATACACTCAAACTGGGTGAGGTTGACATTATTTTTAAGTACAAGGTTCCTACCCTTCCGAGTCTCTTTATGTTGATCCAATCTATAAGTTGTAAATTTCTACTAGGATTAATTATTCGAATCGTCAACGTGATCTTCCTAGATTCTTATTTAGCTCCCTTTAATTGTTCGACCATTTATCCTTAATTATCTCTAAGGGACACATGTCAGTCCACATGGTGTAATCAACAATATTCCCTTAAATAATTATTTCTAAAAATAATAACTTACGCAAAAAATGACGATGTGCATTCGATCCACATATTATTCTCCTAGTACAATGTGCCATGTTCATTAATTTTAAGTCTGTAAACAATTATGTGATAATTAAAATAGTTTTTAAAGAAGTCAAAGTTCATTTTGGTACAAGGATGTACTATAAATACATTGAGATTCAAAATTAAGTATATGTTATTTTAATAAAGTGCATTCACTTGTTCCCAAATATCATAATTACTTAAAAATCAATTCCAGCAATGGACTTTTTGTGAATGTAGGAGGGCAGTCAGACTATCCTTTGTGAATATTGTTTAATGAAGATGCAGACCATGTGACAATGGAAGACTTTGTTAAGACCAAACAAACAAATATTTGTTGTAAATGAATTTTAACTATTAGTTTTACAATAACTCAAAATCAATAAGTGAGAGCATACCAATCATTATCAAGAACTACTACAACAGCCATATATCTTGACAAACTTCATTTTCCTACTAGCTTCATTTGTTGAGGGATCCGAGTGTTGTACTTTTGGTGTGGAGAAGTCAGTACTTCAATAATGAGGAAGAACCATTATGATAAATTTTTGTGTGTCTATTAATGGCGGCTAAACGCGTCTTACTAGGTTAAATAAATTGTGCAACAGAAGAGCTATAGGTTGTACATCGCGTGTTATGAATGTGCAAATAATGTTTAATCTTTATAAACAAATTCAATTAAGTAGGTCAAGGTATTTCGCATTAAATGTTACAAACTATGTTTCAGGTTTAAGAAATGACATGACACACTTTGTCCCCCAATAATTTTTTATTTTGGTCAGACCACTGCTATTGCGAGTGAGCATACAACGTGTTGTGATATAGATCGAAAGGGCATATTATCAAATTTTCACTTATTGACCTAGAAAAGTGCTAATTGTACGATGTTCTTGGGTAGTCTGAAACAAACTATGAACATATATTAATGTCGATATGAAACTTATTATGAGAGTATTTTGAGTGTGACCTTATGCAAGTGACTAGATTGGTCACTCGCTGGCTATATTTACTGCTTACAAGAAATCAATTCTCGACGAGGTTTCGAGTTTCCTCACAGGTTTGTTGATGCAATATTGGGAGTATACCTATTAGTCTCTCTATTTTTTCTTAATATATTGTACGAGTTACCTTTGTGGTTTTTGCTAATTGTGTAGTGTAACTATGCGAGTTATTGATTAAGTCTTTCGCGACTTGTGATATGTAAATCATGACTTTGAAGGAGCAAACATCCCCATTAGATAAAATCTATCTCAATATTATAATATTAAATTGGTCATGGTTTAGGTTCCTCAACAAGTCTTATTCCTAACCCTACAAGCCATAACCCTCAAGGATGCCAAGTACAGATTGCTCGATTCATTAGTCCTTTGAGACCTACTTGCCTGACCAATGAATTCCCTAATCCGATTTGCAATAAAAACATCAATCATATATAAATATGAGTTAGTTGCGGATTATCGTACAGTAACCCCCCTTTTTCGTATGTTTATTTCTTGTTGCTAAAGAGTTGTGTATGAAACAAGTCAAATCACGATTGTAATCTTTTTCACTTATTATTTGTGCGAAACATTAAATATTTTCAACATTCAAACTATTTTTGTGATACCATCGGTTCCCCATTATCCATGTGTTCAATTATGGAGAAACAAAAATGCCCTAACCAATCATTATATGTCGTCCAATGATGGTGCCTTTCAAATTTATCCCTTATAAGTTGTTGTCTTCATCGCCCATTCAAACTTTACCCATTACTATCATTATAGAGACAAATTCATAGAGATCCCTTTTATTTATGTTTGTTGGGTCATCATTGTGACACCCCGCCTAATTAAATACCGGGCGATCACTCCTTTATTAAATTAAATCAAGGTAAACAGTTGGTTCATTCTCAGCATCACTGTCGATAAAAATAAATTTTCCAATTTAACACCCTAAATAATTAAGCTAAGTGTCAAAACCATTTTCGTACATACTTTCCAAATTTTATTTAAAAAAAATCATTTATTTTATTAACAAGATTCAATAAGTAAGAATCACACCACATTAAATTTCTGCAACATAGTCCAATTACTTTAAAACATTCGTCAATCGAATGACAACATGCGAAATATAAAGTAACACAATACAAACTGAATAAATCAAATAGTGAGAATACTAGAAATAACTGAAATACCAATGTCCCAATAATAATGAAATAATGGAAAGGGCGACACATGCCCAATAAATGAGAATGCTAGAAGTGGAGTCAATAAAGGAAGCCGTCTACGCAAGTGACCTGCAACTCCCACCTAAGCTTCAGCACGTTCCTTTCAAGGGATCCTAAGCAAGACGCCCCTGTGGCTGGGCACCTGAAATATATATACATATATATACAAGAGAGAGAGAGAAAAAGAAACGGGTCAGAGCCCGAAAGTGTGTTTGATTTAAAATACGTTTAGCAAGTATTTAAATTGATACAGGCCAATGCAACAACATATTAGTGCGACACTCTCTTGAGAAATTCTCACCTCTCTTCTAATGTGCACACCTATCGCACTAACCTTCCCAACGGTTTGTCTTATCATTTATCACACTAATCTTCCCAATGATTTAACTTATCTTAGATTACTCGTAAGATTCAAAATTTAACGATTCCATTTTGAAAAGGATATTTCAATTAGTAACCAAAGTTCTCCATTTTAACTTTATAAAATCAATAAAGTTTTCCAGTGTCATATTATACTTTCTCAAAACAAGTATTTACCATTTGAGTAATCAACCATGTCCTACATAACACATCACAGTAGGCAGTTCCAAATTTCAGAATTTCATATATATATATTGACTACTTGTAAAATATATATAACAGAGCAGCACCCCAAATAAAACTATGGTGCGTGCATACTTCTACTATCCAAACCCCATACCACTCATATCAAGGGGAATACAAATTCGGAATCACTCTCGAACTGTATTAACACATACACAAACAATATCGAGGCGAAGCATAGATTCCAAGTCTCTAAGAGGATGGCACATACTCGCGTCTCTTAGGACCGTCTGAACTATCAATTCGATATCCTATACCAAGGATATCTATCTTCTAGGGTACAAGTCAATATCCCCCATAAAGGTCCCATCGAGATAAGACTGTCCCAGCGCGGTAACCTCAAGGATAGCAAGTAGCGCGGTATGTTTTTCACATGTATATAATATATGTACACACAATCATATAAATATACCACTTTTATCATATTAATATAGGTTCCTCTCGTCACCCATAATTACAACATTTATCCTTAATTTCACATTATTAGTATTACGTATAAGGTTTCATCCCTAACCGTAACTCGAAGGGTTTTCTCACTTATTACGTGACACTCGTGGACTCTATCCTTCCAAGTAGAAAATTCAATAAGTATACCTCTATTCACTATCGTAGCTATTCGTTGTCATCTCTCACTTGAAATTCGTAGTTTCATCGTTCATTATATAATTATCCCAAAAGCAAAAATACTCGTCTTATAATAAAGTTCCCAACACTTATTCATATGTCCTACGGGTCTTTCCTATCTCCCAAACCATTTTATTAAGAATACCCAAGAATTATTTCACGATAAATTTAATTTAACTAATTAAACAAAGGAAATAGGAGTCTGCCAGAAGGGGTCGATCGATCGAGGTCTGGGGCTCGATCGATCGAACCTTTGATCGATCGAAGATCTGGGCTCGATCGATCGATCAAGCAGGTATTTCGATTTCTGCAGAATTGCAGTTACGGGTTCTACCATCTATCTTCATCCAAATCCATATTTTCCAACTCCAAACGTCCCAAAAATTCCACTACTAACATTATAACATTATACGAGATGTTTTTAACATAAAGCATGTGTATTTCTATCATTAAACATGTATAATCAACCCAAAATCTTATCTTATCATCAAGAACCCTAGAGTTTTCTTAATCATGATTCTAATCTGTTTTACCCCAGAACTTCTTTTTTAATTACAACAAAATTTCGTGGGTTATCTTTCTACATCACAAGAGACTTCCAGAATAAGGTTTAAGTCTTTACTACATGCAAATTCCTATCAAAATTTGGGTTTTCTTCCATATATTTCATCCCTAATCATTCCTAAACTGATATGGGAATTGCACCAATGAAAATAGCAAGATAAACACTTGCCTAGGATTTTTAGAAGTCTGGACTGCGACTGATTTTGGTGTGGTTGCGTTCCCCGTCTCGCGATCTACGCGTTGGTGGTGGCGGCGGCGCAAACCGTTGAGTTTTGGGCCTTGAAATTGCTTGAGAGCTCTCTCCTCTCTTCTCCAATGGCCGTTCTAGGTTTTGGGTCTTTCTCACCCTAGGTGACTACCTCAATATCAGATATAGCCCTTCTGATTTTCGTGGTTTTAATTACCCAAAAATGTAAAATGACCAAAATGCCCTCCCGGGTTACTAATTAGGCCTAAAACGCCCCGAGACCCAAACTACACCCCCGGGTACACTTCTGTGACTATGTCGACCCTTCCGGACGCGTTTGCGCACTCAAAACGACCATACGGGCAACTTATAAAATATTCACTTTTTATTTATCAAAATTTAGTCCCGACGCGACACGGGCGCGTCCCTATTCAAATTTCCAAAATTGTCATTTTATTCACTCGTGACATTCAATATAATCAATATCATATATTACTTTGATCATTAGTAATATTCAACAAATTTCCCATAATTACTAACTCTCGTCACGTTAATAATTATAACATAATTAATTTTTGAATTTTTATTAAATAATTCACTCACATTAAATTTAATAAATCCCCAAATAAATCCCCAAATTAATATAGCATAAAAATACGGGGTATTACAATCATGTCTTCAATTATTTTTATAACTGATGATGTCTAAAAAAGGACTAACTCAAATTTATAATCACAAATAATATAATAGTAAGTAACTCAAACCACACACACAAGACACAAGGTTTTTAGAGTGGTTTAGTTTTAAAATATCCTATGTCCACCGTTGTTTTTTTAGTAGGGTTTATAATATCTCAGTATGGTGTGCATATGAGTGATTTGTGTTGTCCCTTGAGCTAAGGGAGTAGTTTGTATTTATAGTCATCTGAAACCCTAGAGATGGAGAGGCTTTATATTGACAAGAATTTTAATCAATATACTATAAATAAAACTCTTGGAATTCAGTGTTGGTTGGCATCCAATCCGAGTAACTATTGATATTCCTATTAGGGTGCCTTTGGGAGTTGGTCGGCCTTCTAGCCGACTAAGTATCTTTGAAGCCAATCAAGCAGGATAATCAGCCACGTATGAGGACATGTGTAAATTCTTCATTAGTCCACGCGAAAGAGTAATTTTTACATACAACAATAACTTTCACTATATTCTTTATGAATAAAGAACAACGAACTCTACGTCTCCTTTTTCTTATATCGTTTCATCAGCTGTTGTCACTATTATGATGATAGGTCCATGCATATTGAGGAATTTATTGTTGGTATTTATATGAGTGGTTAGTCATTGCAACTACCTTTTTCGTTACTTGTTCCATTACTATCACAATTACTAAAATTTTGAGTTTTTTGAAATAAACAATTTTATAACTTGTCAATCTTCTCAAATCAGAATTTTTTAACCACAAAGCTTAGTTATCTTCTTTTAAATCACAAGTCAATTCTAACAACTCAATATTATATTTTTCGTTCAATTTCAATTTTCAATTTGTAAGTTGACTATTCATTTTAAACTTTTAAAAAAATTTCTTTTCTTATTCATAGAGTTTTTACTTTATTATCCAATATGGCATTTAACTTTTTCATTTCTACTGACAATTAATCTCTTCATTCCTTTGGCAAAAATATTTGACATTTTCAATTTTATGAAAATAATGAAATGATTTCTCCATACTCTTGTCAAATCTAGATTTAAATTGATCTAAACTTTTTCCTTGAACATTATAAGATAACTCACACTTGAAAAAATACTCGAAGGTAAATAAAAATATAGTATCATAGAATTCATAGTCATAAAAGCAAAATAATAACATTTATTAACTTAAGAAAAACACTAACATAAGTAAACTAGGTTGAAAAATATAATAAACATGCATCAAGACACGATCAAGTCAAGGACAATAATGATATTCAAATCATCACTTGCCTCTGATACCAATTGAAGAAGTGTGTTAATTACTCTAGTAAAACACTTACTACAAACCTATAGGGGTGAATAGTTTTGAAAACATCTTATGACTAATTTTTAATTTCAAATAATTTTTCTTGCACACTTGAGTTACTCAACACAACTTTCCCCAAATTGATTTGATTACCTCACACAATAATGTAATTAGGTGAATATAGATAAAAAACCTAGGTCTACCATACCGAAGTCAATTTTAGTTCAATTCACTAGATTCAATTTACATATAAGTCATGCGTGTGATCAAATGTGTTCATATTTATTAGGAAAAACCACCACCAAGGAGTAAAAAACCTTAGCCACTCCAATTCTCATTTCTACTTGAAAAATAATTTTACAAAAGACAAGAAGGTGCCTCTTACACAATATCCATTATTTAGTTACCTATGAACCTTTTGACTTTCTCCCATATTTAATGAGAATCCTCAACGAGCTCCATCCTGTGAACAAAGAAGTCCATTCACTTCCTTAGATACACTTCATTATTTCGAAATGCCTAAAATTTTAGATCATGGAGTGCTTGATCATAGGAATTCGGCATATATAGATCGAACTCACAATGGCAAAGATATAAATTTGATTCAATCCACTCTCAATTATCTAATAAACTCTTTGGATGAACATATATCAAAGCTTTAAAAGTTTTTGAACAATAAGTGACTTTTGAAAATGAAGAGAGAGAAAGTAGGTGTCAGCTTTGAAAATAGATCAAAAGATTGTTCCAATTCTGTAAAATTCAGAGCTAAACAAATGCGAAGGGAAATGGCCTATTCATATATATATATATATATATATATATATATATATTTAAAAATCTTCCGCTATCGTGCACACTGTTAGATTTGGCTATTCGCACAATTTCTTTTATTATGGAAATTTTGGCAAAATCATGATCATGGGATTAAATCATAGCAGTACGAACGGGACGTGTGAACATGCTCAATTGTGAGTCGTGTGAATGGTTAAGATAAAAATATTTTTCAAAACATGCTTAACAAAGTTTGACACTTAACCCAACTCCTAAAATATTTTTCAAGAACTCTACGATAGCTAAATAGCAATAAAAGCACTTGTTCCATCAATTTCAACATCCTTAGACATTTTAAAAAATGTTTATGCATATGTGTGTGTGTGTGTTTAGCCATAGAGAATTCATAACAACTTTAAAGGGTATATTATTCACATTAATGTGAACGCTTGACAATGTAAATCTTTAATGAATGGTTTGGAAAATCTTTAATGGTTCATTCTAACTATAATGATCCCCCTTCACTCACTCGAATAAAATCTATGTGACTTGAATGACTAAACGTCTTGTGAGCGCACACAAATATACAACAAAAGAATCTATGGAAACACATACAAATGATAGAAAGTAAATGGAATCACACACAACAACGATATACGTGGTTCAGTAATTTGCTTATGTCCACGGAGAGGTTACTTGTTCTTAATAACTATTTCTCAATGATTATAATTTTTCATCCCTTTGCCCGGGGCAGGGTGTACAATTTATAGGTGTGTTTTCTCTAGAGTTTGAGTTGTTTAAGGAACTCCACTATAGTACATGGATTAGCCTTGAGGTGCTTGAATATTTTGATCGAGATGTTTGTCACATTATTTGACCATATCTGCGAGTATCATTTTCTATCAAAACCACCCATGTAATTAAGTCATGATTTGGGATAGCCAAAACTACTCAAGTATTCTGTTCGGCTACTCTCATAAACTCGTAGAAAAATAGGCTCCCATAATTTCCCCTAAAATCTTTTGGCTAATAATTATGGGCCAACAAATTTCAACTTGGTTAGATGCCCAAGGCCTTAAAATCATGTGAAAGTTCGTGATGGCATCTTTGGAATAGTAAAACTTGCGCAAGGGGCATGTTTGTCTTAAAAAATGAAGTTGGAGCTCCAAAATCTTCCCGGGAATACATAACTCATCATTAGAGTTTTATGGTGTTCAGTTAGTGTGTACTCAACCATTTTTTAACTATTGCTGGTCATTCTTGTGCATACTTAGTTGATAAGCTTATCCCCTGCTTCAAAAATTTAACTCCTCATTCTTTTGTGCTTGCACAAAGCTTCGTTACTTCCTGTAAGTTCTTGTATCTACTCCTTTGAGTTCTTTTTCTTTATATTAGATAGTTACTGTAGCTAGGGTTTCTTCTTTGTTGTTCAATTATGGCGATGTTAGATGATAAGTCTTTTTAAGAGTTTAGGAGTAAGTATAACATCCCTGATTGGGTGATTATCGACTGTGCCCCCTTTCTCGCAATGTTCGTGACGCTGATGGGGGGGCCTATATCCACACCCTGTTGATAACTCAAGGTTGTTTGATATTCCACCCAAATGAATTATTTCTTAGATTTTTTGGTACTTTGACTTTGTTCCTGCCCAAGGTGCCCCCAACATGTGGAAGATAGTAAATGGAGTCCATAAAATAAATACCCTTTATGGGACAAGGTTGGCTCTTGCTGAGATATGTTACTGCTAAGTGTTCTCGAAGACCAAATAAGGTCTGTTGTATTTAAAAACCAGAAAGGTCGAGCAAGTTTTGGTGTTAAATCCTTCAGATTCGCATAAAAACTACTGGGAAAGTGGGTTCATTGCTACGAACTGGCAACACCCTCCATTATTGGAGAGGGAAAGACCACGTGGCCCTATAACTTTTGAACATGAAGACGCGAAATAGGTTACATCTTCTTTTTTCCTTTTTGCTGAATTTTTGTGATTTATTCTCATTCTTATGGTTAATAGTCATTTTTTGGTTACAGTAGCTCATGCTAAAAATCATGGACCTAGTCCTAGGGATATTATTACTGACGAGCTTGTAAAGCCCTGGAGTATCAGGGAAAGATTGGTAGACGAACATCCAAGGTCGACGGCCTTTCTTTTGGAATATAAGAACATATGCACAAGCTTTATTGCACGACTTGTTCATAAGCTTCCATCTTTTAAAGCTCTATAAGCGGGTCCTTCTAATATAGTTATTATTGAAGAGGACTGTTCTAAAGTAGAGGAAGAGAGCGAAGGAGAGAGAAGAGGAGGAGTACAAATAAAGGAACAAGAAAAAATATAAGAAGAAGAATAAAAATAAGTGGACATAGCCCCTTTAGTTAAGAGGAGGATGTTTAAACTTCCTGATGATGATGATGATCATGCGATCCTTTCTGACAGGATTCCATCTCTAAAGGTTTTTGTAGTGGAATTTTCCAAGGGCAGTGGTTTTGGCCCATTTAATAAGGGAAGAGAGCAAGGGAAGGAGAGAGAGAAGAATAAGAGAAGAAGAGAAGAAGAGGGAGAGAGAGAGAGAGAGAAAGAGAGAGAGAGAGAGAGAAAGAATAAGAGTAGAGGAAATAGTAGGATAGGGTTGAGGCTAACAAGAAGTTAGAACTACAATCCTCTAGAGTGCCCAGTGTCCCTAGCCTTAAGGGGGCCAGTGTGGGTCATTCCCCGTTTTTGGCCCCTGACCTCCTAAAAAGGTTGGTACTCATTGTTGGTCATGAGCGTTCCTCTAGGTTGGGGCCAGCTCAACTCACCCTCAAGACTATCCATGGGGTGGCTTTGGTAAGTCTTTCTTACTTGTTTCTTTTCCTTTGCTCTTTTTATTTTTGTTCTGATACTCTGTTGTTCTCTTTTATTCGCAGATGCTGTTTGATTTCACTACCCTTCTGGACAATCAATCTGATAGCTTTAGGAGGGAGGAGGAGTTGAAATAAGCTCTATAGGCTGAGAAGGTGGCTGTTGTTAATGCTCACCAAAAGTGGGAGAGTGAACATAATGAGATGTATAAGGCCTATGATGCACTTTGGGCAATTCAGAAGGTGATGATTACTGAGAAGTCCGAATTGGTGGAAGCTAATTATAATTTGACTGACAAATTTGCCAGGTTGGAGGGTGATTTTTGCCATGTCAAGGATGATGGATACCATGAGGTTTTTTTATAAATATTACGAGGATGATGAGCGCTAGATGGATTATGCTTCTAAGGTCTCTTTCAAGAAGGGATGAGACCAAGGTTTGAATGCTGCTGGAACTCCTATAATGTCTGATCTTTTTAGTCTCAATTTTGCTAGTCCTGACCCTTATATTGAAGAAGAAGAAGAAAAATAAGGAGAAGTTGGCAATCATACTGGTGACAACATTAAGATTGTTCCTACTTTGGTTAGGAGGAAAACTACTGTTAATCAGGAGTAGTAGGTGGTTGACAAGGGGAAAGCCATTGTTGAGGGAGACCAGGTGAAAGACTATGACTCTGTAGACTAGGAGTTTTCATTTTCCTTGTATAATTTTTAGTCTTATCAGCAATACCCATCACTTTTTGAGAACTTTATGTCTTTGGGCTTTGCCCTGCTTTTTATGTTATATGACAATGGAATTTTTCTCCTTTCTCATGTTTTGATCTATCTTCTTATATGCTAATATACTTTCTTTTGGTTTGGAATGTATTGTTTATAGCATGCTGATTTAGATCACTATATTTCTTCTAATTAAGAGAGAATTCTTGGACTAGACATCAGCCCACAGGCTCGCAAAACCTTTATGAAAATCTTATGTCACTAAGAGCAAGGAACCAGCTGTACAAAAATGAAACTGAGGTGATTTGCAAACTAAAAGATGATATCCAAGATATGGAGGAAATAGGTGCCTCTATTCAGAAGGATGTGGATTATTTGATGGCCCAACTGACATAGAGGACTGAGGTCGACCAAGTGGGTGAGGTCCTGCAGTATATAAATGATGCTCTGATAAAGGAGGTTGTGAGTTTGAAGTCTTTTATAGGTGTGCTTAAAGAAAAAGTTAAGAAGTTGAGGTATTCATTCAAGGTGGGACCAAATAGGTCTGGGGATATAGTCATCTTTTGAGGGTATTTAGTTAAAGATCAATGGGGTTTCACAACGAATCATAGTTATGCATATATAGCATGACACTATTGATTTGTAGAACCATTAATATTCTAAGCTTGTGTGCATTGTACTTGTTTGTTTATTAAGTTCACTTTACCTTGTCACTTGAGGCTAAATATTAGTTCGGTAAATTTTTTTGATCAATTAGAACTTCTTGAACATATTCAAGTGTTTGGATAAAATATCATTTGTATCTAGTTCACGCCCGTTCATTCCATTCTACATGTTTAGAAACATTGATATTGTGCTAATGTATAAAGCTTATGTGTTTTGTGTCAAGTTTTGTGGTCGTTTATACCTATATATATATATATATATATATATATATATATATATATATATATATCCCATATTTTCATTGATATATTCTTTTATATATTATATATGGTATTGTGTTTTTGAGTCTTTACAGTTTACATTTAGCCCATATTTTCCATATGCTTGATCATTTGGATTAATTGTGATTGACTTGCCATCTTGTGTGTTTGATACTCTTTACCCCTTCGCATACTTTATTCCCTTATCCATATGTTTTAACTTGTGATATCAAATTTTCTTAAATTGTTACCTTACGATAATGTATTTAGGGTGATATTTTGTTTTTGGGAGGTAATATTTTATGATAAAAGGGGACAAAAATGATATATTTCCTTTGCATGATTAGGAGATCTTTATCTTAGGAGGATACATATTACCTAGGTTGAGATTATTATAGACATTGTTGGATGTTTATTCATTTTAGGATATATACTTGTTATATTATCATTGTATTTGAAGGTGTGTTTAGGTGTGTAGGATTATAGGTTTACATCAATGCGGGAAGGTTTTCAACCAAAGCAAAGCTGCTCATGTTTGGGTATCTATCGATCGACTATACTCTTTTTGGAATGAGTCTTTTTAGAGTGCTTGATGGCCCATAGGATTTTTATTTTGGTTTTCTCCCAGAATAGCCAAAGTGGGAGTTTTGTAAGGATAAATTATCAATCAAGTCAACTTGCACGTAATTCATGTTATTCCGAACAAAACGTTTTAGTCATATGATAGAGTTTGTGTTGTTGATCTCATGAGCCTAGGACGTTATTTCATGAGGACATAGCGACCCAACTTAAAAGATTGGATATGTCGTGCCATGTTTAGCGTGGCAAGTTTGTCTTCACGTCTACCGAGGATCTCAAAGGTATGAATGCATATTAGTTATGAGTCCTTAGAAATTTTAAGAAATGAGTTTTTATTCTCAGAATGTTTGGAACTATTTTTAAAATATTTTTTGAAGAAAAATCATTTTTGGATTTTAATCTCGTTAGAACGAGAAACAATCCCATTAGAATGGAAATGGAATTCTCATTAGAACAATCTTGAGTCTCATTTGAATGATATTAAAGTCTCGTTAGAACGGCCTACTAACGAACATCAAACGAGAATTCTCTACCAAGGTTTTCACATCTCTCTTGAAGCACGTTTGAAGATCATTTGAATGAGCTATGTAACTTCGTTAAAAAAAATGAAAGTCGTTCAAATGAAAATGCTATTCTCATTCGAATGACACTTAGTTTCATTCAAATCGTTTCACCTCCTTAAAATTCACGCATTCAGTATTTAAGGAGTTTTGGACTCAAAATTTTTAAGAACTTTTGGTGAAAAATATTTTCCTACTCGCTTGCCAAAGTTCTAAACCCAATATAATTAAAGATCCGTAATTCGTAATTATTATGATTTAAGATATTGAAGTAGGAACCAAAGTTTATTTCTTTCATCGGGATAAAACTTGTTTCATGCAGTGGCTTTGGTGCCGTTTATGGTGTTTGACGATTACTGAGCCTTATCGGTCGATACTAAGCTGAGCGTGGACTTGTGCATTGTCGAAGTTGTCATATGTGGATTCTTACATTACACAGTGGAAGAGCGATCAAAGATTAAAAAGCATCAAGACTTGTGAGGGATTAAGTCATTATGCAAGACGACTATCATCTTTTGTAATTCTGCATGATAATGAACTATTTGGATTGGCCGTTCGATGTTTTTTCTTTATGGTTTTCCTCGTATATCGGCATCTTGTGGATGTTTACTTTATTTTATCTTCTCATCACCATGGATGCATTTTATTGGTTTAAAAGATAAAATTTGGTAAATTAGTTTTTCACAAGAAAGTTCTGAAATAGGCGCTATGTTTAATTGGGTTGATTTTGTTTAAAGTTTTAATTAGTAAAATTTGAAAAATATAAAATATCGGACTCGTGTATATTCGAAACATCCTTGCCTAAGCCTACATTTTTAGTGGGGCTGCACATTCTCATAATCCACGGGTCACCAAGACTTTGGCAAGTTACGATTGGGATTATATTGTCAATTTCATAGTGTTAATTAATATTTCTTTGCTAAGTTAATAACGTGTATTTATGCTTTTTAAGGAAAGGCTAAAGGCAGTGCACAATAGCTAGAGTGACTCCAATAAGGCATCTCTGAGTTCGAATGCAGTTAGCAAAGTGCTGGGCCAAGATAAAAAAAAAGTCAAACTCGTGTTATCAACTCCCGGACAGGAAAATCAAAGTCGCTGGGTATTACCTGCATTAAATGTGGGTTATCGTCCAAGGTTGACATGTACAAACCAAACATGAACTAGAAGCTGGAAAATATCCAAAAAATAATAAACCACATATTCTAATAGGTCAACGTGCAGTCATGAATATGGGGGAGGCAAATGACAAAGGAAAGGTAAAGGAGAAGGTTAATGATGGGACCGTTATGCCATCCCTCACTGATGCCGATAGTAAAAGCATCCTTGTATGACATATACTCTAACCTAAACCCACTACCCCTACTTCATTTGAGCTAACAAGGGAGAGAGTATATATCCGTGACACGTGTGTAGGTGACTGAATTTCCATGTTAATGAATAACACGATCATCACTCTGTGTACCATCAAGCATAATTGTCTAATGCAACATTTTGGCGTCCAGGGTCATGGTTACTTGAATTTTTTGGGGGAGAGATCATGAGGTATTATGGTTGGGTGAACAAGTCGGTGTTCTACATATTGACAGCATGTTGGGTTGTACATCACTTGGACAACTTTTCTCCTCGAGCCTTATTAAGATTTTGTAGGATTTTTTTTAGATGTTATTAACTTCAAACACATTTAACTAGGTGTAAACCTACATGATGCGCATGCCAGGCTATTATGATAGTAATTTCTCATGTGAAATTGTTTAATATTTTTCATATAATTTCTTGCCATTTGTAGAAATAAATAATGAAAAGTAACAATTTATAGCAGTATAAAATATTGTAATTCCAAAAAAAGTGCCGTTTTAAAAAACCATTATAACAATATAAGCATGATTGCATGACCATCTTGAAACTACATTTACATAATACTATAGGCGAAGAAGAAAGTGACAGAAAAGAAGCTCCATCGAGTGTCCCAACCAATCATAAAACTAAATCCATATCCAAGATGATCACCATTTATATACACACACACACACACACACACACACACACACATACATACGTACTTTTCAAGGTGAAGTCATGAATTTCTCGAATTGTATTGAGAAATAGAAATTCATGAATACATTATAGTTCTACTGATATAATGTCTTATAGACATACACAAACACATAATACACATTATAAACCAATGAAAGCTTCATAGTGGTTTACTTAAGAGGATAAGACAAGAAAGAAAATTTAAATGGGCATCCTAATCATGTAATGAGTGGTCTTCATAAGACAAAGTTTAGACACCAACAATACCATCTTCAACCATTTGAATGACAATCTAATAGCTTGAAATCCAAAAGTACAAAAATGGGATTACGATTTTGTCTCCAACATAGTAGCCTTAAAACTAAAATAGAAAACAAAAATAGAAAGTCTCAACTACAAAGTACATGCGAGAAATTTTTTAACCCGAGTATTCTACGCATAAAAATACAAAGAAAAATTAAATACGTATCCAAAGAACACTGCGAAGCTTTTAAGACACTAAAACCCCATCTATGGATATGAAATATCACAATCAAAACAGATTTTAATTATAAATCTATTTCACACTATTTATTTTTGCTAAGCTTTTAACCAAAATCAACCATTTTAAAACCAAAAAATGAAGTAAATACGTTATATATGTTGAGACATTCGATATTTCATAACCATTAATTTTGATACCCTAAACTACTGAAACCATTATCAACCAATAAAACCTAATCTAGTGTGTACCAAAACATAAAAATTCAAAACACTTAGGACCCTGATATAATTTATATCAATTTGGCATGGCGTGAATTTAAACATCAAAGTTGTAGAAAAATAATAATAAAATATAAGATCAAAGTTGAAAACAAGCATTATATTAAATTAGATAGTGAGATTAATTATTGGTTACAAATAGAACGCCTCTATAGAAGTGAAGCGACTCTTTTCCTTCACATCCGAGCTTATGATTAAAAGAAATCCATTTCATTAAATTATGGAGGAGGTATAGACCATAAGTGACTACCCAATCACTTAGTACAGAAGGTTAATTGATTTCTAAGTAAAGAAAAAATATATACAAATAGAAGAACCAAAAATCTATCCAAACAACTTGACAAAAGTGTGTTATCAATATACACGAATAAATAAAGTCACAGAGGAGTGTTTTGAGACATTTCAATAAACAATTGCCCTGTTCTCTATCTTAATTAAATTTTCTAATCTATAAAGTTCTCTCTCTCTCTCTCTCTCTCTCTCTCTCTCTCTCTCTCTCTCTCTCTCTCTCTCTCTTCTAAATATATAGATGTAAAAATAAGACATGAATATTACGATTATTCTTACTTAACTCCATGAGAGTTTTGAACTTTAATTTTTCGAAAATTGTATAGAAGGTCTAAGAATAATTAAAATTATAAAGCCCCATTCAATTTTTAAATAGCAATTTTCAATACCTGTAGTTGTCTTGTTCGTTAGTACAGAGAATGAGTCACCGACTTGAAATGTTAATACTTTTGTAAGGTTCCTAGAAGGAGTTCCTATTCCATTCGGATGTGTCTCCATATTGGATAAAATATCTATCTTTTATAAGTTTTGGAGAAATAACTACATGCTTCTGTTTTATAAGTTTTATATAGAATTGGGTTGATATATTTAATTCCAATGTTTGGTATTGATTTCATTGTTATGGCATATTATAATATGGATTGTGTATTGTGGATTGTGTTGTTGTCGGTTTGAATAAAAAATACGACATTTTTTCTGCAAGTTTTCTATTGGACAATAATTACTTCGCAACAATTATTTTTTTCATCGTTTAATGTTTTATGATGGTCCTAGACCATAACAAGACCATGAAAACTCAATTCTTGTCCCAATCCCAAATCATGACAAAGTCGTAACAACAATTAACCACCATTTTCACGACTGTGCATATATTTCATCACTGAATTAAATCACGCGCACGACAAAACTCAATCATGTGCATAGAGAACTTTGGTATTAATCATGACAAGATGAAGACAACCACTATTTTGTCATGTGCATGGACCATGACAAGACTTCCACATGTATAGTGTTGTCCTAGTCCTTAATCATGACAAGGCTTAGTCACCCCACTTTGTGTTTGATATTTTCAGTGTAGAAAAGACCATGACAAAGGGGTGTTATCACGGTCCATGACCGTGACATATGGAGTTGCCTCAAATGGTAAATCAAACCACATAAATATCTCACAATACCGATTTAAGAGGAAAAACTCCAACATATGGGTGAAAAATATTGGTGTCCTAGTTTCTTATTATATTTGAAAAGCTACTTTATACAGTGCAAGAACATAACTCTCTCTCATGAACTCATAAAAAGTTACCTATGATCACTCAGACTCACCCCCGTTGCAATAAGAAATACAATCAAAGCTCGAGTGATCGAATGTAAATGTTGCATTCTTCATCCTTGGACCAAACCATGACTGAACTCTTCACTAGCTCAAGCACCTCCTTTGAGATCTTGCAGTGTAAATCATATTGAATAGAATCGAATCAGATGTAAACAGTGGCTATTGTGGATTTAAACATCTTAAATCATCTCTCAAGTGTAGATCTAGGTTTAAATCTAAAAATTTCTATACTTCCATTTGAACATTTGATTTACAAAAAAAAATCTAATAGATGCTCTTAAACACGAAAATGTCCTTAGAGTAAGTCAATTTTTAAATGAGGAAAAGTGTTATAGATTTTGGGCGGAAATAAGGTTTATTTATAGAAGTTTTGAAATATTAGAGTTGTCGCTCGCACAGGTGACAATATGCACCATGCACCAATTTTTAAAATAGTAACCGTGCTCACAGTTTTAGACGTAAAAAAATCGACCCTAAAAACACGTATAGTTGTGTGCACAACGATAAATCAACATTGTACATAGGGTTTGAGGCATATAACTTCCAAAGCTTAAATACCACGTTCCGTGCACACGAGGGTCATTTGACACTTTTCGAATGGATTAAGGAAGCAAAACGTTACAGTAGAAAATGCCTTATAAATAAAAAAAATAAAGACCTTATCCCCCCCTTTGAAAAGTATACACACATTCTATGCAAAATAAAAAACTTTTAGAATTTGTTTACTCATTTAAAACTATATGAGTGTGTGAATAGATAAATGATAAAGTAATGAAACATTCTATTAAAGGATATGCATTAAAAGTTCAACAACGGAAGTCTTGAATGTGAAGAAGCTGCTAGATCTTTAAGTCTCAATGTCTATTGGAAATATAACAGGAATCTCTCACAACCAACCTACAAAGTGCATCCATATTTTTGGATCAACTTAGTGCATGATGCAAATGCTTTGGCACGGAAGTAAGCCAACCAAACTACCTATAAAAAGATTGCATTTTTAGTATTCCCCTTTGGCTTTTCTATGATAAAACTTCAAAACGCAAATAAACTCTTGATTATGACAAGAAACACTCACTACACATTAGCCATATAATGAGAGAAGCATGTCATAATGTACACATAATCTAATATACCGACTCAATCTTTAATGAAAAAAATTGGTCTTGAATGATATGATAATTCCTATAATTAACTCAATAAGATTAAACCATTATGTAGGAAACATGCATAAGAAACGACTCCCTTTGCAAAAATTCAAATGATAAGGGATAAAGATATAACAAAAAGATCATAAAACAATGAAGCCCCTGAAATGAAACATAAAACCAATTGATCAATAAATAAAATTTCTCTCCCATATCATAGGATCATCCCTCACCGTAAATATCGCATATCTCAAATCACACAAACACCCCACATATTAACCAAGAAATTCAAATATCAACCCAAATAACTCCCGCTTTGGGTAGAAATCTCCCCCTTACTAAGAATTTCTTCCCCCTTTGTCACTAACGAAACTAACAAGAGCATACATAATGTAGCATGAAAATAGGTTAGAAATATGGCAATATCAACAAGTATAAGAATGGTAGATGTACATAATTCAAATTACATATACCAAAGAACAAACTAATATGTACCAAAACCAAGGACCATTCGCACAAGGTCAATCAGGGACCGTACGAATGAAATTCGACAGAGATATTAGCAAACCAATATAGGGAACTTATGTAAACGGGGTAAATTTAGACCTATGCACACACTTTTCAATAACACACTAAAAAATTATCAAAAAATAACCAAACTTCCTAACTACACAACTCCAAAAACACTTTCGAAAATGCCTTTTCCCAAGTATTACAATCAAGCTATGAAACTCATGCAAAACAATTGCTTAAAACTAAGGATCAAAGAGTGATGAACCAAAAATAGTAGATAAAATATGAAAACACAATAACATATCTCAAAATTAATAAAATAAGAAAATCATATATTTTCACATGCAATAGAATATAAAATCAATTCAGATTTGTCAAATCAAAATTGTCAACATTTGTTGAGAATGTTAAACACATTCAATTCATATTCTCAACATAACAAAAGTATGAGATGAATCATTATGGATTGCATGTTCACAGAAATGGAAAAACATGCAAATAAAAAATTTATTTATTGACACATTAATAAATTTTTATAGCAAATGTACATTTCAATCATAACCTTAACTTTAAGAATAATTCCACCGAGAAAGTATCCCTTTGCACAATGTTTTATTAAATTTTTAAATTCCAAACTAAAATAATGAATTCCTTTGAATTGAAGACATATGCCTATCTTGCTTTAAATATAGGTAAAGAACTTGGATTGTGACTCATTTCAACATATAGGCTTTTGTTGTTGATTGGATTTTCACACACTTTAGAAGTCACCTAACCAAGCAATAATCAAATTCAAGTTGGGTGTTATCACTCTAATGGTAGACCTTATATATGCATAGAAAGAAGACCATACTCAAAAATGTTAAACAAAAATAATCAAAACCTCACATGTAGACCATTGAGTACTTATTGAAACTCATGTAAGATCCAATTTTCCTTAAATTTACAAATTCTTATAGAAATAGGAATTTGCATTTGCATTTGTAAATTCTTATGGTTTAGTGAAAACACATGCTTTTAAATCATCAACATCAAGCCTCTGTTAATATTTATCATGAATATTTTGAAAGGTTTTAATTTGGCAAAACACATTCATTAATCTCTTCAATCAAAAAATCAATGAGCATCTAGACATCATTTCATACAATCACATAGATTACCTGACATATTTAAATGAGATTTGTTAAAAAATAAACAAAATATATATAAAAAAATTCAATTTTTAAACTATTAACAAAAAAAGTAAAAAGTAAAAATAAAAATCAAATATGGAAGTACATTTCTAATAAAATGTGTTATAAATGTGGAGATATTTGACAATTCTAAACCATTAATTTTGATGCCCTTAAATTATTGAAACCATTATTAACATATAAAACCTAATCCAGTATGTACCAAATATTAAAATTTTAAACACTTAGGACCCAAATATAACTAAAATTAATTTGGCATGGCATGGGCTTAAACATCAAAGTTGTAGACAAAGAAAAAATGAAATATAGGATCAAAGTCGAAAACACTCATTAAATTAGGTTATAGAGAGATTAACTTTTGGTTATAGAGAGAACCCCTCTCAAGATGTAAAACGCCTCTTTTTCCTTATCATCCAAGTTTTTTATTAAAAGAAATCCATTTCATTAAATTATTGAGGAGGCATAAAACATATGTTACTACCCAATTACTTAGTACGGAGGGTTAATTAATTTCTATATAAAGAAAAATAATATACTCATACAAGAACCAAAATTCAATATGACCATCTTGATAAAAGGGTGTTATCAATATACAAGAATAAATGAAGTTATAGATGAGTGTGTTAAGACATTTCAATAAGCAATTGGCTTGTTATTTATCTTAATTACATTTAATAATCTGTATAGTTATTCCAATCTATGTCTGTCTATCTCTTATGACACCCGCCTATTCTAATCCTAGGTAATCATTCCATTATTAAATTAAACATGAATCATTAATGGTGTCATTCTTAGCATCACTGTCGAATTTTGAAATAAATTACTAACACCCCGATAGCCCGTTGTCAAAATTTTAATCTTAATTATTAACATGTAATAACTAAATCAAAATAAATATACCATTCACCATTTCCTTGCACCTCACGATAAATAATGAAATAATGACGTAAATAAATAACCGAGTCTAGAATAACACTCCAGAGAAAATCCAAATACAGTCATCCATGAGTAAAGTCTAAATAAATACTGGAAATAAACAAAAATACAAAGTCTCTAAAAATAAAATCCAACTATGATTGGGAAACATGCCCGACTGAGATAAATGAAGAAAGATAAGAACAAAATAAAGGTGGAGGCGTATAATAACAAGGTTCTGCAACCTGCACAACAGCTGCAACACATGAAATGGGGAAACTCCTATGCCTAGCGTCCCTGTGGATGGGCACCTAAAATAATTTTTACAAAAATGATTTAAAATGGGTCAGAGCCCAAGTAAAACAGTTTGAAAAAATTTACTTAGTGTTTAAAATGTTACAAGATAAGATATTAAATATATGTAAGTACCCCGTGGCCTCACTTGAGATCCTCCCCACTCAACTAATGTGCACGCCTAACGTACTACTCTAACCCACCTAGTTACGCTACCTACCTAACTAGTCTAGCGTACTTCTTTTCTCATCTAATCAATTATAGTGCCCACATGTATTTTCCATACAATACGTTCTTACATTTTCTCAATTATTTATACTCATTAGGAATTTCTACTGAAAGCTTTAGTTCTCCTATAATTGAATAATTTAGATATCACAATCTATCTTATCTACCAACATACTTGTAGGAGAATCAATCTGTAACAACCCTCGCTTTTGAGGTCCTATTTTATATTTAATTTGCTAGATAGAGTGATTAGATATAAAGATGTTGGTATGTGGAGTAGGTATTAATTTAAGAAAGAAAAGTTAATATCTACTATGATGTTGCATATTTATCGTAAGTATAGTTGAATTTTGCTATGTTATGTTTTGTAATGTCATATGATTTAAATGACATTTGGCTTAAGATGAAACCGAAACCTAAAATGAATTATAAAATTTCCAAATGATAATTTGGAGGGTGCAAATAGTTCCGGGAGGTTCGAGAAAGTCAAATTATGTGCCATATTGTATTTCGAGGTTCCAGGCACTTTTGACTAGTTGTAGCTTATATGAGTAGTTGTGTATTATTTTATCGCGTATTAATCACTTAAATCTGGAACTTGGACCTAAGCCACGATTTATGTCTTGTTTAAGTCACTATTCCCCTAAATGAATTGGTAAACCTAGAGAAAGAAAGAGAGGGAGAGAACTTGTGGAGAAAGTGAGAGATTGAAGCTTTGGTGATTGTTCTTGCATACAAACTTCATCGAAATCTGAACTTGCAAACTTGAGGCAAGTTATCTACTTGCTATTTTATGATTTAAGTAGAGTAATTAGCATTGATAGTTGTGGCTATGTATGGTCTAAAAAACTTACGGATTTTAATTGATTTATGGGCTTGGAATGTTTGGAGATTGATTTGAATGGTTATTGATGATGAAATTTTGGTTGTTGGATGCATTTATACTCAATTAGTAGAAATAAATGATAAGGGTTTGGGTAGGTTGAATTTGGAAGAAATTAGGAGTCCAAAACTCCATAGCCAAAATTGGTAAAATTCGCAGGAGTGAATCGATTCGGCCTGGGCGAATGGATTCACGTAGAGCAGTGTCCAGGTCTGGGTGAACTGAATCGATTCGGTTATTCCCGAATAGATTCGGCTGTTATGCAAAATGTTGGTTATCCTGACCGAATCGATTCGTCTAGGCCGAATCGATTCGTCTAGTCCGAATCGATTCGGAAATCCTGCATTTTTCCTTTTGTTTTTCTTTTCAAATTATGACCCTTTCCCTTAGGGTTAGAACCTAGGAACCTTCTTGAATGAAGTAAACATAGGATCCTAGAGTTTTAGTAGAGTTTGGTCGTTACCCTATAGTTGAATGGGATCACTTGGAGTTAATTCAGGGGTACTTAAAGTGATGTTTAGGCATCACTTCTCATTCGGTAAATAAATTGGAAAATAGAATTCTAAGCCCATACGTGGAGATTTTAGAGCCCTTTTTGAGGTATATAAAACCTTGAGACCTATAAGATTTTGGGAAATTATTTAGAGAATACTTCGGGACCTAAACATATGATGAAATTGAATTAGAAAAAAAATTCAAAGATAATGGTTTCAAGTAAAATGAAACACATGTGATTAATGGTAAGAAATGAGATTTAAATTGGTAATCGTTAAGTTACTTAAACACACCTCTCTAAATGTTATCATAAGGGAAGCTCGCGCATGAGGTAATGTCCCCTGACTATTGATTGCAGGCTGACTAGAGTCCTCGGCCATATGCGGGGTTTGTATATGTTTTTCTGCGCTAGTGGGGTAATTCCGGGTGTGGTTATGACTCACTCGCAGGCATATGGCCACTTCCCGACGTGCATTAGGTGCCCAGGTTGTCTTGTATAGATAGGACCTCGAAGATGATAGTCATTCAGGGGCGCTCCCTGTGGGGAAACTCGGAGGGGCGGTCTTAGAAACGCTATATGTATAAGAATATAACCTTTCTAACTCAAGTGGGACTTGAGATATGTGAATTGCCATAAGAAATGAGATGGTAATTATATTCCTGCTAAGGAATGGAAAACGGAAAGATATGATGGAAATTATATTCCTACTAAGGAATAAAAAATGATAAGATACGAGAAGAAATGAGATTTAATTTTATTTCTCTTGCTTAATTTAATAACTGTTAGAAACCTATATAAATGAATTATCACATTTGATGATTAGGTTGTTAGATTCTCATTCGCATTACTCATGATTTATTGTCCAAATCTATCATGCTTCTAACTCTTCTGGGAATCATATATAAATCGGGCTCTGACCCGTTTATTTTCCATGTCGTGCATGTTGTTGTATCCGCTCAGGTGCTCCTCCGCAAGGGCGCCCATTATGATTTTCTTACTCTTATGCTTTTGATGAGATGTATGATCTTGCGAATTATTACAGGATGTCTGTTAGACACCTTCATTTTTGGACTCTAGATATGATCGGGTCTTTCATTCGGGCTAGTGGCCCATCTTTTGTACTTGTTAATGAATGTAGTATGTAAAATATTGAATTGTTTAAACACTTTGAATGTAACTGTGGACCGACAGATTATTCGGTCCTTTTATTGTATGTTGTTTTGGTATTTATCTATATGCTCCTTTGAAATTCCACTTTCATCAGATTTGGGTTGTTTAATTTATTTCTTAACTCGTTATCAAACCAAATTTTTTTGACAACCTACTTTCTGATTTATTGAGTGGTTTTTCCCGTATACCTATTTTATTATTATGATGCTGAGGATGACATCCATCCATGATTCCATTACGTCGAGGTAATCGGGATGGCCACCCCTTATTTCGGTATGCGGGTTGTCACAGATGGTATCAGAGCATCAGGTTCTAGAGTCTTTTGGATCTTTGTGGACTTGTGACGTTCTAATGTAGCGTTCTTTGATATAGAGCCTAATGTTAGGACTGCTTTGTTGCTTATGTTTACGATCTTCTGCAAAATAGATTATTTTAAGTAGAATTCTAACTCTATTGTTTCTCCATCTCAGATGCCGCCTAAAAGAGGTCGCCCGGCAAGACTCGATAGGGTCTTAGATGAGGATGTTGGTCCTCCCCCGCCGCCACAAGGAACATTCAATGCTGCGAATGTGGCGAATATAGTGGCTCAAGCCGTTAATGCGGCCATGACAGCAGTGGCCCAACAAGCGCCACAGGCTCAACAAAGAGCGCCAGATGCCCAAGTTCCTACCGGACCTTCTCCGTGGGAGATAGCTAGGGAACCTTTTCTAAAGGGTCAGCCCCCGGAATTTAACGGGAGCTCAAATGTTATAAAGGCGAATCAATGGAAGAAAGATATACAATGCCATCTACGTATGGTGGAGTGTGGTGAGGACAGGAAGCAAGTCCTTGCTACTTTTAAACTGGTTGGGGCTGCATTACACTGGTGGGAGTCTGTGACTATGCCAGAATAGAGGGATACAATGTCGATCTCTGAATTATGGGTTTTGTTCGATCATAAGTACTTTCCTCCCGCAATTCAAGGGGAGATGATAAGGAGGTTGCAGGACTTTGTGCAAGGGGAGAGGTCAGTAGAGGAATATGAGGAGGAATTCACCCAGTTGGCAAGTTTTGTACCGGATGAAGTGACTCCCGAAGAAAAGAAAGTTTCGAAGTATATGAGAGGGTTGAACTTGAGATTCCAATAACACTTGTTGGGTAATCCGACTTTACAGACTTTTGGGGAAGTGATGAATGCATATCTACTACATTGCCAAGAGCATAGACTATTTTTGCAAAGTGGCAAGAAGGCCTCCGTAGTGGGGAAAGCGGGAAGTCCGGGAGGTAGTGGGATTTGAGGAGGAGTCTTTCCCTCGTCCCAACCTTCGGGCAGTAAACATAAAGAAAGGGATCCCCAACAGGGGGACTTGTCGAAGAGGCAGCGTTTTGGTGGGTTTAATTCGGGGAACCATAACAATAGGCACGACCAGGGTGACCCACAACAACAAGTAGGACATGGTGGTCAGGGAGGTTGGGGCCAACAGGGCCAAGGTATTAACCAGTTTATAAATAATCGTGGTCAAAATGCTGAAAATATGATAGGTCGGTGTTTCTAATACGGGGAAGTGGGTCACTATAAGAAGGAATACCCTCAGTTGATTGGCGGATAGTTTCCTCGAGCTCCACAGCTGCCGTATGTTCAGTTCCCTCCACAAGTGCCTAACCCAGTTGCTCCTCCACAATAGGGTCAGTTAAAATATTGTAGGGTCTATCATATTCAGGATGCTCCGCTTCCACCAGATCCGTCGGCACCGCCAGCCATTGAGGGTAAGTTCCTTATTCAGGGACATATGGGTCGTGTTTTATTTGATACTGGTGCAACACATTCATTCATTTCTAGGAGCTTTGCTCAGACCACCGAGTTGATTAAATCTGCTGAAAGAACTTTTACTAGTGTGGAGTCTTCTATGGGTGATGGTTCACTCATCTTCTTTGTTTGTAAAAATATATAAATCTATCTCGGTAATTTATGCTTTGAGGCCAATTTACTCGTCCTAGACATGGTCGGGTATGACGTGATTTTGGGCATGGATTGGCTTATGAAGTATCATGCTATAGTAAATTGCTACGGGAAGAGTATAGTCTTCGTCGTTCCGGGACAAGAAATGTTCCTGGTAGTTTTACCTCATTTAGAGGGGAGTACTAGTACTTATTTGTATTACATTGCCGAGGAGACTCCTAGGGATGTAGTTGTTCCCTTGGATTCTATTCCTGTTGTGAAAGACTTTGAGGATATTTTTTGGGAAATACCGGGTTTGCCTCCTAGCCGTGAGATTGAGTTTTTGATTGATTTAGCGCTGGGAGGGAGGCCTATTGTGAGGGCTCCATATCGAATGGCTCCCATTGAAATGAGGGAGCTAAGAGATCAAATTCAAAAGTTGTTGGAGAAGGGATTTATTCGGCATAGAACATCGCCGTGGGGGTGCTCCAGTGTTGTTTGTTAAGAAAAAGGATGGCTCTCTCTGGTTATATGTGGACTATAGAGAATTGAATAAGGTCACCATCCGAAATAAATACCCTTTACCTCGTATCGATGACTTGTTTGATCAACTTCGAGGAGCATTGTACTTCTCCAAAATCGATTTGAGGATGGGGTATCACCAATTGAGGATACGGGAGGAGGATGTATCCAAGACTGCTTTTCTAACAAGGTACGGGTCCTATGAATTTTTGGTTATGCCCTTTGGACTAACCAATGCCCCCGCTGTATTTATGGATCTCATGAATAGGGTGTTTCGGGATTTCCTGGACCAATTTGTTATTGTGTTCATCGATGACATGTTAGTTTATTCTCGAACGGAATCTGATCGTGCTATGCATTTAAGGTTGGTCCTAAAGAGATTACGGGACCATCAACTGTATGCCAAGTTCGAGAAGTGTGGCTTTTTGTTTAAGGAGGTACAGTTTTTGGGTCATGTGGTGACGTCCCAGGGTGTATCGGTGGATCCGGGCAAGGTGGATGCAGTGAGGGAGTGGGGTCAGCCCATGACACCTACGGAGGTTCGTAGTTTTCTGGGTTTGGTGGGTTATTACCGTCGGTTCATCAAGGGTTTCTCTAAAATTTCTAGCCCTTTGACAAATTTGACACGGAAAGGGGTGAGATTTATTTGGGATAATTCCTGCCAAACTGCATTTGATGAGCTTAAAGAAAGATTGACTTCGGCTCCGGTCCTTGAATTGCCAAAACCGTGATTAGAATATTTAGTCTTCACCGGTGCATCTCTTCAAGGATTAGGAGGTGTACTTCAGTAAGAGAGATGGGCTATTGTTTATGCTTCCCGCAAGTTGAATCCCCATGAAAGAAACTATTCGGTGCATGACTTTGAACTAGCCGCAGTTGTCTTTGCCTTGAAGATATGGAGGCATTATCTCTTGGGAGAGAAGTTTAGTCTTTTCAGGGACCACAAATCGCTGCAATATTTATTTTCACAGAAGGACTTGAATATGCGACAACACCGATGGTTAGAGTTCATGAAAGATTATCAATTTGATATTCGTTATCATTTGGGTAAGGCGAACGTTGTAGCGGATGCCTTGAGTAGGAAGCTCGATGGAGAATTAGCTGAGGTTTGGAAAACTAAGTGGAAGGAACTCAGTCAGGAGGATGCGGTGGTGAGAGCATTCATGTCGGTGATGATCGTTACTCCTACCATTGTGGCAAGGGTGGTAGAAGCCCAAGGAAGGGATAAGGGGTGTCAAGACCATATTCACCGATTGCTATCCGAGGGAGCAGAGTCCTACTCAATTGGTTCTGAGGGTGGATTACGCTTCCAGGGAAGACTCATTATTCCGGAGGAAGGAGATTTGAGACGGGAAGTGATGGCTGAATCTCACGGGTCTAGGTTCACGATACATCCTGGTGGGGACAAAATGTATCAAGACATGCGCCGTTAGTATTGGTGGCCAGGTATGAAGAGGGATATTTCAGAATTTGTGTCCCAATGCACTACTTGTTAACTGGTCAAGATCGATCATCAGAGACCGACAGGTTTGTTGCAACCGTTAGAGATCCCGGTGTAGAAATGGGAAAGCATATCGATGGATTTTATAACGGGATTGCCAAGATCACAAAGTGGATGTGATTCTATTTGGATGATTGTCGATCGCTTGACAAAGTCGGCACACTTCCTACCCGTGCAGACATATTATGACACTGCTCGGTATGCCAGCTTATTCATCGAGGAGGTGGTGAGACTCCATGGGGTGCCTTTGAATATAGTTTCCGACCGAGACAAAATTTTCGTTTGCCACTTTTGGAGGAATTTCCAAGAAGCGATGAGGAGCGAATTGAGGTTAAGCACTTCGTATCATCCTCAAACAGATGGCCAAACTGAAAGGGTAAACCAAATGTTGGAGGATATGCTTCGCATGTGTATGCTTGACTTCAAACGTGGTTGGGAACAATATCTCCCATTGGTTGAGTTTGGTTATAATAACTCTTACCAATTCACAATTGGAATGGCACCTTATGAAGCTTTGTATGGAAGACCGTGTAGATCACCCGCTTGTTAGTTGGAAGTGGGTGATAATAAATTTCTTAGACCTGAAATGATCCAAGATACATCCTCAAAAATTGAACTGATTCGGGATCACATTCGGATAGCCCAAGACCGTCAAAAGATCTATACCGATGCGGTTCAGTGACACATAGAATTAGAGATTGGGGACCAAGTCTTGGTTCGAGTGTCGCCCATGAAAGGCATAAAGCGTTTCGGTAAGAAGGGGAAGCTTGCGCCAAGCTTTGTTGGACCTTTTCCAGTTATTGCGAAGGTGGGTCCAGTGGCATACCAACTTGCTTTACCGGAACTATTGCAACAAATCCATGATGTATTCCATGTTTCCTGCCTAAAGAAGTATAGGAGGTGCGAAGGTGCGCTTTGGCACATCCCTTTCGAGGATATTGAATTGCAACCCGATGTTTCATATGAAGAACAATCGGTTGCTATTTTAGAGCATGGGGAGCGTAGATTAAGGTCTCATGTGTTGCCTTTGGTGCGAGTTCTATGGAGTCACCATAACGCCAAGGAATCGACATGGGAACGCGAGGATGACATGCGGGAAAAGTATCCACATCTCTTTATACAAGGTACGCCTAAATTTTGGGGATAAAATTCCCTCATTAGGGGCGGAGTATGTAACAACCCTCTCTTTTGAGGTCCTATTTTATATTTAATTTGCTAGATATATTGATTAGACATAAAGATGTTGGTATGTGGAGTAGGTATTAATTTAAGAAAGAAAAGTTAATATCTACTATGATGTTGCATATTTACCGTAAGTATAGGTGAATTTTGCTATGTTATGTTTTGTAATGTCATATTATTGAAAATGACATTTGGCTTAAAATGAAACCTGAACCTAAAATGAATTATTAAATTTCCAAATGATAATTTGGAGGGTGCAGATAGTTCCGGGAGGTTCGAGATAGTCAAATTATGTGCCATATTGTATTTCGAGGTTCCAGGCACTTTTGACTGGTTGTAGCTTATATGAGTAGTTGCGTATGTTTTTACCGCGTATTAATCACTTAAAGATGGAATTTGGACCTAAGCCACGATTTATGTCTTGTTTAAGTCACTATTCCCCTAAATGAATTGGAAAACCTAGAGAAAGAAAGAGAGGAAGAGAACTTGTGGAGAAAGTGAGAGATTGAAGCTTTGGTGATTGTTCTTGCATACAAACTTCATAAAAATATGAACTTGCAAACTTGAGGTAAGTTATCTACTTGCTATTTTATTATTTAAGTAGAGTAATTAGCATTGATAGTTGTGGCTATGTATGGTCTAAGAAACTTAGGGCTTTGAATTGATTTATGGGCTTGGAATGTTTGGAGATTGATTTGAATGTTTATTGATGATGAAATTATGGTTGTTGGATGCATTTATACTCAATTAGTAGAAATAAATGATAAGGTTTTGGGTTGGTTGAGTTTGGAAGAAATTAGGAGTCAAGGACTCCATAGCCAAAATTGCAAAATTCGTAGGAGCGAATCGATTCGGCCTGGCCGAATCAATTCGCATAGAGGCAGTGTCCAGGTCTGGGTGAACAGAATCGATTCGGTTATCCCCGAATCGATTCAGGTGTTATATAGAATGTTGGTTTTCCTGACCGAATCGATTCGGCTAGGCCGAATCGATTCGCTTGTCTGGCCGAATCGATTCGTCTAGTCCGAATCAATTCGGAAATCCTGTATTTTTCCTTTTGTTTTTCTTTTCAAATTATGACCCTTTCCCTTAGGATTAGAACCTAGGAACCTTCTTGAATGAAGTAAACATAGGATCCTAGAGTTTTAGTAGAGTTTGGTCGTTACCCTATAGTTGAATGGGATCACTTGGGGTTAATTCAGGGGTACTTAAAGTGATGTTTAGGCATCACTTCTCATTCGGTAAATAAATTGGAAAATAGAATTCTAAGCCCATACGTGGAGATTTTAGAGGCCTTTTTGAGGTATATAAAACCTTGAGACCTATAAGATTTTGGGAAATTATTTAGAGAATACTTCGGGACCTAAACATATGCTGAAATTGAATTAGAAAAAAAATTCAAAGATAATGGTTTCAAGTAAAATGAAACACATGTGATTAATGGTAAGAAATGAGATTTAAATTGGTAATCGTTAAGTTACTTAAACACACCTCTCTAAATGCTATCATAAGGGAAGCTCGCGCATGAGGTAATGTCCCCTGACTATTGATTGTAGGCTGACTATAGTCGTCGGCCATATGCGGGGTTTGTATATGTTTTTCTGCGCTAGTGGGGTAATTCCGAGTGTGGTTATGACTCACTCGCAGGCATATGGCCACTTCCCGACGTGCATTAGGTGCCCAGGTTGTCTTGTATAGATAGGCCCTGGAAGATGATAGTCATTTAGGGGCGCGCCCAGTGGGGAAACTCGGAGGGACGGTCTTAGAAACGTTATATGTATAAGAATATAACCTTTCTAACTCAAGTGGGACTTGAGATATGTGAATTGCCATAAGAAATGAGATGGTAATTATATTCCTGCTAAGGAATGGAAAACGGAAAGATATGATGGAAATTATATTCCTACTAAGGAATGGAAAATGATAAGATATGAGAAGAAATGAGATTTAATTTTATTTCTCTTGCTTAATTTAATAACTGTTAGAAACCTATATAAATGCATTATCACATTTGATGATTAGGTTGTTAGATTCTCATTCACATTATTCATGATTTATTGTCCATATCTATCGTGCTTCTTACTCTTCTGGGAATCATATATAAATCGGGCCCTAACCCATTCATTTTCCATGTTGTGTATGTTGTTGTATCCGCTCAGGTGCTCCTCCGCAAGGGCACCCGTTATGATTTTCTTACTCCTATGTTTTTGACGAGCTGTATGATCTTGCGGATTATTACAGGATGTTTGTTAGACGCCTTCATTTTTGGACTCTAGATATGATCGGGTCTTTCATTCGGGCTAGTGGCCCATCTTTTGTACTTGTTAATGAATGTAGTATGTAAAATATTGAATTGTTGAAACACTTTGAATGTAACTGTGGACCAACAGATTATTCGGTCCTTTTATTGTATGTTGTTTTGGTATTTATATATATGTTCCTTTGAAATTCCACTTTCATCAGATTTGGGTTGTTTAATTTATTTCTTAAATCGTTATCAAACCAAAATTTTTTGACAACCTGCTTTCTGATTTTATTGAGTGGGTTTTCCCGCATACCTATTTTATTGTTATGATGCTGAGGATGACATCCATCCATGATTCCGTTACGTCGAGGTAATCGGGCTGGTCACCCCTTATTTTGGTATGCAGGTTATCACACAATCACATGTACATATATACATCACTCTTATCATATATACGTATATAACACCCCTCGGTAGAGACTTGCGACGTGGGCATAATTTTCTATAAAGTCTCGGTACATCACATACTATATAAGGACACCGACTCTGATAGTTTCCCTTAAACCATATATCAAATCACACAATATGGGAGGCGTACATAGCTCTAAACCTTTGGAATACTCTCATACCTAACGCACCTAAATGATCAATCACAACCTCATTTCCACAAGTGGTGCTCAATCCCTAAGGTCTATGTCCTGAGGTACAAGTCAATAATCCCCCCAAATAGGCTTATCGGAATAAGATTATCCACGACACGAAACCTCTTGTGATAATAAGTAACCTAGTTATTATTACACATACAAATCAAACAATAGGAATATACCCCCCCCCAATATATATATATATATATATATATATATATATATATATATATATATATATATATATATAATTTTGTTACATATATGCATATAACCTATATCATATGCCCCATACGTAGTATAGTATCTCCTGAATATTATACATAATGTAATACTTCTCATACTATATTCCCGAGTGTTTTTCAATACCCAATAGTTCCAAAGTGTTCCTAAAGTAAATTCAATAGGCAATACCACTCCAGTCCTACTGTTCTTTGGTCTGACATTACCCCAATTTTCCACAATAAGAAATCAATATCTGAATAAAATTTTATTACTCGTAAAGATAAATCAACTATTAGTGTTAAGCCCTCCTCGTGATACCAGCTTCAAACCCAAATTATCTTACTAGTAATTAGAATAACTCTTAATAGAATTTTACAATTAATTCAAGGGTCAACCCGAACTTTTTCCACGAGTTATATGTAAAAAGGGGAAAAACTATGCAATTATGGAAAACCAAATCGATTCGGCCTTGGTTCAAATCAATTCTCTTTCGGAATCGATTTGGCCAGGGAGTCGAATCGATTTGCCTATAATAGGTCTCGTCTTCTTCTCTTAAAAATAATTACGGGATTCAACCTTTTAACCTTAAAACCTCCATGATTCATTTCCAATCTCAAAACCAAGCATACTAAACATACACTGACATATATAGATGCTTTATAACATATGGGAAACATTAAACCCTCAAAGAACATCATTAAATTTAATGAATTCAAGGTTAATCCCCTAAAAAACCCTCGTTTATCATTTTTGTCCAAGAACTTCCATATAACTTCAGATGTCTTCATAATTTGATAAATTTACATCATAAATTCATCATTCAAATATAAGGGATCAAGTTAATCACAAATATCTAACCAAGAACATGATTTGTATCTTCCAAATTTAGTCAAAATTCATGAAATCATTAAATTTATCACCCTACTCAGACATGGATGGTATATCAAATCACAATTTAGCAATATTAAACACTTGCCTCTGTTTGGAGGTCTGATTCCTTGTAGAAGAAAGGTATGATTTTGACCCACTCCTCCTGATCTACGTGATGGTGGTGTTTGTGGTGCAAGGATGGTGTAATTTGGCCTTGGGACCTCCCGTCTTCTCCCTCTTATGGCCTCTCTAAGGTTTTGTAGATACTAACCCTAACTCCCCTATCCAAATTGATCATATAAACCTATAAAATTCGTAGGTCTCAATTCACCAAAAATATAAATGAACAAAGTACCCTCATAGGGTGCCAATTTGTTCTAAAAGTTCCTCGGGACTCCAACTAAACCCCTGGGTAGACTTTTCTGACTATCTCGATCCTTAAGAACACATTGGCGTACTCAAAATGACTATATGGAACATTAAAAGTGAAATTATATTTCATTTCCAAAATTAAGTCCTGACACAACTGACACGTGCTTCCCAACTAAATTTACTCTAACTGCCATATTTCTCACTTGTGACAATTATAATAGTTACTTATCATTATTATTACTCATTTACTAAGTAAAACTAAAAATGAATAATTATTAACCCTTATCTCGCTTATAAATATTTATTATTACCGGATTAATTTTCAAATATAATTTAATTAATCCCAATTAAGTCCCAATATAAAATTACAGGGTGTTACTCTCTGTCTCTGTCTGTCTCTCTCTCTCTCTCTCTCATTTTGTCATAATTATTTATAGATTTCGGTATTCTTGAACCCTCACCATTGTCTTTCAGTTCAGCGTATCTCTCCAGTGACGATATTTCCATCCGACATTCAAGAGTTGATGCTTCGACTAATCATTTAACTACGGAAAAATAGAAAATAGTACGAACACCTCTCTCTCTCTCTCTCTCTCTCTCTCTTAAATATATAGTTGTAAAAATAAGACATGAATATTCTGATAACTTTTACTTAAATACATGAGAGGTTTGAAATTTATTTTTGAACATGTAAAATCGTCTTATATTTTATTTGAAAATTGGAAATGCCTAAGGTAAGATAAAAATGAAGGTCTGAGAAGAATAAAAATGATAAATTCCCATTCAAGTTTTGAATACCAATTTTCAATATCTATAGTTGTCTTGTTCGTTGGTACATAAAGTGAGTCAACGACTTGAAAAGTTAATACCTTTGTAAGGATCCTATAAGGAATTCATAGACCTTTCCAAAAAAATGTATCCATATTTGATTAAAGTTCCATGTTTAAAGAAAATAGGGTGAGATGGGATGCAATGGAATGGGAGGAATAGAGAAGGATGAGATAGTGGAATGGGTTTGGTTAGAGTAAATAAGAGGACATAAATAGTGTATATTTCGTTTCATAAATAAAAGAAAAGGATGTGGGATAGAGAAATTAAATGAAGGGAGTGATGAAAAAGGCTTATAAATAGGTCGACACTACCATATGGATGGGTTCCTGTATTGGAGAAATAACTACATGCTTTTATTCCATAAGTTTTATGTGAATTCGGTTTGATATATGTAATTGTCATATTTGGCATTTATTTCATTGTTATAACATATAATACTACAGATTGTGTATTGTGGATTTTCTTGTTGTTGGTTTCAACAAAAACAAGACATTTTAAAGAAACTTTTCTATTGGGAAACAGTTACATTCCACCACTTATTTTTTTTCCTTGTCTAAAGTTTTTCCATGCTCCTAGACCATGACAAGACCGTGACAACTCAATTCTTCTCCCAATCCTAAACCATGACAATGTCATGATAATAATTAGGCACTAATCACACGGTCGTGCATAAATTTCAATACTTAATAAAATCGTGCGCATGATAAATGTCAACCGTGTGCTAAAAGAATTGGTATTAACCATGAAAAGACCATGACAACTAATGTTTTGCATTGGGCATGAACCGTGAAAGGACTGTAAAAAGTATAGTGTTGTTATGGTCCTTAATCATGACAAGGCTTGGTCACCCCCCTTTTTGCCTGATATTCTAAGTGTAAAAAGACCATGAAAAAGGGGTTTGTTGGGGTCCTTGACCATGGCACAGGGAGTTGTGTCAAATGGTAAATCAAATAAACAAGTATTGCAAAACACCAATTTAAGAGGAAAAATCACAACCTATGGGTAAAAAGCCTCAGTGTCCTAGTTTCTTATTATATTTGAAATGCTACTTTATACAATGCAAGAACATGACTCTCTCCTATGAACTCAGAAAAAATTAACTATGAACGCTGAGAATCTTCCCCATTCTAGTAAGAAATACGATAAAAGTTCCTTTGATCGAATACACATGTTGTATTTTTCATCCTTGGACCACACCATGCTTGAGTCCTTCACTAGCTTAAGCAACTCCTTAGGGATCTTAGATTGTAAATAACATGGAATATAATCGAATCAGATGTATACCATGGATATTGTGCATTTAAACACATTAAATCATCTCTCAAGTTTATATTTAGGCTGAAGTCCAATGATCTCTCAATTTGAGTTTGAACATTTGATTTCCAAAAAAAGCAAAGAGATGTTATTAAACATGAAAATTTCATCAGAGTAAGTCTATTTTGAAAGGAGGAAAAGCATAATAGATTCAAGGGGCAAAACAAGGTCTATTTATATACATTTTGAAATATTAGAGATGTCGTGTGCAACGGTGAAAATAGTCATCGTGCGCACAGTTTTAAAATAGTCACCGTGTGCACAATTTTAGATAGTAAAAAATCGACCCAAAAATACATTTGGTTGTGTGAACGCCAAAAATACATATAATTTCCAAAGATTAAATACCATGTTCCATGTGCACGGGGGTGATTTGACATCATGCGAACGGATTAAGTCAGAAAAATGTTATACTAAAAAATGTCTTATAAATCCAAAATAAACACATTATCTCGTTATTGAAAAGTATACAAACACTCTAAGTAAAATTAAAAAAGATTTAGAATATTTTTACTTAATTAAAAGTAAAGGATAGTGTAAATAGATGAACGATAAACAAATCAACGATTTTTTTGAAAGGATACGCTTTAATAGATTAGGAACAAAAGTCTTGAATGTAGATAAACTTTAAGATCTTTAAGTCACAATGTTTATAGGAACTATAACAAGACTATCTTGCACACAAACTACAAAGTCCATCCATATATTATTCTTGATTAGTACAAGACTTAAATTCATTAACATGTAAGTAAGATAACCAAACAATATGTAAAATGATTACATTTTTCATCATCCCCTTTGAATATTCCGTGACAAAACTTCAAAAACCAAATAAAGTCTTTATTATGACAAGAAAAACTCAATACCGATTAGCCATATAATAGGAGAAGCTTATCGCAATGTACAAATATTCTAATATACCAACTCAATCTTCAAAGAAAAACTTTGGTTTTGAACAAAATTATAATTCCTAAAAATAACTCGATAACATAAAACCATTACGGAGTAAACATGAATAAGAAGAAACTTTTTTTGTCCGAAAATCCTCCAAATCAAAAAATAAGAATGGTAAGGCATAAAAATATTATAGAAACATCATAAACCAATAAATCCGCTTAAATCAAGCATTTGAACCGGTTGATAAAAAAAATCTCCCCAATTCATAAGATCATCCCTCACCCTAAAGATCACATATATCACAAATCAATCAAAGACCTTAAATATAAAATAAACAATTAAAATATTAACCCAAACAACTCCCTGTAACAACCCGCCTAATAATATACCGGGCGATCACTCCAATATTAAATTAAAACAGGAGTTTCATATGGATCATTCTTAGCATCACTGTCGAAAATCCAATTAATTACTAATATCCTATTAGGTGGCCGTTAAAAACTTTTATCTAACTACTCTTTTTAGCGCACAAATTTAAAACATTCACAATTAAATGCGTAATGAACTGAAATAGAAAAGAAAAGAACTAAAATAACCGAACACTCGGTCCAAATAATACAACCATATCGAATGATGTACTGAAAGAATAAATAAATGCAATTGAGCCATTGGCTCGAGTGTTTATACAATAACTCCTATCTAGAGTACAAGGAAAGAAACGTCTACCGATAACCTGCAAGCATCCACAGCTGCTGCAGCAGACGTCTGACTCGAAAGAGTTCCCATCCAGGCGTCCCTGTGTCTGGACACCTATATATATACAGTATAGAGAAAGAAAGGAGAGTAGACAAACGGGTCAGGTCCCGAATGTTTAGAAAATATTTTGCAAGTGCATAAATGCTTTATTTTTAGAAAAATAGTTTTATCTCATATTTAAATTGGTATCGCACTCTCGTGAGATACCCCTCACCTCTCCCCTAACAGTGCACCACTAGCGCATCCCTATAAACCTCCTAGTCAAGCTACCCTGCTAAACTAATCTAATACCCAACCACTATCTAACCTAGATAGTCAAACAGATGTACTAAGGGCTAAACTTCACTTTAATCTCGACGCTATGCCATGTTCGTGCGTGGGGTGTCTCGCGAAGAGAAATCCAAACAAGGAACCCCCCCGATACACTACTATGCAGCAAGGTCGATCTTTGAGATCCGCCAGTCCCTCAGTACAGAAAGATATATAATATATATACCATAACATTTAATAATATAAGAGCACTAAGGATTAAACTTCTCCCCAGTCTCAACACTGTGCCATATTCGTGCGTGGGGTGTCTCGCAAAGCGAAATCCAAACAAGGAACCCCCCCGATACACTACTATGAGGCACGGTCGATCGTCGGGATTCATTAGACCCTCGGCACCCAGTTTATACATATACATACATCTACAATATACTTCCGGATAATATAAATATCTCCCGGACTGAGGATTTCTTGATATATAAAGTATTTATAAATACTTATCCTTTTCATTTCAAAAACTTCCATTTCCCTTCTCATATCCAGGAAATGTATTTAAAAACCAATTCATTATCATGAATTGCTTCAATAAAGCATATACCTTTTCAAAAGCCAGTTTTATTATCATAAAATGCTTTTCCTTATCAAATATCCCATTTCCCTTTTTATACTCAGGAAATGTATTCAAAGACATTTTCATTATCATAAAAATGCTTTGATCATAACATATGCTTCCACATCCCTTCTTCCATCCGGGAAGTGTTACCGAAGCCAATTTAAATATAACCCATTTCCCTTCCTATATCCAGGAAATGTAATTAAAGCAAATCCATTATTATGAACTGCTTTAATAAACGCGTTCTAAGACCGCCCGTCCGGATTTCTCCACTGTGCGCGCCCCTAAATGGCTATCATCTTCCAGGGCCTCCAAGACAACCTGGGATCCTATATCGAAACACGTCGGGAAGCGGCCATGAGCCTGCGTGGTAGCCAAGACCACACCCGGAATCTCCCTACCCCCGCAGAAAATATACAACCATAAGCGCTCCCATGGCCTGGGACTATATCCACCCTGCATCATTAGCCAGGGGGCTTCACCATACGAACTCAACTTCCCTTATGATAGCGATTTAGAGAGGTGTGTAATCCATATTTTATTAATTATGAAAACATTTATTTTTCCATTTTGAAAATATTCATTTATATATTTTCAAAATCATTTCCATCATCATATATATACCTAAAACACACAGTATATACATATCCTATATATTCTTCCTAGAATATATTTATAAGGCCATAGTGGCCTATAGCATCTAGCGATGACTAAATATCCCAAAGATCCCCTCCAGGAATCGTAATCATGCATTCATAGTTGCATGATTCTAAATCCAAAGTATTCATTACTTTGTTCAATACTAATTACCTCAATCATCTCTTAAAGGTTTATTTATCCTCAAAACCCTTATTTAGGAATCCCCATAAAAATCCTAAATGATACTTCAACTCCCCATACTCTTAAAGGGAGAAAACTAGAAATTCTGGCCTAAGCGAATCGATTCGCCCCTTTTGCGAATCGATTCGGTTCCCAATCTGAATCGATTCGGAAAGTATTCTGCAAACAGGTCTGTAAATGGCGAATCGATTCGGTCTGTACCCAAATCGATTCGGCCCATTGCAGAAACCCAATTCCCCTTAGGCGAATCGATTCGGCCTGTACCCGAATCGATTCGGCCTGTTCGAGGGTCACAGTTTGGGCGATTTCTCAAACTCCAAAATACCCAAAAATCAATCCAAATTCATTTTCATGGTTTATACTCTACACCAAAAATCATCCCAAACATCTACACAATAGTTTCTAGCCTTTATTTTTTTTTCAATTTCCGATTTGATTTCCGAGTTGGTACTTTCAACCCGGAGCTGTCATCTTGTAAAAATCATATAAAATCGTAGAAAAATCAGAAAAATACGCGGTCGGCGCCCACACGACCGTATCGAAAAGATCTACAACTTTCGTGTTTTGACCGAAAGCTAAATCAATACTTTTCCTAGTCAAAAATGACCCTAAAGGCTGCGGGTTACTATTCATCACCTTCTTCGAGAAGGTTTCAGCCATTAAAGCTTCTCCCAAGCTTTTGACGCGTCACCCAACGTCCTACAACCTCAACCAACTACAAATACACCTATATTAAGGGTTCTAAACATCCTAGAACCCGGAATCACCAATAAATTTCAATTAAAACCTAAGTTTCTCCAATTTACCATTTTTAGGAGTTTATTCGTTTTAACTCCCAAAAACCCGTTTTATCCACGAATACCCAACCCAAAATCATTAGGGTTTGTTATACCAACAATGATATGAGATATTTATGCATAAAAACAAATAAAGCAAGTAAACACTTGCCTCGTGGATAAAATCCGACGACCTCGAGCCGAATCCCGCGGAGGCTGGCCGGAATCTCCCCCTTTTTTCCTCTTTTCTTCCTCCTCTCTCTCTTCTCTCTCTTTCTCTTCTTTTCTTTCTCTTTTTCTCCCTCTCTTCCTCTTTATATATAGAGAAAAGGGTTTTAACCCTTTAAAACCCAAAAACGATTCGTTTACCCAATTACGAGTTACTTTTACCTCTAAAATTACCCGAAACTCATTTTCGACAATCGGACACTCTTTTCCGACTATCTCGGCCATTCCGAGAATTATGGCGCAGTCGAAATTCCCATCCGAGGTACTTGACCGCAAATCACTATTCCAACCCAAAATAATTAAATGCGGTGTTCTACTCAAAATCTCACTTCTTTTGTCGCTATACTCCGTGGCGACATATAAATAAAATATCTCGACCTATATGGTCCCAAAATAATTTATAACACCCTTCGAAAATCATTAAATCCTCGAAAATCCCAGAAATCACTATTTCGAGAAATTTTCCAAATTCCAAATTATACTTAATTATGGGATTTAATCGTCTCCAAAAGGGCGGGTTATTACACTCCCCTTGGGTATAAATCTTATCCTTACTAAGAATTTATCCCCCCCCTATGTCACTAAAAACGAATCAGGCACATAAAGGATATAACATTAAAATAGTGTGGAAATATGGTAATATCAATAAGTAAAAGAATGGTAACCATACATAAATCAAATTATAAGTACCAAAGAACAAACTGACATGTACCAAAACCAAGGATCGTTCGCACGAGGTCAATCAGGGACCGTGCCAAAGAAATCCAACAAAGATGTAGTCAGACTAATATAGGGAACCTATGTGAATGGGGTAAATTTAGACCCGTGGGCACACTTTTCAACAACACACTAAACAAATCAAATAATCACTAAAAATCATAACTATCCAACTCTAAAAACAATTCTTGAAATGATTTTCATAAGTATTAGAACCAAACTATGAAACACATGCAAAACAACTGATCAAAACTAAGGATCAAATAATGATCAACAACACAAGCAAAAATAGTAGATTATACATGAAAACATAATAACATATCTCAAAACAAATAAAAACGAAAATCATATATTTTCACATGCAATAGATTATAAAATCACTTCGGATTTTTCAAATCAAAATTGTCAACATATGTTAAGAAAGTTAAACACATTCAATTCACGTTTATGCACAACAAAAGTATGAGATGAATCATTTAAGCTTGGATGTTTATAGAAATGAAAAAACACAAAAATCAACAAACAATTTTATTTCTTGACACAATTGTGATTTTGTTTTATAGCAAATATACATTTTAATAATGAGCTTAGGTTTAAGAATAACTCCGACAAGCAAATTTCCCTATGTACAATGTTGTATTAAAATTTTTAAATGCCAAACTAAAGTAATGAACTGTTTTGAGTTGAATCCATAGACTTAATTTTTTTGTAACGTAGGTTAAGAACTTGGTTTGTGACACTTTTCAACATACAGGTTTTTTTTTGTTGATTGTTTTTTCACACACATTTTAGATAACGCCTACCCAAGCAATACTCAAATTCAAGTTCGGCATTATCACTCGAATAGTAGACCTTATCAATGCATAAAAATGAGTTCATATTCAACTCCGTCAAATAAAAATACTCATAACCGCATATGTAAACCATGGATTACTTATTGAAACTCATGCAAGATAGATTTTAACCTTAAATTTACAAATCCTTTTAGAAATAACAATTTTCATTTGGGAATTTGTGTGGTGATTTGAAAACATAAGCTTTCAAATCATCAAAATCAAGCCTGTGATAATATTTATCAAGAATATATTTGGAATGTTTTAATTTGACAAAATACAATAAATAATCTCTCCAATCAACGAATCTATGAGCTTCCAAACATCAACAATCCCTTCACTCCGTTTATCGCATGGTTATTTAAACGCATTTATGCCATATGAGTGTGGAAAACTTATTGTATTTTGTGTCTTGTGTGTTGTTTATATATATACACACACACACACACACATACACACACACACATATATATGTATATGCTTGTGCGTTATTGGTATCTTTTGAGTATTTATATATATGCTATTATTTATTTTTGAGTGTTTGTCTTGATTTTTAATCCATGTATGGTTCTTATTCAAATTGGTATCTTTCTTTCTGCAACTTTTCATTGATATCACATGCTTATATTAGTACATTATTGTAATGATCCCACTTTTATATATAGTTTGTTTTTACACTCTTGTGTTACTTATTATCTTATAAATGTTGTATTATTAGATATGTGGTATTATTGCCTATCAATATAACAAACCCCATTTTTAATTACGAAGAATCAACTGTAAATTGGATCAAATCGAAGTCTTATGACATATCTTAAGGCAAATAATAAGTTTTGGGGTAGAAAATATAATTTTATTAAACTTTAAGGACTAAAATAAAAATATAAAATGGGCCATTTTGTAAATAAAATATTTTCAAGGACCTCTAAGAAATATTCAAAATATATAGGGTGAAATCACCAAAATACCCTTCATGTGTGAAATGACCTTTGTACCCTTATCACCTTTTCCACCACGTGCTGGTCACTTCCACCTTACACATGTCATCTTTAGAGAGAAAGCTAAAACACATGTCATCTTTAGAGAGAAAGATAAAACACTTGTCATTATTTGGTGATATTAACACTGCAAGACCACTCCAGATCGCGACACCTCGGTGTTGAATCACCAATCCAAAAAGCCTAGTCATTAGACACGTGTCAACACCGTAATACTTTTGGAAAACTATAAATAGGGCCTTAGGGTTCATTTCAAACTCACGCCAATTCCTTGAGAATTATAGTAAGAAAGACTGATAGAAAGCTTGGGAAATATCTTAAGAAGGAGTTCTATAATTTCGAAGATAGAATGCATTTCGTAGGTATGATTTTATTTAAATGTTATAATGTATTTTTATAGTTTTAATTTTTTGTTTTATAGCTGTACTTAGTAGTTATGCTGGTAAAATACACTAAGGACTTCACTAATCAAAACTTAAAGTTTAGAAGAAATCCAAGTTGATTTTTTTTCCATGTAAACTTGTTTGAAATTGTATATACGCTTTTAAATGATTTTTTAAAAGTAATTGCTCGTTATTATGGAATCCCATTTAAGTAATTCCAAAGTCAGGACCGGTGAAACTCTGTCTAGACGAGATGGTATTTAAGTGGTGCCCCTGTGACCCTTCATCTCTACTGGGAACTGACTGATTAGGAAAAACTATGAAATGAATCCTTTAATTACGATCAATAAGTTTTAAAAGTTAAGAAAATTGTTTTTAGTAATCCTTTGAAACAAGTTACTATTAAAATACAATATGTAGACTGGACCTTGTTTAGAACATATACTTAAACCTTTATCGTATTTGTTAGATTAACATGCGATCGAAGACTGATTATTTATAATTTCGACCTCTATTTTAGGTGAGTACTCTATGCAATTTCTTGCGCATTTTGATTATATTATATTATGCAAACTATGTATATTTTGTGAAATGATTTTATTCTCAAAATGCATGTGATACCGATGATTTCGTCGTTTGTTATATGTTTATATCTCTCCATATAAACATCCGATTTGATTTATGATATTATTGATTCGGCCAATGGAAACTCTCTTACTATATTGGCCTTGACTACCGGGTGGAAATATTTGGGTGGTACCTTCCCAACTGGTTTTTCGCCGGTGTGCCCTAAATAAGGCGTTATTCCAGAAATCATGATTATCTGTCTATGATGTTACTGGGTGGAAACATTTGATAACAGTATCTGTCTGGGTATTAGAGCGTACATGGCCACTAAAACTGAATAATTGACATATGTTCAATTGTTTTATCTACTCTATTCTGAACCGTTTATTCTGAATATATATATTGTCATCTACTTTATATATATTAATTGAAATTCCTATCTTTATGTATAAACTTTTAGGTATCAATTTTTTAAAAAACCCTGGAATGTCTGGAGATTGAATCTCATTCGGCTTTTAGATGACGTTGTATAAATAACCATTTTTCAGGAAATAATTAAGCTCATGGATGGAACGAAAAAGGACTATGTTGAAGATTTAGGTGTTAAAGATCTTTTGTTTCCTTAAATAGAAGTTTGTTTAATTAGATAGAGCATGCTTAGCTCTTTGTGTCAAGTTGTAACTCGTTGATATTTTAATACAAATGAAGTTCCCTTTAGAAAGATCTAATGATGTAATTCCTTCACTTTCAGTATTTTACGATTCATAACCATGTGATTATACTTCCGCTACATATATTTTAAAAGAAAAATTTTAAGGCCAGAATATTGGATGCCTTGGTGGCATGTCAAGACACTCGTTCCCTACTATTTTCGGGTCGGGGTTGTGCCAAAGGTGGTATCTGAGCATTGGTTATGAACCCGTAGACTACTGAGAATAGGTTTCGAATGTTATAGATTTTATGTTTCCATCCTTAGGAGATAGTATTAAAAATCTAATTTATGTGATAACCCTCCCTATGTGTTATATTATTTATAATTGGTCTTTTAGTTTTTAATATTGATATAGTATAGTGGATCTTACATTTGGACATGACTGTAGAAAATGACATAGAGAAGATCATCAATGGGAACTAGTGATTCGAGTATAGAAGGACTGGAAGGTTCATACAAGGCAATTAAAAGTCTAGCAAAGATTGTGGAGCAGCAGGTGAACAATGAAGTACCAAAGAATCTTGAACTAAGTATATGTACTATTGAACAGTTCAAGAAGTTGAATCCTCCATCTTTTAAAGGTACTCCTAACCCCACCGAGGCAGAAAGTTGGGTGATGCAGATGGAAAAGATACTCGATGTTCTTAAGTGTACCGATGAACAAATGGTATCATTTGCAACATTTATGTTAGAAGGGGAGGCCGAACATTGGTGGAGAATGACTAAGAGAATACACGGAGAAAGGAATGCTTACATAGGTTGGAATGATTTCTTAGTAATCTTTTATGAGAAATATTTTCCAGAAATGGTGAAAGACGAAATGGCAGCTGACTTCATGAGTCTGGTGCAAGGGAATATGACTGTTAGTCAATATGAGGCAAAGTTTACTGAATTAGCCCATTTTACACGTCATGTTGTAGCAACTGATGTATTAAGAGCAAAGAAGTTTGAGCGTGGGTTAAGGTTGAATATTCATAGTTGAATTTCCATCCTGAAATTAACATCATATATTGATGTCGTGACTAGGGCTACAACAGCTGAGAAGGATGGTGAGGAGTAAAATTGAATTAGAGATGGCAAGAGGAAGTTTGGGGAACAAAAAGGAAAGAACCCGAATAATAGAAATTTCTTTAGGAACACATCCAATGTTAGGGGATCTAGTGATAACAAACAGTATAATAACCAGTCATGTCAGCAATGTGGAAAGGGGCATGGAGGACGACCTTGTTATAAGTATTCAGGAGCTTGTTTTAGATGTGGACAGAAAGGACATCACATAAAAGACTGCCCAAACCCAGCAAGGGTTCCGATAAATCCTTCAAGTTCAAAGAAGGATCAAGACAGACAGGGTATAGTTTTCGCACTTTCTGATACCCAAGCTTCTAATGCGGTAGTGTCAGGTACACTTTCTATATGTGCACAACCTTTTAAAGCTTTGATAGATCCTGGTTCTACCCATTCATCCATATCTATACATGTATTAAATCGCTTTCATAAATTGCCTGAACCCTTGAATCATAACATACACGTTTCTACTCCTTTGGGTGAGTTATTGATGGGTAAATTAGTATACAAGGCTTGCCCTATAGATATTGATAGTCATAAACTATTTGTTGATTTAATATTTTTAGACATTGAAGATCTTGAAGTCATTTTGGGGATGGATTGGTTATCATCACATCATGCTAAGGTAGACTGTTTTGAGAAGAGTGTTACTTTCCAAATTCCTCACCAACTAAAATTTAGTTTTGAAGGAACTGGCATCATATCTCCGATGTGTATTATTTATGCAATGCAAGCCTATAGTTTTCTTAAGAAGGGATGTTAAGGATTTCTTGCAACTGTTACTAGTTTGGAGATGATAAAGCCTAGATTAGAAGATATTCCTATTGCTAAGAAATTTATGGATGTTTTTCCTGATAATTTACCCGGTCTACCTCCTAATAGAGAAATAGAATTTACCATTGACCTTATTTCTGGAACTATACCAATCTCAAAACCACCATATCGTATAGAACCTTTAGAATTAAGAGAGTTAAAAGTTCAATTAGAAGACCTTTTAGACAAGGGTTTTATCAGACCAAGTATATTGCCTTGGGGTGCTCCAGTGTTATTTGTGAAAAAGAAGAACGGGACAATGAGACTGTGTGTAGATTATTGTGAACTGGATAAGGTAAACATTAAGAATAAATACCCCTTACCTCGTATAGATGACTTGTTTGATCAATTAGAAGGTCCACAAGTATTCTCTAAGATTGACCTTAGGTAAGGCTATCATCAATTAAAGATTAAGGATGATGATATTTCAAAATCAGCTTTTCGTACTAGATATGGTCACTATGAATTTCTCGTAATGCCATTTGGACTAACTAATGCACCAGCGGCTTTTATGGATATGATGAATAGAGTCTTTAGGAAATATTTGTTTCAATGTGTTGTTGTTTTTATCGATGACATTCTCATTTATTCTAATAGTATTGAAGAACACGAGAAGCATTTAGAGAAAATATTACAAATCCTTAGGAAAGATAAATTATATGCAAAATTAAAGAAGTGTGAGTTTTGGATGCCTAGTGTTTCTTTTCTATGACATGTCATATCCAAAGAGGGAGTATCAGCTGACCCCCAAAAGATTGAGGCTATACTAGATTGGCCAAGACCAACTAATGTGAGTGAAATTCATAGTTTCGTTGGATTAGCAGGTTATTATCGAAGATTTGTTGAAGGATTTTCTAGCATTGCTAAACCTCTATCTAGGTTAACACAAAAGAAGGTAAAATATGAATGGTTTGAGGAAGCCGAGAAAAGTTTTCAAGAACTTAAGAATCGATTAGTGGCTGCCCCAATTTTGACTATTCCTTCAGGTACGAAAGGATTGGTAATTTATAGTGATGCTTCTAAAAATGGTTTAGGATGTGTGTTAATGCAAAATGGAAAAGTAATTGCTTATGCCTCAAGACAGTTAAAACCATATGAGCAAAATTATCCAACCCATGACCTAGAATTAGCAGCTGTAATTTTTGCTCTTAAGATTTGGAGACACTATTTAAATGGAGAGACTTGTGAGATTTATACTGATCATAAGAGTTTGAAATATATATTTACTCCGAAAGAATTGAACATGAGACAAAGGAGATGGTTAGAATTGATGAAGGATTATGATTTGAATATTCATTATAACCCAGGGAAAGCTAATGTAGTAGCTGACGCTTTAAGTAGGAAGTCTACACCAAATTTAGCATGTCTTATTACAAACCAGGAGGCTCTATTGAAGGATTTAAGAAATATGGAAATATATATTCATATTTATAATAAAGGTGGAATAATTGCGAACTTACAAGTACAACCCATATTGATGGAAAGGATCAAAATTGCACAAGTAAATGACCCACAACTGAAGAAGATTGGAGAAGAGGTTATTAAAGGGAAGCGAATGAAATTTGCGATACGGGATGATATATTGAGGTTTGGAAATAGAGTGTGTGTTCCACGTGATGCCCAACTGAAGAGGCAAATTTGAGAGGAAAGTCATTACTCGAGATTCACATTTCATCCCGGAAGTACCAAGATGTATAAAGATATTTGAGAAGTGTTTTGGTGGAATAACATGAAAAGGGAGATAGCGAAATTTGTATCTCAGTGTTTGGTTTGTCAACAAGTAAAAGCTGAGCATCAGAGACCATCAAGATTTCTACAACCACTGCCTATCCCTGAGTGGAAATGGGAACATATCACTATGGATTTTGTGACAGGTTTACCAAGGAGTTCAAGTTGTAATGATTCTATTTGGGTAATTATTGATAGGCTAACAAAATCTGCTCATTTTCTTGCCATTAAGATTACCCATTCTTTAGAAAAGTTAGCTAAGTTGTATGTGAAGGAAATTATTAGGCTTCATGGAACCCCAATTTCAATAATTTCTGACCGTGACCATAGATTTGTGTCTCGCTTCTGTAAAAGCCTACAAGAATCCATGGGAACAAAATTAAATTTTAGCATGGCTTTTCATCCTCAAACGGATGGACAATCAGAGAGAACTATTCAAACCTTAGAGGATATGCTTAGGGCATGTGCACTTGATTTAAAAGGGAATTGGGATGATCATTTGCCATTAGTGGAATTCGCGTATAATAATAGTTATCAAGCAAGTATTCAAATGGCTCCGTATGAGGCACTCTATGGTAGAAGGTGTCGTTCCCTTTCATGTTGGGTAGAAGTTGGGGAAAGAAAATTATTGGGACCAGAATTGATTCAAATCACAACAGAGAAGGTGAAATTAATTCAAGACCGACTTCGAACCGACCAAATCCGTAAAAAACGTTATTTTGACAATCGACATCGACTTCTAGAATTCCAAAGAGGAGATTATGTGTTCTTGCGAGTATTGCCTACAAAGGGAGTAATATAATTTGGCAAAAAGGGGAAGTTGAGCCCAAGATACATAGGACCTTTTGAAATCCTTGAAAGGATAGGAGCTGTTGCGTATAAAATAGCCTTACCACCTGAACTCTCTAGTGTACATAATGTGTTTCATGTATCAATGATAAAGAAATATGTCCCTGATCCAACACATATCTTAAGTCACGAACCTCTTCAAGTTAGAGAAGATTTGTCATACATTGAGCATCCAGTGGAAATTTTGGACCATAAAGATCAAATATTAAAAAACCAAGGTTATTCCACTAGTTAAAGTATTATGGCGGAATCATTCTGTTGAAGAAGAAACATGGGAGCGGGAAGATGAAATAAAGGAGCGATATCCATACCTTTTTCAAAATTAATGTAAGAAAAGTTTTGGGACCAAACTTTTTATAAGGAGGGTAGGATGTAATGACCCCACTTTTATATATAGTTTGTTTTTACACTCTTGTGTTACTTATTATCTTATAAATGTTGTATTATTAGATATGTGGTATTATTGGCTATCAATATAACAAACCCCATTTTTAATTACCAAGAATCAACTGTCAATTGGATCAAATCGAAGTCTTATGACATATCTTAAGGCAAATAATAAGTTTTGGGGTAGAAAATATAATTTTATTAAACTTTAAAGACTAAAATTAAAATATAAAATGGGCCATTTTGTAAATAAAATATTTTTAAGGACCTCTAAGAAATATTCAAAATATATAGTGTGAAATTACCAAAATACCCTTCATGTGTGAAATGACCTTTATACCCTTATCACCTTTTCTACCACGTACTGGTCACTTCCACCTTACACATGTCATTTTTAGAGAGAAAGCTAAAACACATGTCATCTTTAGAGAGAAATATAAAACACTTGTCATCATTTGGTGATATTAACACTACAAGACCACTCCGGATCGTGACACCTCGACGTTGAATCACCAATCCAAAAAGCCTTGTCATTAGACAGGTGTCAACATCGTAATACTTTTGGAAACCTATAAATAGGGCCTTAGGGTTCATTTGAAACTCACACCAATTCCTTGAGAATTATAGTAAGAAAGAGTGATAGAAAGCTTGGGAAATATCTTAAGAAGGAGTTCTATAATTTTGAAGAAAGAATTCATTTCGTAGGTATGATTTTATTTAAATGTTATAATGTATTTTTATAGTTTTAATTTTGTGTTTTATAGCTTTACTTACTAGTTATGCTGGTAAAATACACTAAGGATTTCACTAATCAAAACTTAAAGTTTAGAAGAAATCCAAGTTGATTTTATTTTCATGTAAACTTGTTTGAAATTGTATATACGCTTTTAAATGATTTTTTAAAAGTTATTGCTCGTTATTATGGAATCCCATTTAAGTAATTCCAAAGTCAGGTCCGATGAAATTCTGTTTAGACGAGATGGTATTTAAGTGGTGGCCCTGTGACCCTCCATCTCTACTGGAAATCGACTGATTATGAAAAACTATGAATTGAATCCTTTAATTACGATCAATAAGTTTTAAAAGTTAAGAAAATGGTTTTTAGTAATACTTTTAAACAAGTTACTATTAAAATACAATATGTAGACTGGACCTTGTTTAGAACATATACTTAAACCTTTGTCGTATTTGTTAGATTAACGTGCGATCGAAGACTCATTATCTATAATTTTGACCTCTATTTTAGGTGAGTACTCTATGTAATTTCTTGCGCATTTTGATTATATTATATTATGCAAACTATGTATATTTTGTGAAATGATTTTATTCTCAAAATGCATCTGATACCGATGATTTCGCCTTTTATTATATGTTTATATCTCTCCATATAAACATCTGATTTGAATTCTGAAATTATTGATTCGGCCTATGGAAACTCTCTTACTATATTGGCCTTTACTACCGGGTGGAAATATTTGGGTTGTACCTTCCCAGCTGGTTTATCGCCGGTGTGCCCTACATAAGGCGTTATTCCAGAAATCATGATTATCTGTCTATGATGTTACTGGGTGGAAACATTTGGTAACACTATCTGTCTGGGTATTAGAGGGTACATGGCCACTAAAACTGAATAATTGACATATGTTCAATTTTTTTATCTTCTCTGTTCTGAACTATTTGTTCTGAATATATATATTGTCATCTACTTTATATATATTAGTTGAAATTCCTATCTTTATGTATATACTTTCTGTTCTAAATTGAATAGGTATCAATTTTCTTAAAAACCCTGGAATGTCTGGAGATTGAATCTCATTTGGCTTTTAGCCGACGTTGTATAAATAACCATTTTTCAGGAAATAATTAAGCTCGTGGATGGAACAAAAAAGGACTATGTTGAAGATTTAGCTTTTAAAGTTCTTTTGTTACCTCAAGTAGAAGTTTGTTTAATTAGATATAGCATGTTTAGCTCTTTGTGTCAAGTTGTAACTCGTTGAAATTTTAATACAAATGAAGTTCCCTTTAGAAAGCTCTGATGATGTTATTCCTTCACTTTCAGTATTTTACGATTCATAACCATGTGATTATACTTCCGCTACATATATTTTAAAAGAAAAATTTTAAGGCCAGAATATTGGATGCCTTGGTGGCATGTCAAGACACTCATTCCCTACTAGGTTGTGCCAATTATAGTCAGTATCCTTTTGTTATCACATCGTAGTTGGTATCTATCTTTGGGTTAGTTGCTCTCTTATCGCCATGTTACTATATTGTACTCGTAACTCTATACACTATTGCATGATATAATCGTTTTTCTATTATGCTTATCTTTTTTTACATTTAGAGGGAAAATTGATTTTATTGGGAAGAAATGGGTTATTTTATGGAATTTTACCTTTGTCTATTCTTGAACAAAAAGGGGGAGAAATGGTATCTAACTCTTTTAATTAAGGGATATCTAACTTAGGGGTAGACATCTTTATTAAGTAGATTACGTTAGACCAATGGGGAGAATTTATTTAGGGAAGATTTAATTATGCACTTTATATTGTTATATTACCTATGCGTTTGATGGTGTGTTTAAGTGTTCATGTTTTTATCTTAGCAGTAACATTTTAAAGCATCAACAACATTTTAAATCAAGAAAAGCTTCTCATTCCATGCATCAGTCAAACATTTGTAATTTTTTATATTTGGCTGGGATTGTGTCTTTTTAGATGAGGTTGACGGCCCATAGTATTTTTATTTTGAGTTTTGTCCCCGAATAGCCAAAGGAGGAGATTTATAAGGACACATTTCCAATTGAGACAATTTTTAAATGATGGCGTAATTCTGGAGAAACTATTTAAGTCATAGGATAGAAGTTATTGAATCCTTTCAAGACTATGATGATTGCGTTGAAGACATAGAGACAAATCCTAAAGTGAAGATATCATCAGTGCCGATTTTCGTGCCATGTTTATCGTCATCAATATTTCATTTTGTTTAAAGTCTCTAAAGGTATGAATGCATTTAATATACACAGAGACTTGTATATTTTTATAGGTGTCTTTTTATAAACTTGGTGTCAAAACAACTTTATATTTTTCTCAAAAAAGCATTTTAAATCTTAACATAAAAGTTTTTAGGTGTTAAAAGGAAATTTCATTTTTTTGAAAAATCGTTCGAACGAAACTGGGATCTCGTTCGAACGAGATTCCCAGGTCATTTGAACAAACTATCTAACAAGATTCATTTCTATTTCTATGTTTTCTCGTTAGAAATGTCGTTAGAACGACCTCATTCGAACGAATTGGTTTGAACGACATTTTACGAATATTATCTGTTTTCTCATTAGTAGGTTGTTTGAACCACATGTAAAAGTCATTCAAACGTCCGGGAGGTTTTTTCATCATTTTCTTATTAACTTCCCATTTCCCCACTGCTCTTTACTAGTTTGTTTAAATGTGTGGGAACACAAGTTTTTTAGATGACTTCTTGGTAATTTTCAAGTGGTTTACAGAGAAAAATCCTTAACTAAAAAGTCTTTTTTTTGTGAAATTAAATTATTTAATCTTTGCACAAAAACATGTTTACACCCATAGAGTTTACTTTGATCCAAGTTCCAATATATATATATATATATATATATATATATATATTTATTTATTTTAGATCATCATGTTGGCACAAGGGATCATTCTCTACCAAAAAAGGAGATAGTTTCCTACCATGGTGTGCTACGGAGCAAGGCTTCGTTTGTGGTTGACGATAGATGTGACTCATCATTTGATTTCAAGATGACAGTAGATTCAGGAGTTGTCGACTTGGCATAGGTAGAAGAACAAAAAAGCGTCAAGGCTTGAGAGGGAGTCAAGTTGAGGAAGTAAGTCCTTTGTCGTGTCTTTTATAAAACGATACTTACTGAACTTGTGGTTGGGTCGTCCGAGGTTTTTGCCATTGTGGTCTTTCCTCGTACATCGCGGTCTTGTGGTGTGTGTTTATTTTATCTTTTAAAATCACATAGATGCCTTATTAGGTTTAAAAAGATAAAATTTGGTGTAATCAAAACTTTTGTGTAATTTGGTGTTATCTTAAATTTGGGTAATTTTAGTTTAATTAAACTTAACTAATTTAATTTGGAAATATTCATGCTTGGTTTGTTTAGAGAAGTTAGAACTTGAATTAAATGTTGTTTAAGTTGACATTTAAATATTTGTTTAGTTTAATTTGATTGTTATTTTTGAAGAAATTAAAATTTGGTATATTGTGTGGACCATCCCATTTATGAAATTAAAAATTATTATATCAAGAGTATATCATGTAATTTACAGGAAATCACCCCTTTCAGATTTTTGTTATACCAAAGTTCATGTGCAATCGTTTTACCATTTTTACGGAGGTAAATTCTATTAGTAGTATGGAAAGACCTTTGTATAACTTCAATAAAAAAATATTACGAGAGGTCCTTAGTATGAATTAATACCCAGTCAATCTCTTGTATAGTTCTATTTTTATGCCCAGCTATTATATTCTGTTGGGGGGGGGGGGGGGGGGGGGGAGGTCTTAGGAGCACTAAACTCATGAAAATACTTGTTTTTAAAATATTATTCAACAACACCAGTTTCTTTGAAGTCATCTCTCCCATGACTTCTTATACATAATACTTGGGAATCCTTTGCATGTTTAATTTATAAAAGTATTTTTGTTTGACTTGTTTTTCCTTAAATCCACTGGGTAAAATGCGTGGTGTAATTCACAATGATTAGAATATAACTATTACCATAAATGTAATAGTACGAGAGGGACCCATTAAGTCCATGTTAATGAGTTCAAATGGTTTTAGAGTTAAATTATCACTAACTTTTACGTGAGAGGCTTTATCTTTCCCACTTAACATGATTCATAAACTATATTTGGAGTCTTTTTAATTTTGGGTAATCCTTTAGCAATCTCTTGGGTTCTCAATCCACTAAGGGTTTTCAAAACTAGTATGATCAAGCCTATTATGTTAAAGATTGGTATCATCAAGTCTAGTTAAATGACAAGAAGAAGAAACAAGAGGATTATGTAACAGTTCTCTTTATTTTTATATTTTCGACTATAATGAAATTATCACTTTTGTCACTCAATTTGCACTCATCTTTAGAAAATTTAACTGAGTAATTTTCCCCACAAAATTGACTTATACTTGACGTATTGCCTTTTAATCCTTTAACTAAGAGACCATCATCAAGTAGAGGTATACCTTCCTCATAAAATGTTACCTTCACTATGATTTTAGACGAAACTCCGTCTCTAAACATGACTTTTCCGCCAAGGTAGTTAATCTGGCTTGAGAGCTAACATAACAACATTGCACCTCAATTTCGGGGATAGATAATCTTTTGTCACCCAAATAAGCCTAGTTTTATATTTTTTTCCTTTCAAGTGGGTAGTAGATTGAGGGGTTCTGCGAGGTGTTTTTGTTTTTTCTTAGTATGAGACTTTTATTTCCTGCAAAATGATTTTGATTTTATATAGGGAGAACATAACTAGATCGCTTTATGTGAGATTAGTTAAAGTTTTAATAGACTAATGCGTCTAGATTGTGTCCATAGACATAACAGTGGGAATAATATTTCACCGAGGCTAGTTTAACTTTATTGTCCAATGGGTTAAGAATTAGTATTATTTATGGGTTTAACTATGATGAATCTAGTGTTTTCTTAGTTCTAACCAGAGGACAATCGCACTCATTTTTATCTTCAAGCTTTTTCTCGGGATTGCACGAGTTTCTGTCACTTGTGAGACTGGAGTAGTTTTGCTACAACTTTCTTTGACAAAAGTGGTTTCTTCAATCATTAAAGATTTTTATTTTCAACAAAACCAATTCCACTTTTGTCGTTCAAACTCAACTTTAGTAGCCTTATATTTTTCTATAATTTTATGTTGTATAATTTTATGTATATGTGTATTATGAAAAAAATATTGTACAGTTTTTTTATTATCTATGCTGAATGACCCATTTCAAAGATAGTGAAAATCAATATGTTTTAGTTTAAAAGGTGTAATGTAATATAATTTTATGCATATATATATTATAAACAAGTTGTTATAATTTTATGTATGTATGTATGTATGTATGTATGTATGTATGTATGTATGTATGTATGTATGTATCTTAAATTGATTTTTTTTTATGTATGTATGTATCATAAAAATGTTATAATAGTGTATTTAGAAAAATGAAAATGATGTTTATTTTTAAATATGTTGTAATATAATTTATGTGATGTGTAATTTCAGAAAATGGATCATTCTTTGATGGGGATCCTTATTTCAGAAAACGATGATGGTGCTCCGAAACTAGTTCTAGTTTCACCAACTCTTAAATTTAGATGAACTTCTATTTATCTTATTTACTAATGGTACTTCAATTATGGACTTGTTGTTAAAGTGTCATGCGATTTGATTCTTTTTTTTTTAATTACTATTTTTTAATTGCTTATATTTCACAGAATTAATGGACTTCTAAAAGAATTGTATTCTTGAACCAAACAAGGGATTTAAAATTCTATAAGAATTCAAACAAAATTCTATACTTGTACCAAACAATTGAAATATAACACAACGGATGTGGAATTCATTGAATTCTAATTCCATAGAATAAGAATTGTGAATTTATGCATAAAAATGGATCCTAAGGTTTTAAAGGATTTTGAAGAGATTGTGGATATGAGATTCGATTTTTATTCATCTAAGAAAGGTTTCTTTAATTAAGGAATAAATTAAGTTTGTGGTACAAAAATCAGTTCATTAGAATCTGGACATAATTAATGAAATCATATTTTAATCACATTATAACATAAGTTTCATAATTTGATGTTGAACCAGTTTTAATCATCCATCAAAAGTTCATGTAATTTGAATATGAGTTCATGTCATAAAAAAAGAAATCTATTTCAATACAATATAAGTTTTCAATTTATAACACACACACACACACACACACACACACACACACACACACACACACGCGTGCAATTCTATAACACACACATACACAGATGTGCACATGTATAAAACAAATACAGACGAGCACATAGTCATGATAACTGGGTCCCGACCCATGACCGTGAACAAGTAACATTGGAAGTCTTTCTATATTTCTCTCTTCATTTTGCAGCCATTTTTTGCAACTATTATTAAATCTTCACTATAAACTATAACCAGTCTAAAAATGACAATTTAAGTGTAACAATCCTCGCTTTTAGGAGGCTAATTTTATATTAATTTACCGCATAAGGTAATTATATAAAAGGTTGGAACTGGAGTAAATATTAATCGAATGAGATGAAAGTTAATATTTACTGGAATGTTGCATATTTACCACATGTGTAGGTAAATATCCTCCTGTTGCATGTTTTATAGTGTCATGTATTTTAAATGACACTATGGTTTAAATGAAATTGGAACTCGAAATAAATTATAAAATTTCCGGATGACAAATTACAGGGTGTAGTTAGTCCTGGAAGGTGCGAGACAGTCAAAATCAGTGCCATATTGTATTTTTGGATTCCGGACACTTTTGACTGGTTTTAACTTAAATGCGTATTTGGGAGTCATTTAATGTGGTATTAACCATTTAAGTTGGGAGTTTTGGACTTAATCCCCGATTTTGGTCTTCTAAATCCCCTAATTCCCCTATTACATGCCTTAAACAAAGAAAGAAAAAGAGAGAAAGAGAATGTAACAACCCGCGTAATTTTTGGGCTATTTTAATTAATTTATGGAAAATGGAGGAAAAATAATGTTTTTGATAAAATTATTTTTATTGCTCAAATATGTTGGTTATTATTTTTTAAGGCGAGAATTTCAAATGGTTTCGAAAACGGAGTTAAAACGGATTTTAAAATGATTTTTAAATGTTTTTAACTCTTGGAATTTTAAGTCGGCGAACTGTCAATTTTTGGGCACGATCGATCGATCGAAGCCTGGGAGTCGATCGATCGACCTCCCCAGATTTCCTAAACAACAAGTAATTTTCAAGAGTTGTTTTGACTTCAAACTCTTCATTTCTTTGCCTTATTTAAAGGAGTCTTTTGGATTCCAACTCTTCATTTCTTTGCCTTATTTGAAGGATTCTTTTAGCTTCCAACTCTTCATTTCTTTGCATTATAAAAGGAAGTCGCGGGCAACTTTTTTAACCTACTTTTGGCACAAATTTTGTCAGCAAATATATTTTATATTCCTCTTCTTTTTATATAAACATCGGCCCTTGAGATTTGTGAGTTCCAACCTTAGATTAGAGGTGTTCTTGGGGCTATTTTGTTGGAGGTTCTTGGAGGAGCTTTTGTAGATCTTTTGTGTTGATCTTGAGGATGTGATCGTTGGTTTCTCATCATGGTTTGAGGTATGAGGTTTTACACAATATGCTCCTTAAATCTCGCGAGTGTCATTCTCTTTGAATTCTTGTTTAATTGAACTCATATTTGAATTGATAAATTCATTGAAATATGAAAAATAATTATTGAAATTATTTTGATTCGTGTGGTATCATTATATTGTTCATGAGCACGTTGGGCACTCGCCAAAATTCCTGTTTCCCGGGCTATGGCTTGATAAATCATATACGGATGTGGTGAGGCCTGGTGACCTAATTAAAGTGTTGTTGAGAAATTATAATGATGAAATGATATTGAGATTTGCATTTTGATTTGAATATTCGTACTCGTGTTGTTACGTTTTATTCATCACTAACATATATTTGTTGAGCATCTTTCTTGTCGTATGGTATACTTCCCCATATTTTCTTTTAGTGGCAGGTTAGCGTGGATTTGAGCGCTTTGGATTATAGGGATTATTTTAGCGTGGAGTATTTGGGAAGAATTTTAATACAAGTTGGAAGAATTGTATTAATTATTTCATTGGTGTATAGAGCATTTTTATTCGAGTTAGATAGTTGTAATTTTAATTCGAGAGACTTGTTGTAATTTAAGAGATTGAGATTAGTGGATTTATATTATTGTGGGTTTATTTAGATTCTCTATACCTTGTCACTTGTGGATTTAGTTATTTTTTATCGCATTAGCGCTCCGTTCGCTCTCCCCGGGCGGGCGGGGTGTTACAGAGAACTTGGGAGAAAAGAGAAGAAATTGAAGATTGAAGTTGGATTGTTGCTTCTACCACGAAGAGATCTGAATTTACAACCCTAAGGCAATTTTTCTACTTGCTAATATGTGATTTAAGATGCATAAATTGTATTGATAGTTGTGTAATGAAATCAAATGAACAAATATGGGTTTTATAGATTTTATGGGGTTTTAACCCTAACATTAGTTTTTGATGACGAAATTATGGGTTTTAGTAGTTAATAATCATGTTGGTTGATGTGGGGTAGATTTATGATGTTGGATGTGTGTAAAAATGGAAGATATTTGAGGTTTGGAGAAAATCTAGGGTTCATAACCCGTAAGCCATTCTTGGAAAATTCGCAGGGGCGAATCGATTCGGCCCTTGGACGAATCGATTCGTATAGGGTCAGTTTCCAGGTCTGCTTGGACCTAATTGATTCGGGTCCAAACCGAATCGATTCGGCAGTTTACAGAATCCCAGGTCTTTGAGTCTGAACCGATTCATTTTTTGGGCGAATCGATTCGTTTTCCTGCAGTTTTGAGTTAGTTTTTCTAACTCAATTCCAATCCATTTTCTTTAGGTTTAGGGCTTAGGAACCTTCTTATCTGAAGTAAATTTAGAGTTATAGAGTCCTAGATGAGTGGGGCAACCATCCTAGATTAGGATTGGGTTCTGTGGGGACTTTTTCGGGGATATACCATTTGATGTTAGGGCATTCTTTTCTTCTAGTTAATTATGTTGAGACTAGGAGTTATAGAGTTGTGTTTGGCAGACTTTATAATCTCAATCAAGCTATGTTGGGCTTGATGGTTAGTAGTATAACACCTTAAAAGTGTGTTGGGTGAATTAAATTGGGAGTTCACTTATTCTTTGAGGTTATAATGACGATATAATTTATCGTATGGCTCCGGATAAAAAGGTGAATTATTTACATAATGTAAATGATTAATGTTTCGGATAAAAATGAAACATATATATGAATAATGGTGAATGAAAATGAAATGGAAATGGAAATGGTTATGGTAAATGCTAATTTACTTCATAATGAATTTGGTAAATAAAAATTTACTTAAACACACCTTTCTAAAGGACATCATAAGGGAAGTTCGCGCGCGAGGTGATGCCCCCTGGCTAGTGAATGCAGGGTGGATATAGTCCTAGGCAATATGAGTGATATGTTATGTTTTCTGCGGTGGTGAGGAGATTTCGGGTGGGGTATTGACTCTCCCGCAGGCATATGGCTGCTTCCCGACGTTGCGATAGGTGCCAAGGCTGCCTTATTTGATAGGCCCCTAGAAGATGATGGTTATTTAGGGGCGCGACCAGTGGGGAAACTCAGAGGGGCGGTCTTAGAATCATTATATGTATATAAATATAACAATTCATAATCAAGTGGGACTTGATGTATTGAGATATGCCATAAAGAGCATGATGAAGTGCCATAAAGAGAACAATGAAATGCCACGAAGAGCATTTGATGAATATTATATTCCTGATAAGGAATGTAATGCCATGAAGGGCATGTAATTGAGATAAAAGCCACAAAAAGCTTAATTGTAATTATATTTTTCTAATAAGGAATGGAACTATGAAATGAATCAGAGTACATGAGGAAAGTTTTTAATTAACGAAATTATTCCTTTTCTCCTGCTTAGTTAAATTAAATTCATGATTTTCTTTAAATTCTCCTAGCTTATGCTTAAATTGTGTAGATAGATTCTTATTACTTAGTCATGATTTTTATTCATAACTGTCATACTCTTTATTCATCTGGTAATCATATAGAACCGGGCCCTTACCCGTTCATATTTCTTGTTGTGCATGCATCTTATTTTTGCTCAGGTGCTCCACCGCAAGGACGCCTGTTCTGTCTTTCCAAACCCGGTGATTTTGGCGAGCCGTGATGCTTTGCGGGTATTATGGGACATTTTACAATAGACGTCGTCATCCTTACACTCTAGTTATGATCGGGTCTTTTTGCTCAGGCGAGAGGCCCAAGCTTTTGTAATTGATTAATGTAATGTGTTATGTAATTTATTGAACTTGTTTAATATTATTGTACGAGTCTGTGACCGACAGCATATTCGGTCCCTTATTGTATATTTATGTGTATGTAATATTATTTCATCTGGATTTCCACTTTCTTTTTTATTGGGTTGTTAAATTATTTTCTTTTCTTTAATTTATAAAACAAAAAATTTTTGGAAACCCGTTTTCTGAAATATGGAGTGGTTATCCAGTATACTTCTTATTTTGTCGTGATACTGAGAATGATTCCATCCATGATTCCTGTTATATTAGAGTATCGGACTGGCCACCTCCTATTTCGGATTACGGGTTGTCACATATGGTATCAGAGCATCAGGTTTTAGAGTCCTTAGGGGTCTGTGTGAATGCTTTACGTTTTCAGCGTTGCTTTTGATTGGACGTAGAGCCTTAGGATTAAGATCGTTGATTTCTCTTGTGAGATTTCGTTCTCCTGCCATGAGGTAGAACCTATAGAATCTTTTGCACATTCGTGTGAGATTTGTAGGTCGAGTGAAGAAGGGCGTTAGGGAAAGTTGTTGTGATGGCATCATTAGATGGAATTACTAATAACTGTAAATTGTGGTCGGGGATGAGGACTGCTTTGGAGGTCGCTCCCTTTTATAGCATTTTCTTATCTTGCTACTGTGACTACTAATTACAGTGGATGTAGTTTTCCAGGTACCGCTAGAAGAAAGGGTGGTACTAAGCCTGGAATTTTAAGCAACGTTAAATTAAAGTGGAGAAGAGCCCACGATAAGGGTCACATGCTGAAGTAAGGAGGAAGAGATGCATCCTCATTCTGTAGAAGTATAAGGTCCAAGAGTTTTGACCTAGAGAAGGGTATAGTAGTTGCCGAGATAAAAAGATTGGAGGAAAATCCTTCACCCGTAGGAGTAGTGTTGAAATCGTGGGAACGTAGTCACCATATTTCTGGGTGCATAAAGTTTTGCCCAGGGAGAAAACCGGTGGATAATTTCAACAGTAAGTCTCTCCAAGACAATTGGACTGATGAGAAGGTAAAATTCTCAAATATTCACGCGAGGCTCGGTCAGAGGCCGACATGTGAATAAAGAGTTGTGCGATTAGGGAGGTCGTACACTAAAGAAAGGTAGGTATAAGTGAGAAAGAGCCCTTCAGTGGAATGATAGGCTCAAAAATAAGTGTTGTTAACATTTCTGAAGGAACAATGTTCATGAACCCCCTTGGTGGATATTCACCGTTTTCCCGGGGAGGATTCGTTGAACTAAGGTAGGGGAGGCCGGTAGCGTGTTCTCTTTTGTTGAGGAAGAAAAAGGAACTACGCGGGCTATTGTAAAGTGGAATGTAGTACGATGCATTTTGATCTTGTTGATCGGAGAACAAGGGCAAGGATAAAGTGCCTAGTTGGGGAGTTAATGGAGGTAATATTGGTTCGGATAAGAATCGAATACCGTGTCTGAGAACCATTAGGATTGACCCGGGGTGATTGGTAAAAATGTTGGCGGGAATCCCACCTTATTAGTGTGTGGTGTATTCCTGAAGATAAGATTTAGTAGTATTATATTTACTATATAATCGGGTGTGCATATTGAGTTTGTGGTAGTATTGACGCTACTAAATAGGGTAATTATATGACTTTTGTGGTAGGGAAGTTTTATATTTTCCTTCACTCGTTATAAAGCGAGTGATGATATATTTTCTTTTTAAGTATTATGTACGTTATGTGCTACTTGTATGTTGTGTACTATACGAGTAAAGATATTTTGGTTTGATTGGGGTGATAGCAAGCAAATAAATTTGCGAGGCTATCCTACTTCTAGTTTCAGGACGGAACTAGTTGTCCTATAATATCTCTCCTGGATACAGGTTGAGACTTTATAGGGGTGGTTGAGGTAAGTAGGAGTTTTTTTTCTAATACTTGTTGTGTTATCTTGCGTGAGTGTTTGATTGCTTGTTCGCTTTGTTGTGTTTGTTATGCCTTTTCTCCACGAACAACAACTTGAGTAGGCATGTGTCGGAGGGGTTCCTTGTTTGGATTTCTCTTTGCGAGGTGCTCCGCGCATGAACACTTAATGACGTCGGGAGTGGAGAGAGGCTATTCTTCCTTCTATTGTTTTGTTTTATTTTTTTGTTAGAAGTTGGGTTAAAAGGTTTAGCCGAGAATCATGTACAAGAGTGATTAAGGGCTATTAAAGTGCGAGATAGAAGCACTGAATATAGTTCTCTCCTCTGATCGATGTGAGGGAGACTGAAATATGAAGTTGAATTGAGACTTCGGGTTATGCCTTGATTAGAAGGCTATTTAAAAAGATGTATATATGATATGGGGTGAATATTTGAAAGACTTTACAGAAAGTAAATGTTCGATGAGTTAAAATTCTTAATTAATTGTTATGGTATGACATAGAAGTAGAATCATAATTAGTAGAGTTGCGAATTAGTATTTTTCTAGTCCCGATTATGTGTCTTAGACCGTTATATCTTGATGACTGACAATGCGAGGTAGTAGTGTAACGGGAGGGTTCCTAGTTTGGATTTCGCTTCGGCGAGACATCCCACGCATGAAATCGAGCTAATGTCGGAAGTTGAGTAGGGTCTGGGGCACTAGGGATATACTTAGTACTATATGTCTACGACTTAGATAGGATATGTATAGATAGACCATAGGATTATTAGGACGTAAGGCCTTTAGGGTATGTGACGTTGACTTAGGAAGCCTGTAAGGAGTTGACCATGAATGGGTCGTGGGTTAATTCTAAGAGGGATTAGGTCCCCAGGAATGAGAAGTATGGATTTTCGAGAGTTTTGGAAGGTTGGGCCAAAGGAGAAGAGGCCTATTTAAGATAGAGTGTTACGTAGGTAACTTAACTTATGGGGAGTTAAAATGGATGAATTGACTTCTAATCCCGAGTCCATGTGGTTAAGTTCGGGGGTGGATTTAAGGAATAAGTCTCTACCAGGAATGGGGAGTAATATTACTAGAGCATGGACCCATTGTTTATGCGTCTCACAAACTTAAACTTTGTGGGAAGTATTATTCCGCATTTGATTTATAATTCATTATGGTAGAAATCTCCTTAAAGAAATGGAGGCACTACTTCCTGGGCAGGGAAATTTAGTCTTTCTTGCGAGCAACAAGATGTTGCAATGTGTTGTGGGAGGAATAGAGTTGGTGTTTAGAGTTCTTAACGAATTATCAATTGGATATTTTCATTCGCTAAGGGAATGCGATTGGGGTAGTAGATGCGTCGAGTAAAAAACCCGTCGAAGATATTTCTGATGGCATGGAAAGCCAAATGAAACGAGCATGACTATGAAGACTTTGTAGCAAGAGCATTCATGTCTATGACTGACTATTTCATCTCCTCGTGTGAAGAAGAGTAGTGGTGGAATGAAGAAGAGTATATTCATAGATGTCTGCATTGAATTTCCAGCATCGTAATGGTCATGATCCTACTTGAGAAAGTGTGGATCGTTCAACCAAGCCGTTACTTTTTTGGCCATTATGGGCGGACTACATGCAAAAAAGTACTCCCCGCTCTTTATGGAGAAATGGTAGAACCGTAGGAGGTGCCTACTAAAATAGTGGTGCACCAAGAGTAGATAATTCTTGTCGAAGGTTGGGTAAAGTTTCCATCAAGAAATGAGAGCTGTGTGGAAATGGAGTATATTTTACCCCCTAAAGTGGATGGATGAATGAAGGAAGTTGAATTAATGCCGAGAGGCATGCTTCGAATGTACGCCTTGGGATAAATGGATGGACGGGAGAAATGACTTGTGTGGATGGAAATTTCCCGTATAATAATTTGAATCATTTCCTAAGGTATAGCGCCGTGAGGGGCCTCATGTACCAGATTGAGAAATTTGCATACTCGTTGGATGAGGCCAGCGAACAATTGGTTCCTTAGACTTGGAGCGGTCCTGAAACATTTCTTTAGTGACTGGGCTTTTGAGCCATACGCTAGATGGGCTACGCCTATGCGGGGAGAAGCTGAGTAGTATTGGGGTTAAGCAATTTAATGTTGGTGTAGGTATCCCCGAGGTGAGATGTAACCTGATTCGGGATGTAAGACGTTTTGCGTTGAGTCATGTAGGCGTCACCTTTTGCTGAAGGAAGTTAGGATCGATAGTTGTATCGAGCGATCAGGTACTAGGCAAAAGCACAAAGGATGTAGACTGAGATCGACAGTGATGACCTTAGTCCGAGTCCATTTGGGAAGCCACAACAACGAGGGGTTCGTTTAGAGTGATAAAATTATAGTTTAAGATAGTATACCCTTTATGCGTATAGGGTATGCCCAAATTTTGAGGGCAAAATTCCCTCATAAGGGGGGGAGTATGTAACAACCCTCGTTTTTAGGAGGCTAATTTTATATTAATTTACCGCATAAGGTAATTATATAAAATGTTGGAACTGGAGTAAATATTAATCGAACGAGATAGAAGTTAATATTTACTGGAATGTTGCATATTTACCGTATGTGTAGATAAATATCCTCATGTTGCATGTTTTATAGTGTCATGTTTTAAATGACATTATGGTTTAAATGAAATTGGAACACGAAATAAATTATAAAATTTCCGGATGCTAGTTTAGAGGGTGTAGTTAGTCCCGGAAGGTGCGAGACAGTCAAAATAAGTGTCATATTGTATTTTTGGATTCCGGGCACTTTTGACTGGTTTTAACTTAAATACGTATATGGGAGTCATTTTAATGTGGTATTAACCATTTAAGTTGGGAGTTTTGGACTTAATCCCCGATTTTGGTCTTCTAAATCCCTTAATTCCCTTATTACATGCCTGAAACCAATAAAGAAAAAGAGAGAAAGAGAACTTGGGAGAAAAGAGAAGAAATTGAAGATTGAAGTTGGATTGTTGCTTCTACCACCAAGAGATCTGAATTTACAACCATAAGGCAAGTTTTCTACTTGCTAATATGTGATTTAAGATGAATAAATTGTATTGATAGTTGTGTAATGAAATCAAATGAACAAATATGGCTTTTATAGATTTTATGGGGTTTTAACCCTAATATTAGTTTTTGATGATGAACTTGTGGGTTTTAGTAGTTAATAATCATATAGGTTGATGTGGGGTAGATTTATGATGTTGCATGTGTGTAAAAATGGAAGAGATTTAAGGTTTGGAGAAAATCTAGGGTTTATAACCCGTAAGCCATTCTTAGAAAATTTGCATGGGCGAATCGATCTGGCCCTTGGGCGAATCGATTTGCATAGGGTCAATTTCCAGGTCTGCTGGGACCGAATCGATTCGGGTCCAAACCGAATCAATTCAGTAGTTTACAGAATCCCAGGTCTTTGAGTCCGAACCAATTCACTTTTTGGGCGAATAGATTCGTTTTCCTATAGTTTTGAGTTAGTTTTTCTAACTCAATTCGAATCCATTTTCTTTAGGTTTAGGGCTTAGGAACCTTCTTATATGAAGTAAATTTAGAGTTCTAGAGTCCTAGATGAGTGGGGAAACCATCCTAGATTAGGATTGGGTTATGTGGGGACTTTTTCGGGGATATGACATTTGATGTTAGGGCATTATTTTCTTCTAGTTAATCATGTTGAGACTAGGAGTTATAGAGTTGTGTTTGGAAGACTTTAAAAGCTCAATCGAGCTATGTTGGCCTTGATGGTTAGTAGTATAACACCTTAAAAGTGTGTTGGGTGAATTAAATTGGGAGTTCACTTATTCTTTGAGGTTATAATGACGATATAATTTATCGTATGGCTCCGGATAAAAAGGTGAATTATTTACATAATGTAAATGATTAATGTTTCGGATAAAAATGAAACATATATATGAATAATGGTGAACGAAAATGAAATGGAAATGGAAATGGTTATGGTAAATGCTAATTTACTTCATAATGAATTTGGTAAATAAAAATTTACTTAAACACACATTTCTAAAGGACATCATAAGGGAAGTTCGCGCACGAGGTGATGCCCCCTGGCTAGTGAATGCAGGGTGGATATAGTCCTAGGCAATATGAGTGATATGTTATGTTTTCTGCGGTGGTGAGGAGATTTCGGGTGGGGTATTGACTCTCCCGCAGGCATATGGCCGCTTCCCGACGTTGCGATAGGTGCCCAGGCTGCCTTATTTGATAGGCCCCTAGAAGATGATGGTTATTTAAGGGAGCGCCCAGTGGGAAAACTAAGAGGGGCGGTCTTAGAGTCTCTATATGTATATAAATATAACAATTCATAATCAAGTGGGACTTGATGTATTGAGATATGCCATAAAGAGCCTGATGAAGTTCCATAAAGAGCACAATGAAATTCCACAAAGAGCATTTGATGATGATTATATTCCTGATAAGGAATGGAATGCCATGAAGGGCATGTAATTGAGATAAAAGCCACAAGGAGCATAATTGTAAGTATATTTTCCTAATAAGGAATGGAACTATGAAATGAATCAGAGTACATGAGGAAAGTTTTTAATTAATGAAATTATTCCTTTTCTCCTTCTTAGTTAAATTAAATTCATGATTTTCTTTAAATTGTCCTAGCTTATGCTTAAATTGTGAAGATAGATTCTTATTACATAGTCATGATTTTTATTCATAACTGTCATACTCTTTATTCATCTGGTAATCATATAGAACCGGGCCCTGACCCGTTCATATTTCTTGTTCTGCATGCATCTTGTTTTTGCTCAGGTGCTCCGCCGCAAGGATGCCTGTTTTGACTTTCCAAACCCGGTGATTTTTGCGAGCCGTGATGCTTTGCGGGTATTATGGGACATTTTGCAATAGACGTCGTCATCCTTGCACTCTAGTTATGATCAAGTCTTTTTACTCGGGTGAGACGCCCAAGCTTTTGTAATTGATTAATTTAATGTATTATGTAATTATTGAACATGTTTAATATTATTGTATGAGTCTGTGACCGACAGCATATCCGGTCCTTTATTGTATATTTATGTGTATGCAATATTATTTCGTCTAGATTTCCACTTTCTTTTTTATTGGGTTGTTAAATTGTTTTCTTTTCTTTAATTTATAAAACAAAAATTTTTGGCAACCCGTTTTCTGAAATATGGAGTGGTTATCTTGTATACTTCTTATTTTGTCGTGATGCTGAGAATGATTCCATCCATGATTCCTGTTAGATTGGAGTATTGGGCTAGCCACGCCCTATTTCGGATTGCAGGTTGTCACATTAAGGTCTAAAGAAGTAACCTAAATTTCTAAATCTCAATATTCACTCAAAACCTTAACAAAATAAATAACCTAGATGGAACCCACCTAATACATGAACTTGTATAATCCCCCCAACACACACACACACACACACACACACACACACACACACACACACACACACTTATATATATATATATGCTTTGTACTAGGAAGGAAGCATAACAATGATAGGATTAAATAAAATGAGATAAACTTAAATTGGATCGGTTGAAAAATAAAAACTTGTTAATGACTAATTAGAGTCATTACTTGTTGGACTCATATTCACACCTTCATATATTTTTCTCTAGAAAAATAAGACATGGTGATAATCATCGACAACAAGAGGATATAGGTCGCAATTGGACAACATTTATAGATCTTTTATTAGTGTGTGCCATATAGAGGGTAATCCTATTTACAAGTATGGGAATTAGAATATTGAATAGTTTAACTACCTTGAAAATCATGGAGTTCATCTCTCGAAAGAGAACCTATTTTATCGTATTCTGGTTTCCCTACTAGAAAGTTGGGATGATGGAGTAGAGAATATGTTTCTCCTATATAATCTCAATGTAGCCCTTACGTTACTTACATTGTTAGAGAAAGTAGAAAAAAATCGCCCATTGTGAATACAACTTCGTAAAGAGATCATTGACGAAGACTGTGATGTCATGCAACATATGCATGTTAAATTAAATCATGCCAATAAGCTGAAGATGAATGGGTTTCGAGTTCATGTCATGAAAATACATACATCAATCATTGATACGCTTACTCCTAGTTCACCATGTGAAAAAGTACATAGATTTTTAAAAAGTAATACCGAATGAAAGGAGATCATACACATTAAAAATATTGTAAAGTCTTATAATGAGAAGGCATATACATGTTTGTAGTCATAAATATGATATGTTATTCATAAAAATGTTGGTATAGTGAATTTGTCACTCTTTTTTATTATAGGTAATATCAAATGACAATGGAGATAATGTACCAAATAATGATAGAACACCTCCTGGATTCGCATCTCCTGCACCCCAACATGGATTCTCATCACAACTAGGTGAATAATACTCTTATTCGCCAATGGTTCACTCAACCACTTCATCTTCGAGAAAGAAAAAAATGTTTGTTAATCCACCCCCACCCCCCACTATCCACACCTCTCGTGCAAATGAGAAGAATCCCATTGGTTCTTCTCAGGAATAATCCTACTGGAATAAAAACTGATATCTAGATCTTTAAATCCAAGTGTTTGTTTCTTGGGAAACTGAATGCAGGAGTCGGGGTAGCAGATAATTGTTACGCAGTTGATAAAGCAATCAAGGATGAAATTTTTGAACAACTTTATAAGAGTTTTTCATTCCCTGAACGTTCAAAGAAAAATGTTCTTTCTCGAGTTACTAAACAAATTAGAACAGATCGAAGAACCCTTCGACAAAGACATTTCTTAAAAAGGGCATCGTGCTCCAACATTTATACTATAGAATACAAAGTCCCTTCAAATGTTGATATGTCAATCAATCAATGGAACATCTTTTTCGAAAATGAGGCCATGGATAAAAAGTTAGTCCAGAGGGAGAAAAAAAACAAAAAAGATTGAAGAAAGTTGATTTTCATAGGTCGAGGTCTAAATCATATGAATATTTAAGGAGTGGATAGTCCAAAAGTATAAAAGGTGGACCAGATGCCGAGAAAATACCTAATTAGGGTAACTTGTATGTGCATGACCAATGAAACAAAGATAGTAAAAAAATTTCCACACTTGTCTTCGATTCTGATAAGTATCACCGGTTATTTTATATATATATATATATATATATATATATATATATATATATATATATATATATATATATATATATAAACATCATATAAAATAATGTTAAAATCATTAGGCCAAATATAATTTCACATTACAGGAATCGATCGAAGCCATTATAAGTCAATCTTCTTCGATTCCTTATGATGACATTGAAGATGATGCCCTAACCCAAACCTTTGAAAATGATAAAAATAAGGAGGACGAGTGGTTCGACCCAAATTTTTTGAAAACAAAATTAAAATACACTACACCTCTCATGGACGAGCTCTATTTAGTGAGAAATCGTAACTCGAGCTAAGATGCAAGTAAGTCCAAGACAAGTGGGATGTGTAAGGGATTAAGGGGAAAAAATGATTATAGCAAGAATTACTTTGTAAGGAACTTGACCAATATTGGGGCTATTGGAACGTTCACACTCGTTTCCTTAAATCTTGAAACTCTTCCTAACAACTACCCTTTGAAAATGGGAGAGTCTCAGATATTGGTTGATAACATATACACCATTTGTGAAGAAGATCTTGTTCACATTGATAATGGAGAAAGGACCTTCCTGAAATACTATCATAATTATTTGATCATTTTGTAGTTTATTTGTTGGTCAAGCCTAGTCTATAAAAAATGTTAAATTTAAGAACAAGTTGTAATATTTAGTTTAATTTGAGTTACATTAAGTTTGTCACATTTGTGTTGAATAATTTGAAAGAATTACGAATTGTGCATTCTTATGTTCCACATGAACTTGGTTTTAACCTATTAATATAAGTGAATTGAATTTTGAAGATTATTTAATGGATTTCCTATAATATAAAGAGAGGATGGGGAGTAACTGAATATCTGATAATCGTGTAAATGGTGTTCAAGAACTTGTTAAATACGCATATAGAAATATTAAAAGTGATAAGATTCCATGCCCATACACCCGTTGTATGAACTGAAAATATAAGACTTCATAAGATGTTCAATTGCATTTAATAAAACAGAAAATTTTGCAAGGCTATAATATATGGACATACCATGGTGAAAATAATGTACCCAATATTTTGGAAGAATTATCGGTACCCGTCCATAGAACAAAACCCCATCCAGTAGAAGTGGTACATGATTCACCGAAACACCATCCTTTGACTGATCTAATTAATGATGCTTATAGATTCCATCATAAGAAAAACCACCAACCTATGGATATAGATAATGTGCATTATGACCAAGTTAATGAACAAGTTATGATGTGATATACTTGCAAATAAGAGTACTAAATGATGACGTGACATACTTGTAAATAGGAATACCCTATGATGACATGACACCTCCTGGATTCTTATCTCCTGCACCCTAATAGGGATTCTCATCACCATATGGTGAACAATTCTCTTTTACGCTATTGGTTCCCTCTGACACCCCATTAATGAGTAGGACACAATGCATGTTACTCCAACAACCCACCCTCCGCTCCTGACACCTCCCGAGAAAATGAAAAGAAGCCCACTGGGTTCTTACTTTTGTAGAATAATCCTATTGGCAATAAAAATAACCTCTACATCTTTAAATCCCAGTTTTTGTCGATTGGGAAAATGAATGTGGGAATCAGGGAAGCATATTACTAGAACTTAGTTGATCAAGCCATCAATGATTATTATTTTTATTAACTTTATAAAAAAATTTCATTCCTCGATGGTTCAAAGTAATAAATTCTTTTCTTGTTGTAAATAATTGAGAACATATCGGAGAAACATTCGACAAAGACATTTATTGAAGGGTCATCGATGTTTGACATTTTGGCTCTAAAAGACAGAGTCCCTCTGAATGTTAAAATACTAGTCGATCAATGAAATAACTTTTTAGAAAATGTGCGATGGAAAAATACTGGCCTAAAGGGATAAAATAAACAAAATAGAGCGAAGAAAGTTGATTTCCACAACCGAGGTCTAAATTGTATAAATATTTGAGAAATGAATGATTAGGATGGATAAAGGGTAAGCTAGATGCAGACAAAAAGCCTAATCAGGGAAACTTTTATATGCATGCCTGATAGAATAATGATAATAAATTTCCACCGCACTTGGCTCCGACTCTGGTGAGTATGACCATATATATATGCGTTATATAAAATAATATTAAAATCATAAGACTAAATATAATTTCATGCTACATGACTCAATTGAAGCCATTAGCAATCAGTCTACTTCGAGCCCTTATGATGACATTGAAAATGATTCGATGACCCAAACCTTGATAACTGGCAAAAGAGGGGGGACAAGAGGGGTCAGATCAGATGTGCCAATAACTGAATTAAAACACACTGCACCATTCATTAATGAGCTAATTTTAGTGAAGAATCGCATCTTAGGCCAAGTGGAAAGTCAGTCCAAGACAGATGTGGATGTGCATTGGATTAAGAGTAACCTCAAACTGTTGACGAGTGAAATCGGGCACCTTGTGTGCTTATTTACTAAAGGTTTTTTGACCCCAAATGTCTCCTCAAGGTTTTTGCTTCCCTTCTTCTCAAGGTTTACCATATCCTCCGTCTCAAGGTTTCCAATCCCAAATTCCACCTCCTTCAATACTCCCCTCCCTAATGCCTCTACCTACTACAGTTACTGGATCATCGACATCCACTCAAAATGACTATGGTGAGCAATACTTTTTTTTGGAGTTAAACAATAGACAGATTATTGGCGCATGCATACTCATTTCCTTGATCATAAGAACTCATGTTTGCAATATCCATTTGCATCTGGGTGAGACTCGGATAATGATTGATGAAATATACAACAATTGCAGAGAAATGCTAGTGCACATTGATAACGGAGAAGGGAACGTGATGAAAAACTATCATAATTATTTTATAACTTGGCTGGTTTATTTATTGGTCAAGCCTAGGCCATGGGCAATGTTTAATTTGAGATAAACTTGTAATATTTTGTTTGTTTAAGTTATTTTAATTTTATGTGTCATTTGTTGACAATTTTTGTGCATGGAACATGAATTTAAGTTTAAGGTGTTTAGTTTGAGTTGATTTCTTTTGAAGAAATAGAATGAATTATGAATTATGGGTTCTTGTATGCAATATCACCTTTTTTCCAACCTATTAATACAAATGAATTGAATTTTTAAGATTATTTAATGGATTTCAAACAATATAAAGTGCGGATGGAGGAGAGTAACTGAATAAATGATAATCATGTAATGGGCGTTCAAGAACTTATTAAATACGCATTTAGAAATCTTAAAAGCTACAAGATTCCTTATCCATGCATCCGTTGTATGAACAAAAAATAAAAGTCCTTAAAAGACATTGAGTTGCATTTACCAAAGTGGGAAAATTTTCAATACTATAAGAGATGTACGTACCATGGTGAAAAGATGTACCTTATGTTCCAAAAGAATTATTGGTTTCCAGCCATGAAATAAATTACCAACGAGTGAAAGTGTTAAATAATTTGCCAACACATCGTCATTTTATGACCAACCTAATTAATAATGCTTACGGAGTCGGCCACCATCAAAACCACTACCCTATGGATACAAATAATGTGAATTATAACCAAGTCAATGAATAAGTTAATGCTAAAAAACTAGAAGATTGGGAATACATAATGTTAAAATCCGATCAGGCTAGACCATTGTATAAACATTACGATCAAGATCACTCGATATTATATGATATGGTTGGTTTTCATAATTAGAAGAGTCAATTTGGTTAGTGAGGCAGCAACGTAACCAAATTCTGAAGGGGATTAAAGACATTATCCTAAAAGAGGAAATATTACCAAAAAATTATCCTAACATGAAGAAGACCTTGAAGGGTTTGGGTTTGGAGTGAAAATCTATTCATGCATTTAAGTATGATAGTATATTGTACTGCAACGAGCCCGAAGAGAAGGATGAGCATCCTGTATGTACTGAGGAGTGATTATTGGCTTGTGATAATGGAAAGGACAAGACGATAAAATATCATAAGTGATCGCATCTTCCACATAAGGTTTTGAAGTATTTTCCCCTCGGGTCATAGTTAAAATGGGTTTTCACTGTACCATGGATAGTAGAGGACATGACATGGCATGCTCAACAGGAGATAGAGGAATCTCATGTCTCATCCGGTTGATTCACTCCTATAATAACTTTTAAATGTACGGCACCATGAATTTTCAAAGGAATCGTGAAATTTCCATCATACATTATCAACTGATGGGTTTAACCCTTTTCGGTAATGTAATCACTAATAGAAGTTAATGGCAAATCCTCATAGAACCTTAAGTCTCCCTTCAACACTATGCATGCAAAAAGAGTTCATAATATTGTCTTTATTGATACTCGAGCTGAATTCTCACGATGGTGATATTGATATATTCTTACCCCATTAGTTGAAGAACTTAAAGATTTGTGGGATAATGGAGTTAGGAGTTTTGAATCTCAAAAGTGTGAAGAATTCACACTTAAAGTACTAATAATGTGTGCGATCCACAACCTTCCTTCTTATGGGACCTTATCTGGATGCAATGTTCATTGTTATTATTGATGTGCCATTTATGGGAAGGAAATTGATGCCACTTGGCTACATCACGATAATAATATGAGTTATAAGGGTCATTGTAGATTTTTACTTACCAACCATACTTTTAGGAATGAAAAGTCTAACTTCTTACCTATCGATCATGAGCGTATGATGGAACCTACTCATCTTTCTAATTAGCAAATCGAGGTGAAGGAAAATGCTATGACTGTAGGGAATACATATGTAGAAAAACTATTGCATCCGCGAACTTTCATCTTTTGATGATAAATAAGAATAAAAGTAAATACAAATATAATGTTTAGTGCAGTGGAATTTAAAAGACTTTTATTAGGGGCACGCCTAGCATCTTATTACATATCGGAGTTTGACAATAAAAGAAAGTACAATATTAATTTTCCATATTGTACATAAATTTAAAACATCGAAGAGACACTTAGAAATCATAAAAGCTGATAGGTTGCGGTGTAGATATTCCAACACAGAATGCCATCCTTGTCTGTAGCTGCCCACACGTACGTAACTGCATATATTTTCGGCGGTAGAAGAGAATGAAAGTTCAAAGGTGAGGGAAATATCTGATCTTCTTCAGGTTCGTCGTCCGTATGGACTGAAGATAATTAATCATACATGCCAAGTTGATAATTTTATTCTAATACAAGATATTGAAGATGGTAAGGTGGAAGAAAGTTATTGATTTCATAGCTGTTGAAACAAAATGAAATATCATAAGACAATCAAGGGTATACTAAAGCCAACTGATATGTAAATAAATAATATGGTGAAGATAACTGGATAACTGAGTAGCTAGTTACTTTGATATTGGTTCAAATTATAACATGATAACTGATATATTATCGGTTATGGGCTTCAATAGTGTAAACATACCGTTAAAATATTAGTTAAGGAATAAAATACACTTGAAATGAAATCCCATTAATTAGGGAATAGTAAAATGTAGCTTGTTACACTTAGCTGGAGTGGCCCTCATATGTATGTAGATAGTAAACAAAACTAGACACTCAACATCTGAGTCGTACAGGCCAATTGGATTTACTATGGTTATATCAATGTCTCGTCCCTAAATCATAAGGCATGTTACTTGGGGTTTTTACTAGTAAGTACAATAAATTTTAGGGTTATATGCAAATATTAAAAATAAGTTATGGGGTTCTGCCATAACGAAGGGTATATAGGGTTAGCGGTTCAGTATAATGGTTTGCGGATTTGGGAATAATCGAAGGAATTAATTATACAACATAAATGTAAACTACTCAAAAGGGTTTATATTTGAATTAGTAATTCAAAATTATCAAGGGGTGATATAGCAATCACTAATTAGAAGACATAAGCTCAAAATTATATAATATTGAAATTTAAATCACTTACTTTGACTTTTAGGAATTTTGGTTGGTTGTTCGGCTAATTTGATGGTAGAGTATATAGTCTGATACCATAACAAGTGTAAGTAGGTTACATAGGTTTAAACAAGGTTTATTGATGTTGCAGGATGTAATTTGAAATGGGATTTCAGTGTAAAAATAACTAAACGGGTATAAAGTGTAATTTTCAAAACCTATTAAATAAATTTTATTTCCTTATTCTATTGGGATTTAAAATTAGCGGGAGAAGGCAAAGTAAGTTCATTTATACTCAAATAATTAAATAAAATGTTTCGGGAAATTTTGAAATACATGAAAAAGTAGGCAGGGGTTATGTGTAAATTTAAAAGTTAATTTTTAAACTTAAAGCTGACTTTGTCGAAAAAACACTTCCTAGGAATCCAAATAAGGTCATGTAATTTACCAATTTGGTCAGAATTAAAAAAAAATCAAAATATTAGGAAAAAATAAAAAAATTTTGCTTGGAGACGTGCCCCGTAAGCTCAATCAAATACGTGATACACCTGATTTGACTTATATTCGTGCATGTGTAGGTTAATAATCTTCAACTGCTCCACATTCTGACTTTAGGGTTTTAAAATTTTGACCATAATTTTAAAACGTTTTAGAATTCCTTTCAAGATCATTTCAAAATTAAAGTTGTTTAATTTTTCAAGAGGAATCAAATTATATTAGTTTTAAGAATATGGGGGGCTAAATCGAGCTATTGGATTTCTATAAAAATTGTGAAAATTTTACCAAACATAACTTCTTGAAAGTTATGATTCTCATTCCAGCATCATAAAGGTGTTATTTAATATAAAAAATAGGGAGGACTAAACTTGGTTCAAGGGAATTTGGTGGAGTAAAAACCGAGAATTTGGTTTTTGAAAATTTAAGGGATGAAAACTTCAATTCATGATTTGAGGATTCAAGAGTCATTATTAGTTTAATTAAACCTACCTAGGTTCATGAGAACCTAAGCTCAACTTACCCACATTGAAACTGAATCAAAGTGAAGGAAGTAAAATCCAACATTGAAGCTCGAGCTTCAATGGTGTTTTCTGAATTTTAAGCTATTTTAGTGCGTATAGACAACAAATTTCGCACGTAAACGGACATTTATACTCCATAGATATGCAAAAATATAAACACATTCAAGAAAAAAACATTCATACAAAAAATCGTAGAAACGTACAAACTTTGAAAAGTTTACTTTTAAATTGCATCGAAATGGGATGGATTTTGATTGAGGTAAGAAGGAGTATTTATAGGGTTAATTAAGGAGAGTTTATTAGTTAATTTAGAGGTGTATTTTGGGCTATTTTACACAGGTTTCTATTACGGTTCAATTGGATTAAAATGGGTACCATAGGTTACCCACATGGTATAACCCATGCTGGCTATCCAACTGGTGCCATGTCACCCGGGGTGAAGAATAAACAAGTTTGGTTTAAGTTTAGGTCCTTGGGTATTTTTTCATTTAGGTTTCAAGGTTCTTAGTTTGTTTTATCAATGTTTAAGGGATTTTGTGTAATTAGGAAAACTTAATGGATTGGTTTATGAAAATCCTATAAAATATAACCCTGGGATTTGACTTTTTAAAGGTTTGGCCCCCATTTTTAACTTTCTGTCCACTTAGACGTTAACCCCTATGTTTATTACCATTTATACCCTTGTTTAATATGTAACCCCAATACCCATCTCCACTCGTTCTTTTTTCAGATCTCCCTTTCTTTCTCATGCAATAAATTGATGGCTTTCGTTACAGCCTTTTCCATTTCCATGACCTCTCTCAATCCCAACCAGGTACAATCCATATATAGATTTACTTACATCATCATTATCATCTCCAATCTGTTAATTTTTCTTCTTTTCAGATTTTTACATTCATATTTTACTTTATTACCCTCACAATCTTATCAAACTCGTTGTTAAGCACATTTGATTAGAGAAGAATCATTCTGCTAGTTCTCAAGTTGTGTTATCACATGGTATAAGTACAATGTCACTCATGTTGATCATATTGGACAATCCCGACTGTAAAAAATTTAAATTCAAACGAGGTTTATCTTCTTTTTTCATATATGCTATTTTTTCTCTTAGAGGAAATCTATTCTATAAATTGATTTTTAATATCGTTCAAATTTCCACTACAGGTTGAGATTGTTATGGGACTAAAGGGGGAATTTGGGATCACTGTGGAAGAAGAAAGTGCTGAGAGCATTGCTACTGCTCAGGATGCAACCTATTAGTTTGGAGAGATTGTTATTTTTTTGTTTTTATTTATTTCAATTTTTTTTAATTTCCTGAGTTTTTTTTAATTTTCTGTTATTTGTTTTCTTAATTAATAAATTTTTGACTTTCTAATAAATTTCGTGGTGTTTTTTAAAATTAATTCTGGGGTTAATATCAATTTTATGATTTTTTATTCATTTTATATATTGTTCTCATTATTTTTGGTTTTATTTATTTTTATTTTTTAAATTTTCTTAGCGTTTTTTAATTTTCAGTTATTTGTTTTCTTAATTAAAAAAATTATGAATTTTTAATAAATTTCTAGGTTTTTTAAAATTAATTACGGGGTTAATATTTATTTTCTATTTTTTATTCACTTTCTGTATTTTTCTCATTATTTTTGGTTTTTATTTCTTTCAATTTTTTTAAACATTCTATGCATTTTTTTAATTTTCTGTTATTTTTTTTCTTACTTAATAAATTTTCAATTTTTAATCAATTTTTGGGTGTTTTTAAATTAATTCTGGTGTTAATATTTATTTTTCGTCTTTTTATTCATTTTATGTATTTCTTTCATTATTTTTTGTTTTTATTTCTTTCTATTTTTTTAATCTTTCAATAACTAGTAATTTCCCAATTATTAAGAAGGGCAATCTGGGGATAAATGGAAAATAAACGTAGGTGTGGCCATCCCAGTCGGCGCGACGTTCGTTCTGGGGGAGAAGAGAAAGAGGATCCCCGGGGAAGAAACTGCATCGCGGTATCGCACCATTCTTTTCAAAAAGAGGGCTTCGACCGTCGTCGGTGTGGGGTGAATGTAAATAGATATAGTCGCTAGCATATGTTGCTCGAAACAGGTAAAAGAATATGTTGCCACTTTCAAGAGAGCGACATCAAGGACAAAAGTGATGCATGCGAAACCAATATATCGGAGGTCTGAGGGCTAAGTTACGGAATGAGAAGGTGTTAGGCACCCATCCCTCCCTTTCGATCTCTCATGGGAAATTTTTTATATTTTCCTCTTTATCCCCGTGAAGTGTGTGCATGTGTTTATATAATGGAGATTGGAATCGTTCGACCCATACCATGGAAAAGATAGGGTGAGGTCATCCATAGGAATATTCCCAAAGGAATAACAGATGTAGAAGATAAAATATGAGCGTTCATTGAGATATTGATCGCTATGGGGAAATGATAATATATGTGGGATGAAGCACGAACAAGCATATGATATGTATATGTATGATAAAAACGAGGGATTTAAGACATTTGGAAAAATAGGAGAAGTTAGAAAATTGAAAATTTGGACTCAAGTCTCGAATTTTAATATGAGATGCCTACGTAGCAAGTAAAGGCATCAAATTCCACGTAGTTCGAATATATAATATGTGTGGGGTTTATTACATAGATTCAAATGGAATTTTATTATGTGTGTGTAGAAAATTTGTTTCTAGTTTTGGAAAAAGTGTGGTAGATAATTCCGTGCCGAATTTATGGGTGTAACCCTATTTTATTTATTTTTATTTTTTTTAAGAAAAATAAAGTATGTGCAATATACTATGAAAAGCGTAGATGTTAATATGTATGAACCAGAATGAAACTAGATTATGAATCTAAAGTAATTTATGCAAAACACGAGATTTGAAAGAGAGGGAGAAGGAATTAGACCTTCTTTTGGAGCTTGATCTTGGATCTTGGATCTTGGATGAACTCCTTTGAATTTGATGGATGTTTATGAGAGAGAAGGATATTTGCCAAATTGGGTGTGAAAAAGATGGGTATTTAGGCTTGAATGGGATTTCTCATAGGGAACTTTGCTGACTTTGAGAGAATGTTGCTGAGATCACTAATGCTGATGGGTTTTTGCTATTTTTTTGTGAATGAGGTCATGGCCCTTATTTATAGTGTCAGGGGGTGCCGATCGGCCTACCCCAATGGGTACCTATCGGCAGGTTACCCTTGACACTATGTCGACAGGCAAGGTTCAGGACGTGCCAATTGACAGTCTCATGTGGAGTGTTCTGGAAAAATGACTCTAGAGAACAAACTGTTGATATGAATCATGCACGGGGCATACTGTCAGAAAGGTATTTCAGAGGCCTTCTAGAGTCCTTTGGACCACTCCCGGGTCCAAGAGTTGACTTTAGGTCAAATTTGGTTCGGAAGCACACATCGATCCTTTGGACGGGAGATCGTCGGACGCAAACGGATCGTTCATCCTCATGGTAAGTCAGAATCGTGCACGAGGCGGACCGTTGGAAAGATTAGGAGATGTACTTAGACATTCCAAAGCATTTCGCTTGGTTTGGAAAGTTGACCTTGGTCAAATGGGACTTAGAAGCCCCCGGTGACCTTTCGGAGTAAAACAGATCGTTTGTCCGCACTGTAGGTCAGAATTGTGCACAAGGCATATCCTTAGAAAGGTTATTCAATGACCTTTGGAGATTCATTTATTCTCGTTCAAGATGAAGAGTTGACTTTGGCCCAACGGAGTTCAAGAGCGCCCGATGGCCTCCGGATCGTATTTTAGGGAAAAACTAATCGTTCGTCCGAATGGTTATGCTATTTCGTGCATGTGGCAGACCGTTGCAAGGGGGATTCAGTGACCTTTGAAGATTCAAAGAGATTTCATTCTGACAAAAGAGTTGACTGGAGTCCAATGGGGCTCAGGGTGCTCGATGTTCTCTAGATCGATACTCAGAGTGAGACCTAGGTTTGCGATGGAAGGGGGAAGTGCTAGGAGTCTAAGGAAAGAGTTATGGGGTCCTAGAATGTGGTGTCTACAGGTCCCCTCGACGGGTGACATTGGAACAAATGATAGTCATCAAATAGACACCACATGATGGAACGAGGTCAGTTCTGCCGACCTAAGGGATATAGATGACCTATTCAGAGGGTCAAGGTCATTTATGACCTAAAAGGAGGTGACGACTAAGGGTCGAGGTCAATTCTGACCTAAAAGAGGTGACAACCAAGGATTGAGGTCAATTCTAAACTAATTAAGGTGATAATTAATGAATGAGGTCAATTCTGACCTAAAAGAGGTGACAACCGAGGACCGAGGTCAATTCATTACCTAACTAAGGTCACGATCTAAGACCGAGGTCAATTCTGACCTAAAAGAGGTGATGACCAAGGATCGAGGCCAATTCTGATGTAACTAAGTTGACGATCTAAGATCAAGGTCAATTCTGACCTAAGAAAGGCGACGATCGAGGATCGAGGTCAATTCTGACCTAACTAAGGTGACGATCCAAGACCGAGGTCAATTATAACCTAAAAAAGGTGATGATCGAGGATCGAGATCAATTCTGACCTAACTAAGGTTATGATCTAAAACCAAGGTCAATTCTGACCAAAGAAAGATGGTGATTGAGGACCGAGGTAAATTATGACCTAACTAAGGTGACGATCCAAGACTGAGGTCAATTTTGACCTAAGAAAGGCGATGACTAAGGAACGAGGTCAATTCTGACCTAACTAAGCTGACAATCCAAGACTGAGGTCAATTCTGACCTAACAGAGGTGATGACCGAGGACCGAGGTCAATTATGACCTAACTAAGGTGATGATTAAAGATCAATATAATTCTGACCTAAGAAAGGTGACGATCGAGGTCAAGATCCAAGACCGAGGTTAATTTTGACCTGAAAGAGGTGATGGTTGAGGACCAAGGCCAATTCTGACCTAACTAAGATGACGATCCAAGATCGAGGTCAATTCTGGAGTGAGAAAGGTAACGACCGAGGATCGTGGTCAATTATGACCTAACTAAGGTGACGATCCAAGACCAAGGTCGATTCTGACCTAAAAGAGGTGTACTTTCCTTTGAGAAATTTGGGGATTCCACTAGGGGTGAGGATTGGATATTAGGTTTCGTTTGGGAATAGTGAATGATCCGAGAATTTATAGTTAGGGAAAATTTTAAGTGTCCTTTGGAGACGTTGCTGGGGAGAATGATTCTCTAGAATTTCGCTGGGAGTGTAAAAATGTTCTCCTTGGTGAGCAAGGTGGTAGAACGGATGACTCCAATGGGGGTTTTTGCCAGATTTTCCGGTTACGGAGGTCTAATCAATAATCGAAGAAGAACCTTTCTCTAGAGGTAGTGCGTCAGGTCTTGAATCGCGTGACGAGTGAGTGGGTAAGCATTCTTTTATCCTTGAGATTGTTCTTTTCCATTGATTCCATTTTATCGATACTAATCCTTCGCTTTGGCTGGGGATTTTCAGATCACCTATTATTCATGGGGATTTATCACACTGGGGTGACTGGGGGAATGTGCAGCTGCGAAAGTTGATGGCATGCAGGTTTTGGTATGTCTGGTACCTAGGAGAGAGGGTTATGGGGACTATGAGGTGACATCCAATTTTGGTTCTTTCCTTTTGGATTTCTTACAGATTCATTGTTGACTGTGGGAACTTAACATTTGTATGCTTGATGTAGCGGCCTTGCACCTGAAAAGGGGCTCAAAAATGAAAAAGATAAGCACATTTTGTTTTATTATCTTGATTTAGTGGTTTACTCTACATGCACTTTAGTTTGCTGTTGAGTTTTTATTTTGAGAAAGAGTAGAAAGAGTGTTTTTTTTATGAGTTTTGAATATTTTGTAGTACAAAATGGCATCTATGGCTAGGTTGAAAAAGAGCCTCCTTTTTTAGAAAAAGTAGGAGAAAAGAGTTATTTGAAATTTTTGAATGAATGAAGGACTTGGTGGCTCCGTTATTAGCTATAAGAGGAATGATTTCCCTTCTGGTGGTGTTACAGTCTGTGCATTTACATGAAGTGGGTGATCCAGATATATCGGTGTCATCAGCCTATGACTTGTTTCAAAAGTCATGTTGGTGACCAAGGAGATGGTGGTGGACCCCCAACTGGCTGCTATTGTTTCTTAGATGTCATACCGTCGCAATGCTGCGGTGGTGATATTGGCAGATCCCTTGAATTACCTGGATGCCTGGCGGGAGGGTCATTCTGACCTTCTAAGAGGGAGCCGTGTAATGTTATTTATGTGACTGTCAGAGAGGTTTCATATGGCGAACCCACCTGAGTATCCTTTGTCGACGGTGCCAAACTTTTTCACTCGCTATTTCATTAGCGTAGGCCTAGTCATTGAGAGTTGGGGGAAGTATTTTGTAGAGCACAGGGCTCGAAGCCTACGCTGGTATGTGCCTTAGTGGGGGGAGCTACTTCCCATTCTGGACCTTGGAGAGTACTAGTATGTCAGACTAGTCGGCCTTATGCAGATATCATTTTACTTTCCCTGGAGGCTATTGCGCCAATATGGTTGAGAGAAAATTGTGCCATTGCGGACACCAAACTTCTTTCCCGTGGAAGATCTATCAGAGCGTATGGGCATACTGCTTGGTTCTCTGTGGGAGAATCGTCGTCCGTTGACCCGTCCTTATCAATCTACTAGGCGGGTTTGGCATGTTTCTGAGTACTACATGAAGTTATTGTGGAAGAAGGTAGTGACCAGGGTGATGAATGAGGAGACGGGTCAAAGGTGGTTTGCCATATCTGACACTATAAAGGGAGGCGTTGTGGTTTACCCCAATTTGGTTTGAGCTTATCGCTCCAAGGAGCATCTGCAATTCACCCTTCAGGTAGGGGAGGTTTGGGGAGCCCAGGATGAAAATGATGATGGTGATGGTTCCTATGGAAACTGTGGGTAGGGTTTGTGAGGCTTCTTGTAAAAGGTGTTGTTTTGTGGGAATAATTGGGTTGATTTTCAGGACTAATGGGGGCTTGTTATTATCTAGGGGTTTTTTGGTCAGGGAAGTCATTTTGACTCCTTACACTGATGTAATCGTACCGAAATTTTAGATAATGAAAAAGATAAGTTTTTGATCATGTAGTTGTGCCGTTTGATGACTTGTTGCATTTTTAATTATATATACCAATCGCTAAGGCATACATTGAAGAGTGCCCGATATGTGTGTTTTCAAAGAAAACCAATTTTTTTTCGAAAAAGATCCAACTTTTAATTATGCACTAACCAAGATGTGAAATCTCACTTCTTACTTTAAACCAATTTTATCTTAATTAATCCTAAACATGCATCTAGTGATTAAAGCAAGTAAAGTAAAGTAAGGAGTACTCACAACGCCGGATATACGAGGAAAAAACCCAAAACGGGAAAACAATCTCGGACGGCCGAAGCCAGACAATCCCTATGAATAATGGTTTTACAAAGACAGATTAGCCTTACACTAAGAATCGATCCCCACGGGTCTTGACGCTCCTTCTGAGCTTCAACCGTTCTTTAGTAGTGCCCACGCAGAAATTTTGTCTTCCACGATCTCTGTCCACAACACACGCATCCACATATGTCTCGGTGTCCACCGATATGGTTTTGATACGTCTACGATGTCAAACACGATGTCCGTCGCTTTTTCACCGCAAAACCCTTTGTGTTCAATGTGTAGAACAAAACGACTTTGGTGCAGCAAGATCACGTAAACATATAAGAATGATAACTCGAATCTTTGCAAACTCTAAGGATGTGTTTAAGACTTTTAAACCTTAGAAAACATGTGCAAACAAGGTTCTGGTTTGTAAAACAATTTTCCAGAAAGCACACTTACGAAATTATGATGCAAACACTGTTTAAATAGGATTTAAATACCGCCTCGAAAAACGTGTCATTCGAACTACTTAAGCATGTCGTTCGCGCGACATTGTATCTCATTCGAACGAGATCCAATTTCGTTCGAGCGACCTTGTGAAAGCTTGACTTTCTTTGACTTTCAGATAAATACGTCTCTTAACAAAGAGATACAAATTAGTCTAACTCTATTTCGAGCTTATCATCATAAAACGAAGTTTAAACCACTAAAACACTTTTAAAACATTTAAAATCATTTTTCTATATAAAAATTACATCCTTATGTTTCATAAAATAATTCCGAGCACCATTAATTATACGCATTCAGACCTGAGTGATCTCAGAATGAAATTAGCTTTGGAGACGAGTAAACTTGCACCAAATAAACATCGGCATGATTATTTCTTTGAGGCTTTGCTGCAACGTCTTTAATTTCTTCAATACGTCATAGACCAATTGGGATCGTGACAAAATAAAATTCTCCCTATGACATATTACAAACACAGTTTTGTTCACGGAATTAAGTCAAAACAATACAGGGACTCAATTGGAAATTTATGTCCTTATAAATCTCCCCCTTTGACTATTCTGGGACAAAAACTAAACTAGTGAAATGCCTAACCGGGCTGTCAAGCCGTATGACGCCTAAATCCCATCCCATAAACCCAAAATGAAAGATACAGTACACGAACTAATATACGTAGCATAGGCAAGCATGAACTGTCTGAATGTGCTGTAGACTTGAAATCTGGAATCGCTGAAGCATACCTACACACATGAAACAGACAAACAAATACCAAGTGAAGTATGGAGGAACAAATGAAACCAATTTATATATTCAATAAGGGCATATCATTTGAAAACATGTGAGAAATTATTTGATACCAATTTGAAACAAATATAAGTGCTCAACAAATCTCCCCCTACATCATATACCAAATCTCTCCCCCTTTTTGTCTCGAATAAACAATTCGGTTAAAAGATAAACCAATATGAAATATCTAGCATGAGAATATGATACCCAATTGAATCAAGTTGATACCAATTTTTAAAAAAATGAAAACCGCTAGATAAACATGAGACAACCAGCTAACAAGATCATGTAATGCCAAAATAATAGCTAGTAAACCACGAAATCACCCAAAGAGTATATCAATAAAATCAAGTGTGATAAACGGTCTTATATGCAAAAACCAATTTGGAACATAAAAGAAATTGCATATAAACCAATTAATCCAAAAAAAATGCTTCCTGCAGTACCAAAAATATATTAAATTAAGCCAGAGGATTGCAAACCAATCAGAAGACATTTTTCACCCTGTCGTTCGAACGAGCCAGGGACTCCGCTCAAACGAGATGAGGAAGTCTCTCGAACGAAGTACAGAAGTCATTCGCGCGAGAGGCAATGTCGTTAGAACGACTTCGCCCGACCTACCAAAATTTCCCAGTTTCCCAGAAATATTATAAAGTATTGCCCAGTGAAAAAAATTTCACAAAAAAAATTCCAGGAAGGGACTGATAGAAGCAAAACAGTGCTAAAACAATAAGATTTTCGCACAAAACGCAAAAACTCATAAAAACTAAAAAAAAATGAGTTACATGCAAACATAGTACCGATGTGCTCAAACATGGAATGAATGGGCGTGAAACTACAACAAATGAGTCACAATCCCAACACATCGAAACGATCAAGAAGCTCTAATTGATAGAGATAAATAATCAAACTTTATCATAGCCAAATGACAATTAAAGTGTGAGCTTAATGAACTAAACATACTACATGCACACAAATCCAGAATTTTGACGATTCTACGAACAATAGCGTCAAACTGCAATGTTTCAACGTTAGGATTAGATGTGCAAACCCGTTTGAATTTTCTCCAACCAAACACCCTCATATAAACATACTTTTTCAAGTTCTTTTGAGGTTTCTAGAATTCTCAACTTAGAGAAAATCTTATTGGCCCTTTTCTTAGCATCTTTCTTTTTCTTTTTGGGCTCTTTGAAATGGTGGCTTTCATGACGAGTTAAATTTGAACTCTCGCAGCCCTTTCCTGTGAATCACTCATCATTTTTTTTTAAATTCAAATCCTCACGGTAAACGGTTATTACATGCACACTTCTCCTTAAGTTTACTTACGCATAGATGACAAGATTGAGATAAGAACGCCTCACCAAATTAAAATATGCAAGAGAAGTCAAACATCCATATAAAATCGTGCATGTGTGCGATGTTGGCATATATAGAAAGTCGAATCAAGATGCATATCAACTTCGAAACAACCCCATATAAATAACGGTTAAGATCATTCTAAGTATCAATAATAACGACCAAATGTCCTAACCACATGGAAAATGAAACGATGGGGGGGGGGGGGGGGGGTCCAAGCACACCAATATGCCACATCAAACATGTAAACTCAAAAACAAAAAATGAAAATCTTTTTGGCTTTTCAAACATATTTTGACTCAAAGAAAAGAAAAATCTTTTTGGATTTTCAAAAGTTTTCTCAAAAACAAAATCTTGTTGTATTTTTCAAATAAGACTTCAAACAAATGAAAATTATAATACAAAATGATACATATGTCATAATACTAGCAATGAATATATCATGAAGCAAACTAGTATATGACAAACATGCAAGCTACTATCCATAAGAAATAGCAAGAGATGAATCATGTGCATGCATGTGAGAATCAACCAACGAAGCATTTTGCATCTCCAAAATGGATTTCCTAACCCAAATAGGTGTATACATAACACAACGGGTTTCGGGAACCAATGAGACACTACGTTTAATCTTCCTAAGGTCTTTTCTAAGATCAAAACAAAAACTCCTAAGGTGACCTTTCCTACCACAATGCGAACATGTGAAAACACGACGAGGAACGGGACTTTTAGGTTGACCTTTTCTAATACCCTCGGATGTGGTTGACGCTCTAAAATAAACTATGGTTTTGGATTTTACAATCGAAAAACCAGAACAAGATAAGCAACTACCATCACTACTTGAGTCATTTAAATCATTTTTTAACTTCAAAACTTTTGACTGAAGCAAACGATTAGACTCCTCAAACTTTTGGGACCCCTTCTTTAAATTCTCAATTACCCCTAGAAGGTTATCTAGCTCCCCCTCAATGTGAGCAAACTTATCCCTTAGAGCCTTTTTTCGTGCCACAAAATCAGTAATCAAAATATTTTCCTCAACGGCACAAACACTAGAATTTCTTAAATCCTCTAACTCTTTTTCTAAAATGAGGACTCTATCATCACTCTCCTTTTTGCCCAATTTTAATATATTAAAATCTTTAAACAAGGAACTAAAGTGCTCACGACAAATACCTCTTTGAATTTGAAACGTTTGCAAATATTCAATCTTATTTTTAAAATCAGAATTTTCTTTTTCCAAAATTTCAGTACGTTTTGCAAACTTTAAATTCAAACGATATAGATCGTCAACGCTTAGAGAATCCATCGAGAGAAAACAAACACAGGAGAGGTAAACAGACACATTGGATCACAAAACAAATAAAATATGTTTTCTAGCTCTGATACCAATTTGAAGAGTGCCCGATATGTGTGTTTTCAAACAAAACCAATTTTTCTTTGAAAAAGATCCAACTTTTAATTATTCACCAACCAAGATGTGAAATCTCACTTCTTACTTTAAACCAATTTTATCTTGATTAATCCTAAACATGCATCTAGTGATTAAAGCAAGTAAAGTAAAGTAAAGAGTACTCACAACGCCAAATGTACGAGGAAAAAACCCAAAACGGGAAAACAACCTCGGACGACCCAAGTCAGACAATCACTATGAATAATGGTTTTACAAAGACAGATTAGCCTTAGTCCCCACGGGTCTTGACGCTCCTTCTGATCTTCAACCGTTCTTTAATAGTGCCCACGCATAAATCCCGTCTTCCACGATCTCTGTCCACAACACACGCGTCCACGTATGTATCGGTGTCCATCGATATGGCTTTGATACGTCTACGATGAAGAACACGATGTCCGTCGCTTTTTCACCGCAAAACCCTTTGTGTTCAATGTGTAGAACAAAACAACTTTGGTGCAGCAAGATCACGTAAACATATAAGAATGATAACTCGGATCTTTGTAAACTCTAAGGATGTGTTTAATACTTTTAAACCTTAGAAAACATGTGCAAACAAGGTTCTGGTTTGTAAAACAGTTTTCTAGAAAGCACGCTTACGAAATTATGATGCAAACGCTGTTTAAATATGATTTAAACACCGCCTCGAAAAATATGTCATTCGAACGACTTAAGCATGTCATTCGCGCGACATTGTATCTCATTCGAACGAGATCCAATGTCGTTCGAGCGACCTTGCGAAAGTTTGAGTTTCTTTGACTTTCAGATAAAAATGTCTCTTAACAAAGAGATACAAATTAGTCAAACTCTATTTCAAACTCATCATCATAAAACGAAGTTTAAACCAATAAAACACTTTTAAAACATTTAAAATCATTTTTCTATATAAAAATTACATCCTTATCGTTTATAAAATAATTCCGAGCACCATTAATTATACGCATTCATACTTGAGTGATCTCGGAATGAAATTAGCTTTGAAGACGAGTAAACTTGCTCGAAATAAACATTGACATGATTATTTCTTTGAGGCTTTGCCGCAACATCTTCAATTTCTTCATTCGTCATAGACCAAGTGGGATCGTGACAAAATAAAATTCTCCCTATGACATATTACAAACACAGTTTTGTTCACGGAATTAAGTCAAAACAATACAGGGACTCAATTGGAAATTTATGTCCTTACATACATAATCTTTTTGTTCATGTTTATGTTAAAATGAACTGTCGTTCTCGGGGATAAGAAAAGAATAGCATTTTGTGAAAAAAATGGTGCAGGCTCATGTGAGGCAAATGAGTTGCCTACGTATCTATGAGGGTGTTGAAAAATTTTGAAATTCATTTTTGAAAATTTGTTTTTAGAGGATCAGGCCCACATAGTTCTGGGTAGGGGGAAATGGAGTGTTTTTTTATAGAATAAATGGGAGATGAGAAGAGTCATAGTGCACCGATATTTTTGGGATAGGGGTAGAATTTATTGAGATGATCCAGGTTGAGTGGGCACGCCATTTCTTCCCCATCAAGGTCGATGAGCAGAGCGGCGCCTCCCGTCAAGATTTTCTTCACAATGTAGGGACGGCTTCAATTGGTCTTGACTTTCCCTATGGGGTCCCAGATAGGCTCTACTATTTCTTTGAGGGCTAAATCCCCCTCTCGAACACCGCGGTCCTTGACTCTTTTATTGAACGATCACGTTATACGATGATGGTATCTATGTGTGTGATATAGAACTTTCAATCTCCTTTCATCTAGGAGGGTCAGTTCATCGATATGGCTTTGGTGACCTTTCTTTTAAGCATGATGCGCAATGAGGGTATTTCCAGCTCCTCGGGTAGCAATGATTCCATGCCATAAACTAGAGAGTAAGGGGTAGCCCTAGAAGCGGTTCGAACGAACGTGCGATAGCCCCAGAGTGCATAAGGGATCCTATCAACTCAATCATGACAACTCTCGATCATATTGCTAATGATGGCCTTGATATTCTTATTGGCTACTTGAACTGCTCCGTTGGTTTGAGGACGGTACGGAGAGGATTTATGTCTCTGAATTCCATACTCATCGACCATTTCCATAACCTCTACCTCAAAATTTAACCCATTGTTTGATACCTGCTCTTGTAGGACCCCATATCGGCAGATGATGCTTTTCTTGATGAATTTTGCCCACTTTCTTGGCATTTGGAACTTTGTACGACTTGGCTTCGACCCATTTGGTGAAGTAATCAATAGAGAATAGGATGAACTCATGACCATTGGATGCCTTCGGTGTGACTTTCCTTATGATATTAATGCCCCATATGGAAAATGGCTAGGGAGAAGTCGTGTTCTATAGTTCTTGTGGAGGTAGATGTTGTTAGTTAGGGAATTATTGGCATTTAAGACATCTCTGCATGTAGGCTGTGTAGTCCTGAACCATGGTGGTCTAGTAGTATCCTTGTTGGCTGATATTTTTGGCGAGCATATAGTCGTTCATGTGGCATTCTCATTCCCCGCTGTGGATTTTCTGCGCCATCTCTTCAATGTCAACCCTTGCGATGCAGTGCAAATTGGTTCCATAAAAGTTTCTCTTAAATAGTGCTTTACCACAGACAATATAGTGGGAGGCCAGTCTAAGGAGAGTTTCTCAGTCTTTCTTGTTGGATCCTTTGGGATACCTACCGTGTCCGAGGAGGCGTCAAATAACATAGTACCAATAGTCGAATATTTCAGATTCTTCCTCTGTGCAGAGCTCGATGTGGTAGCAGTGGGTTGGTTTATCCAATTTTTGGACAAGGAAGGGAGCCATAGTTGTTCCTTCAGGCATGTCAATCATGGAGGCCAAGGTGGCAAGGTCATCAGTTATGTTTTTCTTTGCTCGGGGCAGGTAGTGGAAGGTGATTTCTTAGAATTGGGAAACCAGTTCTTCAAGGTGGGCATGGAAGGGTAAGAGTTTATCATCCTTGACTTTCCATTTCCTGAGTACTTGATCGATGACGATGGATGAATCACCGTAGACATCGAGGTATTGAATTCCTTTCTTGAGAGAAATTTTGAGGCCTACCGTGCATGCCTCGTATTCAGTCACATTGTTATTGCATGGGAAATCCAATTTGATGGCAATCGGAGTGTGGTTGTCATCAAGGGAAATTAGGAGGATTCCAATAACATATCTTTTTTGTTGGCAGCACCGTCAAAGAACATTTGACATAAAAAATCTTCTTGGGAGGCGAAAATGATATTCTCATATGGGAATTCAGAAATCCAGACATCGGTTTCTTCCATGGGATAGTCTGCAAGGTAGTCAGAGATGGATTTTCCTTTCATGGCTTTCTGTGTGACATAGGTGATATCAAACTCGTCTAGAAGCATCAACCAATGGGCCATTCATCTAAATAGAGTGATCTTCTTGAGTAGGTATTTGATGGGATCCATCTAGGATACGAGTCTGATGGGGAAGTCGAGCATGTAGTGCCGTAACTTTTAGGTATCGTAGACAAAAATGACACATAACTTCTCCAAGGCGATGTAGTTAACTTTGTAACCAACCAATTTTTGACTGATATAGTAGATGGATTTCTCCTTGTGGGTTTCTTGAAGGTATTGGGCTAGAAAATCCCCGACTACACTATCGGTCATCGTTAGGTATAGGAGTAAAGGAATACCAGACTATGGTGACATGATCACTAGAGGTTGGGTTAGGTATTACTTAATTCGGTCGAAGGCTTCTTGACAAGCTTCATTCCAGACCTAGGTTGAATCCTTTTAGAGGAGTTTGAAGATGGGTTCATAGATGGAAATCAATTAGCTGATGAACCGACTGATCTATTGTAATTTTCCATGGAATCCTCGGACTTCTTTTTCCATTAGAGGAGGTGGCATCTCAAGTATGGCTTTCAGCTTAGCAAGATCTGCTTCTATCCCTTTCTCACTGACTATGAATCCTTAGAGTTTCCCTTTGTTAATGACGAATACATATTTCGGTGGGTTAAGCCGCATTTGGTACTATCACAGTCGTTCAAAGAATTTATAAAGATAAAAAACATGACGTTCTCTAGTCTTGGACTTGATAATCATGTCATCCACACACACCTTGAGTTCCTTGTGTATTTGATCATGCAAAATAATTGTGGCATCCCTTTGGTAGGTAGCCCCTGCATTTTTTAGACCAAATGGCATGACAATATAGCAAAAGGTTCCCCAAGGGGTGATGAATGTCATTTTCTCTTGATGATTAGGGTGTATCTTGATCTGGTTATATTCGATAAATCAATTAATGAATGACTTGATAGCATAATTGGTTGTGTTGTCGATAATCATATCGATATCGGGTAGCGATAGCGGGTAGATGATTAGGTATTGCTTAATTCAGTCGAAGACTTAAACATAGGCCTTGTTTAAGTCTCGGTAGTTGACACACATGTGGACCTTTCCTCCTGATTTTGGCACATGTACGATATTGGCTAGCCATGTGGGATATTTTATCACATGAATGAAGACCACATTCAGTTGTTTGAATACTTCTTCTTTTACTCTGAGTGACCATTCAGTGCGGAGATTTTGTAGCTTCTATTTGATTGGTTTACATTCCGGGAGAGTTGGAATCTCATATTGTACTATCTCAGGGTCAATGCCGGGCATATCATCGTAGGACCATGCGACGATATCCACGAACTACTTCAGTAGCTCTTCAAGTTTCATGCATTCATGTTCATCAAGGGTAACCCCTATCCTAATCTCTCGTATTAAGCTGGTAGAACTGAGATTAATAATAATAATTTCATCTTTATTAACTTGGACGTAGTTATGTTGTTTGTTATTAACCTTATATAGACCAGTCAAGAATTTTTCATTTGCAAAGTCATTATCATCAAGAGTTTGATTAGAATCAAGAAAATTAATGTGAGGCACAACAAGATACTCAAAATCTTCATTTATTTCATTGATAAAAAAAGAAGCATTGAGAACCTTATTAAAGGAGGTCTCGATTAGATCAGAGTGAGAGGTAATAGCTATAAGAGAAAGGGTATAAACATCTAGGTTAGGTTGAATATCAACAGGTGGCATAGGTGCAGCATAACAATTGAGAATAGGTGCATCAACATGAGGTAGGATGGATTGGATGGTGTAGTCCCTGAGTGGATCATGTAGAGTGCTAGCCCCAATATCTGTCAGTTGAAAGAGTCCTCGGAGTCACGGTCCTTAGAATCCCCGATATCAGCTATGGTTTTCTCAGTGAGTGGTTGTACACAGTGTTGGGAATTCTCAGTCCCCGAGTAGCTATCTTGAAAAAAGATCTCCATTCCTAGTTTCATCCTCTTGTCTAAAGGGTTATACCAAGGTTCGGGGAATTCGCAAAAGGGGGAATCTTCACACTCTCTGATGGATCTTCTGTTCAGGGAATCTCCCGAGATAGTCTTAGCACATTCAAACTCTCTCTTCGGTCAAGGATGATAGATTAATTTGAGTTTTTCTTTTGATTGTTGATAGCCCAAGCAATAGGGAGGGAAGGCCTCCTTTAACATAATAGGTTCAATTATCCTTTGTTGTCATTACACTATCCCCAGTCCTGGCATGAAGTGCATATTCTTGAACATTTGGATTACATTAACGTTTCCATGAGGGTCATATTCTGGACAAACCTTGTTTTTAAAGTCGTCCCCTGATGGAATTAGGAGTGGTTTGACTTGGAAGACTGATAACAACATATAGTTCACCCCATGTTATATCTCGAGTACCGGATTCCTGGTGCCTGCATTCTTGGTGTTGTCACTATTTCCCAAAATGGTGATAACTTATCCATTAGCAAAGAACCTCAATTTACGATGAAGGGAAGAAGACACCCCTTTGATTATGTGGAGCCACGGTCATCCGAGCATCAGATTAAAATAGGCTGGGATGTCGATGACTTGGAATTCAACAACTGAATTTACAGGGATAGATCCTATTACGAGCTTGATAGATCCCATTACTTATCGATGGGTGTTATTGTATGCACGCATGGTTGCAGAGGTTAAGGAAAGATCGCTCACTTTCAATCCTAGAAAATTGAGGGTTCTTAATAGGCAAACATTCAGAGTTGATCCATTATCGACAAGTGAGTGGGGAATAATTTTCCCCACGACTTTAACATAGATATTAAGAGCATGATTGTGGTTGGGACCATTTTTAGGAATTTCCTCTTCAGAAAAGGAGAGCATTCGAGTAGAGGTCAAGGATCCAACTAGGTTCACTGCTTCTTCTGTTATGGTAGAGGGAGGAACTGTGGATCCTATGAGTAGATTGATTAGGCCATTTTGATGCAGTTGGGAAGACATGAAAAGTCCCTATAGAGTGATGTTATCTTGAGGTTTCATCAGTTGATCAAGAACTTTGCTTTCTTTAAGGGTCATTTATGGCATTTGGAGATTATCAACACCTTTCCCTTTATCTCTTCCTTATGATTATAAGTTCAGATTCTGGTAATGTCTCCATGACCTGGTCTTGTGGTTCACGAAATAGGGGAAAATAGAAACCCTATTTCTTTATCAATGACGGGTTGCTCAGCTACCTGGTTGATCTCTCCTAGCTGCGCCTCGAATGATATCATTCCGCATAGGTTGGCTATTAGACTAGTCTTTGAAGAATCTGGCTCTTCATCTGAGTCTTCGAGATCGTCCCCCCATCCGGTGGCAACGATATTATCTTTTCATGTAAAGTCAATACACTCCATAACTTTTATGGCCTTTTCGTACAATTCCTCCCTTTAGGCAGGGGAATGTGAGACTGAGGGGACCAGGTGCCCTTGTAATTTCAAAGCGTCAAGCAGCTCCAATATGCTATAAATATCACCAGTATGTCAAAACAAATCTTCCATGATTTGGAGCAGGTCATCTATACTGACTTCATTAGCTGACACTACCTAGTTGTCTGACTCTCAGGCCTATTTTTGAGCTTCTAAGAACATCCCACTGACTCTCTGACAGTCGATGGTCATCTGGGAGGGAAATTTCGGCTCGAACTCTAGGAGGTGTTTCAACACTTCTGATAATTCCTTATCTTTACCTCCAGAGCAAGAGTGGACAGTGATGCAGGCTATGTTGAGGAGTGATAAGGTTTGGTCAGCAAGGTTGGTAGGGTGTAAGAGGAAATATGGGCATATTTGTAGAGGTTTAGGAGAGTATATAGGAATGATTGGTGATTTACTTGGTGTGATTTGGGTAGATGGGCCGAGTTTTGAGTTTTATTTTAGGAAGATGGCATTTGTATGACTTGGGAGTGGATTATGGGTAGTGTTTGGTTTGGGATTAACTGGTGGGGCAATGATACCCTAGTCAATCAGGCTTTGGATTGAGTTTCGTAGATGGAAACATTGGTCGGTGGTATTGCCAACAGTTTGGTAATAGTCACAATGGGAATCAGGCTTGAAATTCTTTGAAAGCAGGTTTGGTAATGGATGAGGGTCTGGGGGTTTGATCAGGTTTCGGTTGAAGAGATCTGGGTAGACTTTGGATAGAGGAGCGTAAAGCTCGATATATCCTTTTTGGATTGGGTTTGGGCAACTTTCTGGCGCCCATGAAGCGGCTACCTAAAGATATTATTTATAGTAAAAACTGCGATAGTAACAGGATTTTCAAACATCCTAAGAGAAAATGGTGCCGAGATTTTCTTCGGTTCAACTTTTGTCTTGGTAATACCTTCTTATATTTCTCCTCCTGCTTCTCGAAGGGCTCAAAAGTGAGGGTAATACGGTCCTCCCATTATTTCTCGGACATGGGGTAGGAAATTTTTCTTCATAATACTGACCTGTTCTTCTTCGAAAGTCCAATTGGTCATGGTAGCTTCTTTTTCTCTCCATCTTGCTATGAATTTACTGACTAATTCCCCAGGATTCCGTTTAAGTAGCTCTCAGTCACGGCTGGTAACTATAACATGAACTCACAGGCAATGTCCTCCCAACTGCGGATTCTGAATTCTTCAAGGGATAGGAACCAACGAAGGCTGCTATATTTCAAAGTCTACTGGAACATCTGAGCCATTATTTCTTAGAAAGCCCATAGGAGAGTCGTGGCTCGATGATAGCTACGAAGATGAATGATCGGGGTTCCACTGCCTCCAAAATTATCGATATTGGGCATCTTGAATTTTTCTAGTAGCCTGGAATTAGGGTACGAAGACATGTGGGTGTAGCCCATGTAATTCCCAAACATTCTGACTGGGTCAAATTTCTTGGTTAGCACCTTGAGGTATTCCTTGACCTTGTTTAGTTCTTCCTCTTTCGGATCAATAGTTATGGGTAAATTATTCCCTGTCTGAGAAAGGTTTAGCATAGGAAGCTGGGCTGGTGGCAGCCCATTAGCAGGAGGAGCGCACGGAGGATGATGGTATTTTTTAGGAACCCGGATAGGCTTAGGTGCAGGCGGACCCATGGCGTGAGGGAAAATGACCTCAGGATCTTCGGGGGTAGGGACCTAATTTCTTTGCATCTCATGAACTTCGATTTGAAGGTTGTCAATTTTGGCTGTGAGCTGAACCAGAACCGTTAACAAATTCGGCTGTACATTCGACACTTAATCTGTGTTTTTCGTAGAAGGCGGGTGAGTCTCAGACTCAGAGGAAGTATAGGGACTGACAGAACTTCGGGGTGATTCCACTGAAGATCGAAGCCAATAGGGAGCCAGGCCAAGGGTATGTGATCGACCTGAGAGGTAGAAAAATTTAGAATTTATTTCTAGAAAAAAGAAAGGGAAATTCGTTATTTTGGGGGGAAAGAGAAGGAGGAAGATATTTTTGACATTTTTGGAAAAAATGAGAATGAAAATGTTTTTGATATTTTAATAAAAGAGAATGTTTTTGGACTCTCTTTAGGAAAAAGATAGAGGAAAAGACTAGAGACGGGTCTTAGCAGGATTATTATGTTTATTAGGTTCCCACTTGTACTAAATTATCCTAAATGCAAAATGAAATGCCGAACGGGACCCGAGCCTGGAAAAGGTAGGTTTGTAAAATATGTAATGTTATGGTTGGACTTGTAACCAGGCTCATGGGCAGGGTTCAAATTTGATAGAGTTTTGGGTCAAAACCGACAATCTAACATGTGTGTCCTAGGATTTACACCTATATGCGGGTATGTAGTTAGTTAGGTGAATTAGAAAGGGTTACCCCCCTTTGGCGTGACTTCCATGATATACGTCTTTCTTTTGGGGGAATTCGGTATGTGTGGATAAGATATTTGATATACCTGAGTGTACGTGAATTGCCTCACTATATACCTCATGGGGATGGTATGTGTGAGAGTGAATTCGATATACTCGACGTATGTGAACGAGTTCCCTGCGATATACCTCCCATCATGACTTCAGTCAAGCGGTACGATGTGGGGGAACCATTCGATATACGTCAAAGGTAATTATCAGATGGAAGGTGATAGTCATATCGCTTAGGCTAACTGCGCCATGCTAGACCAGCGCCCATCAAGAAGTAACCCTTCAATTACTGGACAAGATTTGGTAAATAACAATGCTCTTAGGTGATGTCGTGTTAATCATGCATCATTCTGTTATTAGTATCTTAGGGTGAAAGTATCTTTCTTGATCATACCAAACAGAGATAAAAGTACAAGTACCAATAGTATACAAAGAATGGATAAATGGTGTATGCAACATGTGGATATACGTGATCTTAGGTGCACGTGGTGTGAAGTGTACCTAGAGAATTTCTACAATTATGTGAATAGTAGCATACACATGAGGTACACATTAATAATAAAAGAGGAATATGCAAATAGGGTAATATACAAGAAAGTAAAACACCCATGTGGATAGAGTCTATCCCTCTTAAAACTAGTCCCCAGCAGAGTCGCCACTGTGGCCATCCCGATCGGCGTAGCGTTCATTCCGGGGGTAAAGGAGAAAGAGGATCCCCCGAGGAAGAAACTGCATCGCGGTCTCGCACCCTTCTCTTGGAAAAGGGTTCTTCGACCGTCATCGTTGTAGGGTGAATGTAAAGAGATAGAGTCGCCATCCTATTTTGCTTAAAATAGGTAAAAGAATATATTTCCACTTTCAAAAGAGAGGCATCAAGGACAAAGCTAATGCATGAAAAACCAATATATCGGAGGTCCAGGGGCTAAGTTACGGAATGGGAAGGTGTTAGGTACCCATCCCTCCCTTTCGGTATCTCATGGGCAAATGTTAATATTTTCCTCTTTATCCCCGTGAAGTGTGTGCATATGTTAATATAATGGAGATTAGAATCGTTCGACCCGTACCATGGAAAATATAGGGTGTGGTCATCCATCAAAATATTCTCAAAGTAATAACACATGTAGAAGATAGAATATGAGCGTTCATCGAGATATTGATCGCTATGGGGAAATGATAATATATGTGGGATGAAGAGCGAACAAGCTTATTATATGTATATGTATGATAAAAACGAGGGAATTAAGAAATTTGGAAAAATAGGAAAAGTTGGAAAATTGAAAAGTTGTACTAGAGTCTCAAATTTTAATCTGAGATGCCTACGTAGACAATAAAGGAAAGTTCGAATATAGAATAGGTGTGGAGTTTATCCCATAGATTCAAACGGAATTTTATTATGTGTGTGTAGAAAATGTGTTTTTAGTTTTGAAAAACGTGTGGTGGATAATTCCGTTCGAAATTTACGGGTGTAACCCTCTTTTATTTATTTTTGGGTTTTTTTATGAAAAATAAAGTATGGGAAATATACTAATAAAAGAGTAGATGTTAATATGTATGAACTAGAATGAAACTAGATTATGAATCTAAAGTAATTTATGCAAAACAAGAGATTTGAAAGAGAGGGATAAGGAATTGGACCTTCTTTTGGAGCTTGAGCTTGGATCTTTGATGAACTCCTTTGAATGTTGATGGATGTTGATAAGAGAGAAGGGTATTTGCCAAATTGGGTGTGAAAAGGATGGGTATTTATCTTAAATGGGATTTCTCATAGGGAACTTTGTTGATTTCAAGAGAATGTTGATGAGATCACTGATGATGATGTGTCTTTGCAATTTTTTTTGGGAATGAGGTCATGGCCCTTATTTATAGGGTCGGGGGGTGCAGTTCGGCCTACCCCAAGGTGTGCCTATCGGTAGGCCACCCTTGACACTGTGCCAATCGATAGGGTTTAGGACCTTCCAATTGGTAGTCTCGTGTGGACTTTTTTGGAAAAATGACTGTAGAGAACAAGCTATTGATCCGAATCATGCACGGGTCATACCGTTAGAAAGGTATATAAAAGGCCTTAGAGAGTTCTTCAGACCACTCCCGAGTTCGAGAGTTGACTTTGGGTCAAATGTGGTTCAAAAGCGCACTCGATCCTTTGGACGGGAGATCATCAGATGCAAATGGATCGTTCGTCTGCATGGTAAGTCAGAATTGTGCATAGGGTAGACCTTTAGAAAGCTTAGGAGATGTACTTAGACATTCTAAAGATTTTTTCTTGGCTTGGAAAGTTTACCTTAGCCAACGCGGCCCGAAAGCGCCCGATGACCTCTCAAAGTAAAACTGATCGTTCGTCCTCACCATAGGTTAAAATCGTGCACGAGGCAGATCTTTAGAAAGGTTATTCCATGACCTCCAGAGATTCATTCAATCTTCTGAGTTAAATTTGGTCAAACGGAGTTCGGGAGCTCCAGGTCACCTCCTGATAGATTTTTGGGGAAAAAGTGATCGTTCGTCTGAACGGTTATGATGTTTCGTGCACGGGCAGGACCGTTGGAAGGGAATTTTAGTTCCCTTTAAAGATTCAAAGATCTTTCATTCTGACAAAAGATTTGACCGGAGTCAAAAAGGGCCCGAGGGCACCCGATGGTCTCTAGATTAGTACTCGGGGAGTGACCTAGGTTTGCGGAGGAATGGGGGAGTTCTAGGAGTCTAAGGAGATACTTAGGGGGTCCTAAAATATGGTATCTATAATAGGGGTTAATAGTTAAGCGGAAAAAAAGTTTAAAATGGGGGTCAAATCTCGAGGCTTTGACTCATTATAGGGAATTAAACGGGGGCAAAACCTTAAAGACCCTAAAATTTATGTCACTATGTCAAACTTTGAATGGAAGTTAGGGTCAAATATGTAAAGGAATTTATAAAGTATCCTACTTCTATTTATGTGTAACCTTGGTAATTTGGGGAAAACTTAAGGTTTTACTTAGAATTTTGCTTAATTAAAGGAATAATGGTTAATTTATGGTGTTTTGTTACATTCTTTCTACAAAAAAAAATTTCGTCCTCGAAATTAACTGGAAAAATAACGGGGTATTGTTGTCTCATCACGTCTTCTGTTTCTCAAGTAGCTTCTTCAGCTTCGTGATGTTTCTAAAGAACCTAGACTAGTGGTATGGTTTTTCATCGTAGAACCTTCTCTTATCGGTCGAGAATTTGATAGGAATATCTTCGAATTAGAAGTTTGGTTCAACGATGATATCTTTCCAAGTAATGACATGACTGGAATTTGGGATGTATTTTTGCAATTATGAGATGTGAAAACGTTATGAACCTTGGGTAGTTCATAAGGCAATTCTAGATGATAAGCTACTAGTCCAATACGTTTGATAATTCTAAAAGAACCAATACAGTGGGGTGATAACTTTCCATACTTTCCAAAGCGTATTATTCCTCTTCGTGGAGATACTCGTAAAAACACTTGATCATTGACTTGAAATTCTAAGGGCTTTTTCCAAGTGTCGGCATAACTATCCACTTTAAGCTCAATTTAATCTTTCTCAAATAAGGCTATGTGGTTTCGGTGACAATTTCGATTCCAAGTGAATTATTCTCTCCAGATTCATTCCATCATAAGGTCAAATAGTAGGGTTGACCCTATAATGCTTCGTTCTTGGTGGTTTGAATGCTAGTTTGATAACACTATTATTGTAGGAGAATTGAATCAAGGCAAGATGATTTATACATGAACCAAAAAAATCAAAGATACTGTCTTGTAACGTATCCTATAAAGTTTGAATTAGTCGTTTAGATTGCCCATCGGTTTGGGGAAGAAAGGTTATACTTAGGTAGAGTTTAATTCTTAAGGATGTCTATAAGGCTTGTCAAAATTTTCCTATAAATATGGGATCTTGGATATGATTGAAATAGGAAACGCCATGTAATCTGACAATTTCTTTGATATAAAGTTAACTCAATCATTGAAAAGAATCAGTGGATCTGATTCGTAGAAAATAGGCATATTTTATAAGACGATCAATGATAACCCATATTGTATTGAAACCTTGAATCATTTGAGGTAATCTATTGACAAAGTCCATAGTTATATGATCCCATTTCCATTCTAGGATGGTATGTTGTTGGAGTAAACCGCTCGGATCTTGGTGCTTAATTTTTACTTGCTGACATATTAGACAGTTGGCTACGAAGTGTACAATATCTTCCTTGATGTCGAACCACCAATTATGTTGGTTGAGATTCTAGTACATTTTGGGGCTACCGGGTGAAATTAGAACGATGAGCTTCATGCAAGATTTCTTTTTGGAGTGAAAATATGAGGGGAACACATAATCGATTTTTAAATTTAACCCGTTCTTGGGATCCAAAGTCCCATCCTTTTCGGGAGGTTGTCTTGAAGTTTTAGCTTTTCGAAATGTAAAAATTCATCCTAATCTTGAAGATCCATGATTTTCTTATGTAGAATGGGTTGAGAGATAACGTTTCGTAGAACAATTTGCATTATAGAAGAGTCTCATTGTAAATTGAAAATCTTTAATCGTTTCCAAAAATACAAGTATATAATGAAGACTTCCTTAGGCTTTTCGACTTAAGGCATCGGTAACTACGTTACCTTTTTCAGGAAGGTAAAGTAAGTTAAGTTTATAATCTTCTAAAAATTCTATCCATCGTTTTTGTCGAAGATTAAGATATTTTTGCGTGAATTTGTAGTTCAAACTTTTATGATCAAAGAAAACCTGAAATTCTTTTCCATACAAGTAACATCTCCAAATCTTTATAACAAAGACTACTGGTGCTAATTCCAAATCATTTAGAGGATAGTTATACTCATGAGTCTTTAATTGTTAAGAATCATACTCAATTACTTTATCTTGTTTCATCAACACATAAACAAGTCCTTGTAAATAGGAGCCAATATAAACACTGTAGCTAATATTACTGGAGGCAATGGTCAAGACGGGGGCAGTGATCAACTTTACTTTTAAAATGCGGAAATTTTGTTCACACTCAGGGTTCCATATGAATCGAACATCCTTTATGTTTAATTTCATTAGGGTTAGAGCTATCTTAGAAAATCATTCTTCAAAACAACGATAGTATTCGAAAATACCTATTTAGTTGGGAGAGGTAGAAGGAGGAGGCATTTGTAATTTTGGGCATTGGGATCTCAAGTGGCCTATTCATGGCAATGTATAAAAGTTCTACTAGAATTGTGATGAACTTGGCTAAACGTTCTGCCGTTCTTGGGTTTACTATAAGGGTGATCTCATCGACTAGATTGATTCCAAACAACAGAGGTATTGTGATAGGGATTAGAAATATGGGTTGGGTTAGTAACTGGGGCATTTTTCTCCATAGGAGAGGATATTTAAAAATTCAGTTAAACTCTCAGACCAACAAAGGAATAACAAAAGATTTTATGGTTTAGCATAAACCTCATTCAAAATTCTTGCACTTTTTGGGATCGGTGTTAGCGTATTCTTGGGCAAATTGAGATAGTTCAGTAAACTTGGATTTATACTAGCCCACTGTCATTTGCTTCTACTGTAGGTTTAAGAAATCTACGGTCATTTGACCTCTTACGATTTTTGAAAATTACTTGTTGTAGAAAATTTCTTCAAATTGTCCTTAAGTTAGATTATTCACATTACAAGAACGCATGATGGACTTGCACCGAAAGTCTGCTTATCCTTCGAAGAGATAAAATTATAACTTTACCCAAAGTTCAGGGATAATTTCGACTCCGTCAAGTACTTTAAGTGTATGGAGATTCAATTTTTCCGCTTTAACTGCACTAGGCATTATAAGAAATGTTGGGGATTTTCATCTTACAAATTCCTTAAGGGCATTCATCCTTCGAGTTTATTCTGGAATTTCATTATTCACAGGAGGTGGAGGTATATTTTGTTGTCACTGGGTTAGTGTAATTAACTCTTGAAGACAACGTAAGATTCCTTCATTTGTGGTAGTTGGATTTGGCATTTATGGAATATAATGTTCTTCTTGTGTTCCAGTGGTAGTTTCTTGAGTTGTAACCATCCTATATTGACAATATTATAATAAATAAATAAATTACAAGTAAAGATACTGCAATAACTTGTAATTTCAAATCATATTGGATTTTTTAGTACATAGTTAACTTAAAAAAGTAAAAAAAGAAAAAAGAAAAAGTACACAGCCGTCATTTCTATTTTACAACAACAAAATCCAATAAAAAAGCTATTAGGTTACACTATAGTGGTGAAGGGGTCATCTACTTGAACACTTGAACTTTTTAGTTACATCCACACTCCGGTGATTATTTTAAACCATTTGAAGAACTCCTTGCTCATATTCGGGATCAACGTCATCTTCAAAAGGTTCAGAGTCGTCATCTGAAGAGTCAGGTGAAGTAGTGGAATTGGTAGGGGTAAAGAATGTAGTATTGGTGGAAAAATGGTACATTGTTTATCGCGGAATCTGGAGGAGTCATGGTAACTTCATTGGGTGGTACCACGTCCCATGAGAGATGGATTACTTGTTGTAGAAATTCGAGATCTTTGAAAAACCTTTTTACTTATTGAGTGGCGTAAGATTATCCCATTATGTGGCCAGTGAGTTAACTATGTTTAATTTCTGGAGTAGCAATTGCCCATTTATGACCGATGCTTCAGATATGTTCTTATAGTTTGGTATATCCCACTCCTTTGATAGCTCGCCCAAAGCGTGCATGCATAGAATAAGGAATGCCGAGATATATGTCGTCCCAAATATTCATTACTACAAAACAGTACGAGTAAGAAAATATAATAAGGAAACTATTTTAAAATAATAATCATCTAAGATGTAGGCAAAGATCCTCGTATTTGTCACCCGGTTATGCTCTGATACCATGTTGTCTCATCCACGAATTTTAATTTTTTGATGATAAATAAGAATAAAAGGAAGTACCACAATAATTTTTAGTGCAACAGAATTTAAAAGACTTTTAGTAGGGGGATGCCTCGAATATTATTACATATCAGAGTCTGATAATAAAAGAAAGTACATTATTAATTATCCTTGTCGTACATAAATTTAAAATATCGATGGGATTCATAAGAGCTGATAGGTTACTGTATAAGCATTCCAACAGGGCTACCATCCTTATCTGTCACTACCCACACGTACGTAACTACAAATATTTTCGGGAGTAAAAGGGAATGGATGTTCAAAGGTGTGAGCAACAATTTATCTTCTTCAGGTTCGTCGTCCATCTGGAATAAAAACAATTAACCAGACATGCCAAGTAGATAATTTTTATTAAGATGTTAGAAAATCAGGGAAGAAAATTATTTAATTTATACCTGTTGAAATTAAATCAAATATCATAAAACTATCAGGGGTATGCAGAAGCCTACTGATATGTAAATGAATAATATGGAAAAGATAACTAGATAGGTGAGTATCAAGTTACTGTGATATCGGTTCAAATTACAACACGATAACCCATAAATGATTGATTATAGGGCTTCAATTGGGTGAACATACCATTACAATATTGCTCAAGGCATAAAATACCCTTGAACAGGAAATTCCAATAATCGGGCAATAGTAAAATATAACTCGACACATATAGCTAGAGTGGCACTCATATGTATGTAACAACTAAACAAAACTAGGAACTCAACATCTGAGTCGTATATGCCAATTAGATTTACCATATCAGGGTCTAATCTCTGAATCGTAAGGTATGATACTTTGGGTTTTTATTGGGAAGGACACTAAATTTTAGTGTTTTATTCAAGATAAGTTGCAGGGTTCTACCTTAATGAAAGGTAAAGAGGGTTAGTGTTTTGATATAATGGTTTATTGTCTTTGGAAATAATCGAGGGAATCGACTATACGACATAAATGTGAACTACTCAAAAAGATTTGTATTTGAATTAGTAATTCAAAGTATCACAGGGTGATATCATCATCAATAATTAAAATAAATATGCTAAAAGTTGTCTGATATTGACATTTAAATCACCTACTTTGAGTTTTATGAATTTTAGTTGGTTGTGTGGCTAATTAGTTGGTAAACTGGATAGTCTAAAATTGTAACAAGTGTTAGTATATAATTTCAAAAGGGATTTCAATGTAAAAATAACTAAAAGGGTATAAAGTATAATGTTCCAAACCTTTGAAATAAATGTTATCTCCTTATTCTATTAGGATTGAAAATTAGTGACAAAAGACGAAGTAGGATTATTGATACTAAAATAATTATTGAAAAATTACATGGAAGTTTTGAAATACTTGAAAAAGTAGGCTGGGGTTATGTATAAATAAAGAAGTTAATTTTTAAACTTAAAATTGACTTTCTCGAGAAAACACTTTCCTTAAATGTAAACATGGTGATGTAATATACCAATTTGTTCAAAATTAAAATATAAAAACTATTGAAAATAAAAATAAAAATTTATGATTCGAGACGCGCTCTTAAGGGCTACAACAAATATGTGACGCATCTGATTTGAGTAACACTCGAACACGTGTAGGTTAATCATATTCAACCTCTCAAAATTTTGACTTTAGGGTTTTGTAACTATAAACTTGATCCCGAAACATTTAGAATTCCTTTCCAGCTGATTTATAAATCAATGTTATCTAAATTTTAAAGAGGAATCTAACCATATTGTTTTTAAGAATTTTGGTGGGATAAATCGAACCATTGGATTTCTATAAAAATGGCAAAAATATTGACTAAAAATAACTAGTTAAAAGTTATGATTCTCATTTTGACATCATAAAGATGGTATTCTTTATAAAAAACAGGGAAGATTAAACTTGGTTTGAGGGATTTTGGTAGAGTAAAACTCTTTGGTTTCGGAAAAATTCAGGCTAGAAACTTCAAGCTTTAATTTGAGGCATTAAAACCCTATTCATGGTCCAATTAAACCATGCACCTAGGTTCCTAAGAATCTAAGCTCAACTTGCCTCGCTTTGAAACTGGTCCAAATTCAGTGCATACACACATTGACTTTCACATGTGAATACATAAATACATTATGTATACATAAGAAAACATAACCAAATTGAGGAAACCAACATTTAAGCATAAAGAGAACCTCAATCATTGAAAAGAATCGCTTAAGAATCACTAAAATTCTTTGATGTTACGCACAAGGAAAAGAATATTGCAAATAATCTGATAGGAAGATATCAGGGTAGATCTCATTAAAAAGATGTAGAGTAGTCATGCCACGATATAAAGAAGATGAAACTAAAGAATAAATTACGGTTAAAAAATAATTCAATAACAGGAAGAAATTTTATCCCCTAGTCTTCTTTCACTTTGACGACCACTGAGAAAAAGTTCTTCCTAGACACATTGTTCAAATTAACGATTCCAGCTAGTTATTCAAGTAATTTGTGCAGGGTAGAAAGTTATAAAACAAATGACCTGAAACAATGCAAGTCTCATGACTCATATGTCATCATTCAATTAATCTCTATGTCGTTTAGGAATTACTTCTCCCAGCACAAAGATCTCTATTAGGAAATTATGAAAATAAGTTTGTGCTTCACCATACTTTGTGCAAAAGTAGTAAACAGAAAGCACACTAAAGCTGCAAAATCAACTTAAGGCGAGGCAATTTGTGTATTAGAGAAATATTTTCCTTCGTTGTTTTTGGATATCATCATCCACCTCTTTATGCATTTATGCAACGAGGATTTAGTGCATGATCCCATTACATATTGCTGGATATATCGTTTCGGTCTCTTGATGAAAATAGTCAAAGATAATGTTAATAATATATGGTATATTAGAGGGTCAATTTCTAAAGAATAAATAATGTGGAGTTTGTAACTACATATCCAAATTAGTCTTTTAGTTCCACGAATAGATGAAAATTCGTAATAAACCCTGGCCTTTGACCAAAATACTAAACTTCTGCTTAAGGAAAATTTAGGATAATTTAAAATTTCATTTATCAATTGGGCCTTAGCTTTCAACCAAAGCTAAATCAAATGACTTTTATTTTGAGGGAGTAGTATACACCAATCCATTAGGCTTCAATAAATTGCACATAATCCCCTAATTTTTCACACAATAACTTAAAAGCCTTAAAACCTATACGAAAACAATCCAAGGACCCAAACAAAAACCTAAACGTAGTTACCCTCTTCCCCCTGATGATATGGCACTAACTGGACTACTAGCATAAGTTATATCATATGGGGTACCCATGTACCCATTGACCATACACATAAGCCTTGGTGAAACTTGTGTCATTTCATCCCCATCTCCACCTCCAAAACCACCAATAAACTCCTCCCCACACACTAAGGTTTTAAAAAACGCGGGGCGTGATCGAGGTGTGGATGTCAAGCCTTAAGCCTTAGAAGCCTAGGCAGACCTTAGGCGTAAGAAGGCGTGAAAAGGCGTTTAGGCCTTCTTAATATATTTTAATATTTTTAAACCATAACAAGGCTATTAAAATACTAAAATTGTACATATCATAAAAATATATCTGAATATATGCAAATTAATATACTATTTGATTATTTTGGATGAGATAATGGTCCTATTTGTAAAAAAATTATTTAAAAGGCGATATCATTTCACTAAAGCTTTATTTTTTTTAGAAAAAAGTGCGCCTTAAGGGTTTTACCAAGAATAAGGCGTGAAAAGCGTAAGGCGGGGCGTGCCTAGGCGGAGCCTAGGTAGGTTTTTTAGAACAGTGCCATGCACCCTATAAATACCCTACCTAACCTCAGTAAAAACTCATCCCAGTTGGGTGCTTTTCCAATGTAAAAATATGTTATTTTTTCATATTTATTATTTTATGCTAAAATCTTTGTTTCCTCAATTTGGTTGTGTTTCTGCTTGTATATAGAATGGATTTACGTATATACATATGATTGTTAACGTGCGTATGCCCTAACTTTAAACCAATTTCAAAGTGAGGTAATATGAGATTAGGTTCTTAGGAATCTAGGTGCAAGGTTTAATTTGACCAAGAATAGGTTTTAATGCCTCAAATCGAAGCTTGATGTTTTCAATCCTACAATTTTCAGAAAAGAAATTCAATATTTTTTACTCGAATAAAATCTGCCAAACCAGACTTATATTACTACATTTTCAACGTAGAAAAAAACCATTATAATGCTGGAATAAGAATCGTAGCTTTCAATCAGTTATGTTTAGTCAAATTATATCCATTTTTATAGAAACTCAATATCTTGATTTAGCCCAACAAAATTCTTGAAACCAATATAGTTTGATACCTCTTTAAAAGTCATGAAATTTTCATTTAGGAACTCAAATAGATTTCTAAAATGTCTCAAATTCAATTTTAAAGTTTCAACACCCTAAAATCAAACGGTTGGAGGTTTTAGATGAGTGGGTTACATGCGCGCAAGTGAAAATCAAACCAAGCACGTGAAATATTTCACTAAATGCCTGAGGGTGCATCTCTAATCAGAAAAATCTAATATTTTTGTAATATTATTTAATTATGAACAAAATAATATATTAATCACCTAGTTTGGATCCCATGAAATCATTTGGTCGCGAAAACCAGCCCTAAAGTTTAAAATTAAGTTTTAATTTTACACATAGCCCCTAGCCATTTTTCAAGTATTTAAAAACACCCCAAACTTTTCTTACAAATTATTTGTTCAAATAGAACTATTTTGTCTCTTGTCAGTAATTCCAAATTTTACTACAAATAAGAAGAAAAATATTCTAAAAACTTTTAAAAATTGTACATTATATTCTTTAGGGTATTCTTACACTGAAACTTCTTAGTATTTAATATCCTACTACATTATATAAGCATTCTTTTAGGATTATATGACCTACTTACACTCTCCATAACTTTAGACTATCTTGTCAAGCCCAATGAATTAGATGCATAATCCCAAAATCGTATCTTGATTCTCTCGATATTTCAGTTACCCTTAAAAACCAATAAACCGTTATAGGTATGACTTCGGTAAAAAGCCATTGAACTCGTTTTTATTGTAGTACCCTTAATTGTGGTGTAACCGTATAAACTTTTACCCTAATTTCCTATTACCTAGAAATTTATTTCCAGTATTAGTGAAACCCCTAGTAGCATACCTTACGATTTAGAGATGAAACTTCGGTATACCATGGCTATTCTAATTGGTTTGTAGGACTCAGATGTTGGGAGCCTAGTTTATTTATTTATTATATATGTATGAGTGCCACCCAAGCTAAGTATGCCAAGACTTTATTATGATTACTATTCACCAATATCATTGGGATTGCTTTTACAAGTATATATTATGCTTTAGACTATACTGTAATGCCATGTCTACCTAATTGAAGACCCCGTAACATATAATGTATGGGTTATCTTGTTATAACCTGAACCCTTATCATGATAACTTGATACACAAATTATCCGGTTATGCTTCACCATATTATCCATTTACATATCATTAAATTCCAGTATTTCTTGAAAGTTCTATGATATTTTAGTTTGCCTCTAGATTTTATGATATCAATATTTAATCCCGTTACTCTATAACAATAGATTTTCCCCGTACCTTGTATAGAAATAAAAATTATTTACTTGGAATGTTTTCTAAATTGTTTTCCTTTTAGATGGATGACGGACCTGCAGAAGACGAGATACTTTTGCATGTTTGGAATTTTATTCTATATTAGCTTGAAAAATCTTTTCAGCTATGTACGCATGGTTGGTAACCAACAAGGATGGTAGTCCTAGTTGGAATATCTACACCATAACTTATTAGTTCGTATGATTCCCAGATTTTTTCTACCAATTTTACCTTATATATGGAATGTATGAATGATTATGTATTTTCACTTATTTCACGACTCAGTTACGTAATAAGATGCTAGGCATCTCCCTGATAAAAATATTTTAATTTCAATAACCTTTAATTTAGTTTTTGTATTTATTTTAATCTTTACTTACCATTAAAAACATAAAATTTGCGGATGCGACAAAATCATTGTTATACGCCCGGGAGCATAAGCTAGAAATGGGTGATCAAGGAACTTGACGAGTTTGAGGAGAAATTGCCTTTTTGTAACCCTAAAGAGGTGAGATTCACTAATCTACAATATGTGCAATCATCTTGTTATGTCTTTGAACCCCAAGATGAAGTTGAAGATTGAAGAGAGTAAGTAGCTATATAATTAACTCGATTATCCGTATTTGATTATATGTATTCTCTATATTATGATCAAATTTTATTAATTTACCTTTATCAACTAGGGGAACAAAAATTGCCCACAATCATAAGAGAAATTGCACGATCAATGATTTTAGGGCATGGATATCAAAAGAAGTAATTTCCACCTCTTGTATGTGTGGTTTTATATTATATTCATTTGTGCTAAAAACATGCCCTGACACAAATTTGTTATTAAATTCAACTTCTAAAAAGAGGATATGTATCTTTAAGACAACCCTATCCAAAGGTCCTAAATTTTATGCGAAAGAGTTTAAGAAAATCAGAACCAATGGTTTTGATTTCGTTTCATATCCATATGAGGAAAATATTTTGATGGAAAATAAGAGAATTTCAATTTTTGCATTGACTACTCGTGTTGCTACCAAAGTTCATCCCCAAATGATTCAGATCCCTACGAAGATGACCCAGATACAGAGTTTGACCGAATGATTACCCAAATGGGTTAAAGACTATCGTTAAAATATGGTCGTAAATAAATAAAATCTATAGGTATATGAATGCACGTACTCAAACCCATATCTCCGAATGACTATAGTAGTTTAAAATTAATAGTTCTTTTGTATTAGTAAGCATTATTTTGTTATAAAATAGATTTAAAGGCTAGGTAATCTTCTTTACGTTTTATTCCCTAAGTAATATTATGTAACCCAATGTGATATAATATAACAAGTATGTTTCTATATGTCTACTTGTAATTTATCTTTTGATACATTGTTTATATAGGATGGTTAATATTCAAGCAACTACCATTTGAACATAGGAGGAATGTTTTATACCATAAATGCAAAATCCAACTACCACCAATGAAGGAATTTTATTTTGTCTACAATAATTAGCTATACTAGCCCAACGAAAACAAAATATACTTCCACCCCTTGTTAACAATAATGTATTAGAAGAAACTCGAAGAATGAATGCGTTTAAGAAATTTTTTAGAGAGAAACCCCCATCATTCTTTATGAATCCTGACGCGGTTGAAGCAAAAAAATGGATTCGTCACACACTTCAGGTACTTAATAGGGGTAGGAATTAACCCTGAACTTAGGGTAAGATTGGATTCATACCCATTCAAAGAAGAATCAGATTTCAGGTGGAAATTTGGTTTATGTTCCCGAAACATGAAACTAACCTTGGAGCAGTTTGAAGAAGTATTCTTCAACAAGTAATTTTTTGAATCCGTAAAAGATCAAATGACAATAAATTTCTTGAGCCTATAACAACAACAATTGATTTCATCCTAGTACGAGTCTAAGTTCATTGAATTATCCCGATATGCTTAAGAATATTTGGATACTGAACCTTAGAAGTTCTAGCATTTTAACCGAGGTTTACGATAGAATATTAAAGCCTTCGTCATTCCCTTACAAGTTCGAGAGTTTAATCGAATGATCTAAGTAGCATTCCTTGTTGGAAAACACCCCGCCTCTATTAACATTAGCAGAAACTCTACTGCTTCTCGAAATCCTCATGTTATTAGGAACGAACCAAATCAACGAGATCATCTTTATAACAAGACCAAGAATGGACGAGTTTCCAATCAGATTCAGCACAATTACAATAGACCTTTGAGGGGCCAAGTAGGACATCTTATATCCTAATTCCCTATTATAAACATGTCTCCTCCCACCTCCCCCAACTTTATCAAATCTCCTGTCAAGAATCCAACCAATAACTATAACCTTTTATCGGAATAAAATACTTGTGAAAGAATGCAAGAATCACTCAATAAGAACCAAGGTTGGAATTCCTCTTTTCTCCTAGAAAAAATGCAAATTACGAAATATTCCTTTTTATAATATTTATACATATATATTATTTGATTTTTTATTTACCCATTATTTCATTAGTTGTTCATTACTGACTCATCTGCAATTATCCTCTAGTTCATTAGTTAACCCTTTTATTTTAGGTATGCTTAGAGGAAAAATGTCCATTACTAATGGAATTTGTAAACATCACACTTTACACTTTGGAACCAGGACATTAACCGTAGATATAATATTTCTCGATTTAATAAAGTTTGACTTAATAATAGGAATCGACATATTATCCCCGAACTTTGCTCACATTGATTGTCATGCAAAGACAGTGACATTCAAAACACCCTGTCAAACTTCATTTCATCTATAAGGACAAAATCCCCACCAACCTCTACTTTTTTAGATTGGTGAAAAATAAACCTCCTCCCTTTCTAACATCTTGACCAGTGACAATGAAGTGTTTTTCGAAGATTTGCCCGAAACACCCCCACATCGAGAAATTGATTTTTTTAATCAATTTACCTCGCTTATCTTAATAACCCCTTATCGTATGGATCCTTTAGAATTATAATAACCTCGAACACAATTGGACGTCCTACCCATTAAAGGATTTATACGCCCTGGTACACCACTTTGGGGAGCTTAAGTTTTATTCGTCCGAAAGAAAGATGGATCTTTTTTATTATGTATCGATCATCAAAAATTGACCATGTGATCATCAAGAATAAATATCCATTGCCTAGAATATTTTCAAATATCGATTTAAGATCTGGATACCACCAACTTCGGGTTAATAAATAAGGTATATCCAAAACCACTTTTCGGACACGTTATGGCCGTTTTGAATTTTTAGTTATGTCCTTTGGATTAACTAATGGGGCATATACTAAATAGTCCCTAGAACTTTTTTTAATACACGTTTAGTCCAAGAATTTTTGGTACAAAATAAAAGACTTGGACTAAATGTGTATTAAAAAATGTTTGAGGTACTTTTTGGTATTTGATCCTTAACTAATGCCCCCGCCGCTTTCACGGACCTATTGCATATAATTTTCCTTCCTTTATTAGATCAATTTGTGATTGTCTTTATAAATGACATATTAAGTTATTCCCAGACCAGGAAAAAATATGAGAACCACCTATGTATAGTGTTAGAAATCCTTCTTAAACATCAACTTTATGCAAAATAGAGTAAGTGGTTTCCTCATAATAGAGGTAAAGTTCCTTGGACATGTAGTCATTGAGGTAGGTATATAAGTTGACCCAGCCAAAACCACAACAATAATTCAATGGCCTCAACCCATCTCCATTACTGAACTATGTAGTTATCTAGGACTTTTCGTATATTATCGGCATTTTGTGGAAGAATTTTTCTTACTATCCCTTCCATTTTTGAAGTTGACCCGAAAGGATGTTCGATTTATATGGTGCTTCGAATGAGAACAAACCTTTTGTACCTTAAAGGAAAAATTAACCACTGCCCCTGTACGAACCATTCCTTTCGGTAACAACAACTACGGTGTTTACACTGACGCTCCATTATAAGGACTCGATTGTGTATTGATGCAACAAATGAAAATGATCGAGTATGGATCATGAGTTTTGAAAATTAATGAGACTAACTATCCAATACACGGCTTGGAATTAGCAACAGTAATCCTCGCCCTCAAAATTTGGAGATGTTATCTCTATAGAGAATAATTTGAAGAATTTTCTTATCATAAGAGTCCCAAGTATTTCTTCACGCAAAAAGAACTCAACCTTCGACAAAGAAGATGGATAGAATTTTTAGAGGATTATAAATTTAACTTAATTTATTAACCCAAAAAGCGTAATGTAGTCATTGATGCCTTAAGCCACAAAGCCCAGGGAAGACTACATAGTATGGTTGTTTTGTTAGAAACCATTGGAGACTACAATTGTAGTGAGACTCCTCCAAAACCAAAGTGTTTTACGAACATTGTCATTTCCCCATTCTACACAAAAGAATCACTGATTTTAAAGACTAAGATCAATTTTTGTGTTTCCAGAAGAAAAAACTTATAAATAACCTCCCCCAAAAAGATGGGACTTTGGACCCTGAGTGTGGATTAAAATTTAGAAATTGAGTATGTCTTCCTCTCATAGCCTTATTATGAGAAGAAATCTTCGTGGAAGATCACTATTCCAAATTCATGATTCACCCTGTAAATACCAAGATATATCAAACCCTTAATTAACTTTAGTAGTGGCTCGATATAAAGAAAGATATTGTGCACTTCGTACAAATATGTCTAACATGCCAATAGGTGAAGATTGAACATCAACACCCCAGCGGTTTACTCCAACCACTTCCCATCCCAAAATGGAAATGGGATCATATAACCATGGACTTGTTTTAGCAAATTTCTCCAAACTTCTGAAGGATACTATACGATATAGGTTATCATCGATCGTCTAATAAAATCTTCCCATCTTCTACTAACTAAATCCACTGATTCCTACCAACGACTAAGTGAACTATACATCAAGGAATTTATTAGACTTCATGGAGTACCCCAGATTTATCCGAAGGTTTTGGCAAGCTTTACAAGCCTCCTTAGGAACCAAACTCTACCTAAGCACCATTTTTCATCCACATGCCAACTAACAATCCAACCTAGTAATTCAAACTCTTTAAGATATGTTACGAGTATGTAAATTAGACTTTCCCGGTTCATGGAATAATCATCCTAATTTGATCAAATTCTCTTATGATAATAGTTACCATCATTCATACCACTCCCTATGTGGACAAACCTGTCGCTCTTCCTTATACTTGAATGAATCAGGATAAAATCACACACTTCAACCCGAGATCATCATTGAAACCACAAAAAGATACGCCTCATTCGAGAAAGATTACATTTCGCTCAAAGTGGATAAAAAATTTACACAGGCACCCACAAAAATGCCCTAAAATTATAAGTAAATAATCAAGTGTTCTTATGAGTATCTCCAAAAATGGGATAATTCAATTTGTAAAACGAGGTAAATTAGAACCTCGCTACATTGGTCCCTTTAGAATTATTGAACGCATCAGATCAAAAGCACATTGTCTGGAATTACCTCCTGAACTATCTAATCTCCATGACATGTTTCATGTTTTGAAGTTGTGAAAATACATGACCCAAGTCACATCATTACTTGAAAAGATACGACAATTAAATCAAACCAGGAAATTAAAGAAATTCCTATTCATATTCTCAACCAATAAGAAAAAAAATTCGGCATAAAACAATTCCACGAGTCAAACTTCTTTGGCAACACCACGAAACTAAAGAGGCAACATGGGAAATAGAAGACTCTATGAGACAACAATACCCCACGCTGGTTCCAAATATCTTTGAGGATGAATTTTTTTGGTGGAAAGAAATTAACAACATGTAACACCCCGCTTAATGAAATATTGAACACTAGTCCCATACCAAATTAAATCAAAATATACAATTGGATCAGTCTTAGCATCCTGTCGAAAACATTATTTATAATCACCTAATATTTAATTAAACAGGTGTAAAAACTTTCAAATTTTAATTTAATAAAATTCCTTTTTAAAACATAAACCATTTAACACAATCCATTAACACATGGAATAACAAGTGAGTAAATATCACAACTGAATTAAATGCAACTCGAATAAAACTCTCCGGTTAAAATCTCGTACAATAATCCAAAGTAAACCAAATGTAAATAAACTGACTGAGAAGGAAAGACTAGAATCCTTTAGGCGACATGCCCTAAATGAAATCAACTACAGAGTAATAATTAAAGAATGTGAACACGTCTAAATAAATCTCAAAACTCCACAACATCCATAACTTGTCGCATGACATAATCCTCTCTGGTTAGCGCCCCTACGGCTAGACACGTGATATAGGAGATACAAGAGAGAGAAGAGAATATGCAAGAAAATGGGTCAGAGCCCGATGTGAAAATAGTTTATAAAATAGAAAGTGAATAAATTTTATATTTAGAAATTATTATATACATGTTAGATTATCAGACTCTCACTTGAGATTATCACCTCTCATCTAGAGTGCACACCTACCGTACCTCTATGTCATACTAGTTACATTTCCCACGCTAACTAGTTCAACCCAATGTATCCACTATTTATGGACCTATTCATTCTCAGGTATTTCTCTCATAATACATGTAATAATAATAATATGTATATCCATTTAGATTCAAAATGGATAAGCCTATATTAATTCAATTCAATTACGTGTTTTCATACTTAATTAATTCCAGATATCATTATCTTTCAATTCTACTTTACTCACACAATATACACACACACACACACACATAATATTGCACCCCGAGACACAACTGCGGCGTTGCATTACTCTGTTATCATGTCTCAATACATCTGGTCACTGTATGGGGGACTATAGGTTCGTAAAAATGCGATCAATGACCGTGACAAGTCCAGTCGCTGGAAGGGTCCAATTTACCCATTTTGGTGTAATTACGCTAATCACTAAAATAGAACAAGAATCACTTGCCTTAAAACTTGGTCTGAACCATTAATGAAGAAAAATGTTAGAACTTGTCCTTCCTTTTTTTCGACAACTTTTTCGGCATATATGGTGGTGGTGAAAGGTGAAGAGATGGTTCTTGTCCCCTTAGTTTTCCCTAGGTGACTCCTCCTTTCCAAGAACTCTTCCCCTCCTCAAGATACCCTTTCATTTTCTCTCCAAGACTCTTCTGTTTTTCTCTCAAACTTTCTCACTTGTTTTTGGATGAAATGAATCGTATGTAGAGTCTAGTATTATTTAAATAAAAAGTCTTAAAGGTAAGCTAAAAGGCAAAAACAAAGTTACTATTCATCTTCCAAGCGAAATGACTAAAAGGCCCCTTCGGGGTGTCCTTTCATTTCCTAATTGAGCCGAGACCCAATTTCAACACCCGAGTAGACTTTTCTAACTATTTTGACTCTTTCGGACGCAACGACACACTCGAAATGACCATAAGGTTGATATAAAATAATCTTTCCTTCCTATTTATTTAAATTAGTTCCAACATGCCCCATAATTGCGTGCTAAGTAATATTAAGAATCATATGTTACTTTAATTTCTAGTAATATTAAATTCGGATTAATCCAAATTAATTTCTCATAATTACTTCCAATTAATCCTCATTAACTTTTAATTTATCTATTTTACAAATTATGGGGATTTACATACTTCCCCCCTAATAACGAAATTTCGTCCTGAAATTTGGAAAATTAAATTACAACTGGTAAAAATAACTATGGGTATTTGTCGCACATCTCATCCTCATGCTCCCAAGTAGACTCCTCAATGTTATGGTGCTCCCATTGAACACGCACCATCGAAAATACTTTTTATCTCAACCATCTTTCGCTATGGTCCAAGATCGCTACTAGTCTCTCCACGTAAGAACTGTCTAGTTGCAATTCGATATCATCCACTTCAACATGAGTGTGAGCCAACTCATCCCGGAGATATGACCTCAACGAAGACATATGGAACACATAATGTATCATATGCAAGTGCTCCGATAGACCCAATCTATAAGCAACCGATCCAACTCTCTCAATGATAGGAAATGGTGCTACATATCTGGGAGCCAATTTCCCTTTCTTACCAAATCTCATAATTCCCTTCATAGTGATACTTGCAATAACACCTGGTCTCCTACACTGAATTCATGAAAGAACCTCTTCACATCGGTGTATCTTTTATGTCTATCCTAGGCTACCCAAATACAACTACGAATCATCTCAATCCCGGCAGACGTATCCTAAATCACCTTTGGGCCCTAGTAGCTTGTCGTGCCCCACATCTAACCAACACGTAGGAGAATGACAAGGTCTACCATATAGTGACTCAAATGGATCTATACCAATGGTACTGATAGGAGTTATTATACGAAAACTCCACTAGCAGAAGGTACTTCTCCCAACCTACCCTAAAATCCAGGATTCACATGCGTAGCATGAATTCTAACATCTGGTTTGTACATTCTGTCTGCCCATCTGTCTGCGGGTGATAAGTCGTACTCAATCGCAACTCGGTACCCATAGCCTCCTAAAAGCTCTCCTAGAAGCATGACACAAAAGTCTTGTCATTATCGGACACGATATTTAGGGGCACCTCGTGAAACTTCACTATCTTAGCAATAAATAACTGGGCATACTGTCCCGTAGTGTAATCAGTCCGAAAAGGAAAAAAGTAAGGTACCTTAGTCAACCGATCCACAATCACCCATATGGAATCATGAGCTCTCTGAGAAGTAGGTAACCTTGTGATGAATTCCACAGAGATGCTCTCCCATTTCCACATCGGTATCCCTATTGGCTGAAAAAATCCAGTAGGCTTATGATGATTCACTTTCACTAAATGACAAGTGGTACACTTAGAGACAAACTTAGCAATGTCCCTTTTCATCCCGCTCCACTAATACTGTCGTCGCATATACGGTACATCTTATCCACACCGAGATGTACCACAAATCTTGATCCATGCAACTCTATCATTATAGCATGCGTCAAATCCACACCCTTTGGAACAATCAATCTACCATTGAAATGCAAGCCCCCATCTAAACTCACGGAGTAAGACTTTACTCCTCCTACTAAAAGTTGTCAAATTTTCTCCTGACAAAACGAATCGGCTGCCTGAGCCTCATCCACCCTTGTCACAATTTGAGGTGTAACAGTCATAATTGATATAAATAATCGGGCAAATGCAACCTAGCATCCCAGTTCCTTACATTTCTCCTTCCACACCATGACCAACTCACCTACCAGACTTCGACTCAATGCGTCTGCTACTACATTAGCCTTTCTCGGGTGGTAATCTATCTCAAATTGATAATATTTTATGAACTCAAGCCACCTGCGTTGGCGCATGTTTAACTCCTGCTGAGTAAATAAATACTGAAGTGACTTATGATCTGCGAATAGGCGAAACTTCTCCCCTAATAAATAGTGTCTCCATATTCTAAGAGCAAACACAACTATCGCATGATCCAAGTCATGGGTGGGGTAATTCTTCTCATGAGGCTTAAGCTTTCTAGAGGCATAATCTATGGTCTTCCCTTCCTGCTGTAGTACTCCAGTAAGCCCCTGTAAGGATGCATCAGTGTAAACAAAGTACTCCACTCCTGTCTTAGGCAGTGTTAATACTGGTGCTCAAGTCAACTTATCTTTCATCTCGTCGAATGCTAACTGACATGCATCGTCCTAGAAAAATGGTACGCCTTTACGGGTTAGATTAGTCCACAAACCCGCTATATTTGAGAAACCCTGGATAAAGTGTCTGTAATAATCTGCCAATCCCAAGAAACTGCACACTTGTGTTAGTGTCGTGGGCTATCCCCACTCCCACATACCTGATACCTTACCAGGATCCACCGATATCCCAATCCCAGACATAACATGCACCAGAAACTGAACTTCCTAAAGCCAGAATCCACACTTCCCATATTTTGCGTACCTTTGATGCTCACTTAGGGTCTGTAGGACCTTTCGTAAATTCTCGGCTTGCTCCTCCTCCGTCTAAGAATAAATTAGGATGTCATCTATGAAAATAATGACAAACTGGTCTAAGAACTCTCTGAACGCCCTATTCATCAATTCCATGAATATCATTGGTGCAATACTCAACCTAAACGGCATGACCCTGTAAGAGGGTAGTTAGAGTAGATGGAAACATAACCCCTTTTGAGTACAGTAATGACAAGTTAACTAGCAACACTATTGATTAATGACATGAAACGCAATCACGACTTAGTGAAGATAAATTAAGTTTGAACTCACAAATCACTTGTGTACAACTCGGTAAATAATAATGAACTCTGAAGTAACTCATTTTGAGGGAGACAGAGAAGTAATCATCCTAGATACACCTCGACAGGCAACCAAACACCCCAGCTACCCTCAAAGATCTCTCTCAAGTATTAAAAGATTTTTAATAAATGGCAATGGTGGGTGAGTGGGCTCTGGTTTGTAATAAATCTTTCTCTCTGATATATTTTCTCTCTCTAGCAATAACTTATAAACTCTCAAAAAAGAACATCCCTTCCTCAGAGGTGGTTGGGGCCCTTAAATAGCCCCCACACCACTCCCAAGATGACTCGGTCATTCATAAAGGTGAAAGACATCCTTCATAATTTATGTCACAAACATTAAATGCCCGATGTACTAGTTAGCTCCACGTCATAAACATTAAATGTCAAGACATGCCTTTTGCCTAACCACTGTATGTCAGGGGGCTATCGTGACAGAGGTGGCTCACCAACTGTCTAACAGCCCCAAATATCACTGTGGTTTACTCAAGTGTCAATTTGACATTGTCTATCTTGCTAGTGACATCACACAAAGTAGATTTTATATTAAGTAGAGTTTTGTTTGGTTCACAACTCAACGCCCAATGGAACTCAAGGTTGCCCTGCCCAAGGTTCCACTGTCAAGGCCCTTTGGTGTTTTACCAGGTATATCTAGGATGGTTAGGACAAGCCCCAACATTGCCTCACTTCTAAATCCTCTTAACCAAGTCCCTTTGAAGTTACCACGGTGAGGTCGTTCGATAGAGCCTGAAAGCTCTCCCAGGCCCTACTAAGCCTGGTCTTTCACGAGTACCGTTCGACCTCACACTGAATTCCATTACAATTGTTACATTATTATAATCGTGTTATAGCTCATGGTGCATATAAAAAAATATACAACATGATTAAGTAATGCAACAAAGCTAAAGTATGTTATGCTATGCGGAGCCAACATGCTAAACTGCCTCACTTGAGCTGTCACACTAGGTTACATCACCTGAGCTGCATCACTGTCTTAATCCCAAACACTATTATTAATGGGGGGATTATCTCTAATCTCAAGATTACCTTCAAGCCCCCTCTACATTTACCCCTTCGTGGAGAGATTTGTTATGGGAACAAGAAATATCTGCATGAAAACTTCTCGATCCGATGGACCTTGGTGTCTCTGTCTTCGTTACAACCTCTGTTGTTATTACTTCCAGGAAAAAGTAAAATTCTTCTTGATGTCCCTGAACCAAAGTGCTACAAATTGTCGACGATTTGGCGAAGGGACATCGCCACTTTTTCCTGTTACTGAGCTTCAACCATTCTGTCTCTGCTTCCCTAGCTAATTTTAAATTATCATCAAACACTTGTTGACTTTCTCAAATACTAGTTTTGACTCTTGGGAAGTGAAATTTGACTGTTTGTATTGTTGTGGGGTATAGTTTTAGGCATTGGGTTTTTCATTGGGACTGCCCCTATCGTTGAGACTTGTGGAATTCTCCATTGTAAACTTATCCTTAGGAAATTCTCTGTTTAAAAAATTGGGACAATTGTTGCGTTGGGAGCGATTGGATATGTCTGGAAAAAATTTTGGTGCCAAAACTCAAACTTGCGTGAGAAGAAAGACCTTTTTATTCCCCATACATAACTTCATTGATGACGTGGTGTTGTCTCTTCAACTGTCAGGACACTCCCCGAAGTGCCACGTGTCTGTTTGGAATAATTATAGGGAGCTTTGCATGTGTGTTAGTGGGAAACTCAAAAGACGGGTTGAAAGAATTCAACCATCTATTTTTAAAACACTTAACTATTTTCTTCATCTTTTTCAAACTCCAGGCATACTTTAGAGAGAGAAAGTCTACAAAAACTCTATTGTTTGTACAAATTTTCTTCGTCTCTTTCCTCTATAATAATCTTCAACCTTTGGTTACTCCATTGCTACTCATCTAGTAGCTCTTTCAAGATTTTTATACCTAGGTTTCGTCTGTAAAGTCTTCTTGAAGTAACCCTGGTGCGTCTCCCACCAACACTCCACCTTCAGGACATAGGCCATGAGCCCTATTTTGATTAAGCTTTGGATGCCCAAGAGGCTGCTGACATTTTAGAGTTGGATCGTATATGCCTAAGGTGCATAGGGTCTTCAAGCAAATCCACCTTCATTCCCCTCACCAACTATTTCTTTTAGGATCTTTACAAAGTTAGATCTTCTAAGGATGCCCCCTAGTCATGGTACATCATTAGAACTACCTACTTACAATATTGTCATTCTCTTTCGCTTCCTTTTAGTGGGGAAACCTAATGACTAACGCCGAAGGGACCTCATCAATATATCCCTTCGTTTGGCTCGGGGTATCAAGCTTCCTCTAGCTACAATTTTCCTGGGATCACTCTATACATGGCTTTATAGAACCCACTTTGACATGGAACGGTCTCTTGGTCGTTATAACTTGGATAACTTTGCCAATTGCGTACTTCTAATGGGTTTCTTCTGTGTTCGTTTCCCCGATGTAGGAGCTAAAACCAATCGTCCCCCTTAGAGTGAAATAATTCTGCCTCCTTGTTCTTACATTTATCACAAGAGGCAAAGTCGGAAGTAGTTAACCTCTATTATTGAAAAACGTGTCTGTTTTGTGATCCGGCCTTATGGAGAGGAAGCTCTCCTCCATACTTGTGATTTTTTCAGAATTGATCCAAGGGTCATCCAACCAACAACTGTGGACCTTATGGAAGAAGACCTTGAATTTCTACAGTTCTTCTGTAGACTCCAAGTTACTTACCATCCCACACTGAGTGGGGATACACCTGCAAACATTATAACCCCCATCAGTGTGCCTGTTAATTTGGTTTTGACCAAGTGGATTCTTACCCCGTTTTCCATCTAAACCACCCCAAGGTCACGTTCAGTGAGGCTTATTCTCTCTTCACTTACAGTACTGCGTGGGGGGTGAGCTACACAATGTCTGATAGAGTCACCATCCCCAGTATCTTTAGGTGAGGAGGTGTGACTTCTTTATTTGCCAACAATTATTAGCCCAATCAACTAGGACAAACCTTTAAATTTATTAAGGGGCTCCAGTATATTCCCCAGTGCTCTCATTTTCTTCACAGGAATCAGGTTTGAAAGGTAATTCCATTCTAGGAATGCAGTTCCCTTTGAGCAAAACTCAAAAGGAACCTCCCACTAAGCTTCCCCTATATTGTTCCATGATTCTCTTTGCTACTCCAAATCCCAAGAAATCCCTCGCACCCAAACAGCCTGATCCTTCTGAAGGTATCTCTGGTGATGAGGTTCCAATTGAAGCAACTTCTGGCAAAAGACCTTCCCAGCCAACAACTAAAAAAACTAGGGGGTCCAAGAGTGGGACTTCCTCAAAGTCTAAATCCTAACCTTAGTCTCAAGATACTTTGGAGTCATTCCCCATCGCCTCCATTCCTCCTCCTATGTTTGCATAAGTGAGTGAGGAGATGAGGAAAAAAATTTAGGTTAAGGTGGAGCACCTAAATTCTGAGTTTTGACGACATGCTCCCGTTGTTCCTCCTGCTACTACCTTCCCCACTATCTTAGTAGATCCATCAGAACTAGGGTAAAAAAGGAAGAAGATCTCAAGGGTTCCTCAAAGTGTTGGCGATGTGGGAGTGAGGAAAAGGACTCTGGGTACTAAGTCCCAGAAGAAACGAGATCCAAATGTAGATCTCACCCCAGCTCCCTCTGCCGTTGTTTCCCCTCCTTCTTCGCCAATGGTGATATCCTCCCATTATCCCTCTGGATCAGAGGTATACATGTGTTTTTTTTCATCATCATTTTTTTAACAAACTACATATGTATAACTCTTAGCAACTTTGGTACAGAAAGCTGAAGAAGAAATGCCTAGCCCCCTGTGAGTCCATTCGTGGGGGGACATTTCGATTCCTCTCAGACCGGTGTAACTCCTCCCTATTCCCCCATGATCGGGCTTACTTACTCTCACCGTTTGTCCTCCTAACGTGCGAAGGATTCTTCTACAGGGGTGATTCCGTTGATTATGTGGGAATTTCCTCTCAGCGAGAGGAAATTCTCCCAGCTTCCTTTGAGTTATCACCCCAGCTCGAGGTTCCTGTGCCAATCTTTCTAGCTACGAAAATTTCTCCAAAGGTAGCACATTCTGAACACTATTAGGTCTGACGTCTTTTCTCTCTTTTTTTTGCTAAAGTTTAACCTATTGGGATGCCTCAGGTCGAAGTGGCTTCTTTATTAGCTAATATTCTTCTTCCATCTGTATTGACAAGACCCATCACTGCATTTCCCCTCTTTAACAACATTACTGAGGTGAGCTAAATGTGAAGTATGTCTCTTTTCCTCTGTGTTTATTCCCCACATCTAACACTTAGTTTCATTTTGCAGTTCTCTCCAGGTCTAATCCCACCAATGTCTATTCGGACTCTTCCCATCCCTGAAGCCATCATTGACCCCTCTGCCCAGCATAGTGCTTTTTCTGGCACCAAAAGTGTGGGTGGATTCATGGAAGGTCAAACGTCTTCGTCCAACGCCACCCCAATATTGGCCTTAGTACCCTTCGTTGGCGTAGGAGCTTTACCGAATATTGAGGTTCCTCTACTTGAGGGTGCCGTTGAGGATTCTGAGGAGATGAACCGACCCCCAGAAGTTCCCTCTATTATAGCCTCTTTGGTGACTCCTATTCTTGATCCATCCATTGCTAAGGTACTTCGCTAGTTTTTCTTTATTTCTTGTTGTTTGTCCTTTATTCTTGACAATGTACAATATAGAAGAGTCTCATTTTTCAAACATTCAAACTCCACTGGTAATGGTGATGTAACACCCCGTAATTTTGAGGATTTAATATTTAATTATTTTTGGGAGTTATAAAAATAATTAAATTAGAGAAATTAAATTCATGAGTTGGAGAATTTATTTGAGTGAGCCAAATTATTTAGAATTGGCAATTTTTAAGTTTAACAGTTCGAAATCTCATGTATCGTATTTTGAGGACGTAATTTGGAAATGACAAAAAGTATTTCGGGTGACAATTTCGAGTGCGCAGTTGCGTCCGGATGGGTCGAGATAGTCAGAAAAGAGTACCCAGGGATAGTAATTGGGTCTTGGGGTATTTTTGGGCATAGCCGGGCCCACAGGGGTGAGTTAATTAGGCCCATATGGCCAAAAACGAGATTTAGTGTTTTTAACCTAATTGGGGGATTAAGAGCGGCAGATAGAAAATCCTAAACCTAGGGTTTGGTAGAGGATTAGAGGAAGCTAATCAAGAAGTCAATTGGGGGATATTTTGGAGCCAAATTAAAGGACTAATTTGGGGTGTTCTTCATTAACCATTCTCTACACCAACGGAATCAGACCCTACGAATAATTTTAGGCAAGTTATTAATTTGCGGTAATGTGTAAATGGTGATATCCAATTCATATTTTAGTGATGTGTAATCTAAAATTCGTTTTGGGGATAAATGGGTACAAAATGTTTTTTTTTAATGGAATACTTGGCTGAGATTCAAAGTAAGAAATAGGTGTATTATATATCCCTAAATAAAGATAAAATGAAATTTGAAAATATTTGATGATTAACATGGAATCTTTATGAGTTCTTGGATGAAGAACATGAATCTTGAATGACTTAGGGTTTATTTGATGAACACAAGAGGTCAATCTGCCATAATTTTTTACACAAATTCAAACGTATTCCATTTGAGTTGTACTTCTAATTATAGTGTGAACCATACATGCCTGGAAAGGTATTTCTCTTATCTATCCAATGAACTTGGAATCAGGTCAATCGTAGTTTTCTAGAGGGAGTAATCGACATTTTACTACAGGGTGTTTGATCTGTCAACATAGTAATCTTCTAGAATTTTGACGTGACTTTAAACGTGTGCGATTTGAATTTTACTTCGAATTAGAGTGTGAACCATACATTACTGGAAAGGTATTTCTCTTATCTATCCAATTAATTAGAATCAGGTCAATCGGAGTTCTATATAGGGAGAAATCGAAATTTTACTAGAGGGTGTTTAATCTACTAGAAAATTTGAGATTTTTCTTTTTAAGCCTCAAATGTCTAAAATTTTATCGGTGAAGTGTCTGGGACCTTGATGAAATAATGATATGGAAGTAGGTCTATGATTGAGTGTTGGACTTTAATTTTGTGAGAGAGTTAAAGTGGAGATTCTTAGGCTTGATTGTGACATACTCTAATTCGAGATGATAAAAATATAATTACGAAAAAGCGTAAGCGAGCTTAAATTTGTTAGGTCAGTGGGTTAACAAGGGTAACTACTGAATTGATATAACAAGTGGTAACTAGGACCCTTAGAGTTATGTGAATACTTGAATTAATACGAAAATGAAATAAATTCGTAAAGCAAACAAGTACGGTAAATATTAGAGAGAAATATATTACGTACAAGTATGAATAATTGGGTTGTGTAAATACCTACTGTTTTATAGGATTACATGGGTTGTGAATGCCTATTGTGTGTTTCCTTGTGATAGGAACATAGACTCGGGAAATATTAAGTTATGGGCCAAGTGAGAGAGTTTGGGGATAATGGTTGAGTGACACCAAGTTATTAAATTAATGGATGTGTTAATTAATGAAGGTAGAGTCCGAAGGTAGACTCGAAAAAGTATTAAATTAATTGATGTTGTGATTAATTAATTTAGAGTCGGATTGTAGACTCGGGAAGGGTATTAATTAATTAATGTGTAAATTAATTAAATGAGAGTCGTACCACAGACTCGGATTCGGTATTAAATTAATAGGTGTGTTAATTAATTTAATTAGAGTCGGATTGTAGACTCAGGTAGGTATTAAATTAATAGGTGTGATAATTAATTTAGTTAGAGTCGGATTGTGGACTCGGGTAGGTATTATATTAATAGGTGTGATAATTAATTTAATTAGAGTCTGATTGTAGACTCGGGTAGGTATTAAATTAATGGGTGTGATAATTAATTTAATTAGAGTCGGATTGTAGACTCGGGTAGGTATTAAATTAATGGGTGTGATAATTAATTTAATTAGAGTCAGATTGTAGACTCGGGTAGGTATTAAATTAATAGGTGTGATAATTAATTTAATTAGAGTCGGATTGTAGACTTAGGTAGGTATTAAATTATTAGGTTTGATAATTAATTATGTTGAGTCGGGCCACAGACTAGGGAAATTACAGGCTAGTGTACGGGATTTTGAGTACACGGTAAAGTCGGGATTTATATATTATTTATATACGGTGTAGTGATAGTATATATATATGTGTATATATATTGTGTGTGATATTAAATATCAGTGACTAGATATTTATTCAATTTATATACTTTAGTGCTATCAAGGGAGGTTGCGCGATGTGGGTGAATCCCCTAGCTTGAGGAGTAGGGCGAGTATATCCCCAGGTCATAGTGTTCGGTATATGGTTGAGGGGATTTCTCACTTTCAGGGAAGGAATATGACCGCCTCCACTACGTTTATAGTTTGGGCCAAGTTGGTGAGCGATTCCAACTTGGGGAACTAGGTTTTGTGAGCACACCTAGTGAGATAGCACTTTAGAGGGAATCATATGGCGAGGGTATACTCGTTGGGATGGATATACGTATGTTATATGTGTGGATGTTTTAGTAAAGGTACGTATATAATGGTATTCAATATTATATACGGGTAATAATACAGTGTGTGATGTATTTACTTTATATAACTCGTGACACGGTTATATGCTACTATTTAAGAAGGAATTAATTAAGTTAATTGTGAGATAACTTATAATTCAAGAATCATTGTACTCGGGTTAGAGTAGTATGGCAAGGGGGAAGTTATACCAGTACTAGTTGGACGGGGTAGTACAACTAGGTGAGGGGTAAAGGTAACCGATAGGTGTGTACAATAGTGGAGGGGTGAGAATGTCCATAAGAGAGTGCGACACTAACTTATATATGAAGCGCATTCATGCATCTTAATTACTGCAGTTAATTCACTTGCTAAATATTTTAAAAATGTTTTGGGTTCTAACCCTTGCCATAAAACTATTTTCAAAACCTTTTAGGTGTCCATCCACAGGGACGCCAGGATTGATATTCTATTCCAGGGACATGGAGCTGCGGCATATGTGGATGCTAGCAGGAATTTTGATTAGATGCATCACTTATTCATTCCTAGAGTAGGAATCATTCATCAGTTTCAGTTTTATTTTGGGCATGTCGCCCAGACTTTCAGTACAGTTTTCAGATTTGTTTTATTCCGGTGTTGAATATTGTATTAGATTATTTCACTTTTGTGGCCGATGATTTATTCGGCAAGTTATGTAATTAATTATTTCAGTTGAGTTTTATTCAGTTGTATGAATGATTTATATTTATTTCAACATGTACTGTTTTGTTTAATTAAAAAGTTAAAATTGGCACCAGCTTTTGTAATACTAGGTGGTTAGTAAGTTTTAAAAAGTTTTCGATAGTGATTCTAAGGATGAACCAACTGGGATTCCTGTTTTAATTTGGTATAGGACTGATCACCCGGTATTTTATTAGGCGGGGTTTCATAGGTGACTTAACAATGAAAACACCTGTTAAGATTTTCCCATTTGTAAAGTTCCACCAATAATGGTGACACCCATAATGGTGACTTAGCAATAACAACCACTTGCTAAGATTTTTCATCAAACTTCACCAGTAATGGTGACTTAACAATAATAAACACTTGTTAAGATTTTTCGTCAAACTCCACCTGTAATGGTGAGTTAACATTAAAAACACCTGTTAAGATTTTCTCTTTTGTAAAATTCCACCAATAACGGTGTCACCCATAACGATGACTTAGCAATGACAACCACTTGCTAAGATTTTTTACCAAATTCCACTAGTAATGGATACTTAACAATAATAAACACTTGTTAAGATTTTTCTTTAAACTCCACTAGTAACGGTGACTTAACAATGATAAACACTTGTTAATATTTTTCACTTAACTCATTATTTTCTTGATTTGTCTCTAGTTTCCTGATGCGTTCCTTCCATTTCGAGAGAGGCCTCCATTTGTCCCTTCGCCCATGGCATCGCCCCATCGTGAACAGGCTATTTCAAAAGAATCTAGTCACAATGACTAAGGTTCCATGATAGGCGCTGCAGCTAAAAGAGAATGAAGTTGTGAGCTTCCTCTGCCTAACCTGGCTCCTCATGAATTATGTCTCATGGTCCTTCCACAATCTCCCTAAATGTCTGCTAGCCATCATTTGGTGATTAAGCATATTGCAAACCATCACCCTAAGACTTTCACTGTCGATTGTCTTCGTACAAACATTGAGGCAATGATCTACCAACTTCAAGGCATGGCCATGGTTATCAGAGATCTCACCAGTAATCCAATTGTAAATGTTACCAAGACCCTTCTTAATCAATTTTTGGGTTATCTAAAGAAGTTAGGCAAAGATGGATTTCGACTTAACTGGCTGATTGATCACTTAAAGACTTTGAAGAGCCAGCAATTAGCAAACAAGAGGGAATTACAGCAGAAGCACCAGGAGGCTCAACGAGCTGAGGAAGCTAGGCTGACCAAGCTAGCACCTCTACTTCAAGATGTTAACAAGGAGGTCGAGGATATCAAAGAAGATCTACGTCTAAAAAATCTAAAATGGGAGAAACTCCTTATTGAGCGTGCACAAGTTCAAACAAGTTTGGAGGTTTCTATTAATGCCCAATAATCGTGCCTAATAGCTTCTTCGGGCCTGCCTGGATATTTTTTCTCTACTCCACACTTTTAGTTCCTCTTAGGCTAATAATCTTTTCCACACATGTATAGATTTTCCTTTTTTCTCATATGTAATTCTTGGGCAATAGTTCACAATTTTATAATGCCTCAAAACTTATGAATGAAAGAAAGGTCATATATTTTTCTGTGTCACTTCTTCGTGCTATAACTACTTGCATAAAATACAAACTCTGCAATCTTTCATTTCACTTATAAGTTGCAACAAAAGACATCTTTTCAGAAAGAAAAGATTTATATACTCATAACAAAACAACTAGATACAACAATGATCAAAGGTTAATTGCTCATATATGATAGACTTTCAACCATTTATTATTAATCTTAAATGGTTTGTTTTCTTCTATCTTACAAATTAAGCAATAACCTGGATCATGAGCCTCCTTTACAATGAAAGGTCCCTCCTAATTTGCTGCAAACTTGGGCATAGGAAGCCACCTGATGTGCTTCATTATAGCCTTCAAAATGAGGTCTCCCTCTACGAACTTCCTTGGTCTCACCAAGTTGTCATATGCCCTGGAAAGCTGCCTTGTGGACATTCACAAGTGTTGCATTGCACTATCTCTATTCTCATCCAATGCTTCCAATTTAAAATGTTTGTTCTGAGGGAGCATGCTACTTCGCAAGGCATATCTGGCAGAGGGAACTTCCAACTCCACCGGGAGGATAGCTTAAGCTCCATATACAAGGGAGAACGGGGTATATCCTGTGGGCTTCCTTTTACTTATTCGATAGGCCCAAAATATAGCGAGTATTTTTTCATCCCATGATCTTGAGAAATCCTCCATCGTCTTGGCCAAAATGTCAACCAATCTTTTGTTAGTTGCTTCGGCTTGACCGTTTTCGTTTGGGTAAGCCTCCATTGAAGTGTGATGAATAATGGAATATTTATCTGTGAGAATTCTTACCTCTAAATTGATGAAGAGGGTTCCGTTATCAGAGATAATAACTTTTGGTATCCCAAAAGGTAAGTTAAAGTATTCTCTGATAAAGTTTCTCACCACCCCTGTTGTTTCCCTTCTTAGTGGTATCGCTTCAACCCACTTTGTAAAGAACTCCATTTCCACAAGTATCCAAATCTTCCCCCTCGAAGAAGGTTGTATTTCCCTACTAGGTCAAACACCTAAGTGTGAAAAGGATATGGTGTTTCCAAATAGTGTAGCTCCACCGATAGAGTATGGATCAAATTTCTATACAGTTAGCAAGCTTGACATTTTCGAACGAACTCAATAAAGTCTTTATCTATCATCAGCCAATAATACCCCAACGTCATCATCTGATCATAAAAATTTACCTCTCCTATGTGAGCTGGATCGTGAGCTTGTTTGAGGACTGCGACTGCTTACTCCTTTGTTATGCAATGCAATGGTTTGTTGAGGTACCCTCTTCGATAAAGATTACCCTCCTGAACATAGAACCTTGGGGCACTTCTTTTCAGTCCCATCGCATCCATATTCTCTATTAGGATAACTCCATCTTTAATGAAGTCAATATAGGGTTACTTCCAATCCAATTGAGCTTCAACAAAATGGCATTCAACTGCCTCAAAGAACAGTTGACACTTGTTAAACTTTCGTTGTATCTCTGTTGCATCCTGCTTCATTCTAGGACAGAAGTATCCCCTCCCTTTGAATTCTCCTATAAAGAGGGATCTCAGTTATTTCGCAGTGCTCTTCGTGTTTTTTATTTAGTCTTCACTTCGCTTCTTTTCGTCTAATGCATCTTGACAGCCATCCTCGTGCATTTGTGAATTAGAGTTTTCCCTAGTTTGTAAAGTATGAAGCTAATTCTCTCAGTTCTATCGCTAATTCCTCGGACTCCAATTATTTTCTAATCTTTCCCCTCCAGTTAGAGTATCATCCATCGACAGAATTGGTTGTACCACCGAGGTAGCTGTTCTTCGCTGAATCACGAATGCAGTTGTATCGTCTCACATGATCATCTTTTGAGTGATGGTGGTGTAGGTGTCTGGATGACGGTCCATCGTTAGGTGATGCCTCTTGATCTTTTTCTAGGGGAACTGGTTGCGAAGCCTCTAAATAATTGTCCTATAAGGTGTCAAACTGAGGTGCTTCAACGAATATTCTCCATTTACTTGCTGAATCACCAAGTTCGAATCATCCTTGATGCAAAGTGAATGAATCCCCCTTCGAAGGGCCTCCAGCAACCCCAGTACCAACACCTCATATTCTGCTTCATTATTAGAACAAGGAATGTCTAGTTTATAGGAAAGATAAATTTCTTTCGTTCCTCTTGACAGAATAACCCATGCTCCTGCTTTCTTTTCTGCTGAAGATCCATCGAACTGCATCATCCATTATTCATTGCTTATGTACATATAATTGTCTTGTAGATCATCTCTTGGAATACTCTCTCGTGGTGGCTCAAATATACAAGATGGAAAGATTTCCAAGAGGTCTACGTACACCTGGCTTTTGATTGCGCAAGGGACCATGCATTTCAGGTCATACTCTGAGAGGATGAGATACCACCTAGCTGCCCTACCAATTAATATAGTTCTTGCTAACAAAAACTTAATAGGATCACATCTCATCACAATATGAATTGTTAAAGATAACATATAATGTCTAAGATTTTTTGCTACAAATACTAAGGCTAAATAATGCCTTTCCTAGCTACTGTACCTGACGTCCGGCCTATGTATGGTTGTACTAAGGTAGTAGACTCGTCGTTCCTGCCCGTCAATCTCATGTGCTAATAGAGCTCCCACGATCTTCGTGGTGGATGTGAGGTATAACAGCAGCGGTATTCCTTCCCTTGGAGGAATCATAGTCTGTGGTGAAACGAGTGTAGACACCCCATTCTGTTACCCCCTAACTCTCCCTAGGTCCCTCGTACCTCCCTCCATCACCAAAAACCCACGTCATATCCCAAGTACTTACTTTGAAGCCATTGGGCACTCCTCGACTCAGTTTGACCAAAAATTCAAACTCTTCATCTCAACTGAGACTGAATGAATCTTCGAAGGGCACTGAATACCCATTCCAACGGTCCGTCCCGTGCGTAATTCCAACTTACCATGCGGACGAATAATTTATTTGCATCCGAAACTTGACTTAGAAGCCATCGGGCTCTCCCGGGCTCTGTTTGACCTAAGTCAACTCTTCTGCTTGACCGAGGCTGAATGAATCTTCAAAGGGAACTTAATACCCATTCCAACGGTCCATCCCGTGCACAATTCTGACTTAACATGCGGACGAACAACTCGTTTGACTCCAAGAGGTCACCGAATGCTTCCAGGGCCAGATTGACCGAAGTTAACTACCCAAATCGTGTAAAACTCTTTGTAATGTTGAAGTACATCTTCTAACCTTTCCAACAGTCCACCCCGTACGCGATTTGAACTTACCATGCGGACGAACGATCCGTTTGCGTTCGAACGATTCCCCGTCCAATGGACCGATAAATGCTTCCGAGTCATATTTGACCTAAAGTCAACTCCCGAACCCAGGAGCGGTCCAAAGGAGTTTCGAAGGTCTCTAAATTACCTTTCTAATGGTGTACCCCGTGCACGATTTTGACCAACAGTTTGCCCTCAGTAGCCGAATTCCTGAAAAGGCCTGAAACATAATGCCAAATGGCAGGTTCTAGACCCTGCCTATCAGAAGGCGCCGATAGGCAGGAACGGTTCTATGTCGATCGACAGTGACCTGAGCCTATAAAAGGAGGCCTTCACCTCATTTTCAAGGAGAACCCAGATCTGATAAAATTCACTCTCAACGAATCCCATAAACCTCTCTAAAAGGCACCGTGATTTCAACTTCCAAATCCCTTTTTTTCTCCCACTTTTCATCATCCTTTTCATCAAACTTGGTGAATTAGCCACTCTCCATCATCATCCAAGTGCAAGGATTGATTTTTAACATTGAAGATCAAGCTCAAGATCTTCAAGAAGGTCCAACTTTTTCAAATTCTCTCTTAAAAGTCTATTAAATTCTCAATAACTTTTTTTCTCACTTAGCACTTTTATTATCTCATCTCACACATCCTAATATACTTTTTATTTAGTATTATTGCACATCTCCTAGTTTTCATATAAATAAAACCCAAAAAATAACAAAAAGAGGGTTGTCTCATAAATTCCAAATAAAGGGTTCTCATACTTTTCTCACAACTAAAACACTTTTTTCTACACACACACACACACACTCACAAATAAGAGATCCCCCATTTGGATTTATTGAATAAATCCCACCCCTCGTTTTGGTATGCGAACTACGTGGACTTTGATGCCTTTATAGGCTACGTAGGCGTCTCGGGGTAAAAACCGAGACTCGAGTCCTTTTTCTCACTTTTTCTCTTACTTTCTAATTTCTCTAAATATAATCTTCTTATATTCTATATACTTACCCTTAGTGACGTATTACTCCATATGCATTGTCGTTCCATTATAACGATCAACGTAGGGGTAATCGCATAAATATTACTTTTCTAATATTATTCTTATATCTTCCTACGGATGACTCGCTTTATCTTTTCCATGATACAAGTCGAGGATTCCTACCTCCATTATATATATACACATGCACAAATATCATCGTGGGAAATATAAAGGAAAATAGCAAATATCCATGAGAGACCGAAAGGAAGAAATTGGTGCCTAACACCTTTCCATTTCGGAACTAAGCCTTCGAACCCTTCTCAAATCATCTTGGTTTCGCATGCACTAGTATGTCCTTAGATGCCACCTTTCGGGATGGCTTCCCTTTTTTCTTTTGTCTCTTTTAAGTAAAATAAACTGGCGACTCTGAATCTCTCTACATTCTTACACCTCATCTCAAATGACGCCGATAGAAGCGCTCCCGAGAGTGATGCGCGGGACCCGAAGGATCCTCTCCCTTCGTGCGCCCGCCCCAGTGCGGCGAGGATCGGGGATGGCCATAGTTGCGACTCCGCTGGGGACTATGTGTATTTTGAGGGCTTGACTCTATTTTCATGGATGCTATATTTGTTTATGTTTCCCCCCATATCTGCATGTTCCCCTTTTCCATGTGTATACCATGCTTATGCCTATATTCACACACTTGAAGAAATTTCTCCATGTACACTTCACACCATATGCACCCAGGATCAAATATATCCACATGTTTCACGCATCACCCATCCATACTTGGTGTACCTTGGGTACTTGTACTTTTCTCCCTGTTTGGCATAATCAAGAAATGCATTCTCATCATAAGATACTAATAAGAGAATCATGCATGATTCACACAACATCACCAAAGAGCATTGCTATTGACCAAATTTTACCTAGTAACTGGAGGGTCACTTTGTGATGGGCACTGGTCCGGCAGGTCGCTGTTAGCCTAAGCGATATGACTCTCACCTTCCATTGGCCAAGTACCTTCGACGTATATAGAACGGTTCCCCCACATCGTACTGCTTGATCGAAGTCATGACGGGAGGTATATCGCAGGGAATTCGTTCACGTATACCGAGTACATCGAATTCTCTCTCACACATACCGTCCCCATGAGGTATATAGTGAGGCAATTCACGTACACTCAGGTATATCAAATGGCTTGTCCACACGTACCGATTGCCCGCAAGAGTAAGACGTATATCGTGGAAGTCACGTCAAAGGGGGGAACCCATGTCGATTCACCCAACCAACTACATACCCGCATATAGGTGTCAAACCTAGGACACGCACTTTAGATTGCCGATTTCAACCCGAAACTCTGTCGAAATTCCAGGTCGGTCTGTCGCCTAATTTTTGCGCATTTTCAAAATGGGACCCTGTCTGCGAGCCTGGTTACAAGTCCAAACCGTAGCTTTGCATATATTGAAAACCCCACTTTTTTCAGGCTCGGGTCCCATCCGGCATTGTATTTAGGAGAATTAAATACAAGTGAGAACATAATAATCATAATAATCATGCTGAGTTCCGTCTCCAAAAGAATTTTTCCCTTCTTTATCAAAAATCCAAAAAACATTTCTCCTTTCTTTATCGAAAAAAATCCAAAAACATTTCTCCCTTCTTTATCAAAAATCCAAAAATAGTTTCTCTTTTTTTCTCAAAAATAAATCTCATCCTACGCCTTCTCAGGTCGATTGCAAGTCCTTGGCATGGCTCTCTATTGGATTCGGTCTTCAGTCAAATCACCTCGGAGTTTCGTTCGTTCCTCTAATACTTTTTCCGAGTCCAAAATCCATTCACTTTCCATGGAGAATTCAGATCAAGCACCAATCATACAGCCGGATCTGACGACAGTCCTAGCTCAGCTCGTGTCCAAGATAGACAACCTCCAAACTGAGGTTCGAGAAATGCAATGAAACCAAGTTCCTATTCCTCAAGAGCCCGGGGCCCTATTCCCTCGTCCTATGGGCCATTCGAGCCTATCTGGGTTCCGGAGGAATATCAGCACGCTCCACGTTCCCCTCCTGCCAATGGGCTGCTGCCTGCCCAGCTTCTAATGCCAAACATTTCCCTGCCTGTGGTCGCTGATCCAAAAGAGGAGGAGTTGAATAAAGTCAAAGAGGATCTCAAGATGCTCACCAAGAAGTTTGACCAAGTCAGGATCTCTGGGAATTACATGGACTACACCCACATGTCTCCTTATCCTAAAGCGAGGTTACCCGAGAAGTTCAAGATGCCGAATATCGAGAAGTTCGGAGGGAGTGGACCCCCAATTGTTCATCTTCGCAGTTATCACCGTTCCATGACACTACTAAGGGCTTCTAAAGAAGTGATGGCCCAACTGTTTCAAAAAACTTTGAAGGATAGTGCCCTCCAATGGTTTTTATCTCTTGATGAATCCAAAATCCATAGCTAGGAGGACGTAGCCCGAGAATTCATGTCACAATATAAATACAACGAAAATCTTGAGGTCACCCGTCATGATTTAGACCTACTCAAGCAGAATCCAGGAGAATCAATAAGTAACTTCATAACATGGTGGAGGGTGCAAGCAACTACCATGACCAATCGGCCATCCGAGGAAGAACATGTCAACATGGTAAAGAAGAACTTATTGCCCCATGTCCGAGCGACGATGGGAGGACAATACTATCCCCACTTTCGAGCTCTCAGAGAGGATGAAGTGGAAATCTAGGAAAGCCTCGTTAAAACAAAGGTTGAACCAAAAAAGGTGTTCGGACAGTTCACCCCTTGAAAGCATGACAATCCTGCCAGTGCTACAGTCTCAACCATCAATAACATCTCTCAACTAACCACATCATAGGCGCCAGAAAGCCGCCCCGCCCCCATCTGAAGGGAATAAACTGAGCTCCATACTCCCCTCTCTAAAGTTTACCAATCCCTCTTAAGCCGAAACCTCATCAAACCCTTGGATCCACGTCTATTGCCAAATCCACTCCCAAGAAACTTCAAGAACGATGCTCATTACGCCTTTCACCAAACTGCTGGCCATACCACCAACTAATGTTTTCACCTTCGAAACATAATCCAAGATCTCATTGACCGTGGTACCATTGCCCCACCAGCCAATCCTAAGCCAAACACTACTCACAATCCACTTTCGAATCACACCAATGCCATCTTCTTGGAACAAAACCCAAATTTCGATCCCTCAACTCAAATCACACCCATATACTCTCCTAAACCTCTTCAAATTTGCCCATATTTCCTCCTACACCCTACTAGCCTAGCTGATCAAGCACTGCCACTCCTCACCAGAGCATGCATCGCTATCCGTACCCGTTCTGAAAATTGAAGTATGGAATTGTCAGAGGTGTTGAACTAACTCCTAAAGTTCGGCCTGAAATTGCCCTCACAGATGGTCATCGATTGCCAGAAGTTCAGCACACTATTTTTTGAAGCACGAAAGTGGGACCAAGATTTAGACAAATGGGTGGTACCAAACGACGAAGTCATCTTAGATGATGTTATCCAGACTATGGCAGAATTATTCGAGCAAACCAACAGCATTTGTAGTATCACCGGGTTACTTGACACTTTAAAGCTACAAGGGTGTTTGGTCCCTTCAATCACACATATCCCCACAGAATGGGAGGACCTTAAAAGAGGCCGTTGAAGTTGTAAAATGCATTGACTTTACATGGAAAGATAAAATTGTTGCCACCGGATGGGGGGGAGAATTCAAAGATTCGAGAGAAGAAAAAGCTTTAGGAAGAGCTGGCCCAATAGGCGACATATGTGGGATGATCTCATTTGAAGAACTCCTTGGAGAAATAAATAGGGTGGCAGAACAACCTGAGATTGATAAGGAAACGGGATTCATGTTCTTTCCTTCTTCAGTAAATCACATTACCAGATCAGGGAGACATTACCAGGTTCCAAGCTCACTACTAGCAAATGACAAGGGGAAAGGCGTTGAAAACCTTCCTATTCCAGAGATGACCATTGAGGAGAGCAAGTTCCTCGATCAACTGAATAAAACACAAGCTAACATCACTCTATAGGGACTTTTCATGTCTTCCTCGCTACACAAAAATGCTTTAATCAAATTGCTCACTGGACCCACAGTTCCTCCCTCTACCTCACTAAAAGAAGCGATAAATCTTGTCGGATCCTTGACCTCTACCTGAATGTTATTATTATCTGAAGAAAAAATCCCCAGAATTGGGCTAAATCACAACCATGCACTCAACATCTCCGTCGAAGTTATGGGGAACGTTTGCCCTATGATAATACCCATCGTGAGGTGATGGGATCCATAAAACTTGTAATAGGGGTTGGCCCTATAAACCCCGTCGTTGAATTCCAAGTCATAGACATCCCAGCTTGTTTCAACCTATTGCTCGGATGAGACTGACTCCACAATATCAAGGGTGTGTCTTCCTCACTCCATCAGAAATTGAAGTTCTTCATCGACGTGCGAGTCATCACCGTTTTGGGCGATGACGGAAATGTCGAGGGTGCAAGCACCAGTAGTCCAATTCTTAAGATACAGCACGGGTCAAATGATATACTCCTATCAGGATTCCGAGTTGAGACACTCCTACTCTCGGCAGGGGACGGTTTCAAAGAAAGGGTTTGTCCAGAATATGACCCTCAAGGCAATGTCAATGTGATTAAGATGTTCAGAATCATGCAGTTCATGCCCACACTAGGGCTAGGGCAAAGGCAGCAAGGGATCCTTGAGCCCATCGAACTGAAGAAAGCTTTCCCTCCTTGCGGCTTGGGGTATCAACTAATAGAATAAGAGCTCAGAATGATCCGCCAGTCTCGACCAAAGAGAAGATTAGACTGCATCCGAACTATCTCAGGAGACTCCTTTAATGGATGATTCATCAAAGAAGGTGAGGACTTCCCCTTTTGCGATTTTCCATAACTATGGTATGACCACACAGATAAGAAGATCAGGCCGGGAATGGAGATCTTTTTCCAAGATAGCTACCCATGGGCCGAAAGTTTCCCACACCGCGTACAAACGCTTATCAAAGATACCGAAGAGACTGAAGAAAGTGATTCCGAAGATTCCTTCAACTTACAGATACTGGGGATGGTACTCTGCATGGCTCATTCAGGCACTACATCAATGGACCCATCCCCTCTAATTAAAGCCGCTGATACACCTCTCCTTAATTAGCATGTTTCTCCAGTTCTACCTCTTGAAATCTCCCATAACCCCAATGTTTACCCTATTTCTTCTTTTGTTGTCTATCCTTGCTCAAATGTAATCGAGACCTCTTTTGATGAGGTTCTCAATGTTGTTTTTCCTATCAATGAAATAAATGAAGATTTTGAGTATCTTGTTATGCCTTACATTAACTGCTTGAATTCTAATCAAACTTTTGACTATGATGATTTTGCAAATGAACAATTCTTAACTGATCTAAATAAGGTTAGTAATAAACAATATAACCGTGTTCAAGTTAATGAAGAAGAGACTGTCGTTACTAATCTCGATTCTAGTAGCCAACTGCGCACGATTAGGATAGGGACCACCCTTGACGAGCATGAGCATGCACAGCTTGAAGAATTGCTGAAGGAGTTCATGGATGTCTTCACATGGTCCTATGATGATATGCCCGACATTGATCCTGAAATAGATCAGCACGAGATCCCCACTCTCCTAAATTACAAGCCGGTTAAATAAAAATTGATTAAACTCCTCACCAAATGGTCGCTCAAGGTCAAAGAAGAGGTGGTCAAACAGTTAAATGTGAGTTTCATTTGGGTGATCGAATACCCACATGGCTAGCCAACATTGTACATGTGTCGAAATTAGTAGGGAAGGTTCTAATGTGTGTAGATTGCTGAGATTTAAACAAACCTTCTCCAAAGGATGATTATCCGCTACCCAATATTAACATGATTGTGGACAACACAGCTAGTCATACTCTCAAGTCATTCATCGATGGGTTTCCCGGATACAACCAAATCAAGATGCACCCCGACCACCAAGAAAAAATCGCATTCATCACCCCATGGGGAACCTTTTGCTACATCGTTATGCCATTCGGTCTCAAGAATGCTGGGGCTACCTACCAAAGGGCTGACACAACCATCCTGCATGATCTGATTCATAAAGAGGTCGAGGTTTATGTGGATGATATGATTATCAAGTCCAAAACTAGAGAAGGTCATGTTCCCGCTCTCCGTAAATTCTTCGAATGTCTGCGACGGTATCAGATGCGACTTAATCCAGAAAGTGTGTCTTTGGCGTTATAAAGGGAAAACTCTTGGGATTCATGGTCAGCTAAAAGGGGATAGAAGCAGATCCTGCAAAGCTAAAGGACATACTTGAGATGCCACCACCCCGAACAGAGAAAGAAGTATGAGGTTTTCTTAGGAAATTGCAATATATTAGCCGGTTTATCGGCCAACTAACCTTTATCTATGAATCGATCTTCAAGATCCTCCGAAAGGATTCAACCAAGGTTTGGAACGAGGCCTGCCAAGAAGATTTTGACCGAATCAAACAATACCTGACCCAACCTCCAGTGCTCACGCCACCACAGTCTGGTCTCCCTTTGCTCTTATACCTAACCATAATCGACACTGCAGTTGGGGCTTTACTAGCCCAATACCTTGAAGACTCCCGCAAAGAAAGAGCCATATATTATGCCAATCACAAATTGGCCGGGTACGAGTTCAACTACACTTATTCAGAAAAGGCATGTGTCTCACTTGTCTGGGTCACCCAAAAGTTACGACATTACATGCTCGCCTTACCCATCAAATTTCTATCCCGAATGGACCCTGTTAAATACCTGTTTGAGAAACCCGCCTTATCCAGTCGAATGTCCCAATGGTTGATGCTCCTAACCAAGTTCGACATCATATACTTCACACAAAAAGCCATTAAAGTAAGAGCCATCTCTAACTACCTCACTGATTACCCCATAGATGAAGCAGATGTTCGGATCTCCGAATTCCCAGATGAAAATATCATTTGCACCGCTCAAGACTGCCTTCGATGGAAAATATTCTTTGATGGCACTGCCAACAAAAAGGGATATGGCATTGGGATACTTCTGATCGCCCCAGATGACTCCCACACTCCCATCTCCATTAAATTGGATTTCCATTGCACGAATAACATGACGGAATACGAGGCATGTACAGTGGGCCTCAAAGTTGTTCTCAAGAAAAGTATTCAATACCTTGACGTCTACGTGGATTCTGCCCTTATCATCGGTCAAGTGCTCAGAAAGTGGAAAGTCAAGGACGAAAAACTCCAACCCTTTCAATACCAATTAGAAGAGTTAACCTCCCGATTCTGAGATATCACCTTCCATTACCTACCCCGAGCAAAGAATAACCTAGCCGATGCTCTCGCTACCTTGGCCTCCATGGTCGACATGCTCGAAGGAATAATAATGACCCCCTTCCTAGTTCAAAAGCAAGACAAACCGACCCATTACTACCATATTAAGCTTGTCTCCACCGAAGATCCTGAACTAGCCGATTGTTGGTACTATGATATCTTGTGCCTCCTCGAACATGGTAGATGTCCCGAGGGTTCTAACAAGAAAGATCGAATGACTCTACGAAGACTGGTCGCCTAGTATATCATCTGTCATAAAGCCCTACTCAAGAGGAAATTCGATGGAACTCATCTACACTTCATCGCATGGGTTGAGATTAAGAAGATAATGCAGAAAATCCATAGCGAGGAATGTGATCCCCACATTAATGGTCACATGATTGCCAAGAAGATCATCCGACAGGGCTACTACTGGACCACGATGATCCAGGATTGCACCGCCTATGTTCGGAGGTGCCTCAAATGCTAATAATTTTCCAATCTTCAACACCTGCCTCCGTGAGAATTATACAACATGACCTCTCCCTGGCCGTTCTCCACCTGGGGTGCTGACATGATAGGGAAGGTTACACCAAAGGCTTCAAATGGACATGAGTTCATCCTGGTTGCCATTGATTACTTCACCAAATGGGTCGAAGCTGAGTCATGCGCAGTATTGAACGCCACGAAAGTGGCCAAATTCCTCAAGAAAAATATCATCTGCCGATATGGGGTCCCGCACGAGCTGGTATCAGATAACGGGTTGCATTTCGAAGCTGAAGTCACAGAAGTAGTCAACGAGTACGGGATTTAGAGACACAAATCTTCTCCCTACCGACCTCAGACCAATGGTGCAGTGGAAGCCCCCCAAAAAAACCTCAAAGCTATCATCAACAAGATGATCGAAAGTTGTAGGGATTGGGTCAACCGGATCCCGTACGCCCTCTGGGGATATCGAACCTCTACTAGGGCTACCCCTTACTCTCTGGTCTACGGCATGGAAGTAGTCCTACCTGTGGAGCTGGAAATACCCTCGCTACGTATCATGCTCGAAAGCAAAGTTAGTGAAGAAGACTGGTGCCAAGGCCGTCTTGATGAGCTAGCCCTCTTAGATGAAAGAAGATTAAAAGCTCTTTACCACATACAGGGGTACCATCGTCGAATAGCGCGATCATTCAATAAGAGAGTCAAGGACCGCGGTGTTCGGGAGGGGGATTTATCCCTCAAAGAGATAATAGAACCCATCTGGGACCCCAGAGGGAAATTCAAGCCCAATTGGAGCGATCCCTACATTATGAAGAAAATCTTATCCGACGGTGCCGCCATGCTCACTGACCTAGATGGGGAAGAGATGGCTCGTCCAGTCAATCTAGACCGTCTCAAGAAATTCTACACCTAGTCCGAAATCTCGGCGCGCTACGACTCTTCTCATCCCCCTTCTATTCTAAAAAAAATCTTCATTTCCCTCTAACTGGAACTACGTGGGCCTGATCCTCTGCAAAAACTATTTGCAAACAGATAAAAACATTTTCAAAGTACGTAGGCAGCTCATGCACCTCACATGAGTACGATCCTTTCTTTTTTACAAAATACCATTTTCTTTTCTTACCTCCGAGAACGGCGGTTCATTCTAAAGAATACTTGAACAAAAGGATTATGTATGCCTTAGCGATCGGTGTAGATAATTCAAAATTACAAAATTCATCGAAAGGCATAGCTGGATGATCAGAAACTTATTTATTTCATTAATAAGAAAATTCATCACGGATTACATAATAAAAAGAAACGGATAGCTCCCTTCCCCCCTACTACCATAAAAAGCCAAATAAAATCCCCACATATGTTCCACAAATAAACTCCCCAAGAGTCCTACCCACAGCCACCAGAGGAGCCTGCACCCTCATCATCTACATCCGGAGGTCACCAAGTTTCCCCTGCCTGAATAGAGTGTCGTAAACATTCCATGGATCTATGAGACTTAGCCATCTTCGAAATGACCACAACACCCCCTTCCATGGTGTTAGATAAAACAAACCATCTTTGTCGAGTCTCCACTGCCAACATCTTGCTGACTACTCTCCTCCACAACCACTTTATATAATCCCCAGGGACATGCCAAACTTTCCTGATAGATTGGGAGGGACGGGTCGACGGACGTCGATTTTCCCATAGAGACCCAAGCAACAGACGCTGGCTCTCAATCAAATCTTCTATCCAGCCAAATTAGTGCAGAAGCTGCCAAGGGAAATAAAAAGAGGTATGTCTGAGACCAACCAGCCGCACATATGAATGTTATCCTAGCTCCAGAACAGGCTGCAACTATCCCCACCAAGGCACTGACTAATACAGCCCACGAGCCCCATGCTCCACGAGACAATGCTCCCAGTTCTAAACATACAGGCCAACACTGATGAAGTAGCGTGAAAAGAAGTTGGGTACGACCGACAAGGGATATCCTGGAGTGGTTGCCAAACGGAATCTTTCAGACAACCACATGAACAGCATCACGGGGCTACCCCTTAAAAAGTCAGAACGACCTTCTCTCCAGGCATCCAGTCCATTCAGGGTCTCCGCCAGTATCACCACTGCAGGATTGCGACGATGTGACATCCATGAAGTAATGGATGCAAGTTGTGGGTCCACCTGCAGTTTTCCACTCACCAACAATAATTTTCAAAACAAGCCCAGAACAACGGCTCCAGCATAGCCAGCATCACCTACTTCCCGTAAATGCACGGACTGCAGCAGCACTGGGAGGGAGATCATTCATCCAACAACCAATGATCTAGCTGCCGAAGGCAAAATATGAAGAAAACTGGCAAATAAATCCTTGGGAGAGCGGAAAAATTCGGGCAAAGCCGCATCAACACTAGGATTTACACCCAGTATGGCAGAAAATTCCTTATAGGTAGGATAAACTTCTTCCAACCCAAAGCGTAATACATGGTCTTTGGGCTACCAGAATTGTACTGCCGCCATCAGCACGTTCCACTCAAGAGGCCGATTACGCCACACGGAGACTTGACGCATGTTGAAAGCATCGTAGCCGACAGTATAAGAGCACATTGCTTCTAGAGTTTCGAGGTAGTTGACAAACTGAATGCTTCCAGGGAGAGCCATCTTGCAAGGCTAAGAGATAGTGGGCAAGTAAGTGAAAATGCAAAGGTGTGATGAAGACACTCCACCCTTACCCCTTTTTATACTTGAAAACCCTCACAAGAGACATAATCCCTGCAGAAATCGGAGGGAATCCTACCCCACAAGGTACCAAAGGCTGAAGAGGGTACCATTCAAAGCTTTCAATTGATGGGACTGGACTGAAATGCCGATAGGCGGGATAGGGTGCTTGCCGATCGACAACGCCCCCATTTTTAGAAATTTTCCTTTCTTCCTCTTTTGTCAAAACATAAAACTTAATAAAAAAAATAATAAATTGATATTCTCAAAAGAATTTCAAAAATTCCGTTTCCTCCTTATATAATTCCCCCTTTTAATAAAAAACTTTCGTTAAAAAAAAATTCAAAAATATTCCTTTTTACGATCTCAGAAGTAAAGTAAAAAGCACATGTGCATGCATTTATCATTAATAAAAGATAATTAAAAAACTCCATTGCATTGCATATACTTGTTTTCTGTGTTACATTAATTTTGCAGGATATAAAAAGAAAAAGCAAAAACAACGGGACTCAGCCCGAACCTACATTCTCTCTCTTTCTCTCTCTCAAGAGCTTCCACCCTGTGGCGTGCTATCTACCCCTACGGCAAGATGATGCGCCACCACTACCCGAGCCTGAGTCCTCTTCGAACGAGGCAGACGACACCAATCAAGAAGGAACATGAATCACGTCCCGAATATAGGCGGTCGTCGAAGATATCCAGTCTTTGATGTCCCTTAGCCAAGTTGTCGACACCCGAACTTGCTTCAAGAAAAAGCAAAATCAGTATCCGAATAGAGATGACCAAAACAGAAAAGAAAGAGAGAGAGGAACAGAAAGGTATACCGCAGGTCGAAGGACCTCCTCTGTCAAACCCAACTCCTTCGAATCCATCGCATGAGGACGGTGCAACATAGGCACCATCCCTCCATTAGCCCGCCGAATGTTGTATGAAGGGGTATGCAACCGCACAAAAGGAACCTCTGAAGTCGCCGTCGCAGATGCCGTCGTACCACCGCCACTGTGGGAAGATCCCACCGCTCGACTCGAACCCGCAGGAGGGAAATGCAAGGCATCATATATGCTGGGAGACATCAACCAGCTCGTCACAAAGTTCATATAGTCATACGGCGCAGCCGTATCGGCGTACAGTAAGTAGGACTCGCCAATCATCGCCGCGATCCTCTCATCCTCCGACAGTTGTCTCTCTAGCCTCATAGACGTAGGAGGCTGCGCAGGTGGCACCACCACCTCCTCCTCAGAAATTTGACGAACCACCCTCTCCCCGAGATACCAGGAATGGCCGAACTTATGCACCAGCAAATGCCTCATCCGCGCGTTCACCCCGGTCGCCACCACATCCTGAATGGCTATCCCCTACGGATAAAAGGTCACCTGAAAATCTCCAAGCGAGCATAAATCAATACAAGATCAGAAGCTTCAAAAACCAAGACTGAAATGGAAAGAGTCTTACCTTACCACTAGTCAGGTCATTCAAGACCTGAAATACCGCCTCTAGGGAGAGAGATCCCTTCAACTGCTAATTAGCCTTACGCCATCGATACAATCGATAGAAGTCCCCAACAGTGTCGTCCTTCAAAGCGATCAACGGGGTATTGCACCCAATCACCTCGTAGAACCACGTCTGAATTCACAAGAAAAAAGATGACGCATAAAGAAAAATGCGAATGCATGAAAGGAAAATGCGAGTGCACAAAAGAAAAATGCGAATGCATGAAAGGAAAATGCAAATGCATGAAAGGAAAATGAGAGTGCATGAAAAGAAATGCGCAAACTAAAGAATACCTCAAGAAGGTACGTGGCTCCAGTAAAGGTCTTCCGGCAGCACCGGTTGAATGCATCCAGAGAAGAGTAAAGAGTGGCCAAGGTCAGACTCTCCCAATCATAGAAAAGGATGTTCGACCCCGATCATAGTAAAGAGTGGCCAAGGTCAACCACTCCCGGTGGACTGCAGTTGTCACGACCTCGACCCAAAATAGTATTAGGGAACGAGTGTCTTGACATGACACCAAGGCAACTAATATTCCTATTTAATTGTTTCCTTAAATAAATGCAACGGATATATTATCACATGGTTATGAATCGTAAAATACTGAAAGTAAAGGAATTACGTCATCAGAGCTTTCTAAAGGAAACTTCATATATATTAAAAGTAACAACGGGTTACAACTTAAGAGAAAATTTAAACCTTATTACAAGAGAGCCATACATGCTCTAAATAAACATTTTACAAAAAGAGCTTTAAAAGCTAAATCTTCAATATAGTCCATTTTCATTCCGTACGTGAGCCTAAACGTTTCCTGAAAAATGGTTATTTATACAACATCAGCTAAAAGCCGAATGAGGTTCAATCTCCAAACATTCCAGGGTTTTCAGAAAATAGATACATATTCAAGTCAAAAGAGAAGGCATATACATATATGGAGAGGAACTTGCAGTAAATAGATATAATTTTGAAATGAAATTATATATATCACAATTGGATAGCTCAGAATAAGAAGAATGCAACAAATCAAATGTGATATCTTTTTCTTTCAATCATATCATTTTAATGGCCAAGTACACTCTAATACCGTATTCTTATATCGTATTATACCCCGGTAGTTGAGGGTCAATCGAACTAGTTCGTCACAACGCCTTATTTAGGGCACACCAGCGATAACCCAGCTGGGAAGGTCAGTCAGTAAAGAGGTCCCTCAGGCCGAATCAGATTTTCAATATTCAATATCCTTTTCAATAATCATTTTAATCAGTATGTTTATATGGACAAATATAAACATATCACAAATGAATCAATCATCGGTATCACATGAATTTTTTAGAATAAAAGCAGTTCATAAAATATATATAGTTTGCATAATATCATATAATCAAAATACACAAGGTATGTCAGAGTACTCACCCAAAATGGAGGTCAAATTTACTGGTATTGAGTCTTCGATCACACGTTAATCTGATAAAGATTTAAGTACACGTTCCAAGGTCCAGTTTATACTATACTTTAATAATAACTTCCTCTTTTAAAGGATTACTGAATCCCCATTTTTCAACTTTTAAAACTCATTGATCGAAATTGAAGAATTCAATTCATTGTCTTTCCTCATCAGTCGGTTCCCAGTAGAGATGGAGGGTCACAGGGGCACCACTTAAATACCATCTCATCTAGACAGAACATTTCCGGATTCATTCCCAGTAGAGATGGAGGGTCACAGGGGCACCACTTAAATACCATCTCATCAAGACAGAACTTCACCGGGCCTGACTTTGGAATTACTTAAATCGGATTCCATAATAATGATACGACGCAAATATTGCGTATTTCACCCGTTAACCTACGCCTTATTAGCCCCCTTGGGTATCTTAATCCCTATACTTATGCTCGTTAACTAGACAACCTCGAATTTCTATGTTAACATGTTTTGCAGGGGTTAATTGAGCTTTTGTAGGTATTTGGATGCTTAGTATGAAGTTCGGACGCTTTCCGAAAATGTTTCGTCGACTTTTGCAGCTTCGGGGGCATTTTAGTAATTTCAGCATTCGGGTTTGAATCCCGAGCTCTTCACGGAAGTTGAAGACCTTTGATTTCTCTTCGCGTGGCCACTGACGGTGCATGATTCCGAGTTGTAATGATGGAGTTATGGCATTTTTAGGATGGTTTTTACTTCAAATTCACACTCAAGGCCACATTCAAGGGAATTTTTGTCATTTCATATTTGGGTTTTTTGGCCCAATGTCTTCTTGGATGTTGTAGTCCTCTGAGTTATCTTCGCGTAGCCTCCGACCGTGCCTCATTCCGAACTATAACGAAGAAATGGCGGCATTTTCCGTAAAACAGGACAAAGCTGCAGAATTGCAGACCTGTAGGGGCGAATCGATTCGCCCCAAAACCGAATCGATTCGCCCCTGCTGCAGAAGAGCAGTTTGAAATTCCCCTGTTTTCGAATCGATTCGGACCATTTCCGAATCGATTCGGCTACAGTAAAAGTCCGAAAATCTGTATTTTTAAGTTGGTTATTGGTTGGGTATAAGGGTGTAAACATTGTATTAAGTGAAACATATATTTTTTAAACTTCTAGGTTAGTTTAGCTTAGGGTTTTGGGGGGATTTGAGAGCTCCTCTTCCTCTCTTGGTTTGACACCCATTTGGGTTTGTAATTGGTATTTTCATATTCCCTCTCCATTTATATAGTGTGTATTTCCTTTATTCTTGCTTTGTAGATTAGTTTCATGCTTTCTAATTAGGTTTATTGTGTTTATTTATTGCTTTTCTAGTTTAATTTAGTTAATTCATTATGTACCCTTAGATAAATAGGGTCGGGATTGTTTTCCGCCATTTTCGGGCCCCGAGCTCCGAAAACTAGGTTTTGCGTAAAATTGCGTTTAATTGAAACCTCGCGTATTAAAGTCGGATTATTATGCGTTTAACTTTCTTTGTCATGCAACGTTAGTGTTTATAGCGATTATCCGAATTTAATCCGCGTGTGATCATTTTTCAGTTAAATGTTTTATCTCGCAACTTTGGGTTAAATTCCTTCTTGCGTGATGTTTATGCTTAATTGAAAATGCTCGATTGAGCCTTAATTCTAATTAGTAGTTGTTTCGGCCCGTGAATGTGTGTATGCGATCCCGATCCTCGCTTTACTTTAATTAGCTTTAACTTCTCTTTTCTTTTGTTACCACAACCACCCTATCACCTTTTCTTATTTCTTTTACACCATTTTTATTCCTGAAGTTATAAAACAATTAAAGTCTAAAATTCAATCACTCCCTGTGGATTTTCGATACCCGACTTACCGCTTTACTTGCTTGTCAAGTGTAGTTGTAGTTTAGGTTCTTTTGCATGTCGAGCGGGAGCCGAAATCAACGATAGTGTCCCTACACGAACACTCGGTTTTCCTCGCATCAAAATGGCGCCGTTGCCGGGGAGTGTGTTTTAGATTGTAATTGTTTTATTATTTCGTAGTATTTTTCCTTTTGTATTTGTATTCTTTGTTTTAACCTTTTTTGCAGGATTTGCATACTTTGAGCGCTAAGAAACTTTGATTCGCGGTTGTTCACTTTCTTGCTCGGATTCTCCATCTACAAACAACGAGGTAATCATGTCCTACTATTATAGTTATTACGGTTATTCTAATGATTCATACTTTGGGGATAGTTTTCAAGTTTTCCATTTTCAAGATTTTCTTGAAAATGAAAGACTTGAAAACATTTATCGGAATGAAAATCGTTATTGGGAGCTAGAGTTGGATTCATTATTCGAATCCAATAACGATTCTCATTTCATTACTTTCGAAGACGAATTTCAACCAAATGAGGAATCCGAGGATCTAGAGCCGAGGAAGCCTACTTTGGAAGAGACTTTTCTTCTTTACTCCCAAGGTTTGGAAAGCCTAAATGATGCTGGAATGAGACTTGGTTCACTTTGCGATGAGATGAATTCTTTTGCACAAAACAACGAGGAGGTGGAAACTTGTGTTTCACCTCACTTTTTCAGAGAATTTCTCATCGAGTGTGAATCTCTCTCCCCCGAAATTCAATCTCCTTCCGACGATATGTCGATTGAGATTGAATTTGTTTCATCACCATATTCGTTTTCCGTCATTGAACCATTAGAATTACCGGTTGATTCCTATGAGTCGGTAGAAACTTTTACAACTTCTACACTTTTTGCCGACGAGGACTCTTTACCAGACTTGTTTTCGTTGGATGTTATCCCGACGTGTGCACCATCTCCCATTCCATTTGAAAAACGTTTGGGAGATGAGTCGACTTTTCTTGGATCTCTAGTGTACCTTTCCCCCTTATTATCCAAATCCCCCATCGTCCGCCCAAAATTTCAAATTGGCGATGGTTCACATTTTCCACCACCCACATGCCTTCCGTTGTTCAAACGGAATTCATATCTTTCGGGAGGCATGTTCACTTTGGAGGGTCCACCATTGATCTTTCAAAGTCAAATCCCTTTTTGGGTGGACCCTCAACTATTTAGACTTCTAGTGTATAGTTAGTGTGAAGTCTAAATAGTAGGTTGTAAATAGTTAGCTTTTTAATTTTCTTTCTTTCCTTTTTTTTCTTTCCTTTTTAATTTAGTCTAGTGTAATTAGTTAACTTTTTGTTATTTGTTTTTTCTATGCTCGGTACTAACTTGTTTTGTAGATTTCATTGGACTCATGCTTATGGAGATCGCTCCAATTTTGGGTAATATCGTTCTTTTCCTCTCTTTGTGTTGTGTTCTTAATGCGCATTGAGGACAATGCAACATTTAAGTTAGGGGGTGTAGGACATTCTATCCATTTCATGTGTAGTCCATGGATTTGCTTACTTTTAGTTACTAAGTATGCCTTTTTGTGAAAAATTTGAAAATTTTCAAAAATATTTTCTTTCTTTTTTCTCCTTTGTTGGGCATTTTGCCTTATTTTCGATGATAAATTTCAATAATTGCCCGATCCAATAGACAACTCAATGATGCATGTTCTCGATTTTAGAAGTATTAGACTTTAGTCCTCAAATCATTGATATTGTGAATAACTTCATGAATTAAACTTTATCCCATGAGCATATGCACTTTCCTTGTTCTATTGATTTGGTTTAAGATTTTTATAACTCGGGAATCTTTTGTTGCATTGTATATACTTACACCGAGTAAGCTTTGTACCTTTAGTCGTTTGTGAGTGTTATACACTATTCTTTTCTCATTGAAAATGTTGAATTCGTTGGTAATCTCTCTATTCTTTCATTTGACCGTTCATTAATTGAGTTCATACTTGAAATGTGTTACTTGAGCATGATTTTCATATATTGTTTTGATTCGAGAATTGCGTAAACTTTTGGAAATGATCATAGGCCATCTTTGATATATCACCCATATTAGCCTTGACCTCACCCTTATATGTTTACCCTCGTTAACCCCTTTGAGCCTAAATATAGCATTTCTTTTCATTACCCAAAATCCCATAACCAACTCTAAATTGGAGTTATAAACCATACATACACTTTCCATACCTTTGTTTGGAATGTTACTTGGGATTGAATGCTGTTGTTGTATTGCGGTTGCAATTTTAGGCATATGAGAGTTTGATAAGCAAAGAAAAGAAAGTAGTGAAAAAAGTGAAGAAAAAGAGAAAGCAAAAAGCAAAAGAAAACAAAAGAGAAAAATGAGAAAAAGAAGAAAAGAAAAGAAAGAGAAAGTTGTATATGTTCTGTATATTGTGTTCAATAAGCTTTGATTACTTTCCCCGATGATATATCTAATGCCGTTTTGGAACTTGTTTTTCCAAGTTTGTTATTGCACGCATTTTTCCATTATCCCGAGTTTTCATCCCGAACACTTTGAATCCGTACATATATCCTTCATTTCGTACCTTAACCCCAAACCTACATTATAACCTTATTCAAGTCCTATGTGATCTTAAGTTGATGTAATTCAAAAGTTTAAATAGTTTTGATAATCTGTGAAAATGCATTTCCCCTCTTTTAGTGTGCGGTATCCTTTCATTGAGATTACAGTTTTTCATTTTATATATAGCGTTCTTCTTCTGTGACATGTGTGCGGCCTAGTTTCCATTTACATTTACTCTTTATGCCCACATGTCCCGTGTATTACCTCCCATTCCGAGTGATTTCATTTGTTGAGCGTAATGCCCGTGAGGATTGAATGTATGCATGCTTTTATGTTTATCCGATTTATTTAAGTTTTTGCCAAATCATATTTTGCATTTTCTCACTCCCCTCCCACATTTTAAGGTTTCAATTCTATGAGGTGCATTCTATAATGTTAATGATTTGGACTTTTGTGTGAATTCATTCACTTTGCTAATAATGCGTATGAAATCCTTTTCGCCATTATTGGGCTTGTCGCATGTTCGATTGGGCATATTTTGAGGAAACTTTATGATGTTTGTGGGTTTCATCCCCGAAAACCCTCACGAGACGACACTCGTCCACTAGGGTAACCTAGGGGTTTAACGGCTTATTGCATACGCTAAATGCAATCGAATCGCCCGCGAAAGTGGCCTTTTTCTTTTATACCATACTTTTCTACTTCTCCAACTTTTGGTCTGCTAGTAGTTCTTGTAGTTTCTTATTTCATTGCTAGGGACTAGCAATGTGTAAGTTAGGGGGTGTGATACGACGCAAATATTGCGTATTTCACCCGTTAACCTACGCCTTATTAGCCCCCTTGGGTATCTTAATCCCTATACTTATGCTCGTTAACTAGACAACCTCGAATTTCTATGTTAACATGTTTTGCAGGGGTTAATTGAGCTTTTGTAGGTATTTGGATGCTTAGTATGAAGTTCGGACGCTTTCCGAAAATGTTTCGTCGACTTTTGCAGCTTCGGGGGCATTTTAGTAATTTCAGCATTCGGGTTTGAATCCCGAGCTCTTCACGGAAGTTGAAGACCTTTGATTTCTCTTCGCGTGGCCACTGACGGTGCATGATTCCGAGTTGTAATGATGGAGTTATGGCATTTTTAGGATGGTTTTTACTTCAAATTCACACTCAATGCCACATTCAAGGGAATTTTTGTCATTTCATATTTGGGTTTTTTGGCCCAATGTCTTCTTGGATGTTGTAGTCCTCTGAGTTATCTTCGCGTAGCCTCCGACCGTGCCTCATTCCGAACTATAACGAAGAAATGGCGGCATTTTCCGTAAAACAGGACAAAGCTGCAGAATTGCAGACCTGTAGGGGCGAATCGATTCGCCCCAAAACCGAATCGATTCGCCCCTGCTGCAGAAGTGCAGTTTGAAATTCCCCTGTTTCCGAATTGATTCGGACCATTTCCGAATCGATTCGGCTACAGTAAAAGTCCGAAAATCTGTATTTTTAAGTTGGTTTTTGGTTGGGTATAAGGGTGTAAACATTGTATTAAGTGAAACATATATTTTTTTACACTTCTAGGTTAGTTTAGCTTAGGGTTTTTGGGGGATTTGAGAGCTCTTCTTCCTCTCTTGGTTTGACACCCATTTGGGTTTGTAATTGGTATTTTCATATTCCCTCTCCATTTATATAGTGTGTATTTCCTTTATTCTTGCTTTGTAGATTAGTTTCATGCTTTCTAATTAGGTTTATTGTGTTTATTTATTGCTTTTCTTGTTTAATTTAGTTAATTCATTATGTACCCTTAGATAAATAGGGTCGGGATTGTTTTCCGCCATTTTCGGGCCCCGAGCTCCGAAAACTAGGTTTTGCGTAAAATTGCGTTTAATTGAAACCTCGCGTATTAAAGTCGGATTATTATGCGTTTAACTTTCTTTGTCATGCAACGTTAGTGTTTATAGCGATTATCCGAATTTAATCCGCGTGTGATCATTTTTCAGTTAAATGTTTTATCTCGCAACTTTGGGTTAAATTCCTTCTTGCGTGATGTTTATGCTTAATTGAAAATGCTCGATTGAGCCTTAATTCTAATTAGTAGTTGTTTCGGCCCGTGAATGTGTGTATGCGATCCCGATACTCGCTTTACTTTAATTAGCTTTAACTTCTCTTTTCTTTTGTTACCACAACCACCCTATCACCTTTTCTTATTTCTTTTACACCATTTTTATTCCTGAAGTTATAAAACAATTAAAGTCTAAAATTCAATCACTCCCTGTGGATTTTCGATACCCGACTTACCGCTTTACTTGCTTGTCAAGTGTAGTTGTAGTTTAGGTTCTTTTGCATGTCGAGCGGGAGCCGAAATCAACGATAGTGTCCCTACACGAACACTCGGTTTTCCTCGCATCAAATAACGAGCAATTTCTTTAAAAAGAATCATTTTTAAAAGCGTATAATTTCAAACAAGTTTATAAAATCAACTTGGATTTGTTCTAAATTTTAAGTTTTGATTAGTGAATTCTTTATTGTATTTTACCAGCATAACTACTAAGTAAAGCTATAAAACAATAAATTAAAACTATAAAGATGTATTATAACATTAAGATTACCTTAAGATGAATATCCCTAATAACTTCTTCTTAAACTTTCTCACACTTTCTCTCACTATTTCTTTCTATAATTCTCAAGGAATTGGTGTGAGTTTCAAATGATCCCCCAAAGGCCCTATTTATAGTTTTCCAAGGATATCCCGGGGTTGACACATGTCCATGCTGACCAAGCCTTTACAATGGGAGTCAGCGTTGTCATGTCACGTAACAGAGGCGTCTTGCAGTCTTATTTCACCGGACTGCGACACGTGTTTTAGCTTCTCCTCTAACGACGACACATGTTTTGGCTTCTCCTCTAATGACGACACGTGTATGGTGGATATGTTCAAAAGAAAGCACAAGGTGGATAGGTATTAAGGGTATAAGGGTCATTTCGAACCTGAAGGGCATTTTGGTAATTTCACACCATATATTTTCAATATTTCTTATAGGTCCCTGAAAATATTTTATTTACGAAAAGGCCCCTTTTTATTTTTCATTTTGGTCCCTGAAACTTTCTTTATTAAAACCAAGTCCCTAATGTTTCATAAAATTACATTTTCTACCCCAAAACTTATCACTTAGCTTAGGATGTGCCATGAAATCTCAGTTTGACCCATTTTACCATTGATTCTTCAAATTTAAAAATGGGCTTTGTCATATTAAGAACTCGGAATATCATACATGTAATAATATATCATTATTAGATAGTAAGTGTGACGAAATTGAAAGAAGACAATTATATTTGGCATAAGAAAATGGGGTCATTACATCCTACCCTCCTTATAAAAAGTTTGGTCCCCAAACTTTACTTACATTAATTTCCAAAAATATGTGGATAATGCTCTTTTATTTCATCTTCCCGCTCCCATGTTGCTTCTTCAACAGAATGATTCTTCCATAACACTTTGACTAGTGGAATAACCTTGGTTCGTAATATTTGATCTTTATGGTCCAAGATTTCCACTGGATGTTCAATGTATGTCAAATCTTCTCTAACTTGAAGAGGCTCGTGACTTAAGATATGTGCTGGATCAGGGATGTATTTCTTCATCATTGAAACATGAAACACATTATGCACACTCGAGAGTTCAGGGGGTAAGGCTATTCGATACGCAACAACACCTATCCTTTCAAGGATTTCAAAAGGTCCTATGTATCTTGGACTCAACTTTCCTTTCTTCCCAAATCGGATTACTCCTTTTGTCGGTGATACTCGTAAGAAAACAGAGTCTCCTCTTTGGAATTCTAACGGTCGGTGCCGATTGTCAGCATAACTCTTTTGACGGCTTTGAGCGATTTGAAGTCGGTCTTGTATCAATTTCACTTTCTCTGTTATGACCTGAATCAATTCTGGTCCCAACAATTTTCTTTCCCCAACTTCTTCCCAACATGCAGGAGAACGACACCTTCTACCATAGAGTGCCTCATACGGAGCCATTTGAATACTTGCTTGATAGCTATTATTATATGCAAATTCTACTAACGGTAAATGATCGTCCCAATTCTCCTTCAAATCCAGTACACATGCCCTAAGCATATCCTCTAAGGTTTGGATGGTTCTCTCCGATTGTCCATCTGTTTGAGGATGAAAAACGGTGCTGAAATTCAATTTTGTTCCCATGGCTACTTGTAGGCTTTTTCAAAAGCGAGATACGAATCTAGGGTCACGATCAGAAACAATTGAAACTGGGGTTCCATGAAGCTTAATAATTTCCCGTATATACAATTTAGCTAACTTTTCTAAGGAATGGGTAATCTTAATGGCAAGAAAATGAGAAGATTTAGTTAACCTATAAATAATTACCCAAATGGAATCATTACCATTGGAACTCCTTGGTAGCCCTGTCACAAAATCCATGGTAATATGTTCCCACTTCCACTCAGGGATTGGTAAAGGTTGTAATTGTCCTAATGGTTTCTGATGTTCAGCTTTTACTTTTTGACAAATCAAACACTGAGATACAAACTCTGCTATCTCCCTTTTCATGTTATTCCACCAAAACACTTCTCGGAGATCTCTGTACATCTTGGTATTTCCGGGATGAACTGTGAATCTCGAGTAATGACCTTCCTCCAAAATCTGCCTCTTTAGTTGGGCATCACCAGGTATACAGACTCTATTTCCAAACCTTATTATATCATCTCGTATCGCATATTCAATTCTCTTCTCTTCAATAACCTCTTCTTTAATCTTCCTGAGTTGTGGGTCATTTACTTGTGCAACTTTAATTCTTTCCATCAATGTGGGTTGTATTTGTAAGTTTGCGATTATTCCTCCTTTGCCATAAATATGTACATCTATTTCCATACTTCTCAAATCTTTCAATAGAGCTTCCTGGATGGTAATAAGACATGCTAAATTTGGTGTAGACTTTCTACTCAAAGCATCGGCAACTACATCAGCTTTCCCCGGGTGATAGTGAATATTCACATGATAATCCTTCATCAATTCTAACCACCTCCTTTGTCTCATATTTAATTCCTTCTGAGTAAAGATATATTTCAAACTCTTATGATCAGTATAAATTTCACAAGTCTCACCATACAAATAATGTCTCCAAATCTTAAGAGCAAAAATTACCGTTGCTAATTCTAAGGCATTGGTTGGATAATTTTGCTCATGGGGTTTTAACTGTCTCGAGGCATAAGCTACTACTTTTCCATTTTGCATTAGCACACATCCCAAACCATTTTTTGAAGCATCACTATAAATCACAAATCCTCCTGTACCGGAAGGAATAGTCAAAATTGGGGCAGTTACTAATCGATTCTTAAGTTCTCGAAAACTATTCTCAACTTCCTCTGACCATTCATATTTCACCGTCTTTTGTGTTAACCTAGAGAGAGGTTTGGAAATACTAGAAAATCCTTCAACAAATCTTCGATAATAACCTGCTAACCCTAGGAAACTACGAATCTCCGTCACATTAGTTAGTCTTGGCCAATCTAGTATAGCCTCGATCTTTTGAGGATCAACCGACACTCCCTCCTTGGATATGACATGTCCTAGAAAAGAAGCACTAGGCAACCAAAATTCACACTTCTTTAATTTTGCATATAATTTCTCTTACCTAAGGATTTGTAATACTATCTCCAAATGCTTCTCGTGTTCTTCAATACCTTTGGAATAAATAAGGATGTCATCAATGAAAACAACCACACACTGATCCAGATATTTCCTAAACACTCTATTCATAATATCCATAAAAGCGGCTGGTGCATTAGTTAATCCAAATGGCATCACAAGAAATTCATAGTGACCATATCTAGTACGAAAAGCTGATTTCGAAATATCCTCTTCTTTAATCTTCAATTGGTGATAGCCTGACCTAAGGTCAATCTTCGAAAATACTTGCGCACCTTGCAGTTGGTTAAACAAATCATCTATACGAGGTAAGGGGTATTTATTCTTAATGGTCACCTTATTTAGTTCACGATAATCTATACATAACCTCATCGTCCCATCCTTCTTTTTAACAAATAACACTGGAGCACCCCAAGGGGATATACTAGGTCTAATAAAACCCTTGTCTAACTGATCTTGTAATTGAACTTTTAATTCCCTTAACTCTAAAGGTGCCATGCGATAAGGTGGTTTTCAGATTGGTGTAGTTCTAGGAACAAGGTCAATGGTAAATTCTACGTCTCTACTAGGAGATAGACTGGGCAAATCATCTGGAAAAACATCTGGAAAAAGATTAGCTATAGGAATATCTTCTAAACTAGGCTCTTTTGTTTGCAAATCAATAACACTGGCAAGGAATCCTTGACATCCCTTCTTAAGGAAATTACAAGCTTGCATTGTAGAGATAATACGCATGGGAGATAAGATGCTAGTTCCTTCAAAACTAAATTTTGGTTGGTTAGGAATTTGGAAAATAACTCTCTTCTCAAAACAATCCACCCTAGCATGATATGATGCCAACCAATCCATCCCCAAAATGACTTCAAAATCTCTTATGTCTAAAACTATCAAATCAACGAATAGTTTATGACTACTGACATTTATAGGGCAAGACTTATATACTAATGTTCCCGTCAATAACTCACCCGAAGGAGTAGAAACGTGTATGATATGATTCAAGGATTCAGGAATATTAGGAAAGCGATTAACAAAACGCACAGACACAAATGAATGGGTAGAACCAGGATCAATTAAAACTTGAAAATGTTGTGCACATATAAAAAGTGTACCTGACACTGCTGCATTAGAAGCCTTTGCATCGGAAAGATTAAAGACTCTACCTTGTCTGCCCTGATCCTTATTGTCATTAGAAGTCTTTGTTGCCGTCTTCCCTTTGTTTGGACAATCTCGCATTTTATGTCCCTTTTGGCCACACCCAAAGCAACTCCCCGTCTCCAGGTAACACGGTCGCCCTCTATGAATATTACCACAACGTTGGCATTTATCAACATTAGAGGGTTTGTTTACTAAAGGTTTCCCTATATTGGGTATAGTCCTAAAGGGTTTGTTATTGGGGTTCCTTCCTCTTTGTTCTCCAAACTTCCTCTTCCCCTCTCTAACCTGATTATATTCTTCACTACCCTTCTCAGCTATTGTTGCCCTAGCCACCACGTCATTATATGATGTCAACTTTAGGATGGAAATTCAGCTACGAATATTCAACATTAATCCACGTTCAAACTTCTTGGCTCTTAAAACATCGGTTATCACAACATGAGGTGCAAAACGGGATAACTCAGTAAACTTTGCCTCATATTGACTAACCGTCATATTTCTTTGAACCAGACCCATGAAGTCAGCTGCTTTTTGGTCTTGCACCGTTTCGAGAAAGTATTTCTCATAGAAGATCACTAAGAAGTCATTCCAACCTATAGGATTATTCTTTTCCCCATGCATTCTCTTAATCATTCTCCACCAATGTTCGGCTTTACCTTCTAACATGAATGTTCCAAATAAAACCCGTTGTTCATCTGTACACTTAAGAACATCGAACATCTTTTCCATTTGCATCACCCAGTTTTCTGCTTCAGTGGGGTTAGGAGTCCCTTTAAAAGACGGCGGATTCAACTTCTCGAACTGTTCAATAGTACAACTACTTAGTTCAAGATTCCTTGGTGCTCCATTATTCACTTGATGTTCCACAATTCTTGCTAGACTTTCAATTGCCTTGTATGCACCTTCCAGTCCTTCCATACTGGAACCACTAGTCCCTGGAGTTGATCTTGCCTTGGTCATTTTCTACAGTCATGGCCAAACGTAAGATGTATTATACTAGCCCAAGATTGCATTTTAGAAGAATAATGATATATAAACAATTATATATTGACGATAAGAAATATGGAGGGTTATCACATAAGTCGAATATTTAATCCTATAACCTATGTATGGAGACTTAAAATCGATAACGTTCGAAACTTAGGTTAAGTAGTCTACGGGTTCATAACCTATGCTCTGATACCACCTCTGTCACGACCCCGACCCAAAATAGTATTAGGGAACGAGTGTCTTGACATGCCACCAAGGCAACTAATATTCCTATTTAATTGTTTCCTTAAATAAATGCAACGGATATATTATCACATGGTTATGAATCGTAAAATACTGAAAGTAAAGGAATTACGTCATCAGAGCTTTCTAAAGGAAACTTCATATATATTAAAAGTAACAATGGGTTACAACTTAAGAGAAAATTTAAACCTTATTACAAGAGAGCCATACATGCTCTAAATAAACATTTTACAAAAAGAGCTTTAAAAGCTAAATCTTCAATATAGTCCATTTTCATTCCGTCCGTGAGCCTAAACGTTTCCTGAAAAATGGTTATTTATACAACATCAGCTAAAAGACGAATGAGGTTCAATCTCCAAACATTCCAGGGTTTTCAGAAAATAGATACATATTCAAGTCAAAAGAGAAGGCATATACATATATGGAGAGGAACTTGCAGTAAATAGATATAATTTTGAAATGAAATTATATATATCACAATTGGATAGCTCAGAATAAGAAGAATGCAACAAATCAAATGTGATATCTTTTTCTTTCAATCATATCATTTTAATGGCCAAGTACACTCTAATACCGTATTCTTATATCGTATTATACCCCGGTAGTTGAGGGTCAATCGAACTAGTTCGTCACAACGCCTTATTTAGGGCACACCAGCGATAACCCAGCTGGGAAGGTCAGTCAGTAAAGAGGTCCCTTAGGCCGAATCAGATTTTCAATATTCAATATCCTTTTCAATAATCATTTTAATCAGTATGTTTATATGGATAAATATAAACATATCACAAATGAATCAATCATCGGTATCACATGAATTTTTTAGAATAAAAGCAGTTCATAAAATATATATAGTTTGCATAATATCATATAATCAAAATACACAAGGAATGTCAGAGTACTCACCCAAAATGAAGGTCAAATTTACTGGCATTGAGTCTTCGGTCACACGTTAATCTGATAAAGATTTAAGTACACGTTCCAAGGTCCAGTTTATACTATACTTTAATAATAACTTCCTCTTTTAAAGGATTACTGAATCCCCATTTTTCAACTTTTAAAACTCATTGATCGAAATTGAAGAATTCAATTCATTGTCTTTCCTCATCAGTCGGTTCCCAATAGAGATGGAGGGTCACAGGGGCACCACTTAAATACCATCTCATCTAGACATAACATTTCCGGATTCATTCCCAGTAGACATGGAGGGTCACAGGGGCACCACTTAAATACCATCTCATCTAGACAGAACTTCATCGGGCCTGACTTTGGAATTACTTAAATCGAATTCCATAATAATGAGCAATTTCTTTAAAAAGAATCATTTTTAAAAGCGTATAATTTCAAACAAGTTTATAAAATCAACTTGGATTTGTTCTAAATTTTAAGTTTTGATTAGTGAATTCTTTATTGTATTTTACCAGCATAACTACTAAGTAAAGTTATAAAACAATAAATTAAAACTATAAAGATGCATTATAACAATAAGATTACCTTAAGATGAATATCCCTAATAACTTCTTCTTAAACTTTCTCACACTTTCTCTCACTATTTCTTTCTATAATTCTCAAGGAATTGGTGTGAGTTTCAAATGATCCCCCAAAGGCCCTATTTATAGTTTTCCAAGGATATCCCGGGGTTGACACATGTCCATACTGACCAAGCCTTTACAATGGGAGTCAGCGTTGACATGTCGCGTAACGGAGGCGTCTTGCAGTCTTATTTCACCGGACTGCGACACGTGTTTTAGATTCTCCTCTAACGACGACACGTGTTTGGCTTCTCGTCTAATGACGACACGTGTATGGTGGATATGTTCAAAAGAAAGCACGAGGTGGAAAGCACAAGGTGGATAGGTATTAAGGGTATAAGGGTCATTTCGAACCTGAAGGGCATTTTGGTAATTTCACACCATATATTTTCAATATTTCTTATAGGTCCCTGAAAATATTTTATTTATGAAAAGGCCCCTTTTTATTTTTCATTTTGGTCCCTGAAACATTCTTTATTAAAACCAAGTCCCTAATGTTTCATAAAATTACATTTTCTACCCCAAAACTTATCACTTAGCTTAGGATGTGCCATAAAATCTCAGTTTGACCCATTTTACCATTGATTCTTCAAATTTAAAAATGGGCTTTGTCATATTAAGAACTCGAAATATCATACATGTAATAATATATCATTATTAGATAGTAAGTGTGACGAAATTGAAAGAAGATAATTATATTTGGCATAAGAAAAAGGGGTCATTACAGCAGGGCTCACAAAAGTGGCCATTTCTTGAAGATCGGAATGCTAGAACGATTTGCAGAAGAATCAGAGAGAGAGAGAAGACAAAGAAGCTATGAAAAAATGAAGGGATTCACCCTCTTTATATAGGTAGCCAAGCGTCACGCCGATCGGCACCTCCCCTTACCATACCGATCGGCGCTGACCCCTTGCCTTCCCGAGGTGGCCCAAAAGTCAATGCCACTGCCGAATGGCACCCTTCATACTATGCCGACCGGCACCCCCATTAAATTTCGTACAAAAATTCCCAGAAAATACCAGAAAGCCTCGAAAAATCTCCGAAAAATTCCTAAAAACCCCAGGAAGGATCTAGAGCCTTTTCACTAAGAAAACTTTGCGTTCCCTCAAGCGAAACCCCTCTTTCCCAGCAAACCCATAAAAAGTCAAGTGAAAACTCCTACCGGCAATCCTCCGGAGGATCTGTAAGGATCACCTGATCACTTCCCCAGCGAAATTCTCTTATAGCACCCAAAATAGGTTGTTCCCCCCGCAAGGTCTCCTATTGAAATAAAAGCTTCCCTAGCTATCAGCTCCCCATCTCAAATCAAAATCACAAAGCACTTTCCCCAACAAAATCAAAATTAAATCTCCAACCACTCTTTAGGATAGAATTAACTTCGGTCTTGGATCGTCACCTGAGTTGGGTCATAATTGACCCCGATCCTCGGTCGTCACAACTCTTTAGGTCAAAATTGACCTCGGTCTTGGATCGTCACCTGAGTTGGGTCAAAATTGACCCCGGTCCTCGATTGTCACCACTCTTTATGTCAGAATTGACCTCTGTCTTGGATTGTCACTTGAGTTGGGTCAGAATTGACCTCGGTCCTTGGTCGTCAACACTCTTTAGGTCAGAATTGACCTCGATCTTGGATCGTCACCTGAGTTGGGTCAGAATTGATCCCGATCCTCAGTTGTCACCACTCTTTAGGTCAGAATTGACCTCGGTCTTGGATCGTCACCTGAGTTGGGTCAAAATTAACCCCGGTCCTCGATCGTCACCCCTCTTTATGTCAGAATTGACCTTGGTCATGGATCGTCACCTGAGTTGGGTCAGAATTGACCCCAGTCCTCGGTCGTCACCACTCCTTAGATCAAAATTGACCTCGATCTTGGATCACCACCTGAGTTGGATCAGAATTGATCCCGGTCCTCAGTCGTCACCACTCTTTAGGTTAAAATTGATCTCGATCCTCGATTGTCACCACTCTCTAGGTCAGAATTGACCTCGGTCTTGTATCATCACCTGAGTTAGGTCAGAATTGATCTCAATCCTCAGTCGTCACCACTCTCTAGGTCAAAATTGACCTCGGTCTTGGATCGTCACCTAAGTTGGTCAAAATTGACCCCAGTCCTCATTCGTCACCGCTCTTAGGTCAGAATTAACCTCGGTCTTGGATCGTCACCTGAGTTGGGTCAGAATTGATCCTCGATCCTGAGTCGTCACCACTCTTAGGTCAAAATTGACCTCGATTATTAGACCTTTACCCTAAGCCTGCAGATTCGGCTTTGACCCGCAGAATTGATCATCCCCAGCACACTCCTTAGGTCCTCAGAATCGACCTCGACCCTCTGAACCGTCCATACTCCCTTAAAAGCATCATGTGGTGTCTATTTGACGATCATAATTTATTCCAAACTTTCCCGTTGAGGGGCTCTATAGACACCCCATTCTATTACACCCTAACTCTCCCTAGGTCCCTAGTACATGCCTCCATCACCACAAACCCAGGTCATGTCCTGAGTACTGACCTAGAAAGGCTCAGTTTGACCGAAAAGTCAAACTCTTCATCTCGACTGAGCCTGAATGAATCTTTGAAGGGCACTGAATACCCTTTCCAACGATCCATCATGTGTGCAATTTCGACTTACCATGCGGATGAACGATCCGTTTGTGTCTGAAACTTGACCTAGAGGCTACCGGTCTCTATTTGACCTAAGTCAACTCTTCAGCTTGATCGAGGATGAATTAATCTCCGAAGGGAACTGAATACCTTTTCCAACGGCCCATCCCGTGCTCAATTTTGACTTACCATGCGGACGAACGACCCGTTTGACTCCAAGTGGTCATCGAACGCTTCTAAGGCCCAATTAACCAAAGTCAACTCCCCAAATCGGGTCAAACTCTTTGGAATGTCTAAGTACATCTCCTAACCTTTCCAACGGTCCACCTCGTGTGTGATTATGACTTACCAGGCAGACAAATGATCCGTTTGTGTCCGAACGATTCCCCGTCCAATGAACCGACAAATGCTTTCGAGCCATATTTGACCCAAAGTTAACTACTGAACCCATTAGCGGTCCAAAGAAATTTCGAAGGTCTCCAAATTACCTTTCCAACGGTCTACCCTATCACGCTTCTGACCAATGATTTACCCTCGATAGCGGATTCCCCGAAAAGGCCTGAAACACACTGCCAAATGGCAGGTTCCAGAACCTGCCTATCGGCAGGTGTCGGTAGGCAGGAACGGGTCTATACCGATCGGTAGTGACCTGGGCCTATAAAAGGAGGCCTTCACCTCATTTTCATGGAGAGCACATATCCGATAAAATTCACTCTCAATGAATCCCAAAAACCTCTCTCGAAAGAAGCGTGATTTCAACTTCCAAATCCCTTTTTTACTCCCACTTCTCATCATCCTATTCATCAAACTTGGGGAATTAGCCACTCTCCATCATCATCCAAGTGCAAGTGCTACTCTCCAACATTCAAGATTAAGCTCAAGATCTTCAAGAAGGTCCAACTTTCTCAAACTCTCTCTTAAATTCTCAAATACTTGTTTTCTTACTTAGCACTTTTATTATCTCATCTCGCACATCCTAATATACTTTTTATTTAGTATTATTCCACATCTCCTAGTTTTAATATAAATAAAACCCAAAAAACAAGAAAAGGAGGGTTTGCTCATAAATTCCAAATAAGGGGTTCTCATACTTTTCTCACACTTTTCTCACAACTAAAACACTTTTTTCTACACACACACACACTCACAAATAAGAGATCCCCCATTTGGATTTATGGGATAAACCCCACCCCTCATTTTGGTATGCGAACTACGTGGACTTTGATGCCTTTATAGGCTACGTAGGCGTCTCGGGGTAAAACTCGACACTTGAGTTATTTTTCCCACTTTTTCTCTTACTTTCTATTTTCTCTAAATGTGATCTTCTTATATTGTATATACTTTCCCTTAGTGACCTATTACTCCATATGCGTTGTCGTTTCATTATAATGATCAATGTAGGGGTAATCGCATAAATCTTACTTTTTTAATATTATTCTTATATCTTCCTACGGATGACTCGCTTTATCTTTTCCATGATACAAGTCAAGGATTTCTACCTCCATTATATATATACACATGCACACATATCACGGGGGGAAATATAAAGGAAAATAGCAAATATCCATGAGAGACCGAAAGGGCGGAATGGGTGCCTAACACCTTCCCATTTCGTAACTAAGCCTCCGAACCCTTCTCGAGTCATCTTGGTTTCACATACACCAGTATGTCTTTGGATGCCATCCTTCGAGATGGCTTCCCCTTTTTCTTTTGTCTACTTTGAGTAAAATAGACTGGAGACTCTGAATCTCTCTACATTCTTACACCTCATCTCAAACGACGACGGCCGAAGCACTCCCGAGAGGGATGCGCGAGACCCGAAGGATCCTCTCCCTTAGCACGCCCACACAGCGCGACGAGGATCGGGGATGGCCACAACGAGCAACTTCTTTAGCTTGGTGAGAGACTCCTGGTGAACTTTCTCCCACTTGAACTTTGTGTTCTTTCGCAAAAGCTGCATCAACGGGTGTGTTATTTCGACTAATCCATGCACAAATCTCCTAAGGTAGGAGACTTTGCCGAGGAAACTCTTGAGCTCCTTCGCCATTTTTGGACTTGTCATCTCCAATATCGCTCACTGTTTGTCTTGATCCATTTGTACTCCCTCCGGATCTACCATAAAACCAAGAAAATTTCCATTGGTTACTCTGAAAATGCACTTGGGCGGGTTCATCTTCAGTTTGTACTTCCTATATCTGACAAATACTTTCCTCAACTCGCTCAGGTGGGACCCCTCCTTCTTCGATTTGATGACCAAATCATCCACATAAAACTTCATAAATTTATGAAAGAACTTATTGAAGATGGACGTTATTATTCTTTGATAAGTAGCCCTAGTATTTTTGAGTCTAAACGGCATTACCTTATACATGAAGTTACCCAACGGGGTTCTAAATGTTATTTTCTACGCATCTGTGGGGTCGATCTTGATCTGGTTATACCGTATATACCCATGAATTAAGCTATACATATCATGTCGAGCTGTTTCATCTATTAAGCTATCAATGCAGGGTAGATGGAACTCATCTTTGGGGCAAGCCCTATTTAAGTCTCTGAAATCCATGCATATCCTCACCTGATTCTTGTCTTTCTTACCCACCGGGACAATGTTAAACATTCAGAGTGAGTGTTGTGTCGATTTTATGAACCCTGTTGCTAATAGGCATTGGACCTCTTCTTTGATCTTTAAGTTCAGCTAAGGCTTGTAGGTACTCGTTGCTTGCTTGATCGGAATGGCTGAAGGCATCACGTTTAATTTTTGGCAGCTTACTTCTTCATCTAGCCCCTCCATCTTTGTATATTTACATGAAAAAAAGTCTATGAACTCCCAGATTAGCTCAATCAACGCATCCCGTTTCTCCATACAGAGATCCTTCGCGAGGAAGATGGGTTTTGGGTCCTCCCCTTCTCTTACCAAGTTCAGCTACTCTAGTTTTTGTTCTTGTATTTTCGGTTGGTCTGTCATGTTGTCTGGTTCTTTGATAACATCCTCCACGAACTCCTATATGTTAGAATTATCTATCATCATACATTGTCCCCATTGATCTACCAGAAAACACTCATATATCGGGTCATCCTCCTCATCGGTCTCTGCCATAGCTCATTCGGCTACCCATTCACACCATCATAGGCAATAAACCCCCTCCCCTTCCTCGATAATAATCTTCTTACATTATTAGTTGGCCATTTGTAACTACCTCTCTTATCCTTTCCCTTGAAGCCTCTACCCTTTTTCCTTCAGAGAACTGACTCATCACACTTTATTGTGTGACCTCATGTCCCATCGGGTCCCTTCTAGGATCCATATTATCTTTTAGTTACTTCAAGACTTTCTTAGGTTGAGGTATCTCTTGGTGGGCTTCATCTGTTACTCCTCTGCCACTTGTAATTTTGTCATTCTGGCCATTCACAGGTCCCATCCTTTCTCGGATTGAGGGAACCCAGGCTCCCTCCATTCTTCTCGTTAGGACTTTGACGTCCTCTTATAAATCTATATAGAATGCTACATCCATTAGGTGAGCTTCTTCGACAGCGAAGGGCCACTTCATAGCTCGTATAGTGATCTCTGTTTCTATAATATTTGCCTTGTTACATTAGTGGTACGTTGAGGGGACTAATCCTTAATTGTGCACCCATACTTTTCCTATCAATAGATTGTAGGATGTTGTACTCTCTATCATGTGGAACTTGATGTGGGAACTCAGGTCTCCCATTACGATCCCAACATTCACATAGCCAATGGACCTGGAAGACTAATTGTCATAACCTAAAATCACCAACGTCATGGGGACAAATCTTTCTTCTCGGATGTTAGCTTCGTGGAAAGAGATGATTGGCATGATGTTGATGGATGCTCCCCCATCCATAAGAGCCCCTGGTAATCTTACCACGTTGATGCTAGCAGTTACATATAACAATCGATTGTGAGTAAATCTCACGGCCCTATCTGCATCGCTGAATGTTATTTTTGATAGAAATTTTTTCACCAGCCTGGCCATGGATCCCTTCCATCTCAGCGAAGGGAATGCATTCTTCCTCGCAATATCTAGGATTGCTTGGGATATATTCAACCAACTTTATTTTGCCATTCCCACCGGGTCGAATAACCAAGCAAACTTTGGGGATCGTGAGACCGCGCAGTACTCTAAGCTTTGGTTATTTTCCTCTACTTCAACATTGTATATATCCTCCATATCCTTGGCACTTGCTTCATCATAGGCTGACACCACATTATCCATTACTCTGGTACACTCCTCCAAAGCCTCTTTGAAGTCCCCATACTCTGGGGTCCGCTCCTTCACTTCTCTTTCTGCCTCTCCATCATAGGCCACCACCAGATTGGCCCCATGAGATGGGAGTGGGTTGTCATTAATATTTTGTGAAGGGATTTTCAGTGTCCCTGCCTTTCCATATTTATCGATGATTCTCCTTAACGTGAAATAACTTCCCGTTGGATGTTAAATCTTTCAATGGATCTAACAATATTTGGGATCCGCTCTGGGTGTCGCATCTAGTTCCACGGTGGGGATACCTTTAGGTTCATACACCATTCAACCTTGGACCACGGCATTGTAACAACTAATAACCTCCTCTACTATACAGGGTAATGGTGGTGGATCCTCCCCATCACTCCCTAACTTTCTCTTGTTGTCCTTATTTGTTAGTTTACCCCCATCTGCTCCTTCGGTATATCCCACCTGTGGGGACTGAGACCTCCCTCCCACGGTTTGTATAGGTTGCCTAAACATCATGGGCACCACCACTGGGTTTGGTCGTATCACCAATGAGATATTCCTTACTGCTTTTAGGAATGACGCAAAAGTCCCCTCGTGTGTCTTATTAATAAGATGGAAGATTTACTTAGGAAGTAGTCCTTCCGCACAGATTTGTAGTATTTTGGACTCTTTGGCTTACTCTCTTACATCGAGGAACCTTTCCCTTAACCGTCGGATGTACACCATCACATCTTCCCCTGATCGGTGTTTCTCTCTCCCCAATTGGGTAAAGGTGAACTCATATTTTTCCAGAAAAAAATTCTAGATGAACAAAACGTGCATCTCCTCCCTCATGGAAACACTCTTCGAATCTAGGTGAGAATACCATGTATATGCCTTATCGGTTAAGTATTTCGAAAACTCCCTTAACCATAGTTTTTTGTTATTGCAGTGCACCCCCAAATGTTCAATGAAGCATTTAATGTGCTCCTTCGAGTTCCCTCCATTTCATGTGTACTTTTCAAAGATAGGAGGAATATAGTCTTTTGGATAAGGCTCATTGTTATATTCCTGAGGGTAAAGTGTCCAAAAGTCATCATAAACTGAAGCTACCTCGCCAGCAGATTGCGAGGAAGCTTGCATGAACTTCAGCATCTCCTTCTACATCTCTTTACTTATCTCCTCCATGGACGATAGCGTTGCAGGAACAACTAGAGGAACTATGGGTGGGACGCCCATTGGACCTGTAATAACCACCATAGTTGGAATGCTCATTACTCCCGGGGTTCCCACCGCTGGAATCACAACACGGGGTATGCTTACTGTAGAAGTTCTTATTGGAACTTCACTTGATGGGGCCATTTGTGTTACCCCTATTGTTACAAAGGAGCTGGTATCAAAGCCCCCCAACACTATTGAAGCTACAGGAGTTTGCAAAACCTCGTAGAATTTATTCATGAGGAGTTGAACTTGAGTTGGTCCTAACCCAGCGCTCGTGGAATATTGCATCCCCTTGGAACACCTATCACCATTTGAACTGGAGGTACCTACACTAGAGAAGCTCCATCTCTGGAAGCCTCCACCTCCCTCGTCGCTTGTTCTTCATTGTGTTAAATGTGATCAAAGTTAAGTCTTCGATTAACATTATCCTACGCCATACTCTTTGCTTAGAAGAATACGTCCCCATCAGAGTCACCAAATGTAAAATGGTATCTTAGATTATATGGAGGCGTAACACATTTTGAGTACAACACTGATAAGTTAAGTAGCAGCACTATTGATTAATTATAAGGCATGCAATCATGACTTAGTGAACATAAACTCAGCCTGAACTCACAAATCACTTGTGTATAACTCAGGAAAGAATAATGAACTCAGAAGTAACTCATTTTAAGGGAGAGAGAGAAGTAAGCATCCTAGATACCCCTCGGCAGGCAGCCAAACACCCCAACCACCCTCAAAGATCTCTGTCAAGTATTAAAAGCTTCGTAATAAATGGCAATAGTGGGTGAGTGGACTCTGGTTTGTAATAAATCTTTCTCTTGGATATATTTTCTCTCTCTAGCAATAACTTCTGAACTCTCAAAAAAGACCATCCCTTCCTCAGAGGTTGTTGGGACCCTTAAATTGCCCCCATACCACTCCCAAGATGACTCGGTCATTCAAAAATGTGAAAGACATCCTTCATAATTTATGTCACAAGCATTAAATGACCGATGTACTAGTTAGCTCCACGTCATAAACATTAAATGCCAAGACATGCCTTTTCCTTAACCACTGTGTGTCAAGGAGCTATCATCACAGAGGTGGATCACCAACTGTCTGACAACCCCAAATACCATGGTGGTTTACTCAAGTGCAGATTTGACATTGTCTATCTGGCTAGTGACATCACATAAAGTAGATGTGACATTAAGTAGAGGTTTACTTCGTTCACAACTCAACACCTGATGGAACTCAAGGCTACCCTGCCCAAGGTTACACGGTCAAGGTCCCTCAGTAATTTACCATGTGTATCTAAGATGGTCAGGACAAGACCCAATGATGGCTCACTTCTCAAACCTCCAAACCAAGTCCCTCTGAAGTTTCCACGATGAGGTCGTTCAATAGAGCATGAAAGCTCTCCCGGGCCTTGTTAAGCCTGGTCTCTCACGAGTAATGTTTGACATCACACTGAATGCCATTATAATTGTTACATTATTACAATCGTTATAGATCATGGTCCATATAAACAAAAGATACAACATGACTAAGTAACACAACAAAGATAAAGTATGAGCTCCCATGCTAAGCCATCACACTAAGATGCCTCACTTGAGCTGCCTCGCTGGGTTTCCGAGCTTGAGGTGCCTCACCTAAGATGCCTCATTTTCTTAATCCCAAACACTGTTGTTAATAGGGGGGTTATATCTAATCTCAAGATTACCTTCAAGCCCCCTCTACAGACACGAAACTCGTATCATCCATATCTGGTTAAGAAGGCAGTCTTTGAAATGTCCTGCTCCCTGATACGCAGATGATGATAACCGAACTTTAAGTCTATATTTGAGAAGTAGGCGGCTCATATCAGTTGGTTAAATAATCCATCTATTCTAGGCAAAGGATACTTGTTTTGTATCGTGACTTTCTTAAGCTCTCGATAATCTATGCACAGCCTTAAAGAATCGTGTTGCTTCGTTACAAATAACACCGGGGGACTCCAATGCGACGTACTCCTACGGATGAACCCCTACCCCAAGAGTTTTTCTATTTTCTCCCTGAGATTCCTCATCTTTGCTGGAGCCATACAATAAGTCGCACGATCAATAGGCCGAGTTCCCAGTGCTAAATCAATCACACACTCAATCTCCCTATTGGGAGGTAATCTCGGTTACTCCTGGAATACATCTGCAAACTCATAAACTACTGGTATTGAATCAAGGGATAACACTACTCTCGTAAAGGTCTCCTCCTCTATATAATACAAATGAGTAGACGACCCTCCCTCAAAATGAGGCTTCGCCACAAGGAACATCTCATGTGCTGAAATACTAAAAATAATACACTACCTATAACAGTCAATCATTGCTCTACATGAAATAAGCCAATCCATGCCGATAATCACATCATACTCGGACATGTCCAAAACATGTAAATATGCCAGTAAAATCAAACTCCCAATCTCTATACTCACATGAAGACATATAAAGAAAATAGGCATCCCACTACCCATCGGTTAGTCTATATAAGTAACAGTGCTATCTGTTATATCTAATAACCCTACAAATCGTGAAAATCTAGTGGCTACAAATGAATGTGAGGCCCCCTTGTCAAACATAATGCACCCAATAGCCCCATAGATAGAAAACATACCCTCAATCGTGGGCGGTGGATGCCAAATTTCTGCCTGATAGATGTTATACATATGCCCATACTATCCCTATTTTATTGGAGTTGCTGGAATGTGATGTAATACTAGCGCCTGAATCGGTGCTGGGAAGGCGGTTGGTGGAAATACTGGTCTATGTGGCTCCTGTCGTGCTCCTTACTGATGAATTTTGCCCTTATCAGGAAAATCATATCTCTTATGGCCAGGCTTACCACACACAAAATAATTGCCTGTGAACTTTCCCCTATTTTGTCCCTGCTGGCTGTTACCACCTCTCCCTTAGCCCTATTGGACCTAGCCCTGCTGGACCTGCTTGTTGCCTCCTTGTCCAAACTAAAATCCTCCAGATTGTAAATGTTTAGTATAGTCCCCTACCTGGGAACCCTGCTCACCCTGTCGCTGTTGACTCTAACCTGACTGTGTCCCGTTAGAACTGCCTCCATTAGTCTTGCCCTGCTGGCTTGACTCAATCCCCCGTTGACACCTTGAGCATGTAAGCAGTTATCTTGGAAATGAAGCATTGCAACATTAATAACATTTGTGTAAGTATGTAGGGAGGGATTGCCCAATAAGTGTTGGGAAATCTTATAGTTCCGACAATCAGTGAACATTTTAATTCTCCTGTCCTCTATGGGTACCTCTGATGGCTCTAAGTTTGTCAGCCGAGTGAAATCCTCCTCATATTCTTGCCATTGTCTTCCCTTCCTATTTCAGGCCAAGTAGTTTCCACCTCATCTCAGTCTGGATGGAGGAAGGGAGGTACTTGCGGTTGAACCGTACCCAGAAGTCCTGGATAGTCATAATATATCTCTCCTCAGTGGTGGTAATAGATTCCCACCATTGCAAAGCTACCCCAACTGTCTTAAACATAGCTATCATCTAACGTTGAACTTCTATGCATTCTAACATTCTCAAGTGCCTCTGGATATTACTCTTCCAATGGCTAGCAGTCACGACATCAGAGCCCCCTGAAATTTTGGCGGATGCGCCTTTTCAAAGGCATCCCTAACACATTCCCATGCAGTAGGAAACACTTGCCCTGGCGCAGGTGGAATAACTAGTGCCTGTGATGGAACTTGTTGAACAATAGCTAAAGTTGCATTGACTGCCTGAGCAATAATGGCAGCAACTTCTGCAACATTCATTATACCCGGAGCTGGGGCGGGTTGAGGTGCACATCGAGGAGGCATCTGAAATGAGAGAGAATATTCCATAAGTATTTGATATCACGGAATAGCTCAAGAACGTATAAATGCAATTAGGGATACCAAAGTTCTAATAATAGGGCACTACATCAAAGGACGCTTAACTGAAAGCATAGTAACCCGTTCAGATCCTAAAAGACTCTAGAACCTGATGCTCTGATACCACTTGAAATACCATCTTAATTAAATACCAGGTGATCAGTCCCATACCAAATTAAATGAGAATATACACTTGGATCATTCTTATAATCACTCTCGAAAATAGTTTTTTTATAATCACCTAATACTTAATTAAACAGGTTAAAAACTTTCAAATTTTAATTTAATAAAATTCTACTTTTTAAAACATATATCATTTAACACAATCCATTCACACATTGAATAACAACTGGGTAAATATCACAATTGAATTAAATGCAACTGAAATTAAATACTCCAGTTAAAATCTCGTACAATAATCCAAAGTAAACCAAATGTAATCAACTCCGACAAAAGTAAATAAACTAGCTGAGAAGGAAACACTAGAATCCTTTGGGCAACATGCCCTAAATAAAATTAACTATAGATTAGGAATCAATGAATGTGAAGGCGTCTAAATAAAGTTCAAAACTCCATAGCATCCATAACTCATAGCATGTCATAATCCTCTATGGCTGGCGTCCCTACGGCTGGACACCTGATATAGGAGATACAAGAAAGAGAAGAGAATATGCAAGGAAACGGGTCAGAGCCTGATGTGAAAATAGTTTATAAAATAAGAAGTGAAAAAATTCTATATTTAGCAATTATTATATACATGTTCGATTATCTAACTCTCACTTGAGATTCTCACCTCTCATCTAGAGTGCACACCTACCGTACCTCTAAGTAATATTAGTTACAGTTCCCACGCTAACTAGTTCAACCCAATCTATCCATTATTCATAGTCCAACCCACGTATTTCTCTCATAATACATGTAATAATAATAATATGTATATCCATTTAGATTCAACATGGATAAGCCCCTTATTAATTCAATTCAATTACGTTTTTTCATACTTAATTAATTTCAGATATCATTATCTTTCAATTCTACTTTACTCACACACTAGATATCATCATACACACACACACACACACACACACACACAATATTTCACCCCCAGACACAGCTGCGGCGCTGCATTACTCTGCTATCATGTCTCAATACATCTCGTCACTATATGGGGGATTATAGGTTCGACAAAGATTCCTCGAACCATAAATATCAAACACAGTCATTAGAACGACAAGTCATAAAGATTATTCACCCATAACCCAAGTACCCAGAAAAATTAGGAGATGAAAGGACACCCCGTACATGTCATAAAGATTATTCTCCTCTAAATCATAAAATAATTATGCACATATCTCTCACAAAATTTTGATCCTTTATATATATTATAATTTCCAACATTAATCCCAAGTGTTTCACTCTATTAATGTACCAAAATTATTTAAAAACTAATTCTGGTCCAGATTACAATTTCCCAAACTTTTCTGGGCTAAACTGGAGATTTCTGGAAATCTCGTTTGAAGTCACAAATCTCGTTAGAACGAGATGGGATCTCATTAGAACGAGATTGACTCTCGTTCGAACGAAGTCATCGTTTTTCTTATTTTTCTTCAGTTCCAATTTTCTGAGTTTTTCCTCAATTTCTAAAACCCAAACGTTACTGGTTTCCTATCCTAACAGAATCCAGAAATCCGAATCACTATTCTAACATTATTTCAACATATTCATGGGTTATTTCCACATAAAAACATAAATTCCACGTGTTCATAAGGGATTATCATTAAGCCCATTAAAACCTTAAGATATCAATAATCTGATTTCTCCAATTTTATCCAACTTGAAAACTCAGAATTTTAGAATCATTATTTCATACCTAAATCATCAAATTTCATTTTTAACATGGTAGGATTTTCTCTAAATGTAATTCCTATTATTATTTTCAATAACCTTAAGCACATATATTTTTCTATATATGTAAAACCTATAATTTTCATCATGATCATAGTCCCTACATGTTATGTATTCAACTACATGAATTTGCTTAACCATTATCTTAATTGACCAGTCATTATAAATTCCAAATTCATAAGTTCATGAATCCTACAATAAAATCCTATTCCAACATGGATATGCTAATCACTAAAATAGAGCAAGAAGCACTTGCCTTAAAAGTTGGTCTGAACCTTTGATGAAGACAAATGTTAGAACTTCTCCTTTCCTTTTTTCGACGACTTTTTTGGTGGATATAGTGGTGGTGCAAGGTGAATAAATGGTGGTTGTCCCCCTGGTTTGACCTAGGTGACTCCTCCTTTCCAAGAACTCTTCCCTTCCTCAAGCTTCCCTTTCACTTTCTCTCTAAGACTCTTCTGTTTTTCTCTCAAACTTTCTCACTTGTTTTTGGATGAAATGAATCTTACGTAGAGTCTAGTCTTATTTTAGTAAAATGTCTTAAAGGTAAGCTAAAAGACAAAAACGAAGTTACTATTCATCTCCCAAGCGAAATGACTAAAACACCCATTCGGGGTGTCCTTTCATCTCCTAATTGACACGAGACCCAATTTCAACACCCGAGTAGACGTTTCTGACTATTTCGACTCTTCCGGAATCAATGGCACACTCGAAATGACCATAAGTACTGACACGTCCCATAACTGCGTCCCGACTTAATTACATTTATTACCATATTAGTAACTCTCGATAATATAAATAACATCATATTCTTATATTACTTATATATCACCAAATAATATTAAGAATAATATATTACTTTAATTTCTAGTAATATTAAATCCGGATTAATCCCAATTAATTTTTCATAATTAATTCCAATTAATCCCCATTAGCTTTTAATTAGTCCTCTAGTCCCTTAAATAGATGAAAATTCATAATTAAAACTGAATTTTGACCAATTTACAAAAATGCCCCATAAGGGAAAATTAGGATGACTTACACTTTCCAATATCAATTTAGCCCCAACTTTCACTCAAAGTTTAATCAAATGACTTATATTTTGAAGGAATATCATAAAACAATCCAGTAGATTTGAATAAATTCCCCATTAGCCCCTAAACTTTCATAAAATAACTTAAAAGAGTTAAAACCTATAAAATCTTATCCAAGAACCCAAACTAAAACATAAACATAGTTACCCTCTTCCCCCTAATGACATGGAACTAGCTGGACTGCCAACGTAGGTTATACCATGTGGGGTACCCGTGGTACCCATTTACTATAAACATAAGCCTTAGTGAAACCTGTACCATTTTAGCCCCATATCCACATCTAGAACCACTAATCAACTCCTCCCCATGAAGCCTATAAATACCCTCCCTTATCTTAGTAAAAACTCATATCAGCTAAGAGCTTTAAAATGTAGAAATTTAAGAGTTTTTGCATTTTTATTATTTTTTCTTAAATGTTTGTTTCCTCAATTTGGTTATGTTTTTGCATGTATGTAGAATGGATATATGTGTTTACATGTTATATTAAACGTGTATCTCCATTAAAATAGCTCAAAAATAAGAAAACTCTATTAAAGTTTGAGATTCAATGGTGGATTCTTATTCCTTGACTTTGAACCAATTTCAAAGGGAGGTAAGTTAAACATAGTTTCTGAGGAACCTAGCTGAAAGGTTTAATTGGTCCAAGAATAGGTTTTAATACCTCGAATCGAAGCTTGCAGTTTTCGGGCCTGGAATTTTCAGAAAAAAAAATTCAAGATTTTTACTTGACCATAATCCCTCAAACTAGGCTTGTTTGTCTAAATTTTCAACTAGACCAAAACCATTATAATGTTGGAACAAGAATCATAGCTTTCAATCACTTATGTTTAGTTAATTCTTTGTCATTTTTACAGAAAGTAAATAGCTCAATTTAACCCACAAATTTTTTGAAACCAATATGGTTGGATTCCTCTTAAAAAATTATGCAATTTTTATTCAGGAACTAACTCATATGGATTCCTAAAATGTCACACATTTAAGGTTAAAGTTTTAAAACATTAAAGCCAAATGGTCAAAGGTTGAAGATGAGTGGTTACACGCGCATCAGTGAGAGTCAAACCAAATGCGTGAAATATTTGACTGAGCACGTGAGGGCGCATCTCTAATTAGAAAAATCTGATTTTTTTTCCAAACATTTTGTGTTTAATTCTGAACAAAATGGTATAGTACATCACCCTGTTTGGATCCTAAGAAAGCATTTTCCTGCAAAAACTATTTTTAAAATTTAAATTAACTTTTAATTTTACACATAACCTCGTGACCAGTTTTCAACGTTTTTCAAATCCCCCTTAAACTACAAATAAAACTATTTCGTCTCTTGTCACTAAATCAAAATTTAACAAAAAATAAAGAGAAATTTACTTTTAAATTTTAAAAAAATTATACATTATACGCTTTAAATTATTTTTACACTGAAACTTCTTACAATTTAGTATCCTCCAACAACATATAGGCATTCTTTTAGGCCGATATCACCTGCTAACACTATCCATGCTTTTAGACTATCTAGTCAACCCAGTGAATTAGACGCAAAAATGGAAAATTCGAATATTCAAAGTAGGTGATCTTAATTTCAATATTAAACAAATTAAGATTGTGTATTTCAAAATTACTGATTGTTATATCACTCTGTGATAATGTTGAACTCATATTTCAAATACGAACTCATTTCTACATGTCATATTTATTCTGTGCATTGATTCTCCCGATATTTTAGTTATCCCTAAAAACTGATAAACCTTAACAGCTTACGATTTCAGTAAAAATCCATTGAACTATTTTTATTATTCTACCCATTGAACTATTTTTATTATTCCACCCTTAATTGTGTCATAGACCTGTAACCTTTTACCTTAATTACTTATTACCCAACAATTAATGACTGTTATCATTGAAACTCCTAGTAGCATAACCTACGATTCGGGATTAGACCACAGTATACCACGATTGTTCTAATTGCCCTATAGGACTCAAGTGTAGAGTGCCTATTTACTACGTACGTATAAGTGCCACTCTAGCTAAGTGTGTCAAGCCTTTATTTTGATCATTATTCCCCAATATTTTTGGGTCCAACTATATATTATGCTTTGGACAATAATGTAATGGTATGTCTACGCAATTGAATCCCCTATAACCGATAATGTATGGGTTATCTTGTTATCGCCTGAACTCTTATTTTGATTACTTGATACATAACTTATTCGATTACACTTCACCATATTGTTCATATACATACCATTAAACTCCAATATAACCCTAATAGTTTGTTATATTTTAGTTCGTCTCCAGATTTTATGATATCAATATTAAATTCCATTACTCTCTAACAATACACTTTCTCCAGTACCTTGTATAGAAATAAAATTATGTACTTGGCATGTCTGGTTAATTATTTGCTTTCCAGATGGACGAAGAACCCAAAGAAGACGAGATATCTTTTCGATTACGTACGTATAGGTGGTATCAAACAGGGATGGTAGTCCCTATTTGAATATCTACACCACAACTTATCATCTCTTATGATTCCGGAATATTTTCTACCAGTTTTACCTTATATTTGGCAAGTACGAAAAATTATGTATATCCGTTTATTGCAAGACTCCACTATGTAACAAGATTTTAGGAATATCCCTCATAAAAATATTTTAATTTCCACCCCCTTTAATTTTTTTGTTATATTTATTTTAATCTTTACTTACCATTAAAAACATAGAATTTGTGGATGCGACTGAATCATCGTTCTACACTCAAGAATATTTATAGAACAAGTGATGGGGTTGTTCAATCCCGGTTGAGAATGAGTAATCGAGGAACTTGACGAGTTTGAGGAGAAATTTCCTTTTGGTAACCCTAATGATATGATATTTACTAATCTTCAATACGAGCAAGCATAATGTTACATTTTCGAATTGCAATATGAAGTTGGAGATTAAAGAGAGTAAGTAGCTATATAATAAACAGAACTATTCTTGTTTGATTATATGTATTATCTATATTATGATCTAAACTCTACAATTTACCTTTAGGAAGTAGGTGAACTAATCTGCCCAAAATCATTAGAGAAATTAAATGACGAAATATTGTAGGGCCTGGTTATTAAAAGAGGTAATTTCCACCTTTTACATGTGCGGTTATTTATACATTTGTGCTGAAAACGTGATATAATACAAATTCATTAACAAATTGAACTTCTAAAAAAAGGAGATGTATCTTCAAAACTTGCATGCCTATAAAAAGGTCCTAAATTTTGTGCGAAAGAGTTTAAGAAATTTCGCTCTAACGGTTTTGATTCTATTTCATATTCGTCTGAGGAATATATTTTGATGCAAAATAGGAGAATTTCAGTTTTTGCTTTGACTACATGTGTCGCTATCAAAACTGATAAAAATTCAAAAAATACGGTGTAAACATATTACGGGATTTTACCATAAATCAAAGAACTTCATTACTTAGATTTCATTGAAACCGTATTCTATTATAACTGGGTGAAGGTAAGGACAATGCAAAGTCTTATAAAGGTTATCCGAACTGAAAACTTATCATGGTAGATCTAGTAAAGATGAAGAGTAAAGATCGCTTAGTCGACGAGCCTTTTATTTGTGCCTTTTAGAAAGTGAAGAAGGTATTCTAATCAAAGTGCATAAATAATGGACATTGCCCTATTATTGTGCATTTACCAAAGGGTATGATTACTCAAGAAGACGCATTGAAGGCTCCTAAAGAGTTCAAGTCTTCTCTTAATGAGAATCCTAATATGAACTAAGAATCAAAAAATTATTTTACCATTGACAATCCTATTTTTATCAAAATTGTGTCATATTATGATATTGGATCCATATTCGTACTTTGGTTTGATTTATGAATGTCTAATTTTAATTATAAGTCTTATGTATGATTTATGAATTAACTAGGATGGCAGAGACCAATGTAACTCGTAGGAACTGAACACGTAGTCATGGGACTCCCGTTTTGATAATATGATAAAAATTTGCAAATATTTAGACTTTAGCTTAAAAACATACTCCTAGAGGGGGAAAAAATCAAAAATTGCCCCTAAACGCCCCCTAAGAGGCATGGACACCTTGCACAGGATCGATGTAACTCGTAGGACTAATTCCAAAGTCACGAGACTTCCAATTTGAGAATATGACGAAAATTTATAAATATCTAGACTTATACTTAAAGATATACATCTAGAGGACGACAATCCAAAACAACCCCCAAATGGCCCCATAAAGGTACGAACATCTCATACGAGACAACTGTAACTTATAGGAACTGACTGCGTAGTCTGAGGACTCCGGTTTAAAAATATGATGGAAATTTTCATATATCTAGACTTAGACTTAAAAACAACCCGTTAGAGGGTAAATACCTGAACCAACCCCCAAATGGTGCCATAAGAAGCATGAACATCTCGCACGGGACCAATGTAACTCATTCGAACCACTACAAGAAAAATAAACATAGGCATCATACGATGTGTGTCGCTAATAGTTACATATGTGTCGCGAATAGGTATTGGCAACAAAATTCCTTGTGTTGCCAGCTTGTTGCCCAAAGTCTGTCTGAGAAAATTTTTGGTGACAAAACAAATTCTATTGCCGAAAGTGTGATTTTAACAAAATGCAAATGTGAGAAAAATTTATATTATTTGTTTTTAATCTTTTTAACCAAAATTACTATTTATGTTGCCAACGGTCATATATGCTGACTTTCGGCAACAAAATATATGTGTCACCAAAACGTATATATTTCGCATCACAGTCTTTTTTTTGTTACCAAAACATATACTTTTCGCATCATAACTTTTTTTTATGTTCAGTGTATACCTTTCAACAACAAAATTGACTCTCCCAAAAAAGTTTTTGCAACAAAAAAGAGGTTGCCATATCAGATTCACAGGAGATATAAAAAGACTATTGACAACAAAAAAAATTTGTTGCCATAACTGCTCTATTTTAATTTTTTACTAATATTTTTCATGCAATAATCATTTTTCTCTTCTTGTTTTTCATGTAATAATCATTGTACATGATTCAAAGTCAGCACAACATAAATATTTATAATTCAAAATTATATTGCTCTTCACTTAAACTCATACATATATATCATGCAAAATAATACATTCTCCCAATTCAAGTATGAAGTATAAAAGAAACTCAACCAAAAATCCTATTATATCAAATGATGTCCAAAATTACATCAAATGACAATCGATCGTGTTACATTAAATAATGTCAAAAAAATTACATCAAATGACAATACATCTAATTACATGAAATGATGTCCAAAAATACTCAACGTCAAAAGATGTCCAATAAGCTATCTGGGTCAAGAAATCACAACTCCAAGCTCCAACGAAAATAACTATCTAATTAAATCAATCATCATTCTGCACAAAATAAATAATAAATTATTATCCATCCGACTTTAAAAGACAATAACAATTTATAACATTATAACCGTTAAAACTTAAAATTTATATGGAATGAAATGTATATAACAAACTACAATATATTCATTTTTTTAAACAATAATATGTGAACGTAGAATGCAGAACCAAAAGAGTAATGCTCAAAAGAAAAAAAATAGAATGGTCAATATCATCTAAACACTCAGTGAATATCAATACAAACACATATGTAATAGTGTGAGCAAAAACTTTTTTAACAGCGCATAAGGAGAAAGTGGAATGCAAAATAGTTCAAGGAGTTTTTAATGCATAACTAATAGTTAGAACACGAATACTTTGTAATTAGATATGTTCTGGTGTTTTATCTTCCATAGACCTTGAGTTATACAAACGAGTTTTGAGTCACCTCGAAAACGAATACTTGTAAACCCTTTTTTAATCGTGTATCTCAAACCCAAAATCATGGTTCTATATTAGGTGGTTGGGGGAGATCGTAAGTTAATCAATTAGTTTAATGTAAATTATTCAAGTCTAACCAATTTTAGATTCTAATTCCCATGTCGAACAACAGGAACACTCCAAATCGAACATTTCCCCATTTCGAAGGACAACCCAAACTAACGATACACACTGATAAGAGCCTAACAGTTGTATTATACACTGATGGCTAGTACATTATACACCAACGGTTACTATATTATACACTGACAATTAGTGCAATATACGCTGATATTTTATTTTAGTTGATATACACTGACTAATAGTGTATTATACACTGACATGTTATTATACACTAACAGGAGCCTGACAGTTTTATATATACAGTTACATAATGTATATATACATTATACATCGACACTTAGTATATACAAAGAATCAATCTAGGGTATTTTATTAATGTATTTGATTAACAGATGTAAAATTTGGTGGGTGAAACATTTGGCTGATATAACAGATGTAGATTGATGACAATTCCCAGTTGTAGGGAAATTAGGAACATTATGAACATTTATAAAGGATTAGCTACTGCCAAGAAATAGTCAGTCGTGAATTGGATAACACATTTAATTAATGTAATTTTTCTACAGTTAGAGAGGGATTTTGCTTGGCAACCATTAATTTATGCCTCACCTTATCAAATAGTTATTTAAAAATGCAAAGGGTTTTCCTCCAAAAAAAAAAAAGGACATCCTAAGGTATCTAGTAAAGGGTGTGGTATTATGATTAAAGCTAGTGAAATTAGGAATGTTTGACAGCCTTGTCAATTTATCACGTTTCAAACATTGAAAACCACTAGTGTGAGTAGTGGTTTTAATTAATCAAACATGAAATCACACAGCACTTTGAATTTTTCCCCTAGATTTAGTGGTTTCAATTTACTTCAGATGTTAAAAATTAACCTTTTTTCTACATAATCTTATAACTTCACCCTGTTAACATTCAACCTTAGCTCTACAATGTTTACATGCACAAATCAGACCTATTTCCAGTGAATTTATCATGCCTATGGGCTATCAATTGACCTCCCTTTGGAGATGAAACTTGTCTCCAAGGTTTATATTGTGAGATTATGTAGTTCGGCTTCCTATTCAGACATTATTTTGGTGGTGGTCTGGGTTAAACATGTTTGGAAATAAGAAAACGGTGAACGAAACATATGTCTTCATGTAAAATTTTCATTTCAATTGAAGCTGAGGCCTTTTTCCCTTCGCCATCACATCTCTTCCTACTGCAGCTCTAACTACTAGATGAGAGAATTATTTTTCTTTTGTGTGCTAAGACACCCTCATCCTTCATCATCACATCTCTTCCTAAGTAAATTTAGAGTATTTTCAGTTTAAGGGGGATAACAGTAGAAAGGTTGGCTTCCCAACTATTTCAACCCTTCATGTTTGAACAAAAAAATTAGCAGTTTTGTTAGGAGTTATGCTAAGAATCAACCACAACACATATGAAAAGATGAAATAAAGTCCTATGTTGGGTAAAAGTTGTTGAGGTACATAAAGAATGAAGAAAATAAAGAAATAGAGTTAAATGAGTGAGACTTAAGTATTTGGGCATAAGTGAGTGGATCTGTGAATGAGTCCCACGTGTACTAGGGTTTGGGTTGATAGTAAGACAGTTGTTATCCTATATCAATCAATTGAGTTCTACTTAATGATAAGATAATTAGTTTTTTTCTCAAATTAAAATTCATTATTTGAAAACTCAAATGATTTGAAAAAATATATTAAGTTTAATATAACATAACCTGTAATCAAAGATTAAAATCTATTTAAATATTGTATAGTTTAGTCCTTAATACGTTAAACCATTTTATATTATGAGTCTTCAAGTTTCCAAAGCTATGTGAAAAAGATAATATTTGAGGAAAGGAGTTCCACGTACATACGAGTCCTAAACCAAACCAAATCAATCTAAACTAAGTTATTACTGGGAAGATGAGGAGAGTGATCAGAGATTGTCCCATATGAATGGGACACTGTAAACATTAGTTTTACCTCTACTCATCTTTCTATCCTATAATTTCTCAGATACAAATCAAGATTATCAACTCTATCTTGATGACACACAAGGGTAATTACCACACCACCACCACCATAAGTCCTAAATTCCTTCCCATTGATATTCACGACAAGAAACTCATTATACTAATTTTTTATATTCACTGCCTCAACTACCTCAAAATCTCATAAAACTCTCTAAAACATTCCTTAGGGACTAGCATTTATTCACTAGCGCTCTACCTCGACATTTATCAACAAAAATAGAACTTTGAGCCTTAATTTTATCCCACAAAATAATTGTTATCAACTATGGTATTTGTCATGGCTACCCGTCTCTCTGTCAAAGTCAGGGCCGGCTAGGAGGGGAGGCCGGAGAGGCGGCCGCCTCGGGCCCCCGATTTTTTAGGATTTTTAGGGCCCCCAAATTATTTAGGGCCCCCAAAAATAATTGTTATCAACTATGGTATTTTGAAGAATTTGTGGAGATACTGAGCTCATTTATCCGAGACACGGCTGACGCAAATATTCCCCAATGATTCATTTATATCTTCAACGGATGAAAACTTCATTTTTCTCAAAGTCCTTACCCTTATCAAGGAAAGCCTGATGTAGCCTCTTCTATTTTTTTCTTTCATTCCTCTTAACAGACTTGGTCTTAGGGCTAAATTGAATTTAATCACTTTGTGTTTATATGCACTTCTACTATATATGCAATCGCACTCAGGCACGACTCTATGCTTTTCAAAATTATCAGCGTGCCTTCAGGCACGGGCATACCCTAGTATATATATATGTTTGTATGTGTGTGAGTGAGTGTTTTACTGTTCGGTTTTTGGGGTGAATTGATCTCAGAAGTTTGGTTTTTGGGAAGGAAATCATCTTGGAAGTTGGAAGGCCAACATCGATTAAGGTGGAAAAAAATACCTAAGATAACAATCCAAAAGTCAATCAAACTAACCTATAAAACCATCTTCATTTCTTCTATCCTCATTCTTCTCCAAACCAAACCAAAATAGCAAACAGTGAAATAGTGAAGTGAAGGCCATCGTGAGAGCAGATAAGAAGCTTAATGATTCTTTTATAAATGTAAGTAAAGTTAATATATATATGCACACACTAAATAATAACATTATTGGATTAAGTATAATATAATGTGTTTTGACTGTAATATTTTATATAGTTTAAGTTTAATTTTTAAGTTAACATTTAGTTTACAGGAATATATTTAGTATCTTAATTTACTTTTTACATCTAGGAATGCCAACTTAGTAATTATATATTTAGTATTTTGATTTTATATTTACTTTTAAGATTTTCTTATTTTAATTCAAAGTTTTTTTCCATATAAAACATGTGTTTTGTCGAGTGAATTTTTAGAGAATGATTGGATTAATTTGGTTATTCGCCAATCATGTTTTATTATTCAACTTTGTCCATTATTAATTATGTGCTAATCGTTAGAATATAGTCATGTCTCCTAGAATACCGAATATTTTTATGTAAGAATTAAAAAAATCTCTCATCATGTAAGGGGCCTCCAATTCAAGGGTTCGCCTCGGCCCCTAAAACACCAGGACCGGCCCTGGTCAAAGTGTTTACCCTCCCATCCTCTCAACCTATACTCTTGAATGATCCCATTTGTCTAGATCATTACAATAGGAAACCCTGAATCAAATTCAATATCAAGTAAAATTCCATCAAAATTGTGGAATTCCTCACACGAGAAAATACGCAAGTAATGAAAATTTACATATATAAAGACCTAAAAAATTCCTAATTTACTGACCTTAAATTGGGCCTAAGATCAGTTCCACAAAAAATTAGTTTGAGTGACTCTAATGTCTTATATTGCCATAATGTGCCTTATCTCCCATTTCCCAACCCAAAAAATAACATTATTTTGCACTTGAGCATTCTTGAAAATCAATGTCTACTTATATATGCATTTTTTATTATTTACTTGAATATATTTCAGTTTAAATTACTCTGACTAACTCCAACCGACCCCAAGGAAAATAGCCATAATGGGCACAACAACCAACAAAAAAAGAATATCAATTAACATATATTGTAGTTGAACACAGAGAAGTTTAGTCCAAAATATATACATGTAGCTACATAGAAATGAAGACTTACCAAATTGATACACAACGTGAGATCCTTCGAAAAAGCTCCCTTGTTCTTGATCCTTACGTAATTGTGCATAAAATTTGCATTGTGTATGCCTAGAAATCCTCAATTTTTTTATCTTGAGCATCTATCTTTAGTTGTTCGATAACATTTCTCTCCTTGAATGCAACCAATTACCCTCTTCGTTGCCTCACCTCTTCATCACAGACCCTCAACTGGACAATTATACTTAAAGATTTAGAAGGATTCGGGCTTACCCCCCATTCGACATTATGGCCCAATCTTTTTCCAAAAACTCATATGGACATCTCCTCTTGTGACATGAAGGGTGCATTTGGCTATTAGGATCTCTCTTTTAGCTCCACAAACTTCTGCTGCCATATTTAAAATAGTATAAGCTCACGACATAATTAATCATTGAATTTTAGAACAACAATATAAATTTATCTAACACAAAAAATGTACACACATATTTTCCTTGCAATTTGGATCCACCCAACCCTTTTTTTGAACTCCAATGAGATGATTTAAAGAATTCAAGAATATTTGGTCTCTCATCACCCTTTTCGTCAGCATGTTCATAACCGAAACTAATGAGGATATGATTATACATTGATAAGTAATTAAATTCATAAATTATAAAACACGTCACCTCAATTGACATGGCAACTACAAATCATCGCAACCCACAAGTATGGTTCCAATGCAAACTAGCACGTGCTAGTTGACCTTTTACTGACCATGCCTAATTAAAAACATAAAATAAATATTAAATGGACCTCCAATGATGAAATTTTAAAGTAATACCTAACTTACAAACAAAATAAACTACAAATTAGTTACCTTGAACTTCTCACCACACCAAACATCATCTATCATGTACTTCCAATCGTTGGGTGTAACCCTGCATCATGGATTTTTTTAGGGTCGACTTCATCCTTCAATAATTTGTTGTGATGTAAATATGTATTACTCTAGTTATTGTACCTCCGCATACACATCCAGTTAATAACATATCTGATAGACTCATCCTCATCATACTTAACAATATCGAACTTGGACTAAAAATTTGTTTTTAATTAAAAATAAATACAATATCATTGTCCAAAATGTCCAAACCAAAAAGAATCAAAAGAATATCTAACCAAAAGAAACACTAAGGACAAAACTAAGGACAAAAAAGTATCTAACTAAAAGAATCAAATATAACGACCTGAATCCTATCTATTACTACATCTTATGTTCGAGAATCAATTTCACTCCAAAGAGTCACCCCTTGAAGTGGTGTCATATTTTTAACCTTAACTCTAATATGTTTTCCAAGAGAAGGAGCGTTTACATCCATAGGTTCCCCATCACTTTCCAACACATGCACTTTATGTTTTCCATGTATTTTTCCATTTTCTCGATCTTCTTTTCACGTGCTAATCCTCGCAATCGTTCTTTGGTTAGAATGGATGCATAAAGGAAATATCATGAAACAATATAATAAATACTAAGTATGGCACGATAAAATATTCAAAAATAACTTACGTATCATGGAAATATCAGGAACACCGTCTTGTATATCTTTAACAACATCACTGACTGATGATCTTTGTTGGAGACGCATTGAGGAGTGGCTCGAGTTTCCTATTTTAATAAAAAAAAAAATACAATTATATATACAACAAGTAAATTTGAATAATCTAAACCAAGATAAGTATATTGGTTTAAAATATAAAAATGAAAAGAAAGTAGTTACATGATAATTTAATTTTTTTCTAGCAGCTTTGGTGAGTAATGAGTGTAGGATTATATTTTGTTGTATATGAATAATTCTAATAGTTTTATTCCATATTTAGTTTATGACTTACTCTCGTAACTTTCAATGAATTTGACCTTCTATTATTGATCTAGAAATTATCAAATTGACATACGTATCATGGAAACGTTAGGAACAATAACTTGTATATCTACGAAAACATTATTGGTTGATGTTCTTTCTGGGAAATGCACCGATGAGTAACTTAACTTTCCTATTTTAATAAAAAAGACACAGGATTATATATACGGTTATCCATAAACAAGATGTTACATATGTATGTATAACAAAAAAATATGAAGTTCCATAACAAAACCAAACTAAAACGTTACTTTTGACAAATCAAAGAATATAAACATGCCAAAATTTGGCGAATCAAAACCATTTTTATATATAATTACTCACATTGTTTGTCACTAAGGTTACTTGTGACATATTGAGTTGGGTGTCAAATGCCTCCTGGAATGAAGTTTCACTTGCCATCAGGGTGAAAGAACGAAAAAATAATCATTGTATAGACACCATGTTTGAGATCTTCCAATACAAAATACAGTTTAATTAGTTATGTTTAAAATGTATAAATCTATATATGTACTTTTAAAGTAAAATTGAGGTAATGAACATAAACATAATTTCAATTACACTACCCCGCCTGCATTACCTTCTTTTTTTTAGTATTGTAATGCTCATGATTAGTGTCACTGACATCATCACCACTGGACGAACTAAAATCCACCTCACCCCGGACAATCTGTAATCATCATCATCTTTCATATTTACGTTAAAATTTCGATTCTTACTGAATATAATCACATTAGGCACCAAAGCATTCAATCGCATTTGATTCTTATTAATATTATTCATCCTTTCTTTCTTATACGATAACACGGTACGACCCGTGTGTCTAGGTTGGCACCATATTTTTTTACTAAACAAAAAAACAAAATAAAATGATCATCACATTAAACATTAAGGATGACATATTCAAGGAGTTCAATATGGAAACATATTTTTACTAAATACATAGTGTGATAAACTAATTTGACATAACACAATTAATTACACTAGATAGAACATATAACTTAATTAATAAAGTTTGTCCACAAACAATAGAAAATAGACGCACAACATTTAACAATACGTATTAGTATCAATATCATAATTAGAATCCATATTCCCCCCATCTTATTTTTAATATCCATTCTCTAACATTGTTTCATCATCAATGGCATCATCATCAATGTTTTCCCCTATTGGTTGCAGAACCCTATCACTAGGGATAACCTTAGGAATTGCATCATTCTTATGAAATTTAAGAGTAGTATCTTCAATGCCAACTGGGATAACAAACATTGTTTCGACTTATTAGAACACATGACTATACCCATGCAGTTATGTTGCCCCAATATCATCTCCATCCAACTCTAGTACAACATAAGTTCCTCAAGGTTGGACTCATTTTACGATTTTCCATTGTGAACCTAAGTTTGCATAATTTAAATGGAAAACTTATTGTACCCGACTAGGAAAAACATATAAATCATCTTTATATCACCGAATCTTGACATCAATACTCATAAAATGTGCATCCGTACGCACTGTCTTCTTACTATAGGTGTTGAACTATTTGCATTGGAATAAAATGACTTTATGCCCATATATATATATATATATATATATATATATATATATATATATATATATATATATATATATATATATATATATATATATCATAAATTTTTCACAAGTAACCATAAAAGTCTAGCTCACAGCCCTCGGGTTCCCATTCGGAGACCAACCCGATGTTCTCACTCCTACGGTGTATGTCTCGATCCTTAATATGGAATTGAACTCCATTGAAAACTCAACCAAATACAGATTAACTATAAAGTTAGGTCCATTTGATAATGACCAAAGCTCATCAGTTACATTAGGCTACTCTGGCGCTCATAAAAGATTCATCTACATAAACAACATATGAAAGTTGTATCAAATTAATATTAAAGTGATTCAAAGTAACTTCCTTTATACATTTTACCCATTCTTTAAACCACTTTGGGAATTTTTGGCAAGGAATTTGAGTCATGTCACTTCCATTTGGAATTTAATGTTGACTTTTGTGTTACCTAATTAGAGAAATTTGATTTATTAATAAATTGATTAATAAAAAAAGATTCAATATTATGAATATCATAAATCTGAAACAAGTACTCTAGATACAACTCAACCTCATCAGTGTTATACAACACAAATCACCTATCCATACTAAGCTCCTTTTCGAAAACATTAGGAGCTCTTGAGATTCATCTGAAAGGATGGTCATTTAGTTAAAGGGTCCTACCCCTAAGTCACATTCACCAATATTACAATTATGTTCTTCTCTGTTGAATACAATTTCAATAACGCTCAAGTACACAGAGAAAAAAAGTTAGACACTCTTTCACAATGTATGTCTCCGCAATGGAACTTCTGGTCTAGATCAGTTAGATTTAAATTCTTTTAATGTTCTAAAAAACCTTGAAACTAATAATAGTTAGATGAATATTACACATTTTACCCATTTTGAAAGGAATTAAACTAAATGAATGTTAGAATAATAGCATTTACTTTTCAATCGAAAGCATCCATCGATATTGTACTGGTTCAACAAGTTTGGCCTCATGCGCCAAATAAACTGCCAAATGGAACATTTTATCAAAGAATGATCGGGGGGAATCTTCTTCATTTTGCAAAGTATCAAAATTACGCGTTCCTCTAATTTCTCCAAATCTGTTTACACTTGTATTTTACAACACAATTCCTGAAACCATTCAACCAAATCAACCAGTGTAGTAAAAATATCTTTAGGAAAGTATCCAGGCATCCTAATGGAAAAAAGTGGTAGTAACAAGACATGAGAATCATGGCTTTTAAAGACCAATAATTTTCTAGCTTTTGTGGTCATACATCTTGAGATGTTTGCAACATAGCCATCTGGATATTTAACTAATTATAGAAAATTATAGAAGCACTCCCTCTCCTTTAGGGTCAATGTATATATTGCAGGAGGCTTGATATAAGTCCTATCAGGATGCTTTTGTAAGTTCAATTCCGCCCTTATGCCCATGTCTTCTAGATCGAGGCGTACTTTTTTCATGTCCTTGTTCTTGCCATTCATGTTTAATATTGTTCCAAGAAAATTGTCAAATATATTTTTCTTAATTTAGATTACATCAGGGGTGTGATGAAGCTTTAGTTTTTTCCAGTATAGGATCTCGTATAAGATGCTTTTCTTTGTCCAGTTCAATTTTTCTGGGTCACGAGGCCTTTTCTTATTGCTAGGATGCTTTCTAAACTTGACATTTGATAAGAAATCCAACTAATTTAGTACTTTTTCCACTAGCTACTCCAAGGATCGATTCTGATTTTCATACATATCATTAAATGCATTCATCCTTCACTAAGTATGGTCCTCTGGTAGGTAACGTCGATGGACCAAGTAGAAAATCTTATTTCGTAGGGGTTAAGATAATGTATCCTCGTTACATTGGGGCACGGAAGATAACCTTTAGTACTACATCGAGATAATTTACCATAGTCAAGAAAGTCATTTATTTTCCACATTACATCTGCATGCAACTGAAAAGTTTATTGACTAGACGCATCATAAGTGAGTACACCATTTTACCACAATTCGTTCAACTCATTGACCAACTATTGCATGTTAACATCAATTTATTTTCCTGTGGATTGAGGCTAGAAAATAAGTAAAGTCATCATGAAATAGGGATCCTTCATGCAGTTCTAGGTATGCGTGTTATATGGAATCATTACGATAGGCCACATGCTATAAGAGGTGCTCATGTTCCTAAAAGGGTTAAATTCATCGATAGTCAGGCCTAGCCTCACTTACGAGGAGCCTGTGAACACTCGAGATAACATCTATCAAAGTCCTTCCAGTCCTCACTTTCACCCGGATGCCTCAATATCCCATCAATAATGACTTTATCACTGTGCCATCTTATGTTCGTAGTCATCTTCCATGACATAAATAATCATTGCAACCTAGGTGTGAATGGAAAGTAGCATAGAAACTTTTAATGATTCTTCTTACCATTTCCATAATTGGTCTTTAATCTATACTCCCCACATATAGAAAAATTATGAAGATAGGTAGTCTATTTCCAAAAAAGAGCACAATAACATTAGCATGCATGGAGTGTCTCATATCCCAAGTCCAATTGACATAGTAGCGTTTTGTCTTCATAAACTGACTTCGAAACCAAATTCCTTTTTGGTGTTATACCCTGTATTTTTTAGGATATAGAGATGAAATTAAATTGGTGATTTAGAGAATTTACTAAATTGGGATAATTTATTTAATTTGGAGAATTTGTTTTTAATTTGGAGAATTTATGATTTAATTAATTCAAGTTATTATTTATTTTTCGCTTAGAACATATTTTGGAAGAGAAATCAGGAAAGTAATATAGAGTAACTCAGATGATAATTTAGAGGTAACGGCTGATTCCGAATAGGTCGAGATAGTAAAAAAAGAGTACCCAAGGATAGTAATTAGGTCTTGGGACTTTTTTGGGCATATTAGGGCTCACATGGGGGTGTTTGGGTCATTTGGGCTTCCCCATTAGTCTAAAAATGGGATTAAGATAATTTAACCTAAGTTAAGGAATTAGGAGCAGCCATAACCGATTTAGAAAACCCTAAAGCTGCAGAGAAGAAAAGAAGGAGAAAGTGTGTTTGGGGGGGGGGGGGGGGGGGGGGGAGGGGGGGAGCCAAACCAAGAAGGTTTGAAAGTGGTCTTCATCGAATTGTCGTCTACGTAAAAGGATCATACCATACGAATCAATAGAGGAAAGTGGTTAATTTTTCTTTCAATATAAATATTTGATAAGCGATTCATATCGTAGTGGTGTAATTTAAAATCCATTTTTGGGAGGGTGTTTATATGAAATAGGGTTTTTGATAATTGGAGTAAATCTTGTAGGTTAATTACTAAATTGATAATGGATTATGATATATGATTGTTTGAATCTAATTTTTATTGGATACCCAGTAGTTAAATTCATGTAATTTGGATTGATAGAATTTAATTGAGGATGAGATTCGTATAATTTTTCATAAACTCGATTCGGGAAATATAAAGGAAAAATATAAATTAATTATGCTTGACGATCAGTACGATGTTTAAAACCATTTTTTGAGAGTAGAAATATGATGGGAAGTATTTTTGAAATTCTGGTTTCGATGAATAAAAGCTTAAGGGTTTAAAAATGGTGGAAACAATGACGCGAGGAAAAAGATCCAGGACCTAGGTACAATATACAGGTTCCGGGGTTAGGCTGAACCGGTTCGGGGGGTCTATTTTTCCAAGGGACTTTTAAGGTTAAAAATAGAGGGGTTCCATTGTAAATTTATAAAGGTAAGGGATAGGAAACTTGCTAGAAATATGTATTGACTTATTTTACATCGAGGAAAAGCAGGAATGTAGGAGGGAAATTATTATGAGGAGAAAATTAATTAGTGATTGATTTTTATTAATGAAGTAAGGGAAATGAAAATAATGGAACTTAAACAACGGGACAAGTGTATGCGTTTGGGCATCATATTTTAACTAATCTCTATACTACTATAGAATGCTATATAAGCATTTATGACTCCTCACCAATGAGGCCATCCACGTGAGCAAGATATCTTTTATCAATATTGTACAACACACTACATGAATCAATACTACCTCATTTTTAACATCACCAAGTTGACCCTCAGAGAATCTCCATGGGTTAAAAATAGAGGGGTTCCATTGTAAATTATTAAATGTAAGGGATAGGAAACTTGATGAAAATATGTATTGACTACTTTTACCTCGAGGAGAAGGGGGAATGTAGGAGGGAAATTATTACGAGGGGAAAATTAATTAGTGATTGATTTTAATTAAACAACGGGCTCAATCGATGTGAAATTCTTAGAAGTTAAACAACGGGCTCAATCGATGTGTCCTGGAATTTTATTTTAACCAATGAGATAATATAATGGAGTGGCTATGACTTTTTGAATAGTGGGGAAAAAGGCTCAGGAAAATACAATGAGCAGTTAAATAATGAATTAAAAATATGTAGGATATTCGGGTGCCATGTATATATATATATGCATAGGTTATGTGATTACCTTTTGGTTGATTGATTATGTGAAAACATACCTAGGCTACTTGTTATCAAGAGAGCTTCCACGTTACGGATAGTCTTATCCTGATGAGCAGATTGGGAGAGGGGAGGGGGATATTGACTTGTGCCTCAAAAAATAGAACATAGGGATTGTGCACTACTTGTTAGAATAAGGGTATGATCGGTCATTTGGGTGTGTTAGGTTTGTGCATAGCCTAAAGTCTTAGGACTATGTTTGCTTCTAGTATGTGTTATTTGATTTATGGTTCGAGTGTGATATCCAGACTGATGTCCTTATTTAATACGTTAGTACGCCCGCATCACAGGTCACCACTTAGGGATGCCGTATATATATATATATATATATATATATATATATACATACATGTGATTTATTCTACCACAGGTGTGTTGGTAGACATTGTAGATAGTGATATCTAAATTAATTTTAGTATGTGAGAATTTTATAATTAGTTGGTGACACTAAGGGATTGATAATTTGTACCGTATGGTAAGAAAAATACGGGTGGGCACGGTAAAATATTAGACGGGGTAAAAGGCTAACGGTTGAGAATATTATGTTGACTTGAATTAAGATGATTAATTAAGTTAATGAGATAAATAACTCATGAAACCAGTAGGATTACTCGGGCAAGAGTAGTGTGTCAGGAAGGATTCATAACAAGGTTAGTTAGATAGATAAATACAACTAGAAGGGTTAGAAAAAAGTGTTAACTGTGCACTTTAGATGAGGGGTGAGAATTGTCTGAAGGGAGTGGAACACTAACTTAAATATGAAGAGCATCATGCATTTTATTTACTGCATCATTAGTCACTTGCTAAATATTTTCAAAATATTTTGGGTTCTAACCCTTGCTGTAAATATTTTAACAACCTTTAAGGTGTCCATCCATAGTGACGTCAGACCTAACTACCTAGTTTAGGGATACGCAACTGCGGTATATGTGGATGCATGTAGGAGTTTGAGTAGACACTTCTTTTATTTCATTCCTAGAATAGGAATCTTTCCACATTATTTTATTTTGGGCGTGTTGCCTTCAGGACTTATTCAGATTATTTTTGTTTAGATTTTGTATTGAGATTTATTATTAGCTATTGGATATTTATGTTTTGGATTTTGTAACCGAAGGTTTATTCGAAAAGTCATTTATTATTCAGTATCATTTTAGACAGTGATTGTGTGTATAATTTAGTTTATTTTGTTTCCGGATATTGTTATCTATTTTATTAAAGATAAAATTTCACACTTGGTTAGTTAACTATTAGATGATTAGTAATTTATATGGCTTTCGATAATGATGCTAAGAATGAACCAAATGAGAATCCTGTTTTAATTTACTAAAGTATTGATCACCCGATATTTAGATGGGTGGGGTGTCACTGATACGATTAAGGGTATATCATGTTCACCATTGAGCTGAGTGTTTTTAACTCATTATTTTTATGTGATGAGGACTTAGTGATAGTGAGAGCATCATATCGTGTGATGCCTTGAGAGGCATGGGCATGGACAATTTGATTTATGTGTAGGGAGACATAATTTATGATATCTTCATTATGTTCTTTGGAGCCACGAATTTCAATGAACGACAATGCCAGGGGAAAGTGCATTCGGGTTGTGGGATGCTACACATATGGACCTTAATAAACGTTGGGAGTAGTGAGATGTTGTTGGATTCTAGTACATCAGTTTTAAATGTTAAACAATTGAACATGTAAAGGTAAACACTTTAAGATGAGAACTATTACGATATATATATGTCATGTGGAGCTAGGTAGTGTTGCGAAGGAAGCACCAAGAAAACTTATGTACCAAAAGTTAATGGGTGGGCAGTCTCGAGAAGAATTAAATCACAAATTATGGGGCAATCGATAATACCTGTATGGTAAGGATACGTCGAGAGTATGGAGCTGAGTTTGAGATAAGTTTGTTACGTACGAGACGTTAGTGATATTTATGCTAGGATGTTAAGGCTAAAATATATAGTACGGCGAGACTTTGTGCTCGTTGTATCAGGGTATGAATTATTTTGCTAAATGTCACCTGAAAGAGCGTCTACCATATACATACACACACACACACACACACACACACACACACACACACACACACACACACACACACACATATATATATATATATATATATATATATATATATATGTTATGGTGTGCTGCATAATAGATTTATAAAAATATGTTGTATTATTATATGCGATCCCGGTGAGTAGAGACATTTACTGATGTGATTCAGGACATATTGGATTATTATCGAGATGAGGGATAAAACTCGTTATTGTCTTAGTGCAAATAAACTAGTGATAGTAAAGCCGTCGTATTTTATGTTATCTTTTGTAACATGATGTGACACCCCCGCCTAATTAAATACCGGGTGATCAATCCTTTATTAAATTAAAATCAAGGTGAACGGTTGGTTCATTCTTAGCATCACTGCTGCAAAATAAAAATTTCCAATTTAAACACCCTAAATAATTAAGCTAAGTGCCAAAACAATTTAAAGTCTTGTTTCCATTTTATTAAATTATAATATGAAAACCTTTTTTAAAAATCATCAGCTTAAGAATAATATAAATGCTAAGGATGGAAAACAACACAAAAGGATTAACCCATCTAAAATTAACCAAACCAAGTTAAATAACCACAAAAGAAATCAACATGTTAAGAGTTAACTTCCAAAGAGTACGGAATACTGGAAATATAAATAAACATAAATCTATGACAAATCCAAACGGAATATGAAATCGAGTGACACATGCCCTAACTAAGCAGAACTAAAATAAGAATAGAATAAATGAACATGTCATCTAAAATAAGGGACTGCAACTCCCACATAAGCTGCACCACGTCCAGTCCAAAGAACCTATGCATGACGTCGTTGTGGCTGGGCACCTGTAATGCATACATATATATACAAGAGAGAGAAAAAATGACAAGAAACGGGTAAGATCCCGAGTGTAAAACAATTTAAAATAATTTAGCAAATATTTGAAATGCTTACCGGCTAATGTAACACCCATGTTAGTATGCGACACTCTCTTGAGAATTCTCACCTCTCATTTAGTGTGCACGCCTACCGTACTAATAAATCTCGTAAGTCTATTTAACTTATTCCCATAAAGTTTTATTTGGAGAATTAGTTAAGGCTAGGATATTTAGTTTAGAGATCAATCTCCTCATGATTACTTACGTTACTTAGAATATCTCAGTACCGTTACAAAGTTTCCGAATACTTGATAGAAAGTTTGGAGCATTTATTCAATGCTTAACAACTTATATGCACAATAGATATTTACATATATACGTATATATATTAATCACTCATATAATCTATATACTATCGGGACCCCACATAAAACCTATAGTGCTGGCATACTTTGCTATCAAGTACCCGCATCTGTCGTACTACGGGAAATACTAGTTCCGAATCACTCTCGAACTGTATTAACACAATACACACAAAAAGGAGTCTAAGCATAGTTCCAAGTCACTAAGCGGTCATCACATACCCTTCACGTCTCTTAGGACCGTCTGACTATCATTCTCAGATATCATGTACCAAAGAATCCTATGTTCTAGGGTACAAGTCAATATCCCCCATAAAGGTCCCATCCAGATAAGACTGTCCCGCGCGATAACTTTCGGGATAGCAAGTAGCGCGGGTATGATTATTCACATATAATGTTTAGTATATGAACAGTCACACGTCCATATATAAAAATATTCACATTTTTCAATTAGGTTCGCTCACAACCCATAATTATTATTAACCATACTTAGTATAATTTTACCCAATTATTTCGCGTAAAGGATTTATCTCTTTTAGTCTCAATTATAATCATTTCATACTTACTTATCATTTCTCTAAGTATTATATCTTTCTAAATATAATTTCAGTAGTTACACCCTCTCTAACCTTCTGGTCTAAGTCTTTCACGAGTCTATCAATTCTTTAGTGAATGTACGCATAATTCCCAATGTGTGACAAAAACCCCACGTTAACCCACAATTTCATCTCATATAAAATTTCACTCAACGGAGTCTAGTTAGCCCCCACTGGTCCTCTTCATAACCCATTTACGTATTTTATCCGGATTAAACAAAAAAAGGGAAAAATATGCAGTTTTCCAGGAGGTGTCGATTGATCAAGGAAAGGGGTCGATCGATCGACACTCTTCGGTCGATCGATCGATCAAGTAGGTATTCCAAATTATGCCATTGTTAACTATGAGTTTTCTTCTCCAACCTGAACCAAAACTCCATTAATGATCCCCAAACTCCCAGAAAATTTTACTACTGGTTACATATACCTATATACATGATTTCCTTTGTGAAGCATGTACAAATTCATCAAAAGTACTGAATTAAAGGGGTAATTCATCATAATTATCAAGAACCCTAATTTTACATTAAACTTCCATTATTCTAATTCTTTTTTGAGATTTCTCACTTCTAAATCAACAAATTTCATGGGTAATCCTTTACATATGTTGATATTTCCAGAATATATATATTTCCTCCAAAACATGTGATTTAAATTCCCTAAATCCTCAAATTTTTACATGAAACATATAATTATCAATTCTATTCTAAAATGGGTGAAACATCAACTACAAAAGTAGAAAGATAGATGCTTTCATGGGATTCAAGGGTCTCATTGGTTAGTGATAAGAATATGGCTACGTTCCTCGTCTTACGATTTATTATTTGACGATGGTGGTGGTGAAATTGAATTCGTTCTTGGCCTTGGATTTCTTGGAAAACTTTTTCCTTTCTTCCTCTCACTTCTGTTCTATCTTTTTGAGAATGTTAACCCTAGAAGGCTCTTTTAATATCTGATAAGGCCTTATTTAGAAGTGACTACATTTCCCCTCCCGGGTGCCGGTTAGGCCTAAAAATGCCCCGAGGCCCAAACTGAACCCACGGGTACAATTTTCGGACTATCTCGGCCCTTTCGGACACATTGGCGCACTTGAAAAGACCATACCGGTGACTTATAATTTATTCACTTTTTAGAATAATAATTTAGTCCCGAGATGACACAGGCGCATCCCGACTTAATTTTCATAATTGTCATATTATTCACTCATGACAATTTTAATAAATTCAATTGTACATATTACTTTACTCATTAAGTAATATTCAATAAATTTCTAATAATTACTAACTCTCATCACGCTAGTAAATATTTAAAATAATTTTCTGGATTAATATTAAATTAATATATCCATTTTAATTAAACAAATTCCCAAATTTATAAGCCATAAAAATACGGGGTATTACATGATTCCCCCCTAATAATAGAATTTTGTTCCAAAATTCAAAAACTAAGGCATACCTGGTAAAAACCGATTGATTAGGGATAAATATTATATATTTGTCCCCTTAATTTCGATACCTTTGTGGACCCGGGTGATGCAATTGATATGGATTTAACTCACATTTGTGCTACTAACATTTGTTGGCAAGTATTTCGTGTTTTGTGTTTCTCTTATGTGCTTTATAGGTAAAGTATGCAAGCGGTGCGAAAGAGAAATCAAAACAATGAAAGAAAGGCTAGGAAGGCAAGTTCAAGGGAATTTTCGTAATTCTGCAGCCCGATCCCGGAGGTGGGGACTTTTGAAGAGTTAAAGATCTCAAAACAACGAGAATACTGGAAAAAATGAAACCCAAATCCAAGCTACGGTGAAGGAGTTATGATCATTTGAAGTTGAGAAAAAATCCAAGGAAGAAAATAAGAAAGTTGGAAAATATTCTAAGTGTTGAAAAAGGCCCAAAACCAGCGAATTCCTCGGAACCGGTTCACGCAGAACCCTAATCGGCTCATCCATTTGTCACGCATCAAATCCGTTACAAAAATTAGTCACGCTTTCTAAGTGTGACAACTTGCTAGATACGAGATTTTTCTTTTGTGCTTATCTTTTAGCCAAAAGAGTTTTATGTTTTGGAGACTCTTCTAAACGACCTCTAGTCTATATATTTTGTCATTAGGACTCTTTTGTAACAACCCTCACTTCTGAGAGCCTATTTTATATTTATTTACTATGTGAAGTAATAATATAAAAAATGTTGGATTGTGGATTAAGTATTAATTTAATGAAGAAAAGTTAATATTAACTAAAATGTTGCATATTTACCTTATGTGTGGGTGAATATCACCATGTGGTGTTTTATTGTGTCATAAGAATTAAAATGACATTATGGTTTAAAATGAGATCGAAACTTAAAATGAGTTATAAAATTTCCAAATGATAATTTGGAGGGTGTAGTTAGTTCCGGGAGGTGCGAGATAGTCAAAATGTGTGCCATATTGTATTTTGATGTTTTGGGCACTTTTGACTGGTTTTAGTATATTGCGTATTGGAAATCATTTTTATGTGTTATTAACCACTTAAGTTTGGAGACTTTAGACTAATTCCACGTTTTAGTCTTGCTAAGCCTTTTATTTCTCTTAAGACCAATTGTTAACCTAGAGTGAGAGAGAGAAGAAGAGAACTTGTGGAGAAAGAGAGAGATTGAAGATTTGTGGATTGATCTTGCATTCATCTTCATCAAATCTGAATTTCCAAGCTTGAGGCAAGTTTTCTACTTGCTAATATATTATTTATGATGGATAATTTGTGTGATAGTTGTGTGCATGGGAGATTTGGGTAAATACTAGGTTTGGATACCTATTTTGGGTATTTAAATTATTAGATGTAAGTTTGGTAGGATTTCTAAGAATTTTAGTGTGATTGTTGAGGTTTGTAGATGTTGTTGGTAATATTGTACTTGGAGGTTATGGGGAGAAAGGCAAAAAGGTTGAGATTTGACCTTAGATGTAGCTTGGTGGAGGATGATAATTGTTTAGGTCTACTATGACCGAATGACCGTGGTCCTCTGACCGGTCGACCAGGCCTTCGGGGGTGGGCACACTGCTTTCCCCGAAAGGCATAATTTTTGGTGTGCGGTCGACCGCGGTCCTATGACCGGTCGACCGGACCTTTCGAACTGAGCTTTTTAATTTTCTTCTTAGGTAAAATTTTGAGACGCGGTCTCAGGACCGATCGACCGGTCCCCAGTTTTTCACCCTCAAACCTTGTTTGTGTTATAGATCTCTTCTTCTTATAGGGACTTAGGAACCTTATTAAATGAAGTAAACTTAGAGTCCTAGAGTTTTATTTGAGTTGAGTCATTACCCTACATTAGGATTGGGTTAAATGGGACTTATTCCGGATGTGTACAAATTGAGGCTTGGGTTTTTCTTTTTTTTACAAATCCGTTAAATATCTTGGAATTGTAGGCCCATACTTGGAGACTCTAGGGGCCCTAATGAGGTATACAAGACCTTGGGACTTGTAGCATCATTGTGATTACATGGAGATTAATTCGGGACTTACAATACGATGAATATTAATGAAGATATTCAATGATTGTGGTTTGGGATAAAATGAAACAAATATGAATAATGGAAATGAAATTAAGAATTAAATTGGTAAATATTAATTTACTTAAACACACCTCTCTAAATTCTATCATAAGGGAAGCTCGCGCATGAGGTGATGTCCCCTGGCTAGTGAGTGCAGGGAGACTATAGTCCTCGTCCATATGCGGGATTGTTATGTGTTTTATTCTGCGCTTGTGAGGTGATTTTGGGTGTGGTTATGACTCACTCGCAGGCATATGGCAACTTCCCGACGTGTGTTAGGTGCCCAGGCTGCCTTGTTTGATAGGCCCCTGGAAGATGATAGTCATTTAGGGGTGCGCCCAGTGGGGAAACTCGGAGGGGCGGTCTTAGAATTGTTATATGTATAAGAATATAACCTTTATAAATTCAAGTGGGACTTGAGATATGTATATGAAATGAGAAATAATGATGGAGATTTCAATTAATGAGGTTAATTATATTTCCTTTCATAATTTAATAAAAGATATGAGTTATTAAATTGTCTTTTCATTTATGCTTCATGGTTAGGTTGTTAGATTCTCATCTTCATCATTTATGATCAACTGTTCATATCTATCATGCTTCTTATTCATCTGGGAATCATATAAAAATCGAGCCCTGACCCGTTCATTTTCCATGTTGTGTTTGTTATTGTATCCGCTCAGGTGCTACGCCACAAAGGCGCCCGTGTTGCTATTCTTACTCTTATGCTTTCGAGGAGCTATAAGATTTTACAGATATTATGGGATGTTTTGTTAGACGCCTTCATTTTTGTATTCTAGATATGATCGGGTGTTTCACTTGGGCGTGTTTCCCAAACTTTGTAACTATTTAATGAATGTATTATGTATTTTATTAAACTATTATGATACATTGTATGTAACTGTTGACCGACTTAATATTCGGTCCTTTATTGTATTGTTGTTAAGGATGTAATATATATCAGCTCTTTTGGAATTCCACTTTCTCTTCAGATTTTGGTTGTTTAAATTGTTTTCTTTTACTTGCAATTAAACTAAATTAAAAAAAAATTGGCAACCCGTTTTCTAAATTATTGGGTGGTTTTCCCATATACTCTTCATATTTGATGTTGATGCTCATAATGATTTCCATCCATGATTTCGTTATGTTGAGGTATCGGAATGGCCACCCCTTATTTCGGATTGTGGGTTGTCACAGATGGTATCAGAGCATCAGGTTCTAGAGTCTTTAGGATCTATGCGGACTTGTCACGTTCTACCGTAGCGTTCTTTGATATAGAGCCTAATGTTAGGACTGCTTTGTTGCTTATATTTGCAATCTTCTGCAATATAGATTATTTTGAATAGTATTCTAGCTCTATTTTTTCTTCATCTCAGATGCCGCCTAAGAGAGGTCGCCCAGCGATACGTAATTGAGTTATAGAAGATGACGTTGGTCCTCCACCGCCACAAGGAACTATTAATGTTGCGGATGTAGCAAACATTGTGTCTCAAGCGGTCAATGCTGCTATGACCGCAGTGGCTCAACAAATGTCACAAGCTCAAGAACGAGCGCAGGATGTACAAGATCCTACGGGACCTTCTCCGTGGGAGAGAGTTAGAGAGTCCTTTTTAAAGGGCAATCCCCCGAAATTTGACGGAGGTTCTGATGTTATTCGAGCAAATCAATGAAAGAAAGATATGCAACGGCATCTATGAATGGTGGAATGTAGTGAGGAGAAGAAATAAGTCCTTGCTACATTTAAGCTTGTCGGATCTGAAATGCACTAGTGGGAGTCGATGACTACACCAGAACAGAGGGATACCATGACGATCACTGATTTCTGGGTCTTGTTTGACCAAAAGTACTTTCCTCCCGCAGTTTAAAGGGAGATGAGAAGGAGACTTCAGGATCTGGTACAGGGAGAGCGGTCCGTTGCCGATTATGAGGAGGATTTCACCCGGTTGGAAAGTTTTGTACCGGATGAGGTGACTCCGATAGAGAGGAAGGTTTCAAAGTTTATGGGAGGTTTGAACCGGAGAATCCGACAACATTTGCTGGGTAATCCAGCTTCACAAAATTTTGGTGAGGTAATGAATGCAGCATTGCTCCATTGCCAAGGGCATCGGTTGTACATGTAGAGTAGCAAGAAAGCTACCGTAGTGGGGCAAGGGGGGAAGCCTAGGGGCAGTGGGAATGGAGGAGGAGCTTTTTCGTCGTCCCAATCTTCGGGTAATAAGCAGCGAGAACGGGATCCCCAGTAGGGGGAAGTGTCAAAAAGACAATTCTTTGGTGGGTTTATTTAGGGTGACAATAATAATCGACACGATCAGGGTGCCCTGCCACAACAAACAGGTCGGGTTGGTCAAGGAGGTAGAGGCCATCAGGGCTAAGGTGTTAACCAGTTTGGAAACAACCGGGGCTATGTTTCGGAGAATATGATGGGAAAGTGCTTCCAATGTGGGGAGGAGGGTGATTATAAGAAGGAGTGCCCTCAGTTGATTAGGGGACAACCTCTTAGGGCTCCACAACAGCCTTATGTTCAGTTTCTGCCACACGCACCAAATTCGGTTGTCTCTCCGCAGCAGGGTCAACTACAGTATGGGAAAGTTTATCATATTCAGGATGCTATGCATCCTCCTGCTCCGCCAGCGCTGCCAGCGATTGAGGGTAAGTTCCTTATTCAGGGACACATGGGTCGCGTTTTGTTTGATACGGGTGCGACACATTCATTCATTTCCAGAAGTTTTGCTTAGTCTACAGAGTTGATAAAATCTGCAGAGAGCACTTTCAGTAGCGTTAAGTCCTCTATGGGTGATGGTTTACTTATTTTCCTTACTTGTAAACATATAGGGATTACTCTTGGTAATTTGTGCTTTGAGGCCGATTTACTCCTCCTAGACATGGTCGGATATGATGTGATTTTGGGCATGGATTGGCTTGTCAAGTATCATGTTATAGTTAATTATTACGAGAAGAGTATAGTCTTTGCCATTCCAGGACAAAAAAAATTTCTTGGTGGTTATGCCTCATTTAGAAGGAGGTACTAGTACTTATTTGTATTATATTGCGGAAGAGACTTCTCGGGATGAAGTTGTTCCCTTGGATTCTATTTCGGTTGTTAGATATTTTAAGGATGTTTTCTGGGAGATACCGGGCTTGCCTCTGAGTAGGGAGATTGAGTTTGTGATTGATTTAGTGCCGGGAACTCGACCGATCACGAGAGCTCCATATCGCATGGCTCCTGTGGAAATGAGGGAGTTAAGAGAGAAAATCCAGCAGTTATTGGAGCAGGGATTTATTAGGCGTAGTACATCACCATGGGGTGCTCCGGTGTTGTTTATAAAGAAAAGAGACGGTTCTCTCCGGTTATGTGTTGACTATAGAGAATTGAATAAGGTCACCATCCGAAATAAATACCCTTTTCCTCGTATTGAAGATTTATTTGATCAACTTAGAGGAGCGTCGTACCTCTCTAAAATCGACTTGAGGATGGGGTATCACCAGTTGAGGATACGGGATCAGGATGTATCCAATACCGCTTTTCTGATAAGATATGGGTCTTATGAATTTTTGGGTATGCCCTTTGGGCTAACCAATGCCCCGCTGTGTTTATGGATCTCATGAATAGGGTATTTCGGGACTTCCTGGACCAATTTGTTATTGTATTCATCGATGACATTCTATTATATTCTCGAACAGAGTCTGATCACGCTATTCATTTGAGGTTGGTCCTACAAAGGTTGAGGGATCACCAATTGTATGCTAAGTTCGAGAAGTGTGGCTTTTGGTTATAGGAGGTACAATTTTGGGTCATATTGTGACGTTCCAGGGTATATCAATGGATCCTAGCAAGGTGGTTGCGGTGAGGGAGTGGGGTCAACCCACGACACCTACCGAAATTCGTAGTTTTCTGGGTTTGGCGAGTTATTACCGTTAGTTTATCAAAGGTTTCTCTAAAATCTCTAGCCCTTTAACAAATTTGACCCAAAAAGGGGTGAGATTTGTTTGGGATAGATTGACTTCGGCTCCAGTCCTTTCCTTACCAAAGCCGGGTTGGAATACCTAGTCTTCACCGATGCATCTCTATAAGGATTAAGAGGTGTACTCCAACAGGAGCGATGGGCTATTGCATATGATTCTCGCAAGCTAAATCCCCATGAAAGAAATTATCCAGTGCATGACTTAGAATTGGCCACAGTTGTCTTTGCTTTGAAGATTTGGAGGCATTATCTCCTAGGAGAGAAATTTAGTCTTTTCACGGAACATAAGTTGCTACAATATTTATTTTCACAGAAATATTTGAATATGCGACAGCGCCGGTGGTTGGAGTTCGTAAAAGATTATCAATTTGATATCCATTATCATCCGGGCAAGGAAAATGTTGTAGCGGATGCCTTGAGTAGAAAGCCCGAGGGAGAGTTAGCTGATGTATGTAAAGCTATGTGGAAAGAGCTCAGTCAGGCGAATGCGGTTGCTAGGGCGTTCATGTCAGTGATGATCGTTACGCCTATTATTGTGGCAAGGGTTATAGAAGCCCAAGGAAGAGATAAAGGTTGTCAGGACCACATATGCCGATTACTGTCCGAGGGAGCGGAATCCTACTCGATAAGTTCAGAGGGTGGACTACGCTTCCATGGAAGACTCATTGTCCCGAATGAAGGGGATTTGAGACGGGCGGTGATGGAAGAATTTCACGGGTCAAAGTTCACGGTACATCCTGGTGGGGACAAGATGTATCTAGATTTGAACCGTTAGTATTGGTGGCCAGGTATGAAGTGAGATATTTCTGAGTTATTATCTCAATGCACTACTTGTCAGTGGGTCAAGATAGATCATCAACGACCAACAGGTTTGTTGCAACTATTGGAGATTCCGATATTGAAATGGGAGAGCATATCGATGGACTTTATTACAGGCTTGACAAGGTCACAAAGCGGATGTGATTCAATTTGGGTGATTGTCGACTGCTTGACTAAGTCGGCACATTTCCTACCCATGCGTATTGATTATGGCACTACTCTCTATGCCCGATTATTCATCGCGGAGATTGTCAGACTCCATGGGGTTCCTTTAAAAATCATTTCCGACCGCGACAAAATCTTTGTTTCCCACTTTTGGCGAAGTTTCCAAGAGGTTATGGGAACTGAATTAAAATTAAGCACTTCTTACCATCCTCAAACAAATGGCCAGATGGAAATAGTCAACCAAATGTTGGAGGATATGCTCCGTATCTGTATGCTTGATTTCAAAGGCGGTTGGGAACAATATCTCCCTTTGGTAGAATTTTCTTATAATAATTCATACCAATTTACTATTGGGATGGCGCCCTACGAAGCTTTTTATGGTAGACCTTGTAGATCACCCACATGTTGGTTGGAAGTGGGGGATAATAAATTCCTTGGACCTGAAATGATCCAAGATACTTCTTCTAAGATCGAACTCATTCAAAATCGCATTCGGATAGCTCAAGACCGTCGGAAGAGTTATGCCGATGAAAATAGGAGGCACATTGAATTGGAGATTGGGGACCAAGTCTTGGTGTGCGTGTCACCAATGAAAGGTATCATGCGTTTCGGAAAGAAAGGGAAGCTTGCGCCGCATTTTATTGGACCTTTTACCGTTATTGCTAAGGTGGGTCCAGTGGCATATCAACTTGCCCTACTGGAACCTTTACAACAAATCCACGATGTGTTCCATATCTCTTCTTTAAAGAAGTATAAAAGGTGCGATGGTGTCGTTTGGCATATCCCTTTTGAGGATATTGACTTGCAACCCGACATTTCATATGAAGAATAACCCGTTGCTATTTTAGAGCATGGGGAGCGTAGGTTGAGGTCTCGCGTGGTGCCCTTGGTGTGAGTCAAATGCAGTCATCACAACGCTAAGGAATCTACATGGGAACGCGAGGATGATATGCGGGAAAAGTATCTGCATCTCTTTATACGAGGTACGCCTGAATTTTGGGGGCAAAATTCCCCCATAAGGGGGGGAGTATGTAACAACTCTCTCTTGTGAGAGCCTATTTTATATTTATTTACTATGTGAAGTAATTATATATAAAATGTTGGATTGTGGAGTATGTATTAATTTAATGAAGAAAAGTTAATATTTACTAAAATGTTGCATATTTACCTTATGTGTGGGTGAATATCACCATGTTGTGTTTTATTGTGTCATAAGAATTAAAATGACATTATGGTTTAAAATGAGACCGAAACTTAAAATGAGTTATAAAATTTTCAAATGATAATTTGGAGGGTGTAGTTAGTTCCGGTAGGTTCGAGATAGTCAAAATGTGTGCCATATTGTATTTTGATGTTTTGGGCACTTTTGACTGGTTTTAGTATATTGCGTATTGGAAATCATTTTTATGTGTTATTAACCACTTAAGTTTGGAGACTTTAGACTAATGCCACATTTTAGTCTTTCTAAGCCTTTTATTTCTCTTAAGCCCAATTGTTAACCTAGAGTGAGAGAGAGAAGAAGAGAACTTGTGGAGAAAGAGAGAGATTGGAGATTTGTGGATTGATCTTGCATTCATCTTCATCAAATATGAATTTCCAAGCTCGAGGCAAGTTTTCTACTTGCTAATATATGATTTATGATGGATAATTTGTGTGATAGTTGTGTGCTTGGGAGATTTGGGTAAATACTAGGTTTGGATACCTATTTTGGGTATTTAAATTATTAGATGTAAGTTTGGTAGGATTTCTAAGAATTTTAGTGTGATTGTTGAGGTTTGGAGATGTTGTTGGTAATATTGTACTTGGGGGTTATGGGGAGAAAGGCAAAAAGGTTGATATTTGGCCTTAGATGTAGCTTGGTGGAGGATGATAATGGTCTAGGTCTGCTATGACCGATCGACCGTGGTCCTCTGACCGGTCGACCGGGCCTTCGGGGGTGGGCACACTGCTTTCCCACAAAGGCATAATTTTTGGTGTGCGTTCGACCGCGGTCCTATGACCGGTCGATCGGCCCTTCCGAACTGAGCTTTCTGCTTTTCTTCTTAGGTAAAATTTTGAGACGCGGTCTCAGGACCGGTCGATCGGTCCCCTATTTTTCACCCTCAAACCTTGTTTGCGTTCGAGATCTCTTCTTCTTATAGGGACTTAGGAACCTTCTTAAATGAAATAAACTTAGAGTCCTAGAGTTTTATTTGAGTTAAGTCATTACCCTACATTAGGATTGGGTTAAATGGGACTTATTCCGGATGTGTACAAATTGCGGCTTGGGTTTTTCTTTTCTTTATAAATCCGCTAAATATCTTGGAATTGTAGGCCCATACTTGGAGACTCTAGGGGCCCTAATGATGTATACAAGACCTTGAGACTTGTAGCATTATTGTGATTGCTTGGAGATTAATTCGGGACTTAAAATACGATGAATATTAGTGAGGATATTCAATGATTGTGGTTTCGAATAAAATGAAACAAATATGAATAATTGAAATGAAATTAAGAATTAAACAGGTAAATGCTAATTTACTTAAACACACCTCTCTAAATGCTATCATAAGGGAAGCTCGCGCATGAGGTGATGTCCGCTTGCTAGTGAATGTAGGGAGACTACAGTCCTCGTCCATATGCATGATTGTTATGTGTTTTATTCTGCGCTAGTGAGGTAATTCTGGGTGTGGTTATGACTCACTCGTAGGCATATGACCACTTCCCCGACATGCGTTAGGTGCCCAGGCTGCCTTGTTTGATAGGCCCCTGGAAGATGATAGTTATTTAAGGGGGCGCCCAGTGGGGAAACTCGGAGGGGCGGTCTTAGAATCGTTATATGTATAAAAATATAACCTTTCTAAATTCAAGTGGGACTTGAGATATGTATATTGCCACCAAAATGTATGATGGTAGTTATGTTCCTGCTAAGGAATCAGAATTGAAATGAAATGAGAAATAATGATGGAGATTTCGATTAATGAGGTTAATTATATTTCCTTGCATAATTTAATAAAAGCTATGAGTTATTAAATTGTCTTTTTCATTTATGCTTCATGATTAGGTTGTTAGATTCTCATCTTCATCATTCATGATTAACTGTTCATATCTATCATGCTTCTTATTCATCTTGGAATCATATAAAAATCGAGCCCTGACCCGTTCATTTTCCATGTTGTGTATGTTATTGTATCCGCTCAGGTGCTCCGCCACAAGGGCACCCGTGTTGATATTCCTACTCTTATGCTTTCGAGGAGCTGTAAGATTTTACGGATATTACAGGATGTTTTGTTAGACGCCTTCATATTTGTATTCTAGATATTTTCGGGTCTTTCACTCGGGTGTGTTGCCCAAACTTTGTAACTATTTAATGAGTGTATTATGTATTTTATTAAACTGTTGTGATACGTTGTATGTAACTATTGACCGACTTAATATTCGGTCCTTTATTGTATTGTTGTTAAGGATGTAATATATATCAGCTCTTTTGGAATTCCACTTTCTCTTCAGATTTGGGTTGTTTAAATTATTTTCTTTTACTTGCAATTAAACTAAATTATAAAAAAAAATTGGCAACCCGTTTTCTGAATTATTGGGTGGTTTTCCCATATACTCTTCATATTTGATGTTGAAGCTGAGAATGATTTCCATCCATGATTCCGTTGTGTTGAGGTATCGGGCTGGCCACCCCTTATTTCAGATTGCGGGTTGTAACATCTTTTTATTAAGATTTCATTCATGTAAAATCTCCCTAATAAGTAGAAACATCTAGGAGAAAGATTCACATATTTTGCACCTTTAATTCGAGAGCTTTTCAGTTTTTCTTCAACCTTTGATTTCTTCTTGCATGTTTTTGTTCTTCAATCTTGGTAACTTTTATTTCCAGCACTTTTATTATTATTTCTCATATTTCATTTCTCTCTCCAAGAAATTATGATTTCATGCAACGTAGATAACGTAGTTTTCCTTAATTTCACTATGTTAAGCTAGGTTTTTAAAGGTCGGGATGCATGAACCCACCCTGGTGTGGTAGTTGCATGTGTATAAAATTATTCCTCTAAATTTAATGATTTTGTATGACCGTATTGCATAGAAATACGATAATTGTAGATCTTTGGATCTCGTTTGCTTCAGGGTAACCGGGTTGCTTCATAATGCAATTCGATTGTAACTATCGCAATACCGATTTACTCGTCCTCTGATTATGTATGGTGCGGGCTTGAAGCTCATATATGTAATGCTTGGGAGTACTAAATTATGGATCTAATTAATCACTTAAATATATGATTAGTTTTATACCATCAATACTCTAGGGTTGGGGGAATGTGTCTCTACCTTAATTTTGCAATTAGTTTTAGTTAACTTCTTTATTTTTCCATTTTACCTTTCTCATCAATCATCATCTTTTACACTTTATTTTTTGAAGTAATAAATCATTAAAATCTATCAAACATTCCCTGTGGATTCGATACCCAGACTCGCCATTATACTCCGTAAGCTTGAAGCGACTCAGAATGGGTCTCAGAAGTGCGTACTCTCTAGGCTCAAGTGCAAGCATTTCTCTCAAGTAATAATCCGATAAGTCGGGTATCAATCCTCGAGGAAATAGGACAACAGAGTTGTAACGACGTTGGACAGACGAAGGAATCCTAACTCTGTCTCTAAAGAAAAGGAAAAGATGATTTGAATGGTGAGATAACTACAAATAGATGCAATTTTGAAATGGTTAACTAATGAACTAAAGTATGAATGAAATGTAACTTTTCTAAATTACCTAAAATACTGATGATGATTGAACTAGACTTGAACTATATGTTGAGGAAAACAGGACGGGAATACAATCCCTCAACCCTAGTGTATTGATGGTATAAAACCAAACGTAAATTTAAGTGATTAATTAGACCCAAAATTCAGTACTCCCAAGCATTACATATATGAGGTTCAAGCCCCCACCATACATAATCAGAGAACGAGTAAAACGGTATTGCGATAGTTACACTCGAATTGCATTATGAAGCATCCCAATTACCCTGAAGTAAACAAGATCCAACGATCTACGATTGTGGCATTTATACGTAATACGATCGTACTAAATCATTAAATTTATAGGACTAATTTTATACACATGCAACTACCACATCAGGTTGGGTTCATGCATCCGAACCTTTAAAAACCTAGTCTAACATTGTGAAATTAATGAAAACTACGTTATCTATGTTGCATGAACTCATAATTGCTTGGAAAGAGACATGAAATATGAGAAATAATAATAAAAGTGCTGGAAATAAAAGTTACTAAGATTGAAGAACAAAAACATGCAAGAAGAAATCAAAGGTTGAAGAAAAACTGAAAAGCTCTTGAATTAATGGTGCAAAATATGTGAATCTTTCTCCTAGATGTTTCTACTTGTGATGGAGATTTTACATGAATGGAATCTTAATAAAAAGAGTCCTAATGACTAAATATATATACTAGAGGTCGTTTAGAAGAGTCCCTAAAACATAAAACTCTTTTGGCTAAAAGATAAGCACAAAATAAAAATCCCGTATCTAGCAATTTGTCACAATTAGAAAGCATGACCAATTTTGTAACAGATCTGGTGTGTGACAAATGGGAGAACCAGTTCGGGGGAATTCGCTGGTTTTGGGCCTTTTTCAACACTTAGAATATTTTTCAACTTTCTTCTTTGGATTTTTTCTCAACTTCAAATGATCATAACTCCTTCACCGTAGCTCGGATTTTAATGACCTTTTTTCCATTATTCTCGCTGTTTAGATCTCTTCAACTTTCCAGAAGGCTCGACATCCGGGAACAGGCTACAGAATTATGAAAATGCCCTTGAACTTGCCTTCCTAGCCTTTCTTTCATTATTTCGATTTCTCTTTCGCACCGCTTGCATACTTTACCTGTAAAACACATAAGAGAAACACAAAACACGAAATACTTGCCAACGAAAGTTAGTAGCACAAATGTGAGCTAAACCCATATCAATTGCATCACACGGGTTCACAAAGGTATCGAAATTAAGGGGATAAATATAAAATATTTATGCCTAATCAAACCCCCTAACTTAGAACTTTGCGCGTCTCGAGCAATGTAAAAGAAAAAGAAAAATGTCACAACTCTTCTAAACACTTTATTAGGATAAAATACCTTTTTCGCAGGCAAGAGATTGCATTTAGCATATGCAACAAGCCGTTAAACCCCTAGGTTACCCTAGTAGGACGAGTTTTGTCTCGTGAGGGTTTGTAGTGAATGTACCCACAAAATTCGACTCAAAGAAAAATCAAAACACGCAAAAATTGTATAACTCAAACTTTTCCCAAAAATAGTCATCATCCAATCATGTATAAGCGTCTCAAATCACAGTACGTGTGTGCAAAGCCGAAAATTTAATCATGAATTTCCACCGATTGATCATTACGTTACTTATCCAAAAATTCATTTTGATTTCAAATTCTCACGGTATGCTCTCACAAATGAATTACTCAGAATGTGGCTATTCTCTCGGTGTGCATGATTTATAAGATTTAATGTATTGGAACCAAGTTCACGCACACAAATAGAAAGATGAAAATTTTATGGTGAAAATATCCCATTATTGGAATACGGTTATAAGAAAACGTGACCATTGCCTCCAATTCATTTTTTTATCTCTTTTCTTATCTTTTGGTGTTTTGGTTCTCCATGCGGTAACCAATTTCACAATTTGGACTCAGTTAGGACTTTTATGGGTTGTTGGGTAAAATTGGAAAAGGTTAAGAATTTCGGAATTGGAAAATTTTTCTTATGATGTCCATTAGTGCTTTTCCGGGCTTTTGCTCATTTTCTTCTTCTTTTTCTATTTTCTTTTTATTTTCACACTTTTCTTTTCTTGCTACTTTAGTTGAGCATAGTTATTCTTTTCCCGCCCCTTTTTGTGCACTTTTTGGACTTAAATTCTGACTTTTTCCATTCTTCACAATTCCGGGCTTTTTGGGTTTTTCGGGTTGTCAAACGAAAGGAAAACATTTATTTGGCTCAAAATTGGTTACAAAAGTGATGATTTTTCACAGCTTTTTATGCCCAATATTTTTGGGTGACAAATGATGGCCTACTTCATTTTCCAAAATACTAATTGCGTTACCATATGCGTTTCGAGATGGATTTAATTTAGATATTTCATCGGTTCATTTTTCAAGGTAATATCACACAAGTTTCTCAAAACCGATCAAAGTGAAAGACTTGAGATCCTCGACAAATTATTTAGACCACTGAAGAGAACTTTGAGCTAACAATTAATTCGGATTGGTTTATAAATTTCACAAAAATGAAACGCTCGAATCTCACCGGGGTTGTGAATATCCCCACTTATTCGTTAAGTCGTCAATTTTTGCACAATTTCCATCTTTGGTCAATTTCGGCTTTGTGTGTTATGTTTTTACAATTTGAGACTAAACCGGTTTTTAATGATATTTTTGAAAAATTTGTATTCCAATTTGTATTTATTTTGAAGAATTTTTTTTTTGGTTTTTTCAATTTATTTTTAAGTTTCTGTGCAATTTTGAAAATTTGTGAAGTTTTAGAAATACGCACTTGTGACACCCCCTTAACTTAGACTTTTGCATTGTCCTCAAGCAAAAAGGACTAAAATCTAACTCAAAGCGAATTAAAAGTGCGAAGAAATAAAACGAACAAATACTTAAAATGCAAAAAGACACTAAATGACACCAACACATGACTCAAAAATACAAAAATCACCCCATACGCATCGGGGGTGCGACGACCTACCTCTCGCTCCTACCACTCAACCGTTCCCACTCACGGGATCCGATGCTCTCTTTGTTTCTCCCGTCCTAGGATTATAAACCAACAATCGGAATAAGTTAGGACCTCGCCCATAGATAAAGGAAAGGCTGGGAGGCTCGTCGTGACAAATAAAAAATGGATCCTCATGATGTTGACTCAAAGCGTGGTCTGCTTGCGATGACTCGGAGGGCACACCTAGGTTTCTTTCAATTTTTAGGATGCATGGGTTGGGGTCTAAGTCGGATGAAACACAACTTTTTCTCGTCAATCGGTTCCAGGACCTCAAGTGGTATGGGTGGATGGTCACAATGAAGGAATTTATCAATTTTTTCTTTCCATTCACTTTCGTCTAAGTGACTACAAGAGTCTAATAGGGATTGGACTTTAACAGTAAGGCTTTCATCCACCTGCCCGAACTCTTTTTCAAAATCTGCTATGCTCACGTCCCCTAGCTCTCTCTCTCTCGAGTAGTGCCTACGTCCTCCCTTACTTGCTCGATCTCTAACTCCACTATTTTTTTCTCTTCTAACCCCTCTCTCTATCTCAATCGCGGTCACTACACACATCTCCCTCATTTTTTTCTCATCGTCACAACAATCGCTATTACTTGATGAAAGAAGGCACACACTTAACGACTCTCTCTTGTGGGACCACTTATTCTCGTGTTTCGACACTAAATAGGACCCTAGGGCATCTCTACAATAATTTTCCTCAGAGTAGTCATCTACGATCTCATCGATTATGCTCACCGCGTGAAGATCATGTGCTTCCCAATATGTTGGGCTATATGGAAGATGTTACTCTCTAAGGTCATGTTCCCAAAGGTGAGTTGCATCTGCTCATTTCAATTATTGATAATTGTGTTAGCCGTAACTAAGAATGGGCTCCCAAGAATGATGGGAACATGATTTCTCGAGACGAAGGAGGGTTCCGTGTCCCAAATGACAAAATCTACCAAAAAGTAGAAAGTGTCAACTTGAACGATCACGTCCTCAACTATACCTCTTGGGATCGTCACTGTTCAATCCGCTAACTAGAGGGTGATCTTTGTGGGCTTAAGGTTGCCCAAATCAAGTTTCCTATAGATGGCGTAAGGAAGGATATTGACACTTGCTCCCAAGTCAAGTAAGGCTTTTTCAATTTTATTTTCTCCAATGATGCAGGAAATGGTGGGTGCACCAGGATCTTTAAATTTTGGCAGGAGATCATTAAGTATAATGGAGCTCACGTTCTGTGCTAGAAATATATTTTCCTTTACCTTCATCTTTCTCTTTACTGTTAACAAGTCTTTGATGACTTTTGCATAAGCTGGAATCTTCTTAATGGCATCGAGGAAAGGTAAATTTAGGTTTACTTGCTTTAGCACGTCTAGCACATCACCACGGGGGTTCCCTTTGTGGAAAGGAACCATCCTTTGAGTAAACAGTGTCGCGGTGGGTGGTTTCACGACTACCTCAGTCTCACTAGTGTCTTCTTTATCACTCTTTTTCAAGGACACAACTTCGGCCTCTTTCGTGCCGGGAAAAACCTCCTTGTCTTTGATTGCGTTGTGGCGGGGAGGTGATAAATCAATGACTCTCCCACTACGAAGAGTGGTCACAGCTTGACATTTCTCCTACTGTTCTGTAGAAGTGGAGCTAACACTAGTTTGACCTTGGGGAGGTCTTTGGCCTTGGGTAGGAAACTTTCCTTTCTCTTGGACACTCAACGATGATTGTATCTTTGAAATATTTGCATTTATGTCACTAATCATGCAATCATACCTAACATTAGTTGCATTCTTGGTATTGATAAAGTGGTTCATCGTATCCTTGATATTTCTCCGCGGTGGAGTGATATATGCTCCTTGAGGTGGTGGTGCTTGCACACGTCCTTGCATGTGTGGAGCTTGTTGAAAGTGCGGTGGTGGAGGAGGGGCAACATGTGAATTAGGGTTCATCGCAGCATGTTGTTTCCCATAGTTAAAACCAGGATGTTTTTTCCATAAAGGGTTGTAATAATTCCCGTACGGTGCACCAAAATTACCCTTGAATCCTCCTATACCACTTAGTTGAATGACCCGCCTCACAAATCGCAAACACCTTCTCGATGGGGTTTGGGATGGATCCAGTTAGTCCTCTTCCACACACTTCAAGTAGGTCTCGCATTCCTTTCTCAAGTACATCGAGTCGACAGTCCATCATAGAGTTCTTTTCTACGTGAAATAGGTCGGACGCCGATAGAGTGGTGGTCACTTGGAGATTTATATTTTTAGCATTAGGGTCAGATGTATCCTAAGATTGGGTAGTCTCGGCGACATACCTCAGGTGAATATCAGCATCATTGGCGTCTAAGTCAACAAATAGACCATCACACATGGTTTCAAAGAATTGCTTACAAATAATGTTCAGCCCATTATGGATGATGTAAATGATTTGGAATTTATCAAATCCATGATGGGGGCATGAAGTAATTAACTCATTGAAATGTTCGTAGCATCGATCAAACGACTCATTTTCTAATTGTTGGAAAGTTTGAATTTGACTCTTGACGGAGTTCGTTCGATGTGGAGGAAAGAATTTCTTGAGAAATTTAGATTGCAACTCTTTCCATGATGAAATAGACTTTGGAGGTAAAGACCATAGCCAGGTCTTAGCCTTATCCTTTAATGAGAATGGGAAGACTTTAAGGCGGGGCACATCTTTTATGCAAGTTTGATCGCTGAGAGTCTCGCACGCCTCCTCAAATTCCATGATGTGGGCATATGACTTTTATGAATCCATTCCATGGTAAGTGGAAAGTATCTGGATCATCCCATTCCTAAAGCGAAATTGCCCTGCATTATACGGGAGTAAAATGCATCCCGAAGTGACAGTGCGCTTGGGATATAATATTTCTCTCAAAGGGTGATACGGGGCCTCTTCCTCACCGACAGCTGCACTACCGTGTTGTGACATGACTTTCTCATTCAAAGACTCTGTGTCCTCACTTGGTATACTCAGAGCGTTCTCTGAAGTGTGTCCTAAGAGGGAAAATGAAGTGTTATTTGCAATTGAGTGTGACGATATGGGAGGTGGAACCCATAATTATGGAGCGTTAGGACTGTGAGGTCTATCAGGGTCGTAATCAACTATCGGGTTTTCGTGAATGTGGGTTGGAGTATTATGGGGAGTTGGAGTGAGTGCAGAATTTTGCATTAACAGGCTTGTGACAGATGATGAGGTATATTTTTGCGCTTTTTAGATTTTTTTATGTCTTTGGATTTTTTGAAATTTTTGGTCAAAGCTTTAGACTGACTTGATCTAATCCTAAGTCAACTAAAGTCCCCGACAAAGGCGCCGTTTTGATCGATTTTGAGAAACGTGTGTCATATTTTCTTGAAAAACATGCCAAAGAAATCTCTAAATTAAATTCATCTCGAAACGCATATGGTAACACAATTAGTATTTTGGACAATGAAGTAGGCAATCGTTTGTCACCCAAAAATATTGGCCATAAAAAGTTGTGAAAAATCATCCCTTTTGTAACCCATTTTGAGACAAATAAAAGTTTTCATTACATTTGACAACCCGAAAAACCCAAAATTCTGAAGAATGGAAAAAGTCAGAATTTAAGTCCAAAAAGTGCAACCAAATGGGGCGGGAAAAGAATAACTATGCTCAACTAAAATAGAAAGAAAAGAAAAGCGTGAAAATAAAAAAATAAGAAGAAAATGAGAAAAATCCCGGAAAAGCACTAACGGACATCATAAGCAAAATTTTCCAATTTCGAAATTCTGAACATTTTCCAATTTTACCCTATACACCTTCAACCCATAAAAGTCCTAACCGAGTCCAAAATTGAGAAATTGGTTACCGTGTGGAGAGCCAAAACACCAAAAGATAATAAAAGAGATAAAAAACATGAATTAAAGGCAATTGTCCCGTTTTCTTATAACTGTATTCCAATGATGGGATCTTTTCACCATAAAATTTCTGTCTTTTTATTTGTGTGAGTGAACTTGGTTCCAATACATTTACTCTTATAAATCACGCACACCGAGAGAATAGCCACATTCCGAGTGATTCATTTGTGAGAGAATCCCGTGAGAATTTGAAATCAAAATGAATTTTTGAATAAGTAACGTAATGATCAATCGGTGGAAATTCGAGGTCAAATTTCCGGCTTCGCACACATGCACTATGATTTGAGATTCTTATACATGATTGGATGATGACTATTTTTGGGAAAAGTTTGAGTTATACAATTTTTGCGTGTTTTGATTTTTTTTTAGTCGAATTTTGTGGGTACATTCACTGCAAACCCTCACGAGACAAAACTCATCCTACTAGGGAAACCCAGGGGTTTAACGGCTTTTTGCATATACTAAATGCAATCACTTGTCCACGAAAAAGGTATTCTATCCCAATAAAGTGTTTAAAGGAGTTGTGACATTTTTCTTTTTCTTTTACATTGCTCGAGACACGCAAAGTTCTAAGTTAGGGGGGTTTGATTAGGCATAAATATTGTATATTTATCCCCTTAATTACGATACCTTCGTGAACCTGAGTGGTGCAATTGATATGGATTTAACTCACATTTGTGCTACTAACCTTCGTTGGCAATTATTTTGTGTTTTTTGTTTCTTTTATGTGTTTTACAGATAAAGTATGCAAGCGGTGCGAAAGAGAAATCGAAACAATAAAAGAAAGGCTAGGAAGGCAAGTTCAAGGGCATTTTCATAACGGGAATACATGAAAAAACGACACCCAAATCCAAACTACAGTGAAGGAGTTATGATCATTTGAAGTTGAGAAAAATTCCAAGGAAGAAAAGAAGAAAGTTGAAAAATATTCTAAGTGTTAAAAAAGGCCCAAAACCAGTGAATTCCCCCGAATTGGTTCACCTAGAACCCGAACCGGTTCCCCCATTTGCCACACACCAGATCCGTTAAAAAATTAGTCACGCTTTCTAAGTGTGACAAATTGCCAGATACGTGCTTATCTTTTAGCCAAAATAATTTTATGTGCCGGGGACTCTTATAAACGACCTCTAGTCTTTTTATTTAGTCATTATGAATCTTTTTATTAAGATTTCATTCATGTAAAAGCTCCATAACAAGTAGAAACATCGAGGATAAAGATTCACTTATATTGCACCTTTAATTTAAGGGCTTTTCAGTTTTTCTTCAAACTTTGATTTCTTCTTGCATGTTCTTGTTCTTCAATCTTGGTAACTTTTATTTCCAGCACTTTTATTATTATTTCTCATATTTCATCTCTCTTTCCAAGCAATTATGAGTTCATGCAACGTAGATAACGTAGTTTTCATTAATTTCACCATGTTAGGCTAGGTTTTTAAAGGTTTGGATGCATGAACCCAACCTGATGTGGTAGTTGCATGTGTATAAAATTAGTCCTCTAAATGTAATGATTTAGTACGACCATATCGCTTAGAAACTTGACAATTATAGATCTTTGGATCTCATTTTCTTCAGGGTAACCGAGATGCTTCAGAATGCAATTCGAGTGTAACAATCGCAATAACAATTTACTCGTCCTCTGATTATGTATGGTGCGGGCTTGAACCTCATATATGTAATTCTTGGGAGTACTAAATTCTGGGTCTAATTAATCAATTAAATTTATGATTAGTTTTATACCATCAATACTCTAGGGTTGGGGGATTGTGTCTCTACATTAATTTTCCAATTAGTTTTAGTTAACTTCTTTATTTTTCCCTTTTTCTTTTCTCACTCAATCATCATCTTTTACACTTTATTTTTTGAAGTAATAAATCAATTTAAATCTATTAAATATTCCTTGTGGATTCAATACCCAGACTCGCCACTATACTCCGCAAGAGTGTAGTTAAAGTTTAGGTTTTTGTATTGTGGTTGGAAGCCAATAACAATGACTAGCGTATTTACAAGGACACTCGATTTCCAACACGATCACCGATCTGGATATTTTTCACGCATATCTGCCTCGCGTTCCCAAGTGGACTCCTCTACATTATGATGCTCCCACTGAACTCGTACAAGTGTAACTACATTCGACCTCAATTTCCCCTATGTATAGCCTAGGATAGCCACTGGTCTCTCCTCATAAGAACTGTCGGGTTATAAGTCATTATCCTCTATCGTGATGTGAGTGTGGGCTATATCATCTTGAAATATCATCTTAACGACTAGATGTGGAATACATCGTGAATGCGGTGCAAGTGCTCTGTCAACCCCAATCAGTATGCCACCGGCCCAATCCTCTCGATAGTGGGAAATGGCCCCAGATACCTCGGAGACAACTTCCCTTTCTTCCCAAATCTCATTACTCCTCTCATAGGAGACACACGCAGTAATACTTGGTCCCCCACACTAAACACTCAGAAGGACTGTTTTTCATCTATGCAGCTTTTCTTTCGGTCCTGGGCTACTCGAATGCGACTCCTGATAAGCTCAATCCTAGCTGAATTCTCCTGAATCACCTCTGGTCTGAGAAATTTGTTATCCCCGACCTCTAGCCAACAAGCGGGAGAACGACAAGGCCTTCCATACAACGCCTCAAATGGGGCCATGTCGATCGTGAACTGACATGAGTTATTATAAGCGAACTCCACCAGTGGAAGATGCGTCTCCTAACCTCCTCAAAATCAAGGACACAAATGAATAGAATTTCCTCCAGAATATGATTAGTACGCTTCGTCTGTCCATCCGTCTGTGGGTGGTAAGCTGAACTCAACCTTAACTCTGTACCCATGGCTTCCTGAAAGCTCTCCCAAAAGCGCGACGCAAGAATCTTATCTCTATTAGACACAATATCCAGGGGCACCCCATGTAACCTAACTATCTGGACAATAAATAGATGTGCATATTATCCCGTGGTTGAGTCTGCCCATACTTGCAGAAAATGAGCTACCTTGGTCAACCGATCCACCATCACCAATATGGAATCGTGAACCCGCTGTGATGTAGGAAACCTAGTAATGAAGTCCATGGGAATACTTTCCCATTTCCACGTAGGTATCTCCAACGGCTAAAGTAACCATGGAGGTCTCTGGTGGTCCACCTTTACCATCTGACAGGTAGAACATTTGGACACAAACTCTGCAATGTCCTTCTTCATCCCACACCACCAGTATTTTCGCCTCATATCATGGTACATCTTATCCCCTTCGAGATGTACCGTAAATCTGGATTCGTATGACTGTGACATCCCTGCATGACGTAAGCCTTCTCCCTTTGGGACCACCAGTTTCCCATTTAATATCAAACCCCCATCAGAACTCATTGAATAGGACTCATCACCCTCTATTAAGAGCCGTATAATCTGCTCCTCAAAAAACGTATCTACTGCTTGTGCCTGTATCATCCTCGTAACATTATCGGGTGTGACTGAAATAACTGATATAAAGGAACAGGTGACAACATCCTGGTGTCCCAACTCTTTCCACTTCGCTCTCCATACTTCTACTACATCACCTACCGGTCTATAGCTTAACGCATCAGCAACTACATTAGCCTTTCCCGAATGGTACTGTATCTCGAACTGGTAGTCTTTCACAAACTCCATCCACCTGCGCAGACACATGTTCAACTCTCACTGAGAGAACAAGTATTGCAGTGACTTTTGGTCTGTGAACATGCAAAACTTCTCCCCCAACAAGTAATGTCTCCAAATCTGCAATGCGAACACAACCACTACTAGCTCCAGGTCGTAGGTGGGGTAATTTCTTTCATGAGGCTTAAGCTTGAGGGAGGCAAAAGCTATAGCATGATCCTCCTGCTAAAGTGATCCCCCAAGTCCCTGTAAAGAGGCATCAATATACACTAGGTACTCCACTCCCGGCATGGGCAGAGCAAGAACTGGCACCGAAGTCACCTTATTTTTCAGCTCATCAAAAGCTAATTGACAAGCATCATCCCATACATATCGTACTCCCTTGTGAGTCAGATTCGTCAATGGACCTGCTATCTTAGAAAAGCCTCGAATGAGCCACCTATAGTACCTGGCTAACCCTAAGAAACTATGCACATCTGTCGGTGTCGTGGGCTGTCCCCACTCCCTCACTACTGACACTTTGCTCGAGTCAATCGATATCCCCAATTTCAACATAACATGCCCCAAAAACTGTACCTCCTGTAACCAGAACCCACACTTCTCATACTTAGCATATAGTTGATGCTCTCGTAAAGTCTGAAGAACCTGACTCAAGTTCTCGGCATGCTCCTCCTCAGTATGCGAATAAATCAGAATGTAATCAATAAAGACTATGACAAACTAATCCAAGAACTCTCTGAACACTCGGGTCATCAAGTGCATGAATATGGCTGGAGCATTTTTCACCCCAAACGACATGACTCTTAACTCATATGATCTATATCTCATCAAGAAATAAGTCTTTGACACATCCTGCTTCCTAATCCGTAGCTGATGGTATCCCGATCTCAAATCTTTCTTCGAAAAGAAGGATGCTCCTCTCAGCTAGTCGAATAGGTAATCGATTCGAGGCAACAAATATTTATTTTGTATCGTGACCTTGTTCAGCTCCCCATAATCTACACATAACCTCAGTGAACCATCTCTTTTCTACAAAAATAACACCGGAGTGCCCCAAGGCGAGGTGCTCCTACGGATGAAGACTTGGCCTAACAACTGCTCTATCTGATCCTGTAACTCCCTTATTTCTGCTAAAGCCATACGGTACGGTGCACGTGTTATCGATCGAGTGTCCGACATTAAGTCTATGACAAAATCTATCTCTTGACTGGGGGTAGGCCTGGTTTCTCTTGGAATACATCTGAATACTCACGAACGACTGGAATCGAATCCAGTGGAATCATAATATCCTTAGAGGTATCCTCCTCTATGTAATACAAATGGGTGGAAGATCCTCCCTCCGGGCGAGGTATCGCCACCAAAAACATCTCCCGACTCTAAATGGCGAAGATAATACTCCTACTAAAATAATCTATCATGGATCTATATGCAGCGAGCCAATGCATGCCAATAATGGCATCGTGCTCATGCATATCTAAAACTAGCATGTCTGCAGGTAAAATCAAGCTACTAATCTCGATACCTACACCCCGGCATATAAAGAAAATTAAAGACCGATTCTCCAGTGGTGAGTCTATACATGTCACTGTACTTTTGACAGTGTCTAATAACCCTAAGGCCCATGAAAAATGAGTAGCTATAAAATAGTGCGACACCCTCGTATCAAATAAAACTCGACCCATAGTGCTATGTATAGGAAACTTACCCTCAATCGCGGGAGGCGCCTAAGGTGCTAGCCTGGTGGACGTTATCGACACGTCCATACTGCAATTACCCCTGCTGAACTGAGGGTGTTGGGATGGTTGGTAGAGCTGACATCTGAGCTGGCATTGGGAGGGCAACTGGAAAGAGTAGCCTGTGCGGCTCATTATGGGAACCCTGCTGCTATGCGGCCCTATCCCCCTTTGAGCAATCCTGACGTCTATGGCCATTCTTGCCATATCCAAAAAATCTACCCCTGAAGTTACCTCCCCTCCTCCCCTGCTAACCACGACTCTATTGGCTGTCATCACCCCGCCACTAGCCCTACTAAAAACGCTGTTGGCCCTGATAGCCCTGCTGCTTACCCTGCTGCTGACGGTGTTGGCCCTGTTGGCCATGCTTACTGGACTAGACTTATTATCCCTTTCTATAGCCCCCAAATCCCTACCTGGAATCACTTGATCGGAATCACTTGGTAGGGTCCCCCTGATGGGAATTCTGCTCACTGTGAGGTGCCCCACCATTACTACTTCCCCCTATTTGGCCCTGCTGGTTGACTCCCCTTCTTGTTTTCTCCCCTGCTGATGGAAATGGTGATCCTACCAGTGCAACAAAGAACGGCGTTGAGTACGTCAGTGTAAATACGCAATGTTAGATTAGCTATAAGGTGATGACGAATCCTCCAGGCCAATCCATCTAGAAATAATAAGATCTTTTTCTTCTCAGTGGGTGCCTCATCCGGTACTGTAGTGAGAAGTCTCATGAACTCGTCCTCATACTTAGCAATGGTCATACTCTCCTGCTTGAGGTTCAGTAACCTCCGCCTCATCTCAGTCTGCATGGAGGATGGGAAATACTTGCGGATAAACCGCGCCCAAAATGACTGAATCGATATGTTGTCCCTCTCCTCCAAGGTGGTGGTGGATTCCCACCATTGCAAAGAGTCCCCCACTAGCTTGAAGGAAGCCATTAACTGTATCTGCACGTCAGTGAACTCATACATGCACAGATGCCTCTGGATATCCTTCTTCCATTGACTAGCGACTATGATATCCGAACTACCCAAGAACTTCGGGGGATGCGCCTTTTGAAAGGCATCCCTCACCTGCTCACATTCAGTGGGAAGCTGTACAGGTACTGGCGCTACTGCCTGAACCTGGGCTGGAGCCTGCTTCACCACCATTAATGCGGCATTCACTGCCTGAGCAACAATGGCGGCTACTTTAGTTGTATTCATCATCCCCTGAGCCAGAGCTGCTAGCTGCTCAGGGTAGGCATTCCTGTCTCGGGGTGCGCATCTCAGAGGCATCTGAAGTGAGAAGGAAGTTTATTAGTCTACAGTTATCATCAAATCTCAAATAACGGAAGGCGTAAGCGTAAACAAAAGAATAAACAGTCCTAAAATAGGGCTCTACATTAAAGATGCTAAGCTGGTAGAGAAATAAGACGTATAGATCCTAAAGGACAATAGAACCTGATGCTCTGATACCACCTGTGACACCCCGCCTAATTAAAAACCGGGTGATCAGTCCTTTATTAAATTAAAATCAAAGTTAACGGTTGGTTCATTCTTAACATCACTGTTGCAAAATAAAAATTTCCAATTTAAACACCCTAAATAATTAAGCTAAGTGTCAAAACAATTTAAAGTCTTATTTCCATTTTATTAAATTCCAATATAAAAACCATTTTTAAAAATCATCATCTTAAGGATCTTATAAATGCTAAAGATGGAAAACAACACAGAAGGATTAAGCCATCTAAAATTATCCAAACTAAGTTAAAGAACCACAAATGAAATCATCCTGTCAAGAGTTGAATCCCAAAGAGTACGGAATACTGGAAATATAAACAAACATAAATCTCTGACAAATCCAAACGGAATAGGAAATCGAGCGACAGATGCCCTAACTAAGCAGAACTAAAATAAGAATAGAATCAATGAAGAGGTCATTTAAAACAAGGGCCTGCAACTCCCACATAAGCTGTAGCACATCCAATCCAAAGAACCTATGAATGACGTCCCTATGGCTGGGCACCTTTAACACACACACACATACACACACACACACACACACACACACACACACACACACACACACACACACACACACACACACACACACACATACAAACACACACACACACACACACACACACACACACACACACATATATATACATATATATATATATATATATATATATATATATATATATATATATATATATATACACAAGAGAGAGTAAAAATGACAGGAAACGGGCCAGGGCCCGAGTGTAAAACAGTTTAAAATAGTTTAGCAAGTATTTGAAATGCTTACCAGCTAATGTAACACCCATGTTAGTATGCAATACTCTCTTGAGAATTCTCACCTTTCATCTAGTGTGCATGCCTACCGTACTAATAAATCTCATAAGTCTATCTAACTTTTTCCCATAAAGTTTTATTTCGAGAATTAGTCAAGACTATGATATTTAGTTTAGAGATCAACCTCTTCATGATTACTTACGTTACTTAGAATATCTCAGTACCGTTACAAACTTTCTGAACACTTAATAGAAATTTGGGAGCATTTATTCAATACTTAACTACTTATAGGCACAGTAGAAGATTTCCAAATATACGTATATATATTTATCACTCATATAATCTATATACTATCGGCACCCCACATAAAACCTATGGTGCTGGCATACTCTGCTATCAAGTCCCCGTATCTCTCGAACTAAGGGAAATATTAGTTCGAAATCACTCTCGAAATGTATTAACACAATACACACAAAATGGAGGCGAAGCATACCCTTCACGTCTCTTAGTACCGTCTGACTATCATTCTCAGATAGCGTGCACCAAGGAATCCTATGTTTTAGGATACAACTCAATACCCCCCATAAAGGTCCCATTGAGATAAGACTATCCCAGCGCGGCAACCTCGGTGATAGCAAGTAGCGCGGGTATGATTATTCAGAAATAATATTTAGTATATGCATAGTTACACAGCCATATATATAAATATGCACATTTTCCAATTAGGTTCTCTCACGACCCATAATTATTATTAACCGTACTTAGTACAAATTTACCCAATTATTTCGCATAAAGGATTTATCTTTTTTAGTCTCAATTATAATCATTTCATACTTACTTCTCATCTCTCGAAGTATTCTCTATTACTAAATATAATTTCAGTAGGTACACCCTCTCTAACCTTCTGGTCTAAGTCTTTCACGATTCTCTCAATTCTTTAGTGAACGTATGCACAATTCCCAACCCTGTTAACCCAAAATTTAATCTCATATAAAATTTCAATCAATGGAGTCTATTTAGACCCTACTACTCCTCTTCATGACCCATTATACTCTTTAAATGATATTCAAGGGTTCCTAATTATTTTATTTGGATTAAAAAAAGGGGGGGAAATAGGTTATTTTCCAGGAGGGGTCGATCTATCGAGGAAAGGGGTCGATGGATCGATCAGTCGATCGATCGACACGCTTGGGTCGATCAATCGATCAAGCAGGTATTTCGAATTCTGCCATTGTTAACTAAGAGTTTTCTTCTCCAACCTCAGCCAAAACTCCATTAACGATCCCCAAACTCCTAAACAAATTTACTACATGTTACATATACCGATATACATGATTTCGTACGGGAAGTATGTATAAATTCATTAAACGTATTGAATTAAAGGGGTAATTCGTCATAATTATCAAGAACCCTACTTTTACATTAAACTTCCATTCTTCTAATTCTTTTTCAAGATTTCTCACTTCTAAATCAACAAAATTTCGTGGGTAATCCTCTACATATGTTGAGATTTCTAGAATATATATATTTCCTCCAAAACATGTGATTTAAATTCCCTAAATCCTCAAATTATTGCATGAAACATATAATTATCAATTATATTCTAACATGGGTGAAACATTAACTACAAAAGTAGTAAGATAGATACTTGCGTGAGATTCAAGGGTCTAATTTGTTGGTGATAAGATTATGGCTGCATTCCTTTCTTCCTCTCACTTCCATTCTATTTTTTTAGAGTGTTAACACTAGAAGGCTTTTTTAATATATGATAATAATGTCCCAATTTTTATCATTTAATTAAGGCCTAATTTGGAAGTGACTAAATTGCCCCTTCGGGGTGCCGGTTAGGCCTAAAAATTCCCCGAGACCCAAACTAAACCCCCGGGTATACTTCCTAACTATCTCGACCCTTCCGGATACATTGTCGCACTCGAAAGACCATATGGGTGACTTATAATTTATTCACTTTTTATAAAAATAATTTAGTCCCGACACGACATAGGCGCGTCCCGACTTAATTTACAAAATTGTCATATTATTCACTCGTGATAATTTTAATAAATTCAATTGCACATATTACTTTACTCATTAAGTAATATTCAACAAATTTATAATAAAACTAACTCTCATCACGCTAGTAAATATTTAAAATAGTTTTTCGGATTAATATTAAATTAATATCTCAATTTAAATTTAATAAATCCCCAAATTTAAAAGCCATAAAAATACGGGGTATTACACATAAGAGTGGACGAGTATACTTTTATGTCAGGAGACGGGTATTTGGGGGTACGTACTATGGACTGAGGAACTAACGGATCTCAATACTGGCCATGTTAGGTAGTAGTGTATCGGGGGGGGGGGTTCCATGTTTGAATTTCTCTTTGCGAGACATCCCACACATGAAACTTAGTGCAATGTTGGAAGTAGAGAGATGCTTGGTCAATTGGACATGGGTTTGGTACCTTGGTTATTATACATATATGTAGTTGTAACTGTGTGTTGAAAGTTATATTACGATGTAAGGCTAGTGGAGCCAGTTAGAAATTGTGCTTAGAAGCATGAGTATAGAGTGTATGGGCGCCCTGGGTGATTAATTCAATTTTAAAATAATTCGCATGTAGAAAGGGAAGGAATATGTGTAGCGATCTTAGAAGGAGGTGAATACGGATATATTCGAGACTTGGAGTAATAGACTTATTTGAATTTCGAGGAAAAAAATCCTTTGTAAAGTGAGAAGTATGTAACACCCTGTATTTTTGAAGTTATAGAAATTAAATTAAATTGGTGATTTGGAGAATTTATTAAATTTGGAGAATTTATTTAATTTGGAAAATTTATTTTTAATTTAGAAATTTATTTCATTTGGTGATTTAGATTTAATTAATTTCGACTATTATTTATTTTCACGCAGAACATTTTCTGGAAAAGAAATAAGGAAAGTTATGTAAAGTAACTCGGATGATAATTTAGAGGTCACGATTGATTTCGAATAGGTCGAGATAGTAAAAAAGAGTACCCGAAGGTAGTAATTGGGTCTCGGGACATTTTAGGCATAACCCGGCTCACACAAGGGTGTTCGGGTCATTTGGGCTTGACCCATTAGTCTAAAAATGGGATTAACATTTTTTGGCCTAAGTTAAGGAATTAGGATCATCCATCACTCATTTAGAAAACCCTAGAGCTGTAGAGAATAAAATAGGGAGAAAGTTGGGGGATTTTTGGGATCCAAACCAAGAAGGATTGAAGGTATTCTTCATCGAATCACCATCTACGTCAAAGAATTGGAGCCTACAAATCAATATAGGCAAGTGGATAATTTTTATTTCAATATAAATATATGATAATCGATTCATATCACAGTGGTGTAATTTAAAATCCATTTTCGAGAGGGTGTTGATATGAAATTAGGTTTTTGATAATTAGAGTAAATCACTACAAAAAAAATTGCTTTTTACTACGATGCTCCAGCCGTCTCAAAAAGTCCTCTAGCCGTCTCAAAAGCCTTTTGTGACGCCTTTTGAGAGGGCAAATGGGCGTCGTATTAGACCCCCGTTTTAAAAGCTTTTTGAGACGGCAGAAGCCGTCTCAAAAAGTTTTTTTGAGACGGGAAATACGCCGTCTCAAAAGGTCACTGCTTATAGGACCCTTTTGAGACGGTGAAAAAATCGTCTTTTAAAGTTATTTTTAAAGACGTCAATAAACGTCCCAAAAGAGTTTTTGAGACGATAACTTAGCCGTCTCAAAAAGTTCTCATTTATGGAATCCTTTTGAGACGGCAAAGAAGCCGTCTTTAATAATTTTTGCGCCAAAATTAAAATTTCATCCATTCCATAATATGCTCAATATACTTTTAAGCAAAAACTTTTAAAAATAATATATTACATATTTGACATCCCATTTCAACAAATATAACACATAATCTTCCATTCAACTTAAATTATAGTCCATACAAAGATAAAATAGACAATTTCAACATTGTGACCATCACACTAAATATCTATACAAAATTTCACTTGTCTCATTAGAACAAATACATAAAAACCAATGTATTCCTAACATAAACTAATGCAAGTAAACTTGCAATCTTGCAGCAAACGATCTCCAACAAAACATGTCTTGCCTTGTCCACAAAAGATTTCGATCTGCAATAAAATTTATTCAGTGTCAGTTACCGTAAACAAAGAAGTAATCTTTTTTAATAATTCCTATTAATGACAATCTTTAAAAACCTTATCAAATTTGTATACCTTCATTTTATTTACTTTTAACGACTTAATATTTTTTTAAAAATTCGTCAGAGTCTCCTTTGTTTATTCATGAAAACCAATTTGTTCAAACATAAAAATCAACTCAAAAACAACTATAGAAACAACCACAACATTGTAAAAAACTAAAGAGCAAAATAGCCACAACATATATCGTACCTAATACTCTACCAAACTAAATATCTCTACAAAATTTAACTTGTATCATTAGAATACATACTCACAATCTTGAAGCAAACGAACTCCATCAAAACGTGTCTTGCCTTGTCCACAAAAGATTTCGACCTCCAATAAAATTTATTCAGTGTCAGTTACCATAAACAAAGAAGTAATCTTTTTTAATAGTTCCTATTGGTGACAATCTTTAAAAACCTTATCAAATTTGTATATACTCGTTTTATTTACTTTTAAACACTTAATATTTTTAGAAATAATTCGGCAGAGTCTCCTTTATTTATTCATGAAAACCAACCTGTTTAAACATAAAAATTAACTCAAAAACAACTATAAAAACAGCCACAACATTTTAAACAACTAAGAGCGAAATAGCCACAACATATATCCTACCTAACACTTCATCACATACATATATGAAAATAAAATTTAGATGTGTCATTACATATGTATGTATTCTTTTTTCCTCTATGATCCAAACAATGTATACAAGTGTTTGTGACTTACATCCTTGGAGAGGAGAGCTTCCATGCTAAATTCCATCCTAGGATTCACAGTCGACAATTTCATTGAAAGGAACTACAAATAAAGGTGAACAAGGAAATATGTTATGCAAGCTGTCAATTTTAAGTTAAAGAGTGGTGGATTTGAGGTAAATATTTAGAATTTACCTCAACTTGGCGCTGCAATGATTGCACATAATTTATAATCTCGTCCAGCATAATAGCGTTCCCAGTAAATAAAATTTGGAGGTTGAATATTAGATGAGATGTTTTGCAATGACCATGTTGCAGCTGGGTACAAGATCTTGAAGGTACGTCATCCTTTCACTAATTTTCCCTCGCCTAACCTGTTTAAGGAAGAATTGTGAAATAAATGGAATGGAATAATAATGAGCAAGTGTGAGAGTATAGATAGTAGAGTAGTAATTCATACTCTCTCAGCGAGACTATGACTATAGGAATAATAATTTCAATGTGTAGAACATATATTGGAATCAAATCAGAACCATTTATTGGAATCAAATATAAATTTGGAACAAAAATATATACTAGAACATATCTGAACAACGGACATGATAGGTTTTGAAAGAACCTATCATGTTTGGAACAAAAACATATATTGGGGCAGATCTAAAATTGAAAAATATATTGGAACCAAATCAAAAACCGAATCAAATTGGAACAAAATCCTATATTGGAACAAATCTGCACAGGAACTTTCACCAAGTGTTGATTAATAACATTTAATACAATAAAGTATTGATGAAGATATTATTTATGTCTTCCCGATTGCAATTATATTATTTTTCCATTTTATTTTGTTTTTGGAATTCCGAACGGTAATATATTATGGTTGAATTAATAAAATTTACAAGTGACTAACAATTAAGTTAGTATCAATGTTCAAATGATTTTGTCTGTTTGAGCATGGATAGTTATTGTTTATTTGATTTGGCTTTTTAATATATGTTTTTCATTTTAGTGTTTTATTTTTTTCATTTTTGATCTACATATGCTACTAATGCAGGAGAAGCATGGTTGATGGCGACACTGGCAGCACTAGGATTGTTACCAACCTCTTGGCCTACTTCATCACCACTCTTACATTTCATATTGCTGTTGTGGCTAGCTGCTTCCTTTGGCTACGAGTTGGGTTATATCACTAATAACACGTGGGTTAACAAGTTGTTTTAATATTACCATGAACTGATTGGGATTGATAAGTTGATTTTATTTGTTGCTAATGTATACACACGACCTCTATATCGGAGTATCTGACTGGAGAATTGCTAGATTTGGCAGGTAATGAGTGCAAGGATCTAAAGGTAAAGCGTATAACACCAACGCATTTGCAGCATCAGCGTTTGCGGATCGACCTCGGATAGCTGGAAATTCAAGGAACAAATTCTTCTACAGGTAACATGTGTTATTGATACTGCTAATGATGCGGATAGACCAACTACTCCATAAATTCTTCTACTTGAATGCCTTGTCAGATTATAAATTGATGTTTACACCACCATTATTTGTTCTCATGGCTATGGAATGTTTATTTTCGTTCATTGGAATGTTTATTTTCCTTCATTAACTTTCTATATTTGGTTACTGCTACAGTTGGAGGTATACCTGTTATCACAATTACTTCCTAAATGACCTTCAGTGAAGGTTAGTAACATTTCTTTAGTGAAGGTTAGCAACATTTCTTCATGGTTAAATCAACAGTTAAGATCAAATTTTTTGATGTGATCTAAGGGGGTGAAAATGTGCCATTTATTTCTATTTGGTTGGTTTTTATACATGAAATTGTGATACTCAGTGTTATACTTATCCAGTCATCGAAGTATTTCTTATTTATATACATGGACCATTTGTTTTATCAATATGCATAGATACTTGAAATTATTCTTCTTAAATTTTCATATATTAGTTACCTGCTATTCAAAGTTGGGAATGAATGACTTACTTTGAGATAAAAGTGTTGGGAAAAAAAATGAGGGGATGGTTGTATATAGAATAACAAAACAAGCTCTGTTGCAAAATATTTAGTAAATGTATGAAGAACTAAATTAATAGTCATGTATAATGCATTAGTATTATCAATGAAGAGCACAAATCGTGTATTCAAAACAACTTGATCAATATAATAAATAGAATTTGTTGGATTCTACTGATAAGAGCAAAAAGAGCACTGCATTAGACTTTTGTCTAGACAGAGCAGTAGATTTCTTTTCGGAGCAGAGGAAATGAAATTTGCAGCTAGAAATATACACTAGCCAGTGCATTTCGACTACCATTTCGACTATATACAACAATTACTTTGTACCGTAATAGCCAGCGCATTTCGACTACCATTTTTGCAATTTCTTGACTACATCTGCCTCCTCAGAAGAAAGAGGCGCAGGCATAGAGTGCCTCCGAATTGACTTCAAGTCCATTTGTTTGCAAATATCTTCGAGGGTGATGATAGATTCGCTCCACCCAGAAGAAAAAGTACGATGTCAATATTTCCACCCGAATTCAAAGTTATTAAAGCATCAGGGTTCATTATAAACTATGCATTGTGAAAAGCTTTAACCGCTAGCAAAGACCTTGGAAAACAGCCCCAGTCAAGAATAAACTGGCCAATCATCAGGAGATTGTCATACTAATTTGCGGAAGCGGGAACTGGTTCGGGATGATCATCGAGAATCTGATATATAACTTGTAACATTAAACGAGAAGGAAACTCTTCACAAAGTATTAAATGAATGATATGTTTACTTATTGAAGAAGGGTGTCGTAGGTTGGTTGAGGAGGCATGTCCTCTTTTTATTGATTGTACTATTAGTGTCGGATCCACTAGATTTCCACTAGCTTAATTTTTGGCAATTGATACATTTTTTTTGGGGGGGGGGGGGGGGGGTGAACCGAGTATGGTACGTTTCCCTTGAATGTAATGTGGGTTGGGGTTGACAACCCAACACAATTATGCTCTTTACCATCTGAACCAAAATGCTCAATAGACCTGAGAAAGGTTTCAAACCAATACCTCGAATTGATTTACTTAGATAAACAGCCTATTATGTATCTTAAGCATATGGGTTAGCACCCATCTTGACTATTCATTTAGCCCACTCCCATATGGGTTAGCACCCATCTTGACTATTCGTAGACTGGTTTTACCTTCGCTATAAGCTCTGCTCGGCTATAAGCTACTTGGTTGAGCCTTTCTTATGTTGTTACCACACATCTTGGCTATAAGTTAACTGGTTGTGCCCTCCTTATGGGGATAACAGCCATCTCGGTGTTCGACTTTTTTTTTCTTTTTAATATGTAAATTTATATATCATATAAATATTTGTTGGATTGAGCTAGAGAAATACTAGTGGAGAAGGATGTGTGATCCTTACTCAAAATGCATATGCTTAAAAAGTGATAGAGTGGCAATATCAGACATGAGATCCCTCCACATTAGATTTTTTAATTAAACAAAAGATAAATGATATGCAAAGCGATATGCAGAACTGTAATCCTCGAAGCTACAGTTCACCGGGAAACCGAGCTACAGTTCACCGGGCTATTACTTGGTTTAAGTTAGTTGTTTACATGTAAGAAAAATACTGATTTTCAGCTAATACGATGGAATGACTATTGCTCAAAGAAAAATTTTAACATTAACTTCTTTTGATAACTTTGAGGCTAACGGGTAGTGGTCATATCAAAACGAAAACGTAATTATAAAACTGAAAATGTGTCATTTGAGCATACTATTTGAACTTTATTATTTACGAAGCATACTATTACAAATTTACTCGCGAATAGGTACTTTATTTATTTATTTTCAAGCTAACATCCATTTCCATTCATATTGCAAATATCCACAGCAACATTTACTCCCAAAAGATTGGAAATCAAGCATACCATTGTCAACCCCACCAAAAAAAGATCATCTACAATATAAGTACCATTTTCAAGTATAGACAGCTATAACCTACATTGGTTATCCTACAAAGCCAATTCAACACAAAGGGTCCATTGTTCAACCACCACACAAAATGTGACTACTTTTCAGAGAAGAGTAACCATTTAAAAGTTTTTAATCCTTGGAGGTCTTATTGATGAGTGATTTTTGTATGTGAGGGATCACACCATAACCAACTATAGTTCCCTTAATTAGAGTATCGATCTCTTCATCACACCTTATCGCAAGCTGCAAATGCCGAGGTGATATTCATTTCACCTTCAAATCTTTGCCCGCATTGCCTGCTAACTCCCACACACCACCAACCCTACAAATGTAGAAACCAATCGCACAGGGATTCGAATAGGTACTTTACAATGTTATCAAATTCTTAAACATGTGCATTTTCTTAAGAATGTGATTACAGATGTCCTTACATAAAGAATTTGGAAAATCAAAAGGAAGATAAAAAGGAATCTTAGATGATTGTTCTTTGTAGACTTCGTCCCTAATGCTGACTGCGACACTTAAATCGAGGCACGTCCCACACTAATTGGTACAAGGTTAAAGTAGAAACCCTGCCTGTGCTAAAAACATGCTTTAGTTCTACCTGTGTTTACGCGATTGCAGTAGCAGGTGTCCTACTTGTATCACAGTCACGTGTTTTTTTACTTATGTATTCTTTCGTGCTAAACTAAATACTTATATAGAGAGGCCGTAAATTCTGTGATTCATGTAATAATATTTTCATGTTATTGGTATTGATATTGGTATCAGTTTTGGTATCGAGCGAAATGAAACAATAATGTTATTGTTATTTATTTTTGAAAAAATAATTTAGCTTGTGGATAGACTCGACGAATCAGCTCGGCGAATCGCCACCATTTAGGTAGAAAAACTCGTCATGTCACGACGTGTCGAGTTTATTTCATTGATCTATAGGTACGGTTAATGGTTTTGTATCTATGGGTACCGAAACCTAGTCAACTTGGTTGTGTCGTTAATTTTTGGTGTAGTGTCCATTGGGCCTTTGCACAGAGATGATGAGCCCCTCCAAGGTACGCAGGATAACAAAATGAATTACATGCATAGCCTCTTGGACAGTACCGCTAAAGCGAACCAATATAATGTAGATGATATACTACATGTATGTGGGGATGCCATGTCAGATTTGGCACCCGATGCTCGGGTATGCTATGAATAAGGATTCAAATACGACAGTGTGGAGTTTGAAAAAATAATTTTAGTCCATGGTTGTTTCATACTTGAACTTCTATGATGGTTAGTGACACATGATCATAATATTACGCATCCAATATTCATTAAGGATTTATATCACCTTATAATGAAACATGACTTGGTACTAGTAGAGAATCAGGTTCCTTTTTGTGTTCTTGAACAATTCTTCCATCCCACTCTCCGAAAAATTATCATAGATGGTATAAATTGATCACCTAAGAAATATGTTTGATTTCTTCCTCGCTACTGTGAGTCTTCGCTACTGTGAGTCTGAACTTCTTGAAAATGGAAATAAAGGATGACACTGATAATCTTCATATTCTGTTAACGGGTGCAACGCTATCACTTAGGAAACATACGCTTCTATTTTTCGATAATATGCGGGACCAAGACTTCAAAATGTGAGAGGACGATGAGCTATGAAGCACGGACACGTAATACGTGTTTCGACACGCGATACGCGACACGTGATTAATCCAAAAACTAGGATACGACACGCTATGATACGTAATATATAATATATGTTTAAATATATATATATATTAATGAAATAAAGCAGATTTTTTTCTGTAAAATACATCATTAGAGCATTCTTAACATGAAATTAAAAAAATAGACCCTACAAAACAAAATGTAAACAAACTTTGACAATAAGAATCATAAATAAAGAAGAATCACCATCACATGTCGGAGCGTGTCGCGTGTTCGACTTTAGTCAAAGCTGACTGTGGCTTCTGGGAGAGTGTTCGTACTTCATAGTGTCCGACACGACACGTTGCCTTCTGAGAAGTGTCCGTGCTTCCTAGACGATGAGATAGATGATACAAAATGTTATCATATGTTGAATCTTTTACACAGGCGCAATCGCCCAACATATAATGTTTGTCCAGGGCATTTTCCCGATGTGTATTACTCTGCTACTGATCTTGATAGGGCATCAAATTCGAAATGTTAAATTTCAATCTTCTTGATTATTTCCTTCTTGTTTAATGAATCTTTATCAAATCATAATTTCTTTGATGGTATATCCTTACCAAATTGTATCTTCAAGGTTGCGAGACCCTGATAATATATTTCATGTGATTGTGATAGAGGAGACGACTCCAATATTACCTATGGTCGTGGCAGAGGAGACGACTCCAACATTACCTATGACTGTGCCAGAGGAGGTGACTCCAACATTACATATGGAAGAGGAGACGACTCTAATATCATATAGACGTTGTTTGTTATCAGGGTTGTTGAATCTTTTACGTCATATATCAAAGTTTATTTGTTGTTTGTTTACTGGTTATGTTAGATGTGTGGTACACATTGTTTAGAATGACCATCGTCGTGCATTGATGACTTCACCGAAACATTCTTGAGGAACCTGATTGCTTACGAGCAGTGTTCCCCTAATGTATCACATTTTATCACATCTTATGATATGCTCATGGACACGCTCAATGATTCTAAGGAGGATGTTGAATTCTTTGTAAAGATAAAAGTGTGGGGGGACTCTTTTCTACATTACCCCTAAATATCTTATTTTTAGAGTATCAACACATTTTCCCCGAGAGTACACCTTAAAAGGGCAACAAACTTGCAATTTTGATTAGTCAACCAAATGCCAACAAATCAAATTCGCCCACTCGCACTAAAGAACATTGAATACGAACTTATATTAGATACTAGTGGTAACCGATGCGATGCGCGGGAAAGTGTGGTTGAAAAAGTTACTATTTTTAATCGAATATGGTCATTCAAATAGCACTCCCCATAAAAGCATAACATGAGTCGCCACATAATTATCACTAATAACTTTACCTTTAGAAATTCTAATATGTTTTAATCTCCCAAAAAGCTGTCCATTACAAACATTAGACTTCCTTCATAAAATAAAGAACTTCATTACATACTTATTTGTTTATTTTCTTCCCATTTGTGAAAGTTTATGCTTCTTGGTCATGAACATAGTTATCAGAGGCGAAAGGCGCACCAAGGCACCAAAGTCCTTGTGGAGCCTAGGCGCAAGGCGAGGCGCGCGCCTGATCGAAGTGAGGCACAAAGTTTATAGAACGTGCAAAAGTTGTATATTTATAAATAATATCATTAGTGATCTAAAATTAGAAATATATAGCATAAATTATTATTATAAACACTAATAAAGAGACAGGTCAAAAGGAGATAGAGCTTATACCACTATATGAAAAAAAATATATATTTAAATATCAAATTTATGTAACAATTTGACTATCCAATAATCAACAAAAGAAAATATATTGACATATTCATATAATAAATACTCTTGTGTGTGAAAAGAAGAAATCAAAATCAACATATAAATTATTCAAAGATGCAACATTATTGGAGTTAAATTTTGTTTGTTTCTTTTGAGCAAGGTTCTTAAAAACGTGGGGCATGATCGAGGCGTGGAGGCCAAGCCTTAAGCCTTAGGCGTAAAAAGGCGTGAAAAGGCGATTAGGCCTTCTTAATATATTTTAATATTTTTTAACCATAACACAGCTATTAAAATACTAAAATTGTACATATCATAAAAATATGTCTGAATATTTGCAAATTAAAATACTATTTGATTATTTTGGATGAGATAATGGTCCGGTTTGTAAAAAAAATCTTCAAAAGGCGATATCGTTTTAATAAAGCATTGCTGTTTTTAGAAAAAAAGTGTGCCTTAAGGGCTTTACTAAGAATAAGGCGTAAAAAGCTTAAGGCGAGGCGTTTCTCCCAATCCTCAAGCCTAGGCGTGCCGAGGTTTTTTAGAACACTGCTTTTGAGAAAGATTAAGTTTCCCTAGGAATCTCAAGGACTTTGCTTAGTTTTGGGGTGGGGAATCATCTAATCTTCTTTATTCCATTGGAAACTATGTAAAATAAGCATATCAATTGATCCATTCTTGTATTGGGGGCGTTATCCGAAAAAATTCCACAAGGCGTGCCTGAGCTGCGCTTTGAGCCTAGAGCCTAAGCGCACAAGGTGCGCGCCTTATTGAAGGTGCCGAGCCTGAGTGTGGCAAGGCGCTGATGCTGAGCCTAGGTGAGCCTGGAGCCTAGGCGCGCCTTTAACAACAGTGGTCATGAAGACAACATCTATGCATGTTTGACCTTCCAATTGGTCTAGGAAGGTCCATTAAAAATCAATCAAAGAACATTAAAAACCAACACGTGATCCACGCGATCAATGGATTAAAACCACATTAAACTGTATAAAATCCCTAAAAATCATAACCATTATTAGAGCTAATCTAATCCAGATCTGATTTTACAAAACAACTTACCCATCTAACGCAACCATACACGAATGCAAAATGATTTGAGATATAAGATTAATCCAAAAATGATGAGGTACCATAATTTGGTAGCTCTTACGGTGTCCGCGCCTCTTTTTAAGCCACTCGGTTACTATTTTGAGTTTTCGACTCTTAAATCCTAATTTTAATTCTAAAATAATCGTATAGTAGTCGATTGCTGACCGAGAGTCCAGTGAGGACACGATCACTTCACTTAGGTTACTTTTGTGTGTCTTGGGGTGCCCGTGCCTCATTTCGTGCCACTCAGATCGTATAATATCAAATTTATCTTTTTAGATTGTTTAAAGATCATGACATTACTTGTTTGTGTTTACAAATTTTTATTTAAATTAGAATTTTAACTAATACTTGTCTTTTTATTTATTGCTTTCGGGTACCACCTCATATGTTCATATGTTGGAGTTTGTGTCCCAGCACTTAGTGATTTGAATGTTAAAAATTAGCATAAACTACTTGCAAAGGACAAAATAAAATCATAATCTAATAGTAAATCAGATTAATGGTATAAACTACTTGCAAAAGGACATGAATTAATTAACACAAACAAATATATTAATAATTCTAACTAACATTCACACAAACAAGTATACAAATATTATCATAAATTAATCTTAAAACTATACTACAACCAATTGACAATCCGGGTTTTCAATTGGCTCACCCTCAACCTCCTATCACCACTACAAAACAATCTAGTAAAAAAGCTAATGATATTAAGCAATAACCAAGAATTAAAATTACCTTTTATAGCATCAATCCACGTATTGAAACTCTGCTCCGTATATAATCTTTTATGTTAGATCCTCCTATAAAATCTTCCAACGAATTCCATTAAGAACATAAACCCTTTAACATGCAACAATGGCATAAAAGATAATAAAAAAAGTCGACAAAAAATAAATAATATGACTGACCCGATATTTTCAGCGTAAGCAGAACCTAGGGCAAGGACAACGAGTGCTATGGCGGCGAGGGTGAGGGCGGTGAGGGCGGTGAGGACCTGCGGCTAGGGCGTGTGGCTAAGGGTCTGTACGTGGTTTTGCCAGTGAAGAAGAAATGTCGGGGGTGGGGGTGTATTTGGTTCCTATTTCTTTTTCCTTTTTTCTTATTTTCTTACGCTAATAGAAATGGGGGAAAGAAGCGGGAGCGGTAAAAAGAGGGGGGGGGGGGGGGGGGGGTGGAATCCAAATTTTGTTTTGCCGTCTCATAATGTATGCCTTTTGAGACGGTGGTTAACATGCGGTCTCATAAGGTATATTTTTTGGGACGGGAAAAATTAGCCGTTTTAAAAATTAATAGTTTTTAAGACTGTAAATTTTAGCCGTCTCAAAAAGTGAGTTTCAGAGACCCTAATATTTGCCGTTTCAAAAGCTTTCGTCTTAAAAAGTACTTTTTTTTTGTAGTGAATCATGTAGATTAATTACTAAATTGATGAGGTATTATGATATATGATTGTTTGAATCGAATTTTTATTGGATATCTAGTAGTTAAATTCATGTAATTTGGATTGATAGAGATGAATTGAGGATGAGATTCGTATAATTTTTCATAAACTCGATTCGGGAAATATAAAGGAAAAATATAAATTAATTATGCTTGACAATCAGTAGGATGTTTAAAACCATTTTTTGAGAGTATAAATATGATTGGAAGTATTTTTGAAATTATGGTTTCGATGAATAAAAGCTTAAAGGTTTAAAAATGGTGGAACCAATGACGCGAGGAAGAAGATCGAGGACCTAGGTACAATATACAGGTTCTGGGGTTAGGCTGAACCGGTTCGGGGGGTCTGTTTTTCCAAGGGACTTTTAGGTTTAAAAATAGAGGGGTTCCATTATAAATTTATAAATTTAAGGGATAAGAAACTTGCTAAAAAAATGTATTGACTTATTTTACATCGAGGAAAAGGGGGAATGTAGGAGGAAAATTATTATGAAGAGAAAATTAATTAGTGATTGATTTTTATTAATGAAGTAAGGGAAATGAAAATCGTGGAACTTAAACAACGGGACGAGTGTATGCGTTTGGGCATCATAATTTAACTAATATCTATACTACAATATAATGCTATATAAGCATTTATGAATCCTCACCAATGAGGTCATCCACGTGAGCAAGACATCTTTTATCTATATTGTACAACACACTACATGAATCAATACTACCTCATTTTTTACATCTCCAAGTGGACCCTCAGAGAATCTCCATGTATATCCGTCCCTTCCATTTCTTTCAACCATTACCTTTCTTTTCTCTCAACGTCTTTTGGTTTTTATTACAAATACTTAAGGAAATAAAACTGAAGGGGAATGCTATCCCGAAACCCTTGCAGAGGGTGAATCGCTTTTAAATTACTCACAAATACTCATAGTTTGGAGCATCCCAAAGGTTCTCATAACAACGAATCAATGGTTCGTAGATGTTTACATCTCATAATGACACATTAAATGTACAACAAAGGTCAGTCTGCTCTCAATACTCATGGTGGATCGGATGAAACCTAGTTGTAATTTGAGGTGGATCGTAAAAAGGTGAATCGGTTTTTAAATCCCTAAGGTGTGCAAATATAAATCCAAGTATGTCAATTTAGTTTAAAACATAGCCCATTAATTTGGGATTATCAACACAGAGGTCTGTCAGAGTCAAATTTCGCATTTTAGTTGGGTTGAAATTTTCAGGGGAAGCACCGGAGTAGCGATGATAGTTTCTGGATGGACTGAGGTTTGTTAACACAAGGTTTGTCGAACTTTTTTTGTACTATACTACTCCTCTATGGCCAGTTGGCTGAGATACCCGCTCATTTCATTTGTACCTCCTATCTAAATATATGGTGAATCGGGTTTGTACAAAAATGAATCTTCAAGGTGCGTCAATTTTACATATTAATGGTCGGTTTTATATATAGTTACAAAAAGAATTTTATATAAAAATGAGTATTTTACATATTAACTATTTTTTTGAAAAAAAGATATTTTATAAATAAATAGTTAAAAAAAGTTTTTATGAGTTTTTTAAAATAAAAATGCGTATTTTTTCTCAAAAAAGAAAATATTCCCAGAATCAATGTCACTATGTACGGGCTAATGTTATTATTAGAGATTATATATTATTTTTAAAATATATATAAATTAAAAATTAAAAAAAAAAGTAAATTGTGTTTTCTATTTGTTGCATGCCATGTATTTTTGTATTTAGTTATTAATAAATAAGTTTACTTAAGATGGATTTTAACTTCTCTTGAATTTATTTAATTGAAATTCTAAGTCATGTGACTTCTTGAGTTCAAAATATACTGATAGCCTTTTCAGTTTAGATAGAAATTATCTTATAAAACTAATTATACCTCTAAACGTTTTCCAAATATATCCCTTTTACTATTTTTCTTTAACTTTGGTGATTTAAATTTTGATGTGCACTCCAATTGTGGTTATAAACTTTTGGTGTTTAATTGATAAATTTTAGTTGGATCACTTTTCTTATTAATCAAGTACTTAGGGAAATGAATTGGTTTTTGTCTTCCACAAAAAAACCAAAGGTATGATCTATTCATTCTTATCATTCAATTTCATTTTACACTTTTCTTTTCTAAAATGATTATTTGTGACTTATATAGAATTTGATTGTTTTTATTTCTAATGAATTTTGATTTTTAATATTCTCTTAATTTTGTAGAAATCTTTGATGGAAATGGTGGATAAGGAATCCCAAAAGTATCAGATCTCCTCCCTAAATACATGAAGCATTTAGTACTAGCATAATGATCTTTTCATGTTTTGGGGTATCACTTTTAAATTATTGGTTGTTTATGATATACATATGTAATGTTTAGGTTGATATTCGAGATTAGCATGGGCATAAAAAAGGATTACCATATGACTAATTTGGTGTAATTTGTTATAAACATATTTTGAAAATTGAAGTAAGAATTTTACCTGTAGGAATGTTCCACGTAATCATAAATCTATTTAATGATTTTTATAAATTGATGTAGTAGTTGAGTTTTAGTCCAAATAAGAAGCCAATGAAATTATGAAATTTGCCATCATTGATATTAACGTAATAAAAATAGTTAGTATAATTTTGTATTTGTTGTAATGTTAATTATTATTTCCTTTTAATGAATCTTTAGAAATGATTTGCGAATTATTGTTTTTTTCGATATTTTGACTTTTTACGAAACTATTATAGTGGATATATTTTTAACATTTATTTCATGAAATTTTCTAAATTTTTAGGTACAACTTGTTGACTTACGTGTGCTTAACTTATATTAATTTATGGGAAAAAAATGCATTAATATTGAAAAAAGCCCGTGCATCGCACGAGTTTACAACTAGTCATATAATATAATGGAGTGGCTAGGACTTTTCAAATAATGGGGGAAAATGCTCGGGAAAATATGATGCGTTGTTAAATAGTTAATTAATAATACGTAGGATGTTCGGGTGATATGTATATATATATATATTGTAGGCCCCTCATTTTTTATGCGGAAAGTGTTTTAAGGATGACAAAACAATTTCTTTTAATATGAAAAAACTTTTCCAATTTTAAATTCGCACCAAGTTGTGACCAATTTGAACTTAACCAAATTTTATCTTGATTAATAATAAACATGCATCTAGTGATTAAAGAAAGTAAAATAAAGTAAAGAATATTCACAATGTCAGATGTACGAGGAAATCACTAATGGAAAAAACCTAGGAGGACCCAAGCGAAACAATCACTATGGAATGTTGATTTACAATGAACAGACACAAGTCTTACTCAACGACTAGATCCCCACGAGACTTGACACTCTTTCGATCTCCAACCACTCCTATCACAGTGCCCACATACAATGTCCTTCTTCCACGACACCTATCCACAACACACGAGTCCATATATGTCTCCGTGTCCATCGATTTGGCTCATAACGTCGACGAAATCGGAACGCGAACTCCTTCGCTTCTTCTTAGCGAAACCAACAATGTTCAATGTAGAACAAACTCTAATTAGTGAAACAAAAGATCATAATATGTGAATGATAACTTGGATCTTTGACACTCTAAGTATGTGTTTAGCTTAGAAAACCTTAGAAAAAGTGTGCAAATAACATTCTGGATTGTAAACTGTTTTCGTAGAATGAACACACCCAAAATATGATCAAAACAAGCGTTTAAATAATGTTCTTAAGGAAGTGTTTTGTTCAAGAGAAACTGGCCTATAGCTCGAACGAGGTGGACATCTCGCTCGAACGACTGGTCAGGTCGTTTGAACGTTGGCTCGAATTACAGTACTTGTGGGTACCCGAAATTAGAACTATGGGCCTGGACGAGTAGCCCAGTCCTGGCGGCCCAAAGTCTAGGCCCCTCATCTCTTATATTGATCCGGTCTCCCCCCACGTCCTCATGAAGGAAAGTTATAAGGGAGATGGAAAACGTGGAGGAACCCATCACCTCCACTTACCTACATGTACATGTATATATTAAACCCTAGGTCCGGGGCAAAAGGACAAGTGATATTCTCTGTAATTATTCTCCAGAGTATAGAGAAATAATATCGACTTCACCACTGTGGACGTAGGCACATCTTTGCTGAACCACGTACATTCTTTATTGTGTGATTGTTATTTTATATTCCTTGTTCTCACTTGGTGAATGCTTTTTTCTTATTTATTTGTGTTGCACAATAATTATCACCACAATTGGCGCCGTCTGTGGGCATCGTTCATCTTTCCCTGAGAAGAGCCCACACCAAGAAAGGAGTTTAAGATGTCCGGTCACAGCAACAATGCCCCTCAGGCAGGAGATATTCAAGAGCCACCTGCTCCTCGCAGGATTAGGTCTGAGGTTCGACATTCAAATTAGAGTGCTCGCCTGGAAAGGCCAGCCTCAGAAGAAAGTCAGGGACCAGCGAGGTCCACGCAGATATCCAGATTGATTGATGCGTACGAGGCAAAGCTCCACGAGCAGAGAGAGTCTTCCCGTAGATACGAGGCTGAGAATGCTTGCTTGAGAAGAAGGCTGGAAAGACTGGAGAGGGAGCTTCGTCCTGATAACAGGAGACGCCCATACCGCACTCCTAGCCCTCAGGGGAGAAAGTCTCACAGCCGAGGAAGGAGCCCTAGGCGAGAATCTCAAAATTTCAAAGGAGGCGAGTCAGACGATGACCTCCGCGAACAGCTACGAAGAGCTCGCCACTACCAGAACCCAGCTCGCAACGACGAGAACATACGAAATCTAGTTCGCAGAGAGATGGACCAACATCCTACTCTCCACAGAACAAGATCAACCAGAGAACTCATAAGGCGAGCTATCAAAACTCAGATGAAGTCACCCTTCACGAGGGAAATCGAAGAGGGAGAAGCCCCCAAGAAATTTACCCTTCCAAGGTTCAAGATTTACGACGGAAAGACTGATCCCATCGATCACGTCAGGCAATACCAACAGGCCATGACCATCTGGAATCATCGAGATGCCCTGATGTGCCACATTTTTCCCTCCAGCCTGCATGATGTAGCGCAGAAGTGGTTCGAAATGCTCCCCCATTGGTCGATTAAGAATTTCAAATCCCTAGCCGAAATTTTTACGGCCCGATTCATTACCAGTAGCTCCCATCCCAAAAGGATGTATGCTTTACTAACAATGAAAAAAACGCCTCAAGAGACCCTCCGAGACTACGCGAAGAGGTACTGGGAGTTATTCAATGAGATCGAGGACTGCGCAGAGGATGTGGTAGTGGCCTCCTTCAAAATTGGTCTCCCTAGTTCTTCCCTCCTATACCAGTCCCTAACGAAGAAGGAAGCTATGACTATTGACGACCTAATGGATCGAATCGAGAAATACGCAAAGGTGGAAGATGTCACCCGCCCTAATACAGGAGAAAACGGTCGAGCTAAGCTCACTACCCATGGAAGTGAGAAAACTGAGAACCAGAAGAAAGGAGGAAATAACGGAGGCAGAAATGGCTCCGAGAACAGAGGAAACCATGACGCGTCAAAAGTATTCCAGGCGGTCAACACCATCTTCAAAGAACCAATTTACAAAATTCTCGTGAAGATCAAAGATGAGCCATTCATCAAGTGGCCCAGGAAAATGGGAGGAGATCCTTTGAAGAGGAACAATGCATTAAGATGCGCTTTTAACAAAGAGGGAGGACAAAAGATAGAGCACTGCAAAGCTCCTAAGTCTCACCTCGAGGAGTTGGCCCAGTCCGGGCATTTGAACGACTTTGTGGAAAAGAGGGCAGAGAAAGTGGCTGCCAACAGAGAGGCGAGACCCGTCAACGTGCTGGAGGATGATGCTGGACATGAGTTCGCAGTAATCCACGGAGTATCTAACGTCAAGCAGATACAAGGGAACTCAGCTCGAATGGAAATGAAAAAACTTACAGCGGTAATGCAGGTTTTTCAAATCGATCCAACAAAGTCACAGTCAGGAAAGCGTCGACGAGCAGAGGATGTCAACTATAACAAGCATATTGTTTTCACGGATGAAGATTTGGTTGGAGTAAGGACCCCACATCATGATGCCCTGGTCATTACACTCAAGATAGCCAACTTTGACATCGACAAGCTGCTCGTCGATTAAGGAAGCTCATCCGAAGTAATGTACCTCGACCTATTCAGGAAATTGAAGTTGAGCGCCGCCGACCTACAGGAAGCTACTGTTCCTTTGGTCGACTTCTCTGGAAAAATGACCATGCCCCTGGGCAAGATTGTACTGCCAGTGCATGCTGGAAATGTCTGCAAGATGATCGAGTTTTTGGTAGTTGACATTGACTCACCGTACCAGGCCATCCTCGGTAGGGGATGGCTTCATGCGATTAATGTAGTCTCCTCGACCTACCATCAAAAGCTCAAATATGTAATCGGGTGAGGAGTAATGGAGATCCACGGCGACCAAGCGATGGCGAGGAAGTGCTTTATAGCAGCCATCTTACCAAAGCCAAAGAAGAAGGCCGATCAACCCAACGAGAAAGTTGAAGAAGGTGTGATACCTTCCAAGTAGCAATTAAAGTACGGAAAACCTGGAGTAGAGGAGACCAGGCTCCTCCCCTCCGAGCGTGTCATCGAGGACCTGGTAGAAGTTATGGCTGAAGTTGGTGATAGTAGCAGAGTCTTCTTGATTGGAGCATCTCTCACCGAGCAAGAATAAAATAAGTTGACGACCTTGATGAGACACAACGTAGATGTTTTTACATGGGAACCATACGAGCTGCCTGGAATTGATCCTAGTATGGTCGGTCATCAGCTGCACGTCAACCCCATATTCAAGCCAATCACATAGAAGGCACGGAGAACTGCTCCTGAGAAGGCTAAAGTGGTCGAAAAGGAAGTAGAAAAACTGTTGGATGCAGGATCCATACGGGAAGTGCAATTCCCCAAGTAGTTGTCCAACCCAGTAGTATTTATGAAGAATAATGGGAAGTGGAGAGTTTGCATCGACTTCACTGACCTCAACAAAGCATGCCCTAAGGATAGTTTCCCCCTCCCAAAGATAGACCAACTAGTAGACGCCACTACAGCTCATGAGCGAATGAGTTTCCTGTACGCATACTCAGGATATCACCAGATCCCCTTGTATACCCCAGACCAGGACAAAACGATGTTCATCACGACAATTGGGTTATATTGCTACAAGGTCATGCCCTTTGGGCTCAAGAATGCAGGGGCAACCTATCAGCGGCTGATCACTAAAATATTCAAGGATCAAATGGGAGACACAATGGAGGTCTACATCGATGACATGCTCGTTAAGAGGAAAAAGAAGGAAAATCACCTCTCGAACCTGTCAAAGACCTTCGAAATCCTCAGGAAGTACCGGATGAAACTTAATGCGAGCAAGTGTTCCTTCGGTGTACAGTCAGGAAATTTTCTTGGGTACTTGGTCAGTAAGAGAGGCATAGAAGCTAATCCAGACCAGATAGATGCAGTCAACAGGGTGCAACCCCCTCGAACAATTCGGGATGTGCAGAAGCTCACTGGAATGCTCGTCGCCTTAAATCGCTTCATCTCTAAATCCTCCGAGAAGTGCAAGCCTTTTTTCCAGCTTCTAAAGGGGAGTAAACCGATAGAGTGGAGCCCAAACTGCTCACGAGCTTTGGACGAGATCAAGTCCTACTTAAGCTCCCCACCGCTGCTTGTTATACCATAGCAAATGGATTCTTTATACCTATACCTCTCCATATCCAATCACACTGTCAGCTCTGCGTTATTATGCGAGGTTGCAGGAATCCAACACCCCGTTTACTACGCGAGCAAGACCTTATTAAATGCCGAGAAAAGGTACCTGCCATTGGAGAAGCTCGCCTTTGTACTTGTAATCGCCTCGAGGAAGCTGAAGCATTATTTCGAAGCTCATACTATCATCGTCCTTCCATCGCATCCCCTTAAGGCGGTCTTAAGGAAAGCGGACTTGTCGGGAAGACTGTCTAAGTGGCCAGTCGAGCTCTACCGGTTTGACATCCAATTTTAACCAAGGACAGCTATCAAGGGTCATATCCTTACTGATTTCATAGCCGAATTCACGGGCGAAGAACTCTCCGACCAACCTCAACTAACAAGGCAAGAGAAGAACCAAGCAATAGAGAGAACCTGGAGACTCTTCGTTGATGGAGCCTCCAACTCAAAGGGGGCAGGGGTAGGCATTATCCTCATCACTCCAGAAAGCACAATCCTCGAACAAGGAATCAGACTTGGATTTGCAGCCTCCAATAACGAAGCAGAGTACGAAGCCCTAATAGCCGATCTCCAAAAGGCACAAACTCTAGGAGCAAAATGTTTACAGGTGTTCGGCGACTCTCAACTAGTCTCTAATCAGATAAATGGAGATTACAATGCAAAGGATGAAAGAATGGCAGCCTACCTCGCCTTAGTGAGAGAATTAATGCCAAGCTTTGAAGAGATCAACATCCAGCAGTTTCCCAAGGGGCAAAACAGTTATGCTGATGCCTTAGCAGCCTTGAGTTCGGCAGTTGACTCTGACCTTAAGAGGGTAATCCCCATCGATTTCCTCATTTGTTCGAGCATTAACCATAATAGCAAGTTACCAAACGTGGAACAAATACTTCAGGTGGAATCAACCCCCAGCTGGATAGACCCCTTAAAGGACTATTTAAAGGATGGCACGCTCCCAGATGACAAGAAAACTGCCCACTAGATAAGAGTCAAAGATGCTTGTTTTCCCTTATCCACAGGAGGCGACTTGTATAAGAAATCCTTCTCCGGTCCCTACCTTAGATGCGTCCACCTAGGTTATGTCGAGCAAGTGCTACGCGAGCTTCACGAAGGAATCTGTGGAAGTCATATCGGAGGAAGGTCTATAGCATTTCGAGCAATGAAGGAGGGATATTGGTGGCCATACATGCAAAAGGACTCCGCAGTATATGTCCGTAAATGCCCGAAATGCCAATTCCACTCTCCTATGGCCCACCAACCCACCAGCGACCCCTGTCCAGCCCATGGCCCTTTGCCCAATGGGGAATGGACATCGTGGGACCGCTGCCTATCGCAGTCGACAATCGCAAATACCTGTTGGTTGCGACTGACTACTTCACCAAATGGATCGAGGCTGAATCCCTGGCTAACATCCGAGATGCTGATATGATAAGGTTCATATGGAAGAATATAATCACTCGGTTTGGAATCCCCAGAACCATCATCACTGATAATGGAACGCAGTTCGAAAGTGGCCCCTTTCAGAACTTTTGTAATGAACACGGGATCAGACACCACTTCAGTTCAGTGGCCTACCCTCAGAGCAATGGCCAAGTTGAAGCTTTCAACAAAACTGTGATCGATGGATTAAAGAAGCGATTAGAGCGAGCCAAAGGCGCATGGGTAACAGAGCTACCCCATGTTCTATGAGCGTACCGAACCACTCCTCGACGAGCAATAGGAGAAACCCCATTTTCGCTGACATATGGCATGGAAGAAGTCATCCCAATAGAAGAAGGTTTGCCAACAATGAGATCCAACCTTGTCGACCAACGCCTAAATGATGAAGCATTGCTCACCGAACTCGACCTAGCTGACGAGCGCAGAGAGCTAGCCCTGGTGAAGCTAGCGAACTATCAGCAATAGCTCGCGAAGCATTACAACAAAAGGGTTAGCCCAAGGATGTTCCAAGTTGGGGACTACATTCTAAGGAAAGTCCTGGGCAGCACAGTGAAGTCGTCAGACGGCAAGCTAGGCCCAAACTGGGAAGGACCCTTTAAAGTAACTAAACACGATCTGCAAGGTGCCTATCACTTGGAAATGATGGAGGGCAGAGAAATACCACGAGCATGGAACGCAGCTAATCTCAAGAAATTCTATTTTTAGATTTTTTTCTTGTATTCTTTTGTTATGAAAACAGAAGTTCATTTTCCTTATTACTAATGAAAGTTACTTAATGATCAATAGCAGCTGCATTTATCGCACATCTTTTCCAAATAACAGGCACGATGGTCACTATAGCAGGGGAATACCCCTCCTCAGGTCATCGTCATAAAACACGAGAGACCTCTTAGCATTGCCCCTAGCAATATATAAAGCCCTACAGAGGATTCTTAGGCAATACGACCAAATATTATACTGGTCATCAAACCTACTTCGGTTGAACAAAATTCTGATCGGATGAAGACATCCAACACCAGGTATGTCCTCGCCAATTGCCCTACTTAGGCCTAAGGGAGTGTGACGACACAACCTAAAAGGTAAAGTGGGGCACAATGGTACTTTGGTATTGTACTGGACTGGGGGGACACTTGCATGAAAAAACAGAAAAGATCATAAAGCAGCAAGGATATGAAAAGTAGGATATACACGTTTAGTTGGCAAAATTTCCTAAAACACAAACTTTTCATTAATATATCATACTTACAACGATGATAATACATGTTTAGTCAGTGAGCTCGCCCAAAGCATTTACATTATCAAAAATAAAAAAATAGCAACTGGTAAAATCTCAAGGGGTGGAAGCCTCCGAGCAAGATAATCAGCCACTCGAGCTCTTCGTCCGTCATCGGGAGCAGGAGCAGGAGAAAACTCTTCCACAACCTCATTCGCATCCGACTCCAATAATTGCCGAGGAATAGCATCGATGGGGATCCATCGATCGTCCCTCCTAAATGGGTTGGGCATCAGAGTGGAGGAAGACATCTCATGACGATACCATAGCACCGAGTTCCTCGGGACTTCTAGCTCCTTCAAGGCACTTAGTCATCCCCTGATGAAAGAAAGCTCCTCGAACTCAGATAGCCTTGTTAGAGCATCCGACCACCCTTGATCATAACGATTAGCCCGCACTTGCCGAGGACCTTTCTTGAACAAGTGCCGCAACCAGGTGACGTCCATTTGAAGCTCAGCAGCAATTACATATGCTCGCTGAACATCACCATGAAGCTCCTCCATTTCCTTATCACGAAGCTCTTTCGCTTCCCTATTTCTGCCCCTGGTGCTCCTACCAGCTCGCGGAAGAGGAGGGCGAGTGGGACCTCGCAACATAGGAGGAGTGACATTATGTCCAGATCTAGTTCGCAACGATAAGGAGCATTGCAGAACTGCTGGAACAGTGCTCGGTGCATGCTCCCTAAGTCGTAAGACTTCTCTCCTCAGGTCTTCATTCTCCCGCTGAAGATCTTCCCCAACTTGGTTGATCTCAGTGGCCTCTAGTAGTCTTGTTCTCAGCACATTTACCTCCTCTTGCACTGAAGCACCAATATCCTCCATCTCCTGAAGCCTGTCCTTCAGCTTAGACACCATCTCAGATTGCTCCTTATACTTCTGATTTCTTGACCTAAGGGACTTGCAAAGCTTAACGAAGGCCTGGAGAACTTCAGGACTCGCATTGGGACCAAGGGTCTTACCCAATTGGGAAGTAACAGGAATGTAATCATCTACATCAACTAACTACAAATGAATGGAAGATAAATGAGAGAAAGAGACAAATCAGTACCAGCAGAAATAAAGCCTTTTTCATTAATAAAGATTGAGGTTACATCGAACTGAAGAAAGAAAGTTTACAGACTGGAAAAAGAAAAAAATACAAAGCAATTCTATCAATTAGAAACCTCAGGTGGCCCAGAGGTGGATGGCCCTTTCTCAGCATTAACAGGAGCACTCCCTCGGCAGGGGTGGTCTCTGTCACTTCAACAAGAGAAACATCAGCAGAGGTCACCTGAGGAGCAGGATCAGCGACTTCAACGGCTTGGGCAGGGTCCTCATCCACGACTGTCCTCGGCCCTGGGTCGTGCTCATCAAAGAGTAGGGATGCAACATCCACCCCAGCATCTATGAGAGCCTTGTTCCATCCTTTCTTGAAGTTCAGATGGCTAATATAGCCTATTTGAACTTCAACATCGTCGTATGCTACAGCCCAACGAGAATTATAAGAGTCTTCGTTGGAAGTGACAACCTCGGACTCCTTCTTCTTCAGCTCTTCGGAGAGAACCCTTTTCTCCTCCACGACAGAAAGTTTGCTCGAGCAAACCAGGTCGTAGGCCTACCTCAACTCCTCTAGATCCTTAACTATCGCATCCTTCTCCTTGCTCATGGTGGAAAGAGCCAAGTCGAATGAAATTCGAGCAGCGTTAACAGCCTTAAAATTGGCCTCGAGCTCCTTACCCTTCACCTTCAGGGCAAAATTCTCTTGCTCTAGCTCACTGTTCTTCTTCACCAGATCATCGCGTGAACGATACAGCACGGTGAAGTCAGTAACGAACTGCGAAAAAGAGAAGGAATTAGAAAAAGAAAATGAGGGAAGTCAGAAAAATATAAGAGAAAAAGAAAAAGAAACCTTACTAGAGAAAGCCTCTAACTAGCCTGGAGGGCCAAATGCTCTGACCCCACTGCCCTTTGGCGATCAGCCGGGAGGACAGCTCTCTCGAGCAGGGCCGGGGAGAGCTGAGGAGAAATTGCCACAGAGGACCCCTCGGGCAGAGCGGACACTGGGACTAAGCCCTGCCCTCCTTCGTACTTACCTCAGCCCTCCTCTTCTCCTCCTCTTTCTCACTCTCTCTCTTTTTCCTCTCCTCGACCCTCCTTTTCTCCTCCAATTTCTTCCTCTCTTCTTCCTTTTTCCTCTCTCTCTCTTTCTCACCTGCTCCTCTTCCTTCCTTTTCCTCTCCTGCTCCTGAGCGAAGGACCGAGAACCTATAACCACAGCCCCAGAAGTAGCTTTTTACTTCTTTGACCTCTGTGCAAGAAGCACGTGATACTCATCATCATCATCCCTAATCAAGTTCTTCCTTGGAGGAACCATCTCTTCATTTGAACTGCTAGAAGTGCTCGACGATCCCCAAGCTTCAGAAACCTCCTCACGGTCAGAGGAACTGCTACTATCAAAGCTCCCTCCACCCAAATTACTCACGGCTCCTGCAAGGTCACTTTCAGAGCTGCTCTCCTCCTCGTCCAACTGGATAGGCTCTGCAGTAGTCACTTCGAAGGAGTCAAACTCTGGTATACTATCCACAGGCCTTACTATGAAGCTGGAGCGAATGTTCTTGTACTCGAGCGGAAAGGCAGCAGACCTAGGATGCTCGTCGTCACCCATAGGCTCCCTAATATTCCAAGCCTTAACCAATTCTGAGATACGAACCTCGTTTAGAGCAGGCTCCAAATTCTTTGACCTCGCTGTGGAAGAAAAAGAAAAAGAGGAGTTAGAAAGGTAAAAAATCAACAAAAATAGAAACAACAGTACAATGTCTACCTATGTATTCCTCCCCGTAAAAAGGAACAGAGAACCTCTCAAACCTCAACCCTTCAAATTGGGGAGGGAACTGCCAATTCCTAACAAGGAAACCTTCTTTCCAGTAGTCCTTATGGGAATCAGGTAGATTTACTACCAATACCCTGTCAGGGCTCCTAGCTTTGAGGTAAAGGACACCTGAGCTAGTTCGAGAAAAGGAGTAACAAAAACAGACCTCGACGAGCCCTAACCTAGTATCATACAATTGATTTATCCTATGTATGCCATTCACTATTTTCCACACATTGGGCGAGCATTGTGCGGGAACAATGTTAAAATAGCCAAAAAAAATGCAAAAATAGATCACTAGGAGGAAAAGTGATTCCCCCCTGGGAAAGAAACAAGACATGGATCCATTGGGCATCATCTATATCCCTAACGTTCCTAGGAGGAGAGGCACAACACTCAATATCTACCCACTCAGGGATGTTGTAAAACTTCCTAAATTAAGAGATTGACCTATTTCCAATCTTCGCCATTGGAAAACCCAAGAAAGGATACAAACCAAAGAGAAATTACAAAGAAAGGGCACAGGAAACTTACAAAATAGAAGATCGGTTCAAGTGATGAAGAAGCACGAGCTCAAACAACTAAGAAGCAATGGGAATGAAAATTGAGAGAAGAAGGTACAAGGCGCTAGAGCTCTCAGAAGATAGAAGAATACTGGAAAGACTGAAGCGACGAGAGAAAAGTGGCTATTCCAACAAGCCTTCAAATTCTAATCATAGTGCACAGTAAGCGAAGCGGGTGCCGCCAAAATCAACTCCACAACTTTCGAGGAATCGCAAAATAGCCATTATGGCTAATCATTTAAATCTGTTGAGCCCATAAATATGGCCCAACAAATTTAGGGGAAATTGTGGGTACTCAAAATTAGACCTACGGGCCTGGACGAGTAGCCCAGTCCTGGTGGCCCAAAGTCCAAGCCCCTCATCTCTTATATTGATCCGGTCTCCCCCCACGTCCTCATGAAGGAAAGTTATAGGGGAGATGGAAAACGTGGAGGAACCCATCACTTCCACTTACCTACATGTACATGTATATATTAAACCCTAGGTCCGGGGCAAAAGGACAAGTGATATTCTCTGTAATTACTCTCCGGAGTATATAGAAATAATATCGACTGCACCACCGTGGACGTAGGCACATCTTTGCTGAACCACGTACATCCTTTGTTGTGTGATTGTCATTTTATATTCCTTGTTCTCACTTGGTGAATGCTTTCTTCTTATTTATTTGTGTTGCACAATAATTGTCACCATAGTACTAATTAAAACACTTCTCTAATCCGTCCTTATCAGAATAAAACGAAGTGTGAATAATTTCAAACCCTTTAATAACATTTTTAAATCATTTAATTAATAATATATCATTTTTAAATAATTTAAAATTAATTCTGAGTCCCATGAAAATTACGCATTCATATATGAGTGATCTCGAAATGCAGTTAAACTTGAAGACGGTTGCACTAATTAAAGCTTCGGCATAAATAATTCCTTGGAGATTTGTCGCAATGTGTTCAATAATCTTTAATTTTTCATAATCTGTGTGGGATCGTGATAATAAAAATCTCCCTATGACTCAAACATGTTTTGTTCCCGGAATATGTCAAAACTATACAACAGACGCAATTGGAAATTTTGTCCTTATAAATATCCCCCTTTGACTATTCTAGGACAAAACCAATAGTGAAATGCCTAAGCCGGGACGTCACGCTGTATGGCACCTAAATCCTATCCCATAAATCCAAAAATAAAAAATTAGAGGGCAAGACTAGTAAATGATGGTTCGGCAAACATAAACTGTCTGAATGTGATGTAGACATGGAATCTCGAATTTCTTAAGCATACCTACACACATGAAACATATAAATACCATGTGAAGTATGGAGGAACAAATGATATAAACCAATATGTAAAATCAAGTCCAAATCATTCATTATGTGAGCAAAACATGATATCAATATGTAAACAATATCTAAATCAGGACGAGACAACCATGTCGCTTGAACGACTTCGCGAGACATCTGTTTCTCGTTCGAATAATAAAACTAAATTATCAAAACCAGTTCAGAAAGATAAATAGTTTCATCCAGCGAAAACATTTCGTGAAAAACAGACTTTAAGTGGCAAAAAAGTCAAAACAGTAGAAAATCAGTAACAAAAACTACAAAAAAAATATGAGTTACATGCTAACATAGTACCGATATGCTCAAACATGAATATGAAATGTATGGGAATGAACTACGACAAATGAATCACAATTCCAACACATCAAAATGATCAAGAAGCTCAAATCGTAGCTATAAATCGTCAAACTTTATTTTAGCTATATGTGACAATTAAAGTGTGAGATAAATGAACTAAACAACCAAACAAGCACAAAAACACATAATTTTGATGATTCTACAAACAATAGCGTCATGACATGATTTTTCAACGTTATGATTCGTGGTGCAAACCTGTCTAAATTATCCATCCAAACTCCCTCAAATATATCATATTTCTCTTTTAGAATGAACATAAACTAATTTAGCCCATTTTGGCATATGGTTATTTTTATTGCCTTTAAATTTTCCAGGCTCTTTTAAATGGTGGCTTTCATGATGAGTCAATTTTTCACTATCGAGCCCTTTCCCATGAATACTCGTCATTTTTTAAAATTTCAATCCTCACGGTAAACGGTTCTTAAATGCACACCTCCTCCCTATGTCTACTTACGCATAGATGAAAAAATTGAGAAAAGAACATCTCACCAATCTCAAATATGCAAGAGATGTCAAACATTCATATAAACTCGTGCATGCTAGCAAAGATGGCATATATACAAAGCCGAATCAAAATGCATATCAACTTCTAAAGAACCCCATAATATAATGGTTTAGATCATTCTAAGCATAAAAAAATATGAGTAAATGTCCTAGACATACGGATAATAATGAAAGGAAGGGGGTCCAAGGACACCAATATGCCACATCAAACATGTAAACTCAAAAAACAAAAACAAACTGAAAATCTCTTTTGTTTTTTCAACATATTTTGACTAAAATAAAAACAAAATCTTTTTAAAATTTTCAAAAATATAATAAACCAAAACTCTTTTTGTATTTTCTAAAAAAAAAATTCTCAAAAATAAAATATTTTTGTATTTTTTTTCAAATAAGACTTAATAAATGAAAAATATAATAGAAAATGATACTCAAAACATAACACTAGCAAGATATAAATCATGATGCAAAGACTAGAAAATGACGGACATGGTAACACAATCATCCTATAGATTTAGCATGGGAAGAATCAAGTGCAACCAAATGATAACCATGAAATTTTAGTCCTAAAGCCACTAAGTCCAATTTCCTAACCCAAGTAGGGATGACATGATGGGTGGGGGTTTTGGGAACCAAAATGACTTTATTCTTGAACTTCCTAGGAGAATTCCTAAGGTCGTATCTTAAAAAAAGTCTAAGGTGACCTTTTCTACCGCAATGGGAACAAGTGTAAACACGGTGGGAATGATTACCAAAACTTTGACCTCTACTTACGTTCCTAGTGGGCTATCTGACATGGTTGGTATTGGCTTTGGGAATGCGAAAAACTCTATCATCGTAGCCTATACCAAACCTATCACTTTGACTTGGACGCTGCCTGACATCCTATCCAACTTCCCCGGCCTAGATTCCAAGTCAAACTTTACCTCGAGTCTTTCAGTTTCTCTTCTAACTCACTAATCTTAGACTCAAGCACACGCCTAGGCTCGTCAAACTCTAGCAACTCCTTTTTCAAAGTCTCCATTAAACCATGAAGACTATCTCTCTCTTTCTCGACATATTCTATATTCTCCCTAAACATATTCTCTCGTGCCCTAAGATCATCAATCAAAGCATCTTTATTTTCTATGTCACGCTCATTCAACCTAGCTTGCAATTTAGAGTTTTCCCTTTTCACTTTCACTGCCTTGGCATACAACTTATTAAATGCAACTTGCAACACTTTCACATCAACTTATTCCCCCTCACTCTTATCACCCTCACACACATGGTATTTACTCTCAATGGCCTCAAAAGTGTCATGTACATGGGTATCTTCATCGGAAGATTTATCATCGTCGCTCACATGACATGCCAAGAAAGCATCAAACTTTCTCTCATTGGGGGAACTCTCTCCCTCTTTCATATCACTATCACTTAAGGAGGCACTATAAGCTATCGATTTCTTGCCTTCTTTCTCAAGTCTAATGGGGCACTCGACAACCTTGTTACCATACACCCCACACCCAAAACACCTATTCGTCTCAACCCTATTAAATTTCTCACTCTTATCCTTATGGGTGGACTCTACCCTAATGTTCTTGAATTTCTCAAAGTTTTTGTTATCTTTCGATTTATTTTTAAATTTAAGAAACTTTTTGAACTTCTTTGCCAAGAAGGCGATATCCACAAAATAGGAATCGGAATCGTCATCCAAAACTTTAGTTTCCTCCTTCCAGGATTTCAAAGCAATACCCTTTTCTTTCTTTGGCACTTGCTTGGTGGTAAACATATTGAGTTCATAGGTTTGTAAATCACCTACAATCTCTTTAAGTGTCGTCAAATGAAGCATACCTAAGGAGTTTAAAATGGTCACTTTTGCATCAAACCTATATGGAAAAGATCTCAAAATTTTTCTTATCACACGGTTGTTGGTAATCCTCTCTAAGTTAAACTACGAGTTGACAATATTACACAACGTAGCATAAAACTCATCAAACGGCTCACTCTCTAACATATTAATGGTCTCAAACTATGCAATGAGATTTCGTGACTTAGATGCCTTAACCATGCTACTACCCTCATGAGTAAGTGCAAGTGTATCCTAAGCCTCTTTTGATGTTTCACAAGTCATGATTCTATTGTACTCTTCAGGTGAGACATGTGAGGAAATAACGTCCAGACCCTTAGAGTTTTAAAGTGCAAGCCTATGTTCATCCTAGGTCCATGACTCAACGGGTTTAAAACTAATGACCTCACCCTCTCGTATGACTGGTGGTGACCAACCTTTTCCAACTGCTAGCCACACACACTCATCAATGGATTTTAAAGAAGTTCGCATTCGCATTTTTCAATAAGTATAATTAGAGCCATAAAAAATAGGAGCACGAAAACTTGTAAAACCACCAAAATTCATCCTTAAAAACACAAGGGATCAACACAATTAAAATATGTTTCTAGATATGATACAAATTTGTAGGCACCTTATTGTTTTATGCGAATAGTGTTTTAAGGGTAACAAGAGAATTTCTCTTTTTGTGAAAAACCTTTTCCAAATTTTAATTCACACTAAGTTGTGAACTATTTTTATCTTAACTATTCCGAAACATTAATCTAGTGATTAAATTAAGTAAAATAAAGTAAATAATACTCACAACGCCGGATGTATGAGGAAACCACTAAGGGAAAAAAACTCGGACTACCCAAGCTAGACAATCACTATGGAATGTGGGTTTAAAATAAACAGACACAAGTCTTAATCAATGACTCGATCAACACGAGACTAGATGTTGTTCTAATCTGCAACCACTCCTCTCATAGTGCCCACATAGAAAATCCTTCTTTCACGATACCTGTCCTCAACACATGTGTCCACGTATGTCTTGGTGTCCACCGATATGGCTTATAATGTCTATGAAATCGAAACATGAACTCCTTCGCTTCTTCTCTGCAAAACTAATAATTTTCAACGTAGAAAAAACTCCAATTGGAGAAACCAAAGATCACAATAGAATATGTAAATGATGACCGAGATCATTGAAACTCTAAGGATTTGTTTAGCTTCAAAAAACCTTAGAAAACATGTGCAAACAACGTTATGGATTGTAAACTGTTTTCGCCGAATGCACACACCCGAAATCTGATGGAAACACACCATTAAATAATTTCCCTAAGGATACTTTTCATTCCAGCGAAATTGTCCTATCACTCGAACGAGATGGGACATCTCGCTCGAACGACTGTCAGGTCATTTGAACAATGCCTCGAATTAGAGTCCTAATGACACGAAGTCTAAACCATTTTAAACACTTTAAAAACATTTAATTAATAAAATAATATCCTTTAACATTCAAAATTAATTCCGAGTCTCACTAACATTACGCATTCATTCCCGAGTATCTCAGAATTCAATTAAACTTGAAGACGAATAAACTTGCACCTATTAAACCTTCGACATAAATAATTCCTTGAATATTTTCCACAATGTCTTCAATAAACTTTAATTCGTCATAGTCTGTGTGGGATCGTGACAATAAAAATCTACCTATGACTCAAGCGTATTTCGTTCCGGGAATAAATCAACACTCTGCAATGGACTAATTTTGTCATTACATACATACATATATACATATATCTACACACACATATATGCATAGGTTGTGTGATTACCGATTGGTTGATTGATTTTGTGTAAACATACCTAGGCTACTTACTATCATGGAAGCTTCCGTGTTTTGGAAAGTCTTATCCAGATAAGCCCATTGGGGGTGGGGCTGGGGGATATTGACTTGTACCTCAGAACATAAAATATTGGTACGGAGCACCACTTGTGTGAATAATTGTGTGACCGGTCATTTGGGTGCCTTAGGTGTGTGCGTAGCCCAAAGGCTTAGGACTATGTTCACCTCCACTATGTGCTATTTAACTTATGGTTTGAGGGTGATATCTGAACTGATGTCCTTATTTAGTACGTGATGTACTTGGACTGGATAATAGAGTATTCCAGCTTCGCAGATCGCCACCTAGGGATGTCGTATATGTATATATTATTATTGTGATATATATATATATATATATATATACACACACACATATGATTTATTCTACTACGAGTGTTTTAGTAGACGTTGTTGACTGTGCTATCTGAATTAATTTCAGTATGTGGGAACTTTTATAATTAGTTGGTGACACTAAAGAAATAATAACGGATTGGAAAATTTGGTACGGTATTATATGGGCAATACAGGTGGGCACTGTAAAATATTAGACGGGGTAAAAGGCTAAACGGTGAGAATATAATATAGAATTAAATTAATACGATTAATTAAGTTATTAATATAAGTAACTTATGAAACCATTAGGATTACTCAGGCAAGATTAATTTGTCAGGAAGGATTCATAATAAGGTTAGTTAGACGGGAAAGTACAACTAGGAGGGTTAGGAAGAAGCGTTAGGTGTGAAGTTTAGATAAAGGGTGAGAATTATCTCAAGGGAGTGCAACACTAACTTAAATATGAAGTGCATTCACGCATTTTATTTTACTGCAACATTAATCACTTGATAAATATTTTCAAAATGTTTTGGAATGTAACCCTTACTGCAAATATTTTCAAAACCTTTTAGGTGTCTAGCCATAGGGACTCCAGACTTAACTACCTATTCCAGGAATATGCAGCTATGACATATGTGGATGCATACACAAGTTGGAGTATATGCTTATTTTATTTCATCCATAGATTAGGATTCTTATCACAATATTTTATTTTGGGCATGTTTCCTTCAGAACCTATTCAGATTATTTCAGTTTAGGTTTTGTATTACGATTTATTATTAGCTATGAGATATTTTGTTTTTGGATTATGTAATCGATGGTTTATTCGGCAAGTCATTTATTATTCAGTATCATTTTAGACAATAATCGTGTTTCTAGTTTAGTTTATTTTGTTTCAACGTATTGTTATTTGTTTTATGAAAGATAAAATTTGGCACTTTCTTAATTAACTATTCGATGATTAGTAATTAATATGGTTTTCGACAGTGATGCTAAGAATGAACCAAATGAGAATCCTGTTTTAATTTAATAAAGGATTGATCACTCGATATTTAATTGGGCAGGGTGTCGCGGGTTGAAGATTCATTAATGCCTCTCTCATCATGTCAAATGAGTTACTGTTATTTTCCCACAACCTTCAAATGAAACATTGTAATCACAAATTTTAATAGCATGTATGTTTTGCATCCCGAGTAAACCTCACGTTGGACAACCTATAGTAGTTTTTTAAATATTTTGCACATCTTCTATTTTGGTGTTATCATATGCTTCAGCTATCCCACAATCCCCTCGATCACGCCCCATATAAGCCCCCTGTGGGAGCCCACTTTTTACAAGCCCATGAAAGTAGCCAACCAATATAGGTTGAGTTATTTAGCCCCACCCAAATCATGGCTTATGTTCTACATGGGCAATTTAGTTCGAGGATGATACTCATAGATATGGTCAAATCAGGTGCCGAGAATCTCGGTCAAGATATTCAAGCACCTCATGGGCAATCGACGTACGATGATGGATTTCCTTAAACAACTCAAACATTGTAACAAACATATGTATAAATTGTACTCCCAAACCCGAGGCAAGGGGATGGAAATTGTAATCATTGAGAGATACTTAATACAAAACATGTAACCTCTCCGTGGATTTAGGCAAGTTACTGAACCCTGTGCACCGTTGTTATGTTTCATTGGAGCTACTTTCTTCCTTTTGTGGTTTTTTCGTGAATATTTTATTGTGAATTCTTCATCACTCACAATTGGTGTTGTCTGTGGGAAGTGACTTATGTTCCTATGAAAGCATTCTTTACCATAAAGCCAATAATGTCTCACCACAACATCAACATTCCAAAAGATGGTGATGTTCACGAAGAGCCTGCCCCACCTAGGGTGAGGTTCAAAATTTGTTAACATTCAAACCCAAGGTTTTTCTAGGAAAGGAAACTTTCATAAGAGATCCATGGACCTCCAAGGTCCAGTCAAATTTGTAGCTGGTAGATGCCTATGAAGCTCGACCCCAAGAACTGGAATAGGTGACATGCCTCTAAGAAGAAGAATTTTTTTTTTGCCTTACGAGGCGACTGGAAAGAATGGATAGAGATCTCTCCAGAAACACAAGGCGGTGGTGAGACAGGACTCTTAGTACTCAGTGGGAAATTCCCTCAACTGTGGAAGGAGACCTAGGCATGACCAGGAGAAAACTAAACGTGGCAGATTAGAGCGAGAACGATCAGAGTGTGGGCACCATGAGAGGTGCCATAAGAATAATGATTGACCGAGTGAGGATTTGAGGATTCTAGTCAATAGGGAGATGGACCAACATTTGACACATCGAGGATCCAAATTGACTAGCGAGCTTACTGGAAGAGCTCTAAATTCTCAGATGAAGACCCCTTTCTCAAGGGAAGTTGAACGTTGTAGAAGGGTGTCTACCTACAAAAAATATAAATAAAATATTTTTTTGGAAATATTGAGAAGGAACCGACCTAGGGTCCCGGCAGAAACTTATATTGAGCAGGAACCCCCAGCGCCACTGCATGGGTCACTGCAGCTGCAAGGGTCAGCGCCACTACAAGGGTCAGTGCCACTTCAAGTGTCACTACACCAATGACATTCGAGAGGTGCCTCGCAAGGGTCACCGCAGAAGTCCAAGATTGAGAAGTTCCACTGCAAGGGTCAGCACCACTGCAAGGGTCACTGCAGCTACAAGGGTCAGCGCAGCTGTAAGGGTCAGCGCCACTGCTAGGGTCAGCGCCACTGCATGGGTCACTGTAGCTGCAAGGGTCAGCGCCACTGCAAGTGTCACTGCAGCAATGACATTCGAGAGGTGCCTCGCAAGGGTCACCGCAGAAGTCCAAGATTAAGAAGTGCCACTGCAAGTGTCTGCACCGCTGCAAGGGTCAGCACCGCTTCAAGTGCCAGCACCGCTGCAAGTGTCTACGCCGCTGCAAGGGTCAGTGCCGCTGCAAGTGTTTGTACCGCTGCAAGGGTCAGCGCCGCTTCAAGTGCCAGCGCCGCTGTAAGTGTCAGCACCGCTGCAAGTGTCAACGCCGCTACAAGGGTCAGCGCCACTAGGGTCAGCGCAGCTGCAAGGGTCAGTGCCGCTACAAGTGTCCGCGCCGCTGCAAGGGTCAGTCCCGCTTCAAGTGCCAGCACCGCTGCAAGTGTCAGCACCGCTGCAACGGTCAGCGCCGCTGCAAGGGTCTGCACCGCTGTAAGGGTCAGCGCCGCTTCAAGTGCCAGCGCCGCTGCAAGTGTCAACGCCGCTGCAAGGGTCAGCGCCACTCAGGTCAGCGCCACTGCAGCAAGGGTCACTACAACAATAACATTCGAGAGGTGCCCGTGAGGGTCACCATAGAAATCCAAAATTAAAAAGTACCACTGCAAGGTTCAACGCCCCTGCAAGCGTCAGTACCACTACAGCAAGGGTCACTACAGCAATAACATTCGAGAGGTGACCGCGAGGGTCACCACATAAATCCAAAATTAAGAAGTGCCGCTGCAAGGGTCAGCGCCGCTGCAAGGGTCACTACAGTATTGACATTCGAGAGAGTCAGCGCCACTGCAAGGCTCAGCGTCACTGCAAGGCTCCGCGCCACTGCAAGGGTTACTGCAGAAATGTTATTCGAGAAGTGCCGCTACAAGGCTTTCGGTAGAAACTCATATTGAGAAGGAACCCACCCAGAGTGTCCAGGATGAGGGAGTAGCTATCACGAGCAACTCCTCATCATGAAACATCAGTCTTTAAATGAACAACATCATTAACACTTTACTTTCTTGTACAGGTTGCCTAGTCGAGCAAACAGGGCTCAAACAGGCGCGTTGGGACCTCCTGGGAGTTTTGGCTTGGCGGCTGAGGGACAAGGTATGTTGAGCAAGCTCAACCACTTAGCAATATAGGATTGAGAGAATACTAGTAGGATGACCCAGAAGTCACTCAAGACTACACACACTTCACACTTGGTCACACGTGAAGTGAGCAGCCAAAGAGCTGGCTACTCACAAGAAATAAACTCTTTACAAGAAAATGACTTTTCCAGAAGAGGGGGTCCTTAAGGTCCCTCTCAAGAAAAATAACATTTTTTAGAGGAAAGGAGTCCTTAAGGTCTCCTCTCTCAAGATTCGCAAAATTGCACCACAAGTTACCGTTTCAAAAGATAACTACCAAATCTGATGTTTTATCTCCATTAGGGGACATATGTGATTTTTGACTTTTGGTCGGCGCCAGGTGGCGCCTGCAGGGGGACAGGCAGGCTACCTACAGGTAGGAATAAATGGTACACTTCAGACATTGTTCCCCACCAACTCTCTCAATTTTGGCGCCCAAAAAATGCCAACTCACCCCTAACGCCCAGTATAAATAGACCTCTGGGCAAGGTCAAGAGATGGGCAATAGAAATTGCACAATTACTCTACCAAAATATCACTAGACCTACCTAAGTATTCTCTTCCTGCTCATTCTCTTAGTGCTGAGTGCCTTGTTCCTTCACTCCCCACTGACAGCCATCACTCTCAGGTGTTTCCCTTGAGAAAATTACTATTTTTGCTGTGAAAGTTCATCTTCTTGTAGGGAGTGAGTTGAAGCTTGAGTTCCATTGTTACCAGAAGGAGAAGTTTTCTTCAGAAGCTGGACCAAGAGACCTTACAGGCAGCGTCCATTGGAGTGGGTCACGCCTCACCATTTCCAGTTATTCATAGACCCTAGTCTCACTACCCTCCTACATTTGGCGACTCCGCTGGGGAGGTATCCTCACTTCAATAGACAAAGAAGGTTTTCATGTCTCTAAGAAGCTAGTGTTTGAAGACATTCCATCTGGGAATGGAGCTCAAAGAGACCAGGCCACTCAGGTGGATGTGGTGGTGATTGAAGCAAAGATACCCGCTCCTCCGGGAGGGCAGACCAGCTCACTGGCAGCAGCTCCGGTGGCAGAGGCTTATGAGTATGTTTTTTGAGACTTGGCAAGTTTGGGTCAAGATTGTGTAACACCACCAGTAACCCCCTGTGGAGGGGCGGCCGTTCCGGCGGTGATTCCGATAGAAGTAGCTCAGTCGCGGAGGACGGCTCTGGAGCAAGTTGTGACAACCGTCATGTTCACTGACAGGAACCCCATGAACCCTAAGTGTTTGGCGAGGAATTCGATATGGTCGAGGAACTCCTCTCGCTGAATGATAGCGACGAGGAACCCTCAAGAAAAGAACCCATCCTGGTAAAAAAAGTCTAAGTGAGGAACTCTCAGCTGCAACATCCCCTCTAAAAACACCAACTCGCGAGGAACCCATGGATGAGAAACCCTGGGTGTCCCTTGTCGTATAAAAAAGGAAGTAGCAGCAGCAACCCTTATAGAAATGTCAACTCGCGAGGAACCCTGGGTGGCCCTTGTCACCTACATAGAAGTTTTGGCAGCAGTATCGACAAAGCATGAGGTCGAGACACCCCCGGATGGGAAGTCGAGGCGCGAGGAACTCATGGTTGAGGAACCCTGGGTGTCCCTCGCCACCAACAAAAGAAGTCATGGTAGTAGTCTTGACGAAGCATGAGGTCGAGACACCCCCGGATGGGAAGTCGAGGAGCGAGGAACTCATGGGTGAGGAACCCTGGGTGTCCCTCGCCACCAACAAAAAAAGTCATGGCTGTAGTCTCGACGAACCATAAGGTCTAGACACCTCCGGATGGGAAGTCGAGGAGCGAGGAACTCATGGGCGAGGAACCCTGGGTGTCCCTCGCTGCCAACAAAAAAAGTCATGGTTGTAGTCTCGACGAACCATGAGGTCGAGACACCCACGGAGGGGCAGTCGACGCATGAGGAACCCTTGGTAGTATTGAATATTGGTGAGGGACCCCATCTTATCCAATGGCGAGGAACCCTCAAGGGTCCTCGTCCCAAGCACCAAACTGCCAACACATGAGGAACTGTCAAGTGTATACTTGGTTCGCGAGGAACCCTCGAATGCGGAATTATGTCGCGAGGAACTCACCAAAAAGGGGGGTCGCGTGGAACCCATGGTTGGCAGCGCACCCCCCATAGCGCCAACGGGCAGCGAGACACCCATTTCTGTGGAATCCGAAGGCGTTGAGATCCCCTCCTCTTGAAATAAAGAACTAGGGGTCGAGACCGTCCTCCTTCCAAGAAAAAAATCCAACAGTCGAGACACCCATTTTTGTAGAATCAAAAGATGTCGAGACCCCCTCTCTCCAAGAAAAAATTCCAACAGTCGAGACACCCCCTCTTGAAAGAACTGCGATCCAAGATCTCTGGCAATAGAAACCCTCAGTTGAGGGTCGGCGCATGAGGAGCCTACAAATGACGAGTTACCTTCGTTGACAGCGACTGTGAACGAGATGGTCCCAGAAATCGATAAAGAACACTACTCAAGAATCTCCATGGCTTTGGCAACGTGGAAAGATTTTTTTTTATCACGAGGAACCTTCGTTAGTTAGAACAAATATGGGCGAGAGGATGCCCAAGTTGACCGCTAACGAGGAACTCCATCCATAAAAGAGTTTGACGAGGAACCTCTGACGAAATCAAACCTAGATAAGGGGCCTCTGTACGAGGACCCCCCTCTCAAGCGACGGATAAGATCATGGTCGAGGAACCCAACATGGAATGTCATATGAAATCAAATTGTGCTGAGGGGCCTCTATGCGAGGACCCCTCCCTCATCTCAGGCAGTGAAGAGGAACTCCTTTGGATTCCTCGACATCACGAATTACTGATCAACATCATGAAATTTGGAGGTACTCATCATCGGTGAGGAACCCTTGATTGCAAAAGTCTCTGGCGAGGGACCCATCATGCGCGAAGTCCCAGGCATAAAACCCTAAAACCGTGCTCATAAGTACTGAGGGCGAGGAACCCAAAAGTGTGTTTGAAGTCGCATGCGAGCTGACTAAAGGTCGCGAGGAACCTCCTCCCAGTATTGCGTGTGAGAGAAGGATGTGTGCTAGTGTCACGAGGTTGCGAGGAACCCTCAACCTCTAGTGAAGAACCCTTAACGTTTTGGGAGGGACAAAATTCATGAGGCACCCTTCACGACGACGCAAGACCCAAGGTCGTCCTAAATATCATATCGCCAGAAATAGCGCACGAGGGACCCAAAGGGATCTTCGAGGAACCCTTTTTATGATAGACCCCAAATTATTGACCCAGAAGCCGACGACGACAGTTGCAACGAGCAAGCCATTTCGAGAGTCACACGCGAGCGTGAGGGGCTGAGTTGTGTCTCGCTAATGATAGGTAGCGACGAGGAACCCTTGACTAATGATGGCCACGAGGAACCTCTTGTGGTCGTGATGAAAACTGAGGAACCCCTTGTGGTCAAAATGCCAAGTGAGATACCCCTCAAGTGCGAGGGACCCGAGGCTACAAAATTCCCACACAAGGAACCCTGAGGAAATATAGAAGTCCAAATGGGGAACCCTCCATAGATAACAACTCGTGCGAGGAACCCACCAGATGAGGATCCTCTTATGTTCAAAACTTCGAACAAAGAACCCAGAGCTAAGAAGGGTCTGGACGAGGGACCCCCTATGTTAGGACAACAACGCGCGAGGAACCCCTTTCAGCTGGAGCAGTGGACGAGAAACTGCCAACAAAACATTATGCCAGGAACCTAGAGTCATCGAGGAACCCTCTCTCATAACATGTCCCAAATTATCTGACACATATGTTTTTGGCAAGGAACTTGTTGGAAAATAAGGGCTCAACGCCATTTTAGATGAGGAACCCATCCGAATTGACGACGGTGGCAGGGAACCCTCGGAGCTCGAGGAACCCCTCATGGTTGCGAGAATAGAGTAAGTCATAATCGTAAAGGAACCCCTTTCAAAATTGCGTGATGGCAAGTAACCCGTATATGCAATACAGAGTCACAAGGAACCCTATGTAGTCAATGACCTTAACGAGGAACTCCTAGCATCTTAGGTGGAACACAAATTGGAGACTGTAAATAAAGTTTGGGAACCCAGATCTTGGGTGGAACCTATATTTCGAGGAACCCACAAATAAAGAAGTTCCAAATTTTGAGGAACCCAGATTGGCGCCAGCAGCAGCCTCCTGCGAAGTACCCTCGCCCGTCACAACCCTCGATAAGGAATCCATACCAGTCGGTGCTCCTAAATAATCTTGTGGTGGACAAAGGTCAAGAGGAACCTCCAACATGTCTGACGAAAAAATACCTGCAATCATCCCAAAATTCAACCCGTCGTCAACGGACATCCTCACCACTACAGCCAAGAAGGTACTATGCCTAACTCTTGCCAAGTTTCATTTTCTTAAAAGAAGGGCAGAACCTCTCCTAGATTAGAAGAGGGCCCATTATATAAGGAACTTTCCTCATCATACTTGGGGGGATATCCAATCCAAAAGTAAAAGTATAGTGAGTAAAGTCCCTAAGACCCAATAGGACAAGCAGGAGGTTATCCTCCTAGTAATAATAATAATAAAAAAAAAATCACTACGTTTTTTTTATTATTCAATATAGATTTATAGCCTAGAGACCAAGTCCTAACCTCTGTTCTCAAGAAAACTTTACTTGACCAGTTTTCAGAAAATAGGGAGAAGCGGGTCTACCCCCCTCTCTAAACTTGTTATTTTTATAAGACAAAAAAGGTTCCTAAGAAAAGTTTGGAACATGGACCCTTTAGACCAAGGGAAATTTTTAGTATAAAGAAATAATTATTTCTTTACTTATAATATATGTGAAATTTTATGCAAAGTTTGTGGGAAGGAGAAATGCTAACCCCATCTCTTAGTTACTTCCCAAGAAATGAATATGAATAACAAAATACCCCAAAGTCACACGGGGTTGTGCTAAAAAATATAACTTGCTCAGCTATATGCAAGTACCCCGTAGTTAGAGGGGTAGCATCCAAATTTTAACTTGCTCAGTTATATGTAAGTACCCCCAGCTAGAGGGGCTTCTTCCAAAATTTTAAACTTGCTCAGCTATATGCAAGTACCCCGCAGTTAGAGGGGCAGCTTCAAATTTTTTTAACTTGCTTAGTTATATGCAAGAAGTACCCCGCAGCTAGAGGGGCCGCATCCAAATTTCAACTTGCTCAGTTATATGCAAGTACCCCGTAGTTAAAGGGGCAACTTCAAAATTTTAAACTTGCTCAGCTATATGCAAGTACCGCAGTTAGAGGGGCAGCTTCAAAATTCTTTTAACTTGCTTAGTTATATGCAAGAATTACCCAGCAGCAAGAGGGGCCGCTTGCAAATTTTAACTTGCTCAGTTATATGCAAGTAACCCACAGTTAGAGGGGCAACTTCAAAATTTTAACTTGCTCATCTCGTATGCAAATACCCCACAGTTAGAAGCGGGAAGTTCAATCTTGAGGTTCTCACATAAAAAAGAGAAACTCAAAGTATTGAGCAGGTGCAATTATACATATAAGGTACAAAAGTTTAGTACCTAAAGCTCCAAGGGCGCCGGAGCACTCACAGTCTTGAGCAAAGGCCAAGTATAAATATATGGTGCGCCAATTGAGAACCTAAGGCTCCAAGGACACCGAAGCGCTCACAGTCTCGAGCAAGTGTCAAGTATAAATATAAGGTGCGACAGTTTAGCACCTAAGGCTCCAAGGGCACTGGAGTTCTCACAGTCTTGAGCCACTGCCAAGTATAAATATAAGGTAAGAAAGTTTAGTACCTAAGACTCTAAGGGCACCGGAGCGCTCACAGTTTTGAGCAAGGGCCAAATATAAACATAAGGTGCTCTGGATGAGCACCTTAGGCTCCAAGGGCACCGGAGCGCTCATAATCTTGAGCAAGTACCAAATATACATATAAATATAAGGTACCACAGTTTAGTACCTAAGGCTCCAAGGGCATCGGAGCGCTCATAATATTGAGCAATTGCCAAGTATAAGTATATGTGTGACAGTTTAGCACCTAAGGCTCCAAGGGCACCGAAGCGCTCACAGTCATGAGCAAGTGCTAAGTATAAATATAAGTTGCGCCAGTTGAGCACCTAAGGCTCCAAGGGCATCGGAGCGCTCACAGTCTTGAGTAACTGCCAAGTATAAATGTAAAGTGCGCCAGTTGAGCACCTAAGGCTCCAAGGGCACCGGAGCGCTCACAGTCTTGAGCAAACGTCAAGTATAAATATAAGGTGCGCCAGTTGAGCACCTAAGGCTCCAAGGGCACCGGAGCGCTCACAGTCTTGAGCAAGTATCAAGTATAAATGTAAGGTGAGACAGTTTAGCACCTAAGGCTCTAAGGGCACTAGAGCACTCATAGTCTTGAGCAACTGCCAAGTATAAATAAAGGGTACAATAATTTCGTGCACAAGTCTCTCGACATTGCAAGACACTTCTGCATGAGGGGGCTAATATCGAGAAGTCCTCAAGCAAGTGAACAAATATTAAAATAGCTTGGAGTGTGGGGATCCACTTAGAGTGGCTCCACCTTCCCAAGATTGCAAGTTTGATAGAAAATATCCTAGGGCGAGGGGATCCACCTTGAGTGACCCCTCTTCCCAAACTTAATGCAAATAAAAAGAACTCAGGGCGAGGGGCTCACAGCGAGTAACCCCTCCTCCTAAGAGGAAAGGCCAACAAAAGAAGGCCAAGGGCGAGCGAATCACTGCGAGTAACCCCTCCGCCCAAGATGAAGGGCCACAGAAGAAGGCCAAGGGCGAGGGACTCACCGCGAGTAACCCCTCCACCCAAGATAAAAGGCCATAAAAGAAGGCCAAAGGCGAGGGTCTCATCGCGAGTAACCCCTCCGCCCAAAACAAAAGGCCACAGAAGAAGGCCGAGGGCGAGGGACTCACCGCGAGTAAACCCTCCGCCAAAGAGGAAAGGCCAAGGGCGAGGGGCTCACCGTGATTAACCTCTCCGCCCAAGATGAAAGGCCAACAGAAGAAGGCCAAGGGCTAGGGGTTCACCGTGAGTAACCCCTCCGCCCAAGATGAAAGGCCACAAAAAAAGGCCAGGGCGAGGGACTAACCGCGAGTAACCCCTCCACCCAAGACAGAAGTCCACAGAGAAAGGCCAAGGGCGAGGGGCCCATCGCGAGTAACCCCTCCACCCAAGATGAAAGGCGACAGAAGAAGGCCAAGGGTCAGGGGCTCATCGCGAGTAACTCCTCTGCCCAAGACAGAAGGCCACAAAAGAAGGCCGAGGGCGAGGGACTCACCGCGAGTAACCCCTCCGCCTAAGAGGAAAGGCCAGCAGAAGAAGGCCAAGAGCGAGGGGCTCACCGTGATTAACCCCCCACCCAAGAAAGAGGCCAAGGGTGAGGGGCTCACCGCGAGTAACCCCCTGCCTAAGATAGAAGGCCATAGAAGAAGGCCAAGGGAGAGGGGATCACTTTAAGAAACCCCTCTACCCAAGATAGAAGGACATAGAAAAAAGGCCAAGGGCGAGGGGTTCACCATGAGCAACACCTTTAAACAAAGTCGAAGGCCATAGAAGAAGGATAAAAATGAGGGGCTCACCGCGAGTAACCCTTTTGACCAAGTTTATACCCTGATAAGGAGGTCCACTATAAGTGGCCTCATTTACAAAACTTGAGATGAAGTGACATAACATTTAATGACCCTAAGAGGAATGATGAAGAAACCCTAGGGTCCTTGAAAAAAAAACTGAATTTATGCCGTACAAAGCTTTTTGGTCTACCCAACACAAAAGACTTTGCACGAGGGGCTAATGTAGAAGGGTGTCTACCTACAAAAAAATATAAATAAAAACATTTTTTTGGAAATATTGAGAAGGAACCCACCCAGGGTCCCGGCAGAAACTCATATTGAGCAGGAACTCCCAGCGCCACTGCATGGGTCACTGCAGCTGCAAGGGTCAGCGCCACTTCAAGTGTCACTATAGCAATGACATTCGAGAGGTGCCTCGCAAGGGTCACCGGAAAAGTCTAAGATTGAGAAGTGCCACTGCAAGGGTCAGCGCCACTAGAAGGGTCACTGCAGCTGCAAGGCTTAGCGCCACTGCTAGGGTCAGCGCCACTGCATGGGTAACTGCAGCTGCAAGGGTCAGCGCCATTGCAAGTGTCACTGCAGCAATGATATTCGATAGGTGCCTCGCAAGGGTCACCGCAGAAGTCTAAGATTAAGAAGTGCCACTGCAAGTGTCTGCGCCACTGCAAGGGTCAGCGCCGCTTCAACTGCCAGCGCCGCTACAAGTGTCTGCGCCGCTGCAAGGGTCAGCGTCGCTACAAGTGTCTGCGCCGCTGCAAGGGTCATCGCCGCTTCAAGTGCCAGCGCCGCTGCAAGTGTCAACGCCGCTACAAGGGTCAGCGCCACTAGGGTCAGTGCAGTTGCAAGGGTCAGCACAGCTGCAAGGGTCAGCGCCGCTTCAAGTGCTAGCGCTGCTGCAAGTGTCTGCGCCGCTGCAAGGTTCAGCGCCGCTGCAAGTGTCTACGCCGCTGCATGGGTTAGCGCCGCTTTAGGTGCCAGCGCAGCTGCAAGTGTCAGCGCCGCTGCAAGTGTCAACGCCGCTGCAAGGGTCAGCGCCATTCGGGTCAGCGCCACAGCAAGCATCAGCGCCACTACAGCAAGGGTCACTACAATAATAACATTCGAGAGGTGCCCGCGAGGGTCACCACAGAAATCCAAAATTAATAAGTACCACTACAAGGGTCAGCGCCACTGCAAGCGTCAGCGCCACTACAATAAGGGTCACTACATCAATAACATTCGAGAGGTGCCCGTGAGGGTCACCACAGAAATCCAAAATTAAGAAGTGCCACTGCAAGGGTCAGCACCGCTGCAAGGGTCACTGCAGTAATGACATTTGAGAGAGTCAGCGCCACTGCAAGGCTCAGCGCCACTGCAAGGGTTACTGCAGAAATGTTATTCGAGAGGGTTTCGGCAGAAACTCATATTGAGAAGGAACCCACCCAGAGTGGCCAGGATGAGGGAGTAGCTATCACGAGCAACTCCTCATCATGAAACATCAGTCTTTAAATGAACAACAACATTAACACTTTACTTTATTGTACAGGTTGCCTAGTCGAGCAAGCAGGGCTCGAACAGGCGCATTGGGACCTCCTGAGAGTTTTGGCTTGGCGGCTGAGGGACAAGGTATGTTGAGCAAGCTCAACCACTTAGCAATATAGGATTGAGAGAATACTAGTAGGAAGACCCAGAAGTCACTCAAGACTACACACACTTCACACTTGGTCACACGTGAAGTGAGCAGCCAAAGAGCTGACTACTCACAAGAAATAAACTCTTTACAAGAAAGTGACTTTTCCAGAAGAGGGGGTCCTCAAGGTCCCTCTCAAGAAAAACAACATTTTTTAGAGGAAAGGAGTCCGTAAGGTCTCCTCTCTCAAGATTTGCAAAATTTCACCACAAGTTACCGTTTCAAAAGATAACTACCAAATCTGATATTTTGTCTCCATTAGGGGACATATGTGCTTTTTGACTTTTGGTCGGCGCTAGGTGGCGCCTGCAGGGGGACAGGCAGGTTGCCTACAGGTAGGGACAAATGGTACACTTCAGACATTGTTCCCCACCAACTCTCTCAATTTTGGCGCCCAAAAAATGACAACTCACCCCTAATGCCCCAGTATATATAGACCTCTGGGCAAGGTCAAGAGATGGACAATAGACATTGCACTATTACTCTGCCAAAATATCATCAGACCTACCTAAGTATTATCTCCCTGCTCATTCTCTTAGTGCTGAGTGCCTTGTTCCTTCACTCCCCAATGACAGCCATCACTCTCAGGTGTTTCCCTTGAGAAAATTACTATTTTTGCTGTGAAAGTTCATCTTCTTGCAGGGAGTGAATTGAAGCTTGAGTTCCATTGTTACCATAAGGAGAAGTTTTCTTCAGAAGCTGCACCAGGAGACCTTAAAGACCTTGCAGGCAGCGTCCATTGGAGTGGATCACGCCTCACCCTTTCCAGTTATTCATAGACCTGGTCTCACTACCCTCCTACAAACGCAGTAAGTCCCCAAGAAATTCGTTGTTCCTAGGTGCAAGATCTATGAGGAGAAAATAGATGCCATAGATCATGTTAGACAATATCGGTAGGCAATGACATTATGGAGCCATAATGACGCACAGATGTGTAAGATGTTCCCTTCTAGCCTACATGATGTGGCAAATAAGTGGTTTGAAAGGATCCCCTAAAGGTCAATTAAGAGCTTTGTAGCATTGGCAGAGGCTTTTATAGCACAGTTGATAATGAGCAACTCCCATCCTAAGCGGATGGATACATTGATCACTATGAAGAAAAATCCTCAAGAAAATCTCAGAGATTATGCCAAGAGATACAGGGAGATTTTTAATGAGATTGAGGACTTCTTGAAGCAAGATGTCATAGCATTCTTCAAAATCGGCTTGCACACCACCTCCCCGCTGCACCAATCTCTCACTAAAAAGGAATCCGTAAACATCGATGATTTTATAGACCATATCGAGAAATATGCCAAGGTCAAGGACAAGGTCCTTCCTAATGGGGGAGACAATGGCAGAGAAAAAGTTAATAAGGAGACATGGAGGAATGACACCTAGAAAAAGGGAAGTAAGAACGGGGGTAATAATGGCTCCAAAGTTGGAGGTAAGAATGGACACTCCAAGGCACTCCAGGATATTAACAGAGTCTTTAAGGAAACTATTTACAAGATTCTTAGCAATATAAAGGGCGAGCCCTTCGCCAAATGGCCCAAGAAGATGGGCTAAGATCCGGCCAAGAGAAAAAATGCACTAAGTTGCACATTCCATAAGGACGGAGGTCATCGAAACAAAAATTGCAAAGCTCTGAAGTTACATCTGGAAGAGAAAGTTCAGGTAAGGCACCATAGCGAGTACATTAATAAGAAAATAGATAATGTCACAACCAATGGCGAACAGAAGCCAGACAATGTCCTCGATGATGATAGAGGACACGAGTTTGTAGTCATTCATGGGATATAAGACTTTAAATAGATTCATGGCAATGACGTTAGAATGGAACTCAAGAAGGTGACTGTCGTGATGGAAGCTTTTCAGATCGATCCAACTAAAACACGGGCCGGAAAGATTCGATGACCAAAAGTTATTGATTACACAAATTACATCGTATTCAATGAAGAATATTTGGTCAAGGTAAGGACCCCACACCATGACGCTTTAGTAATCACACTCAGGACTGCTAACTAGGATTTTGACAAGCTACTGGTGGACCTGGGGAGTTCGTATAAAGGGATGTATCTGGACCTGTTCCACAAGTAGAAATTAAATGTCGCTGAGCTCAAAGACGCCATTGTTCCATTGGTTGACTTTGTAGGAAATATTACCTTGCCATTGGGAAAGATCACCTTCCGAGTTAAGGAACGAAACATCTCGAAGTTAATCGGTTGCTTAATTATGGACATCAAGTCCCCATACCATGCTATTTTGGGCAGGGGTTGGATTTCATGTTCTATCCACTTATTATCAAAGATAAAATGCATTACATATCGTGGAATGGTCAAAATTTAGGGCGGATAGGATACAACTAAAAAAATGTTTCATCGTTGCCATCCTCCCGAAGAAAGAGAAAAAGAAGGATATTGAGAATGCCCATGAGAAAGCCTAATAAGGGGTTGTTCTCTTTAAATAGCAACTATGGTATGTTTGACCAGGGGTGGAAGAGACTAGGGTCCACACCGCATACAAGGTTTTTGAAAGCTTGGAAGAAGTTATAGCCGATGATAACTTGCTAGAAAATAATTTTTTGATTGGATATGCTTATACCGGCCAGGAAAAAAAGGGACATTTATATATACGAGTTTCCGAGAATTGACCCCATCACTCAAAAGGTTCGCAGAACATTTCCTGAAAAGGCCAAGGTAGTGGAGAAAGAGGTAGGGAAGATACTGGATGAATGATCCATCAGAGAATTTCAATTCCTCATATAATTGTACAACCTAGTGGCAGTTCCCAAGAAAATTGGCAACTAGAGGGTTTGCATTGATTTTACCGACCTGAACCGAGCATGTCCTTAAGATAGCTTCCCTCTCCCGAATATCGATCAACTCGTCGATGTAACAGCAAAAAATAAATGGATGAGCTTCCTTCATGCTTACTTAGGATATCATCAGACCTCCCTACACGGGCCTGACTAAGATAAAACCTTTTTTATAACCTTAGTTGGTTTGTGCTGCTAAAAAGTCATGCCTTTTGGCCTCAAGAACGCGGGGGCAACTAACTAAAGATTGGTAACCAAAATTCTTAGTAAATAGACGTGGGACATAATGGAAGTGTACATCGAAGACATTTTCATCAAAATCAAGAACAAGGTCGATCACCTCTCGAACCTAGATGCAACCTTCAAAATCCTTAGGAAGTACCAAATGAAGCTTAATGAAAGTATGTGTTCATTCGGGGTCCAGTCAGGAAAATTCTTAGGCTACCTGGTGAGTAAAAGGGAAATTTTGGCCAATCCAAATCAAATCGATGCTATCACTAAGTTCCTGCCACCTCAGACACTGAGAGATGTTTAGAAGCTTATCGGAATGCTCGTTGTGCCCAATCTATTAATCTCCAAGTCTTCGGAGCACTGCCGACCATTCTTCTAGCTATTAAAAAAGGTAAAGGCCTATTATGGAATAAAGACTCCTCACAAGCTTTAGAGGAGGTCAATTCTTGCATTAGTAGACACTTGTTGTTGGTAATTCCAAATGATGGAGAACAAATGTACCTTTACCTCGTGGTATGAGACCATGTTGTAAGCTATACCTTAGTTTGTGAAAATGAGGGAGAACAACATTCGTTTTACTACGCCATCAAGACGTTACTAAATGTTGAACAAAGGTACTTGCCTCTGGAAAAGGTCTCCTACGCCCTAGTGATCTCTTTTAGAAAGTTGAAGAAATACTTTGAAGATCATTCCATCATAGGTATCACCTATTACCCACTCAAGTCCGTTCTACAAAAAGCCTACCTGTCTAGATGTCTTTCGAAGTGGTCGATTGAGGTCAGAAGATTCCAAATCCACTTCCATCCCAGAATGACAATTAAGGGACTGATCTTAACAGATTTTACTACAGAGTTCAAAGGAAATTAACCTGTTAATCAGCTGAACAAAGACCAATTTCTTACATGTGATGCAACATCCAAAGGATGGACACTCTATGTTGATGGATCCTCAAACTCTAAGGGGGTTGGAGAAGGAATTGTCCGCGTTACCCACGAAGATACAATAATCGAACAGGGAATTAGGCTGGGATTTGAAGCCTCCAAGAATGAAGCTGAGTATGAAGCGTTGACGTCGATTTGTGAAAAGCTAAAATACTGGGGGGGAAATGACTCAAGGTATTCAGTGATTCCAAACTAGTCTCCAAGAAGGTGAGTGGATACTTTAATTCTAAAGACGGTTGAATGGAAGCATACATCCATGTAGTGAGAGGACTCATGGGAGACTTTGAGCATATGGAAATTCAACAATTCCCGTGAGTACATAATAGTCACACTGAAGCCTTAGTGGCTCTAAGCTCAGCAATTGACTCTGACCTAAAGAGGGTAATAGAGATTGAGTTCCTCACACAACCTAAAATTGATCAAATAGTCTAAGCTGAGCAAGTCCTACTCACAGATAAAGTCCTAAGCTGGATGAACCTTATCATCAATTATCTACGGAGCGATGTACTGCCAGATGACAAGAGGTTAGCCCATCAAATCAAAGTTAAGGCTGCTCATTTCTACGTTAATCTTGAAGGTAAACTCTATAAGAAGTCATTCAAAGGCCCCTAACTCCAGTGCATTTTCCCACAAGATGCTCATAAAGTACTTAGTAAACTTCATGAAGGCATATGTGAGAGTCACGTAGGTGGAAGATAACTAGATTTTTGAGCAATTAAGAAAGGTTATTTGTGTACTCACATGCAATATGATGCTGGAAAATATGGTAATCAATGTGATAAGTTCTAAAAGAACTCGCTTATGGTTCACCAGCTAGCCAATAACCTAAAATCTCAAACTACTACATGGACTTTCATGCAACGGGGATTAGACATCGTGGGACCACTACCTACTGCATCTAGAAATCACAAGTACCAGTTAGTCGACACTAATTATTTCACTAAATGGGTTGAGGCAGAACCGTTGGAGAACATCTGAGACTCTAACATGATCAGGTTCATATGGAGAAACATCATAACTCGATTTGGGATACCAAAAACCATCATTATCGACAATGATACACAATTCGAAAGTGGTTTCTTCCAATCTCTCTGCGATGATCACAGCATCAAGCACCACTTAAGTTTTGTGTCTTATCACAAAAGCAACGGGCAAGTGGAGGTATTATTCTTCTAATAAAAACATGATCTATGGGGGTGAAAAAATGATTGGAAAAAGCTAAGGGCACTTAGGTGGATGAACTCCCTCATGCTCTATGGTCCTATAGCAAGACGTCTAGGAAATTAACTATAAATACAACATTTTCCCTGTCTTATGGCATGGAGGTTGTTATCCCTCTAAAATAAGGCATCCCTACTATGAGAACCACACTGGTCAACTAAGGCCTTAAGGATGAAGCCTTATACACTGACCTCGACCTAGAATATGAGCGACAAGAGATAGCCTTGATCAATTTTGCCTCCTACCAACATCAACTAGCCAAGAAGTACAATAAAAGGGTTATCCCGATGAAGTTTTCAATAGGAGACTATGTCTTGTGAATAATCCTCGGCAGTGCCATAAAACCATCAAATGGTAAACTGTGACGAAGATGGGAAGGACCATTCAGAGTGATCAAAGATGATCTTTAAGGAGCATATCATTTGTAAACGCTGGAGGGCATGGAGATACCAAGAGCATGGAATGAAACCAAACTCAAGAAGTTATACTTTTAGATCTTCTTTTTTATCCTTTCAGTTAGCAATTTTTTTTTGTAGTTTTTTTACTTGATAAGACAATTTTCAATGAATAAATGCCGAACTGACCCATCTATCGTTAAAGTTTACATTGGCTACTTAACTCATCTCATCTCATTAATTTGCACCCTTTACAATGATATCTCTTATGTGCATACTTTGAATGTTTAGGGAACAAGGTTAACATGTGAAATACTAACACTTGGAACTATCCTCAGGCCCTTGTTGTTAACATAAGAGGCCTCATGAGTTTCCCCGGTAATAAAAAAAATCCATAATGGGGATCCTTTGGCAATAAAGATAACTATGGTTGGTCTCCAACATCAGTTGGTCACAAAAAACCTGCTCTAGTGGATTGCCCGATAACTAGGTACATTCTTTCCATCGTCCCACTTAGGCCTAGGGAAGTGTGATGACACGACCTAAAAGGTAAAGTAAATGGAATGATACTACTTAGACATATTGGACTGGGATAATGTTCAAACATATGAAAGGCATAATGCCAACACATAAAAATCATTTTGACGGATGCCAAATCCCAAAACAATTCAAACTATGTACGAGCCAACCAAAAACCTACGATCGGTTAACCAATATCATTTTGGTCAATAAAAGTGCAATGTAACCTATAAACATGTAAAATCAAAATATGTTTAGTCAACACACACTCAAAATATAAGAAAAATATTTATTAAGAATACAATATTATTGTCACAAAACAATAAAAAGATTCACAAAAGCCTAAGAAGGGCTAGGGTGTCGACCAAGATATTCTGTTACCGCTGCCCTCTGACCATCGCCTGGCTTGGGGGAAAATTCTTTGACATCTTCGTTGAGATCCTGATCCAAGAGTTGGAGAGGAATAGAATTGGCTAAAATCCATTCGCCATCTTTCAAAAAAGGATTACGGCTATAGGCACAACATTCGACCTGATACTTGTACCAAAGCTTGGATTCCTTTATGGTTCTCGCCTCCTTAATAGCGCTCAGCAATCCCCGAGAAAAAGAAATTCTTTCAACCTCCTTAAGTTTTGTTGGGGAATTTGCCTAGCCAACATTATAACCTTCCCCCCCATACCTCTTTGGGTCCTACCTTAAAGGAGCATCTCAGCTTCTTGGCATTGGCTTTTAATACTCCTATAAAAAATTTCAACCTTGCCACCTCCTTTCGTAGAGAATCATTTTCATAATGCAGAGCCTTTCCCATTTGTTTAACCTCAGTCCTCGCCAGAAGTTGGGGCCTCAAGGAATTAAATTCCTCTTGAACAACGACCCATATCTCCTCCATCTCCTGGAGGTCATCTTTTAATTGTTCAATCACTTCTGTTTTGTTTTCTCATTGTTCATTCCAAGCTCTTTATGACTTACATATTTTCACAAAGGCTTTGCGAGCTTGTAATCTAATATCAGGTCCATGAATTCTCTCAGTTGAGGATGGTGAGAAATGTAGCGATCTAAATCAACATACTACAAATAATACATATCAAACCAAAAGCAAGCATTAGCATAAATGAAAATAAATAAATATATGAACCAAGGTGTAAATTTCATTATCACATAAAAGAAAAGAAGGCCATTGGACAGTACATAAAGTTTACAAAATAAGGGTATAAACCAATGAAAACTAAAAATTATACAAGGAAAACGGGAACTCCGAGTCTACAAGAGCTCTAGTCTTTCACCTGGTCTTCCCCAACTTTGGTGTTCCCCTTGGCCACCCTCTTCTTCTTCATCCTTTTCTTCTTCTTCAATATAAGGGTCAGGACCAGGAGAATAAAGGCCTAAGTGTCCATAACTTGTAGGTGTACAAACGACTTTCAAACCCTAATCCCATCCCCTCTAAAAGGAGACCTTGTAGGCATAAGCCATATGTAATTCAACATCCTTGTAAGCTTTGTAGAGGACTTTACGATAGCTGTCATCCTTGGCTTGAGAAAGGTCGCGCTCCATCTTGGCCACCTTGCCAGTCAACTCTTTATTGTCCTCCACTAATTCGGACTTCTTAGCACTTACTGCCTTCTGAGAATCCCCCAGAGAATCATAGGCCTTAGAAAACTCGCCCTTTTCACGCTCGCATGATAGACGAGTATTGGTAAAGGCCATCTTTTTGGCCTCCAAGGCTACCTTATTGGTCTCTAGGGCATTCTTTAGCTATTCCTCCCTTCAAAATCTGTTAGAAGGATTGTCCTGAAAACTATTGAAGTTAAACGACATTTGCAGAGAAAATAGAATGACATGGAATCAAAATGGAAACAATAAATAATAAATAAAATAATCAAGTAAGAGAGATTTACCAAAGGCATCCCTTGTGCGGTCTTGAGGGCAAGTTAAGGTGGCCCCAGCCTCGAGGACCTCTCACGATCAGCAGTGAGCACTGACCTCTTTGGCAAGTCTGGGGCCCGAAAGGCAGAATCGTCCACACTTTATCCTTCAAGACTAGGGATGAAAAGCACTCTAAAAGACTGCAAGGCTAACTTCTTAGCCCCACTTAATCTTTTTCTTTCTTCTTGTCTTCCGCTCTTTCTCTCTCTCTCTCCCCATCTTCTTATCTTCTTCTCCTCTCTCTCCTTCTCTTTCTCTCTCCTTTTATCAGACGGACTAGTATCACTGCCCTTAGGAGAATCTACCATAGAAATCTTTAAAGAAAGAATCCTGTCAGACACAATTTCATGGTCATCATCGTCATTAGGAATCCTCAACCTCCTCTTCTTGACTAGAGTAGACAAATCATCATCATCATCATCATCATCATCATCATCATCATCATCATCATCATCATCATCATCATCATCATCATCATCATCATCATCATCTTCTTCTTCTTCTTCTTCTTCTTCTTCTTCTTCTTCTTCTTCTTCTTCTTCTTCTTCCTCTTCTTCTTCTTCCTCTGTTTACTCTCCTCCTCCAACTTTAACTACTTATCTTATTTTTTCCTCACTATCTTCGTATTCATCTTCATAACTTTCCTCCTTACTAAGAGTGGAATCATAAGGACCTAACTCTAGAGCCCTTAACACTAGGACCTGATCGATTGGTCGAGTAATAAATTTGGTGCCCGTGTTATTGTATTCCAAGAGAAATGCCACAGACCAAGGATTCTCACCTTCTATCAATATCTCCTTTATACTTCAGGCCTTCATGTTCTCTTTAGTATTGATCTCGATAATGTCAGGTTCTTAGTTCTTAGCACGATCTGTGATATATTAAAATAGAACAATCCGCCACAAGAATGAGACGAATTTCCAAGAAGTTAGCAAAAAGGAAAAAAAAAGAGGATGTGACCTATTTTGGTCTCTCCATAGTAAAATATTGGAAGGTCACTTGGTCTTTCCCCTTCCAACAGTTGAGGGTGTTGCCAGTTTCTTGCACTAAACCCACTTTCCCAGTAGTCCCTATAGGAATCCGAGAGATTTACAACTAGAACTCACTCATGTTTTTAGGTTTTCAGATACAACAAACCCTCTTTGGTTTTTGAAAATACATAACAATATCACATCTCGGCAAGCCCCAACCTTATATCATAAAGAGTATCTATCTTATGAACACCGTTTACTATCTTCCATACATTGGGGGCGCACTGAGTTAGAACAATGCAAAAATACCTAAAAAATCTAAGGAATAACGCATTTGGGAGAAAAGTCAGGCTTGGTTGAGTTATCAACATGGTATGAATCTAACTCCCCCGTCCACTCTGCAAACATTACGAGGAAAGGGGGGAACATTCGATAATTACCCACTCAGGAATGTTATACTTACACCTAAACTCTTCGGCAGATTTATCATCCAACATCGTTATATATGAACGGAGAAATAAGAAACCCTAACTATAGTAACTAACTAATATAGATAAAAAGTACCGAGAAGCGGTAGGAACTATAACTTGCAGGCGGTCATGAAGCTTTAAGAAAGCATAAAAAGAAAGAAACTTCGACTTTTGAAGTAAGAGAACACCTTAGGAACGGATTATGCGCAAGAATGACCAAAAGCAATGAAAAAACATTTGAGTAAGCAATAACTAATCACCAAAGTACTCAAATGATAAGTTTTAACTTCCCAGGAAGATTTTTTGGCACTTTAGTTTCTTTTTTAGACAAGGGTGCCCTTGTTGCAAGCCTTATTATTACAAAGATGCTATCACAAACTCTCACTACATTATAATGGACTTGGACCTTTGACCGAGTTGAAATCTATTGGACCATAGTCAATAGCCCAAATATTTCAGGGGTAATTATGAGAGCCCATTTTTTATAAGCACATGAGAGTAGCCAACCAAGATAGCTTGATTTATTTGGCTTAGCCCAAATCATGGTTAATTTCTACACGAGCAGTTTAGTTAGAGGAGGATACTCGGAGATATGATCAAATCAGGTTCCAATAATCTCAGTCGAGATATTCAATCATCTCACGGCTAATCCATGTATGACGACAAGGGTCCCTAAATAACTCAAACTCTGTACAAACATATGTATAAATTGTACTCCCTGACCCGAGGCAAATGGATGGAAAATTGAAGTTGTTGACAGACACTTAATAAAAAAAAAGTAACCTATCTGTGGACGTACGCAAGTTGCCGAACCACGTACATCGTTGTTGTGTGTGATTGCGTGTACTTTCTGCCTTTTGTGATTAGTTTCGTTAATCTCTTATTGTGAATTTTTCACACTCACCCCCCCATAATAGTCTTCTACCAATTTAGGGCAATCATCAGCCTCGTCTTTATTCTCACAAATTTTAGCATCTGTGTCATCTTTAGATTCATTAATGTGATGTTGGGACATAAATTCCCCACAATGCACCTAGTTCTTATAAATTTCCATTATGCCATATTGTACTAAATGACACACGACAACATGATAAGTGTGCCAGTACGATTACAAAACTATTACAAGGGCATTTGATTGTTGCATTTTTTCTCACTTTGGTCATTGCTATATCAATAAAAGACTTGAGTCACTTATGATATCGCTCACCTATTATGTGCCTAAGTGTCATCAAACTCTTATCGACCCTTTCTATATATGTTTATTGACAGACTACATAAACAACAAACGATGGATTAAATTTTATAGAAAAAGTTACCTTTTCTCCTTGTGTATTTCATACAACGAAATATAATTTGAACTCCTATCATCCCCCTCCATATTTTCTTATTAGGAGGAATGAGAAACAATAAATGATGGATTAACTTTTACATAGAAGTTACAATTTCTTTTCTTGTGTATCTCGTATAAAAATAATATAATTTAATTTCATTATGAACACAAGATGAAATATGAATCCTATTTCCTCCATATCCTTTAAAGTGTTAGTGGTACTATCCCATTCATGATCGCATATTTTTGTAATAAAATTAGCAACTCATCCACATTGTTCCAATATGAGGAAAAATTCAACAGCTTCTCCACATAGTTCTCCAAGTACATGACATAGATTAACAAATGTTCATGCAATTTGAATTTATCAATTGAAATACCACGCAACACTGCATGAATATAGTATGTACCCAGAGAATATTAAGATATAGAAGCAGAACTTCCCCCAAAATCCACTAAGTACACTATTATACAGAAACTATGGTGGCCAAAAGTGCCCAAACATGACAACTTGAGAGATCTCATTATAGGGGTAATGACTCTAAAACGGGCCTAAGGGCTAATGAATGCATACACATAATAACTAAAAGTCTAGTATCTATGTGAACTAAAAAATTAAGAGGTCTATAACAATGTATAATTTACCCTAATTTTAATTGATGTTTTAAAATTTATATTGATCACCACATATTGTTACCAATTAAAAACTACTACTTAGTACTCTATCTCATTTCAACAAATGTTCACGAAAACCACTCTCTCGCTTCAATAGGAACATTATTTCAAGTTCATGAAAACCATAAGATACAAATGTTCCATTTATGGTGCAAATTGTAACAATATACTTTTGAAGTTGAAAACTCGATAATTAACTAATTTTATGCCTAATGACTCTATTTATGTTTGTACTTACGGATATACATAATGAATTAGTAAGAACAAACAAGGTTTGATCAAGTAATCTTTCACATTATATTCATTGTTTTTCTTCAATGTTATGTTTTGTCACAAATATTTTAATCACAAAAATTATTATCCAACAAAAACTTATTACATATATGTAAATCCAAAACCAATAATGAGTATTTTCAAACAAATAAACACACAATATTCATGACATATGTAGGCTAAACAACATAATATCATACAACTCAAATGAAAATATAGAAAATAAACCCTCATTTCATAGAGAAATACCACAAGCCAAGGAAAAAAATATCATATGAGAAATACTATTAAAAAATAAATCCCTAATTTCATATAAACACCACGAGCTTAGAAAAAAAAATACCATCACAGAAATAAATCCCTAATTTCATACAAATCAATGGAAATATAGAAGAGAATAATCCAAACCCTAGTTTTTGTTGAAATTTTGCAAAACGAAACCCCAGTTTCGCTAAAATCCATGAAAATATTAGGAAAATCAAATACAAACATTTTGTGATTTGAAAAACAAGAAGAAAAATGGATTTTTTCCTGAAATGGTGGAGAGAGAAAAGTCATTCTTTGAGGTGAAAAAGAATAAGAAGAGACGATGGTGATTACGGTGAGGAGAAAAAGAAGAGGCGGTGGAAAAATGGAGGAGAAGAGGCTATGTTTAAAGAAGAATAAAAGAGGAGGAGAAGTGGATGATACGAAGTGCATACTCGTTTGAGAAATAATTTTTTAATTAATTAATATATTTTATTAGTCTAGTTTAGTATACAATTAAAAAAAAGATAAAATATTTTTGGCATCATAATTTACTTCTTTCCCAAAAGTCATCTATTTTTCTCAACAGATCCTTGTGTTGCGTAAAGTTAGGTGATGTTTGGTAACATCCAAGTTTGACGCCAAACGCTAGATGTTTTCAATCCTTTTATTTTTCTATCATCCCGTAAAAAAATTTAACCTTCGACAATAAGTTTTATTTTGTGTTTCCAAAAGTACAATGTAAAATCATCTTTTCGCAACCTATATAAGAGTTTGTCACCAAAAGGGTATCTTTCACAACAAAAATAACTTATGTAGCTAAATATTATTAGTAATGCTGCAAGTTCTTGTAGTTAATAGACTGCGTAGTCATGAGACTCCCACTTTGAAAATATGACAAAAATTTACAATTACAAATGTATCTTTCACAACCTCCCGCTAGAGGGAGACAAACCAAAAAAGTCCCCAAATGACTCCTAAGAGGCACGAACACCTCGCACGAGACAAATGTATCGTGTAGAAATTATCCCATAGTCAAACGAACCCTGATTTGAGAATATGCCAAAAATTTACAAATATGTAGACTTATGTTTATAAACATGTAACTATAGGGAGAAACCCCAAAACAGACAGCAAATGGACTCGTAAGACGCATGGACACATCGCACAGGACAAATGTAACTTATAGGAACTTACCGCATAGTCACGGGACTCCTAGTTTGAGAACATAAGGAAAATTTTCAAATATATAGACTTTGGCTTACAAAAACTCTAGATGACGATAACTGGAAATAACCCTTAAATGACCCCAAAAGATACATGTGTAACTCGTAAGAATTGATCAAGTAGTCATGGGACTCCTAGTTTGAGAATATGATGAAAATTTTAAAATATCTAGACTTAGGCTTAAAAACATGCCGCTTGAGGGTGAAAATCTAAAACAGCCCCCAAAAGGCCCCATAAGAGGCACATACACGTCGTACTAGACAAATGTAACTCATAAGAACTGATGGCACAGGCACTCGACTCCTAGTTTAACAATTTGGAAAAAAATTTCAAATATCTAGACAAATGGCCACATAAGAGGCACGAATACCTCATACGGGACCTATGTAACTCATAAAAATTGATTACATAGACACTATGCTTCCGTTTGATATTGCTACTTTAGTTTCATTTGTATATGGTTTACTTGATTTATTAATGTTTAGATTGAAATATGAATGTTTAGTATGATTTATGAATGTTTAGTATTGTAATGCCTCAACCGGGATTTATGGGTTACTCGTAGTGAAGTGCAATGAAACAACCTATATAATGTTTCTAGTCTAGTTTTATTTTTAATTACCATTTCACTTATTTACCATACGATTCAAGTTTCAAAATAAACTACACGAGGGACCCATGGGGAGCACCCTGAAGTCCAAGCATATAGAGCTACTAACGTAAAATAGAAAAAGTACTTACATGTATAATGCTCTCAAAATATTAAACCTCTCCCAACATGCTGTAAAAAAGCGAGGGTGTGAACCAATGCTCAGTGGAAAATATACAAATGCATTACAGAATCGAACAACAGAAAGGAGATTCAAGCACGTTAGGCCTACGTGAACATGCAACTACATTTAATTTATTCAAACTCATAAAATGTTCATTTTTCATAAAATCTTCATTTCTATATTAACTTTAAAAATAATATTATATCACCAATATTTAGCAAGGAAAATCATCATTTTTAAACGTGTTATTTTATAAAATGTATGATACCAATCTTTCTAGAAAATATACCATTTTTATAAATGAGTGACTTTGGATATTTCAAACTTTGAAATATTTATTCATTCTCTATTTAAAAAAATAGCATTTTTTCCCAATTTCATCATTTATTCAAATGTACCCTTCTCGTGTAATCTAATTACAAGACTACAAATTTGCAAAATAGAGTCTTAATACAAAGAGTAAGAGTTTCCTGCCTCTAATAACTCCAAAGGTGGTAGAAATGTTGTTGTAGGAGGGGTAACCCCAACATCCAAAGGTGGTCTCAAGAGGTTACCAAATTCACCCTCCAAATTCTCCAAAATGTTCTCCATCCAAGCTTCCAAACAAGACCCACTTCAAACTCCATGAAGACTCATCTTCATTTCTAAAAACATCCCCCAACATTTCTCTAAATTTCACATCCCTTCCTCTATAATGTTGGAAATGGGAATTTTGGGTTTCAACATGATGGAATACTATAGAAAATGGTGGTGGAATGGTGGTGGCTTATGGTCGACGTGAAAGGCCACCAACCTTTCTCTTTCTTTCTTCTTCCTTTTCCCTACTAATAACCCCAAATAAACCAAACAACCCCTTATAAAACCATTTCAAAGGCCAAAAATCTCATTTTCCTCTTCTAGGCTCGTCTGAGCTCGATAACTTAATGATTCAATGGACAAAATCATGATAGCGGATAGGGGAAAACTACAAAAAAAACAATTTCAATTTACGTTGTTTGAACGACTTCTCCATCTCATTTGAAATTTGTATCGCATGACCCTTCGCTCCACCTAACACTATAAAGCAGTGGTATGTCATTTTATTCCCCTTTTCTCGTAACATAAATATATTTTCTAATGACACAAGGATGCCGTTAAAACGATCCCTAACAGTCGTTCAAATGACCCTAATTCCATAATTTAATTTATTCAATCATTGGCCCACAATTATCTCCTAATCATATTTAATCCCTCTTCAAAACAATTCACATATAGTTTAATTGAATATTTAGAACATGGATTACAAACTTCCTTCCTTAGGGAATTTTGTCCCCATAATTCTTGATCCGTTAATCCTCAAGCTCATGGGCTCCACCCATTTCTATTCTATGTCTTAGAAATCCTCCAAGACAAATCGTCGAAGTACTAACCATTAAAGTCACCAAATACTCAATATACGACATGATTTAATGCTTACCATTTTACTAACCATTCTGTTACATAATCGGCTTCGAGTCCTCACTCCCCTTATGATCAATTCCAAACCATTTCTAGGACCACCTATGCTAGTACCTAAGGCATACCGATGACCTTATGGAAAACCCTTTTTCTAGCGATCGACACTTACCTAATGTAATCACCGTACAACCAACCGTTATATTCATCATTAAAGTCAATTCTAGCTTAGGATTGTACATCCAGTGTTTCCCAAATTGTGAGGCTATCTTACCAATAACCATCCTATGCTATTCTCTCACTCCAAGGAGGAATATTCTTATCGAGACATCATCGTATGCCCGGTTTACACCTTTTATTGCATCACTTTAATGAACCTAAAACTACCCTAGGTGTCTCATCCTTGAGTACTTGCTAGAGTCTCAGTCTATTCCACTAACCGTTGCAAAGTAACATCGTATGCTAAGTTTCCTAAATTTTTAACACTATATTGTATCATCAAGTCATCATCCCTCTCTTCGCAACTCGAGCCACTGAATGTCGAGTCGGCTAGTCGAAAGTCCACTAGTCCTAAGACAAATCATTATTGCGAGTAAATCGTGTGGCCGAGAACGTAGACACCCATACATAGAACTTTATGCAAGAGAAATAATAAATCAGATGGGTGCACCCAGTTATTGAGTTGCACTGACTAAACCCAGTCCATCATGCTCTCCTAGGTCCAATAGCACCTTACCATGACATGGAACCAATCTGAGTTACCACATAGGTGAGAATACCCATCCTCGATTACCAAAATTGAAAAGGGACACACGAGAGTGACAAGGAACAATCAATAGTCTTGAGAAATCATGCCCATAGGCATCCGAATCTAACTTACGAAAGTGAAGCTATGAAGTATACTTAAAGTCATGCCACTTATTCCTAGGGTTCTGAGCATGAATCCTAGTCACATAACTGGATTGGGTTACAAACAATGGATAATCAAATCACAACCATTGATTTTCGCAACATGAAAGCAATTTATGAATTGGTTGTTCTTTAGGAAGTAGACGCTCGACTTCCCTGCTTGGGAACAAGACCCTACCTTTCACATACTTAGTGCACATGAACCATTTTTGTTTGCGAACACCTCACCCTCTAGTCTACATTGACTTTATTCGATCACTAATGACGATTTCACCAACCTACTATACCTAGGTAATCACATGCCTTATCATATCATGATAGAAATCCCAAACTTCCATAATCATTACTTAGTTCAAGCCAAACACTCACCTTGTCGTATCTGTTGACCACACAAGGTTGCCACAAAACTCACCTTCGATTTCTATCCACGCAAAACTTTTCCAATGACCACACCCACTTCCGTTGACATTCTAAGGGTAGTAAATACCACACTAAGCTACATCGTCTAACCCGTAATAGCTTTTCACTACGTGCCAATAACTAATCCTTTTATTTCTAAGGCTACCCTAGCATATACTGTCGATATGTTGACATAATAATCATGTTTTGATGTTGCCCCACCTCGATTTACATTTTTAACTCTTTACATGGCATCATCACTCTAAGTCTCAAATACATTTCCTAGTACATTCTGAAATCGAGTATCACCATATCCATACTAGTCATTCCATGACATCCAAGTATCCTCATATAATGACATAAATATCACCCTACCTTAGGGATCATACTTCTGATCTTTTCCAGTTTGGGATGCCACACCCGACACATACACTAGACGACCATCAATTTGGGATCATCACTGGACCCTCAACGCAATCTACATAGTTTAATGTTTTAAATCAATTTTCATTAGCGGTTTAGGCAATTTAGTTTAATTTCATGTTTTCATAATTTCACAATTGCATTTAGCTTAATCATTCCCAAAACCAAATCAGTTTCTTTTTTTCTTTAGAGTCAAAGTTAGGATTCCTTCGTCTTTTCCCGTCGTCACAACCCTGTTGTCCTATTTCCCTGAGGATAGATACCCGACTTATCGGATTATTGGAGAAACTCCCCTCCCATATGTAAGCCACTGAATGATAGGTTAATGTGGCTTGCCGGGGCCGCATGGCGGAAGCGTTGGACGTTCGAAATATGTTGGTGCACACAATCTGAAAAGTGAGGCGCAACTTCTCGTTAAGGCGTCCAACGATGACGGTTTTCCCCGTACAAGCTACATCCAATGTAATGCGTTCCATGATCACGCCTTTGGCGATCGGGGGGACATTTGGTGGATAGATGAATTCTTGAACGTCCGGAACATCGTCCTCGGCCAACTTTGCCATGAGAAGAGCCAATGAAAATGGGATGAAATTCCCATCCACGTAAGCTTGGGCCTCGAATTGGCCCGTCCGAACAAGGGTGCCATAAAAGGATTGGACTTCGATTGCCTGAATCGCTTCATTGGGTTTGTTGAGGAATCAGCACCAACCCCTAGCAATGAATAGGGCCGTAAAGGAGTTGGGAATCCCGATCCATTGGACAGCACACTCTATATGGAGTTTGTGATCTAAATCAAAGAAGCTATGCCACCATCGCTCCTCTTGGCGGGAGCTAAATTCGCCATGAGCAGAGGGGAGGATGTCAGTGGAGTCGTACTTGGTGGGGGCAGGGAGGGTATGGGTGTGGAGGGAAAGGGAGGGTATGGGTGTGTATTTATAGGTGAAGGGGTGGGTGTAGGGGTTGGATTTGGAGGGAAAATGCTTGGAGGGAAAAGAGGGTGAATTTGGGAGGGAAAGGGTAGGGTTGGGAGTTGGGAAGACGAATTGGAGGGAATGAAGAGGATTGGGGAGAAGGGGGCGAACCTTGGGAAGGGTTAAAAATAGATATGCAGAAGGCAGATCGGTCCGGGGTAGGGGCGGACCGGTCTGGTCCTTTATAATTCAGGCAAATCCGACTAGCGGATCGGTCCGCTTCAAAATTAAAAGAATCGATCCGGGGCGGATCGGTCCGGCCCTAAAAAAAAGGAATCGGTCCGGCCCAGGGTTTTTGGGCTGGATTTTCCCCCTAATTTGGTTTCGAAAGCTCTTCTCCGAAAATTTTCACTTTCACAACATACTCCCGATCAATTTTGGTCCAAAACCTCTCGATACCAATGGTCAACGCGATTTGACCCAATTTTCCAAAAATGTGAATGCTCTTTCCCAAATGTACCCTAATCCTATCGACGCTCACTACACACACGACTCTCTCTACACACACGACTCTCACTACACACATGACTCTCACCCCATACGCGTCGGGGGTGCGACAACCTCGCTGTAACAGCTCACTCTACCTCGTAAAAGGGGTTCGACAACCAGAATGTGCCGACTTCTTCCACACACGCCTCTAGATATGGATTTAGGCGTTGTCCATTCACTTTGAATGTATTTCCCCCTTTTAAATCGTCTAATTCAACATCTCCATGAGGGAAAACATTCTTCACAACGAACGGGTCATACCATCCGGACCACAACTTGCCCAGAAAGAGATGAAGTCGAGACTTATTGAGAATAAATTTTTTCCCGAGAAGAAACTCTTTACGTCGAATGATGTTATCGTGTGCGAGTTTCATCCTTTCTTTGGAAATTTTAGCATTCTCATACGCATCATTGCGTAGTTCTTCTAACTCATTCAATTGAATCTTGCGGGCTTCACCGGCCTTATCCATGCCATAATTCAATTGCTTAATCACCCAATACGCCTTGTGCTCTAATTCAACGAGAAGATGGCAAGGTTTTCCATACATAAAGCGGAAAGGGGACATGCCGAGTTGATTTTTATATGCGGTGTGATAGGCCCATACCGAATCGTTCAATCTAAGTGACCAATCTTTCCGGGTAGGATTGATGGTCTTTTCAAGAATGTTCTTGATCTCCCGATTTGCTAGTTCGGCCTACCCATTCGTTTGTGGGTGATAAGTGGTTCCAACCTTGTGAACGACACCATACTTTCTCATGATCTTGGCGAATGGCCTATTGCAAAAGTTCTTGCCATTATCACTGATTATCGCTTTCGGAGCACCGAAGCGGGAAAGTATGTGTTCCTGCAGGAACTTTATCACCACTTTGTTGTCATTCATCTTGGTAGATATAGCTTCCAACCATTTGGAAACGTAGTCTACCGCGACAAGGATGTATGGGAAACCAAAGGACGGGGGGAAAGGGCCCATGGAGTCAATACCCCAATAGTTGAAGATCTCAATAATGAGTATGGGGGTAAGAGGCATCATGTCTTGTCGGGTAATGGCTCCCATCCATTGGCACCTATTGCAAGCTTTACAAGAAGTGTTTACATGCCGAAATATTGTGGGCCAATAGAGGCCGCCTTGTAGAATTTTAGCGGCCGTATTTTTCATCAAAAAGTGGCATCCACAAGCTTCCAAATGACAAAACTGGATGACTTTGGGATCTCGTCATCCGGTACACATCGTTGGATGCTTTGGTCGGCGCAATATTTAAAAAGGAATGGATCGTCATAGAAGAACATGCGCGAACAAGTAATAAACCTCTTCTTATCTTGCGGTGTCCAGTCGGGAGGGACGGCTCCTGTGACAAGGTAGTTCACTATATTCGCAAACCAGGGCAAAGAAGAGGAAGCAAAAAGTTGCTCATCCGAAAAGTATTCGTCTATGGGTATGGGATCACTAGGTACATCGGACGAAAGCCATGATAAGTGGTCGGTAACGACATTTTCTACTCCTTTCTTATCTTTAATAGAGAGATTGAACTCTTGTAGGAGTAGGATCCACCTTATGAGGTGCGGCTTTGCATCTTTCTTTGCAAGTAAGTATTTCAATAGCGCGTGGTCGGTGAAGCAAGTAATGGGAGAACCGATAAGATATGACCTGAATTTATCAAGGGCAAAGACTACCGCTAGAAACTCTTTCTCCGTGGTAGAGTAATTGAGTTGTGGTTTGGTAAGAGTTCGGCTAGCGTATTAGATGACATGATCTTGCTTATATTTTCTTTGGCCCAAAACAACCCCTATCGCATAATCGCTAGCATCACACATAAGTTCGAATGGCAAAGACCAATCCAGAACTTGCATGATGGGAGCGGACACAAGCATGGTTTTCATTTTTTCAAAAGAGCTTTGGCACGCTTTCGTCCACTCAAATGGGGTGTCCTTCATGAGTAGGTTGCTTAAGGGTCTAGCGATGGAACTAAAGTCCTTAATTAACTTCGATAAAACCCCATGTGGCCCAAGAAAGAGCACATGTCCTTAAGCGATTTTGGCGGGGGAAGATCAGCTATGACATCTATTTTTTCCCTAAAACTTCTATCCCCTTGGATGATACTATGTGGCCAAGAACTATTCCCTCGGTGACCATGAAATGTCATTTCTCCCAATTCAGCACTAAGTTCTTTTCCACACACCGGACAAGTACTTGTTCCAGTTTCTCTAGACAATGATCGAAAGAGGTGCCAAAAATGCTAAAATCGTCCATGAACACTTCGAGTCCTCTCTCGACCATGTCGCTAAACAAGCTCAATATACACCTTTGAAAGGTCATGGGTGCATTACACAAGCCTAATGGCATACGTTTGTAGGCAAACGTACCAAAAGGGCATGTGAAAGTCATTTTCTCCTGGTCAAGTACATCTACCTCAATCTGGTTATATCCTAAATAACCATCAAGGAAGCAATAGTATGGGTGCCCCACTACTCTCTCAAGCATTTGATCAATAAATGGTAAGGGGAAATGGTCTTTCCTAGTTCCCGCATTGAGTTTTCGGTAATCAATGCAAACGCACCACCCGATGGTGGTACGTTGGGGAACTAGCTCTCCCTTAGCATTCTCAATCACTGTCATGCCCGACTTCTTTGGGACGACTTGAATGGGGCTCACCCACTTGCTATCCAAGATTGGGTAGATAATCCCGTCATTCAATAACTTGATAATCTCAGTTCTCACTACTTATTTCATTCTGGGATTTAGCCTTCTTTGCATTTCTCTTGAGAGCTAGACATCCGCTTCGAGATGGATCTTGTGAGTGCAAATCAAAGGACTTATCCCCTTCAAATCAACAATGCACCAACCAAAAGAAATTTGGTGCTTCCTCATAATTTTTAATTATTTACCTTCCTGCTTGTCGTCTAGGCTAGAGGAGACAACAACAGGAAATGTCTCATCCTCTCCTAGGTATGCATATTTAATATGGGAGGGGAGTTTCTTCAATTCGAGGGTTGGAAATTTTTCACTGGAGGGAACCATGGGTGTATCCCTCGGTGGTAACTCCTCGAATCTAAAAACTCAACTTACATCTCTTGCGTCCTCGTCCGACGCCCTCTCATCGAGTAACTCTCTCAACTCCCCAACCTCACTCTCGAAGTCGGTGTACATCCCCTCACCCTCGTGGCTCGACAATATACATGACCCTAAGGCGTCGCCGCAATAATTCTCCACAAAGTACTCCTCTACTATCTCATCTATGAATCTCACCGCATGAAGATCATCTTCTTCCCCGTATGTTGGGCTATGTGGAAGATGTTGGTTTCCAAGGTCATGTTCCCAAAGGTGAGTTGCATTCACCCATTCCGAGTATTGATGATTGCATTAGCTGTAGCTAAGAAAGGGGGCCCAAGGATAATGGGAACATGATTGCTCGAGTTGAAGGAGGGCTCCCTTTACCAAATGACAAAATCTATCGGGAAGTAGAAAGTGTAAACTTGGATGATCACGTCCTCGACTATGCCTCTTGGGATCTTCACTGTTCGATCCGCTAATTGGAGACTGACCTTTGTGGGCTTGAGGTCGCCCAAATCAAGTTGCCTATAGATGGATTAAGGGAGGATATTTACGCTTGCTCCCAAATCAAGTAAGGCCTTTTCGATATTATTTTCTCCAATGATGCAGGAAATGCTGGGTACACCGAGATCTTTGAATTTAGGAGGGAGATCATTTAGTAGAATGGAGCTCACGTTCTAGGATAGAAAGACATTCTTCTTTACCTTTATCTTTCTCTTTACCGTCAACAAATCTTTAATGACTTTTGCATAAGCTGGAATTTGCTTAATGGCATCAAGGAAAGGTAAGTTCAGCTTTACATGCTTTAGCACTTCTAGCACGTCTTCACGTGGATTTCCTTTACGGAAAGGAATAAACCTCCCCGGCAACGACGCCATTTTGATCGAGTCAGAAACCGAGCGTCCGTGTAAATACACTGGTCGTTGTTATCGGCTTCCAACCACAATACAAAAAAAAACAATAAACTATAACTACACTCTTGTGGAGTATAGTGGCTAGTTTGGGTATCGAATCCTCAGGGAACTAGGATGAGTGAAAGTGACGACAAAGGTAAGACTCTTAACCCTAACTTGACTCTAAAAAGAAATAAAAATAAGATGATTGAGTGAGAAAGGAAAAAGGGAAAAATAAATAAGTTAACTAAAACTAATTGGCAAATTAAGGTAGAGACACAATCCCCCAACCCTAAAGTATTGATGGTATAAAACAAATCGTAAATTTAAGTGAATAATTAGACTCAGAATTTAGTACTCCCAAGCATTACTTATATGAGGTTCAAGCCCGCATCATACTTAATCTGAGGATGAGTAAATTAGTATCATGATAGTTACACTTAAATTCTATTCTAAAGCATCCCGATTACTCTGAAGCAAACGAGATCTAAAGATCTATAATTGTCGTGTCCCGACGTAATACTGTCGTAATCAAACCATTAAATTTAGAGGACTAATTTTATACACAAGCAACTACAACATCAGGTTGGGTTCATGTATCCCAACCTTTAAAAACCTAGCCTAACATGGTGAATAATAATAAAAGTGATGGAAATAAAGGTTACCAGGATTGAAAAACAAGAACATGCAAGAAGAAATCAAAGATTGAAGAAAAACTAGAAAAGCTCTTGAATTAAAGGTGCAAAATATGTGAATCCTTCTCCCAGATTTTCCTACTTGTTATGGAGATTTTACATGAATGAAATCTTAAGAAAAAGAGTCCTAATGACTAAATATATAGGCTAAAGGTCATTTAGAAGAGTCCCCAAAACATAAAACTCTTTTGGCTAAAAGATAAGCACAAAATAAAAATCCCATATCTTCCAATTTGTCACACTTAGAAAGCGTGACGAATTTTGTAACGGATCTGGAGCGTGACTAATTTCGTAACGGATCTGGTGCGTGACAAATGGACGGACCGGTTCTTTTTCCTAAGCTTCGGTTCGGTTTGGGTCTGACAACCTTTTTCTTGGATTTCTTCCCAACTTCAAATTGGCATAACTTCTTCATCGTAGCTAGGATTGAGGTGTCGTTTTTTTTCAGTGTTCTTGTAATTGAAAGATCTTCAACTTTCCAGTTCGCCCCACCTCCGGACTAAGGTTTAAAAATTACGAAAATGCCCTTCAACTCCCCGATTCTTTCTTTCTTTCACTATTTTGAATTCTTTTTTCCATCTTTCTTGCATGAAATACCTGTAAAACACATAAGAGATACACAAAATACGAAATACTTGCCAAAAAGTGTTAGTAGCATGGATATGAGACAAATCCAAGCTATTTACACCGCATGGGATAATAAAAATATCAAAATTAAGGGGACAAATGTGAAGAATTTATGCCTAATCACAATCATTAATAGAATGCTATTGCCTCTTTTTATCGGACTTGATTGGTCTCCTAAGAACACCAAACACATATCATGTAAAAGTCCAAAAATCTGACAGGATTTCATTGTCCATACCATTATCATTATAAGTGCACTCTAGGAACCTCCCTAGGTACTCGGAAAGACACTAGTCTACAAGATACTACCTATGGTGCACCTTAACTATCAAACATCTCAAGGAGTCATAAGATTCGATCCTTATACTCAATGAGTCCACACACAATTTGTCTTATGGGCACCGCGAATGTCCATGAACTACTCTCATAATGGGATTACCTTTCACTTAGCCATAAACTTGGCGGCTAAAACGAGTCTCAACACCTAGATACAAATCTTATCTTTCTCCAAAATGACTGTGACTAGAGGCCCCATACAGACCACAAGTAATACTACTGAGGGTTTTGAAAGGATACAGGACGTCGCCTGTAACCTATAAACCTCAATATATGCCTCACCCAATCCTCAATGAATGTTGAACAACGGAAACTAAATTTCCTCATTATGTAAACATAACATAATCTGCTACTCTACCAGTTAGCACGAATATACATATTTTAGTAGGATATGGGATGTCGAGTGTTTCCTATAAATACCAAGGCCTACACTGCAAATGCCACACAAAATCCTATTCCTCAATACCACATTATAATCAAGGCACACCCAACCCAAGTCCTCAAATAATGGACTTAACACATTTTCACCGCAGAATCAATACTTATGATTGCTACCCAGTCATCTAACATCCAAATGTGATAGATATAACCTTTACAATTAGTTCACAATGAACACTACTTACTATTTCTACTAACCAGGCTACTCTTATCACCATAGTCATAACACACTACATATCACATAAAGGATCACAATATTACCACTATTCCCCTACACAGTTTCATATGTTCACTGGACTACCGTCACTTGCGATACCACTCCAAGGATTGAGTTTTCCTACTTACCTCACCGGTGTTTGATACCATAAGCGCCGCACCTAAGGTTTATATACCTTTCAGTCACCAATCATTAATGCTTAATCGAGGCACCCTAACCATCAACCTCTACCGTTGACTATATGCATCTTGTGCCACTTGCCTAGTGAGAATAATTTCACTCCATCGACCCCTCAAATGATTCTCTGTCACCAAGAATAGAACACATGCACCTAAGACAAACATCCAAGATGTCATCACTATTGACTTGCAATGACACATGTGAATTACTAAACATTCTAATAAGAAGTCTGGAAATTATTAATAACTATCAACTTAATCGCGTGTCTCTTAGCACTAACTTAGTTGTTGTCCTAACCTCTTTAACTCTACCATCGAGGACACAAACTAAACCAACGCCAGCTAGCATGACCGACCCAAACAAAATTGACGTAAAAAGACCCAATACTGACCTCACCATGTCACTCCCAAAAGAAACCTCGAACCTAGAGCTCTGATACATTAGCAACACCCCGACCCTAATTTATGGGTTACCCTTATTCAATCTACTATGACTTGATCATTAGGTGTGAAGTGAAATGAAACAACCTATATAATGTTTCTAGTCCAGTTTTATTTTAATTAACATTTCACTTGTTTACCATGCAATTTCAGTTTCAAAATAAACTACAGGAGGGGCCCATGAGGAGAAACCTGAAGTCCAATCATATAGAGCTACTAATGAAAAATAAAAAAAGTAATTACCTATATCACATTCTCAAGATACGCAACCACTCTCAACCTATTGTAATAAAGAGAAGGTGTGAGCCAATGCTCAGTGGAAAATATACTAATGCAATACATAATCGAACGATAGAAAGGATACATGAACACATTATGCCTACGTGAACATGGAACTACATTATATATATATATATATATATATATATATACACACACACACACACACACTTAATGCATGAAACATTTTTACTTCCAACAACCTTATGTATCCAGATTAATTTACTTAATCTTATGAAATATTTCCTTTTACTCACTTTAGAATTTCTCACTTTATTTAATACACACGGTTCAACACTTAAAAGCACTACGATTGATTTTACAAAAACCATTTTTTATTGAAATCACACTTATTAATTTATCCCATACGCTCTAGTATTTTCGTTGAAATTCACCCATTCAAAACACGCGAACACCGTGTTACAAAATACTTATTTAATCTTTGAGAACCCTTTTCAACATATCCTTGTGTTAATCATGGGTTTGAAAACTTAGGTTGCTTAATCACCCGTTTACCCACTTACTTTAGCTTTTTCCTTACTTTATGGACATTAATCAATTACACATTTACTTTTCTATTTTAACCTTTAACGAAACAATTATTAATTCATTCAAGTTAGGTTTCATTAACACATTTGATCACACAAACCATTTCGTGACATGTTCCTTTATCTTTTTTGAGATTTTTCCAATATCACATACTTTAACGGGTTGTACACCACTTGCTATGTGCACCATATGCTAGGGTAAATGGTTTTGGGTTTTTCATTATAGGGTTGTAGGACCTTCTTAATTATCCCAATGTCATCTAAGTTTCCGTTTATGTGTTTTATTATTTTGCAATGATCCACATTATTCCTTCTTTCCTTTACCTAGTTGAAGCCAAAACCCGAGATTTCACCCAAATTTGTGTTACACTTTGAAATTATCATTACATGTCCTTTACACTTTAATCTTGATTTTATTCCAAAAATCATATTCATTTAGAACCACTTTGTATAACACCTTTCCTAATATTTTTATTTCATAAAAATGTTCCATTTTAAGTAAAATTTCCATTTTACCCATTTATTTCAAAAATCACCTTTTACTCCATTTCAACAAGTGTTAATTTTCTACGAAACACTATTAAGTTAACCACCCTAACTTATTAAGTGTTTTAACAACATAACACCTATATTAACCTTGTAGTAACTTAATTGGAAACACCTTTACCTACTTAATCTCTTTTTCAATTTCGTAAGTGTTAATCTTTTACCACATTGCTAAATTATACACACTAACTTTCCCATATTTATCCATTAATACTTATTCAACACCTTTATTGTAATTTTCCAAACCACACATTTCTTTACTTTCTTTATTCAAGATATCCATTTACACTTAAGACTACTTTTATAAGAAAATACCATTTCCTTTATTTTGCATTAGTCTTACAACTATGTAATCATCATATTTTTATCCCCCTTTTCATACACTTTAAAGATAAGAATTTCTACGTTTCTTATTTCATGTTTAATCCCAACAAAACCTTATTTAAGCTTGTTTATACACTTAGTGCCAAAATACTATAAGTTTATATGCATGAGAAGATGGACTTTAAACTTTAAAATCCTATTAAATGCTTTAAACACATATTTCATTCTAGAAATTCATCATACTTGCAAAAATACATTTTTAATGCAAAAAAGAAATCTAATTTCTTCAAACTCACAAAATGTTCATTTTTCATACAATCTTCATTTCTCTAAGAAACTTTTTAAAAAAACATTATTTCACGAATATTTGGCAAGGCAAATCATCATTTCCAAACATTTCATTTTGTAAAATGTTTAACACCAATCTTTTTAGAAAACACACTATTTTCCTAAATTACCAACTTTTATATTTCAAACTTTTAAATATTTATTCATTCCTTATTTTAAGAAAAATATTATTTTCCCCAACATTTTGTATCCATAAAAATGTTTATTTATTCTACACATCAATTTCATCATTTACTAAAATGCACCTTACACATGTAATCTAATTATAAGAATACAAATATACAAAATGGAGTCCTAATACTAAGAGTAAGGGTTTCCCACCTCTAATATCTCCAAAAGTGGCAGAAATTTTAGTTTAGGAGGGGAAACCCCCACCTCCAAAAGTGTCCTCAAGGGGTTACCTAATGCACCCTAAAAAAATGCTCCAAAATGTGCTCCATCCAAGATTCTAAGCAAGATCCACTTCAAACTCCATGAAATCTCATCATCATCTTCTCCAAAAATCCCCTAACACTTCTCCAAAACTCGTAGCTCTTTTTCTACAATGGTGAAAATGGGTACTGTGGGCTTGAAGATGGTGGAATAATAGATAAAATGGGGTCGACTGGTGGAGGGGTGGTGGATTGTGGTGGGAGGAGGTGGAAGACCACCGACCTCTGGTTCTCTCTTTACTCTTCCATTTCCTGAATAATAACCCTAAATAAACCACACAACCCCTTATAAAACCCTTCCAAAGTCGAGAAATCCCGTTTTGCCCCTTATGGATTGATTTGAGCTCGACAACTTAAAGATCCAATGGCAGAAATCACGACAACGCATAAATAAATCATGACAATGCATAAGGTCAAACAACAATAAATAGTTTTGATTTACGTGATTTGAATGACAAGCCTAAGTTGTTCACATGACTTCTACATCTTGTTTGAAGTTTGGATCACGTGACCCTTTGCACAACCTGCCACGGTAAACAAGTGGCATATCGTTCGATGACCTGCTTCTCACAACATCCATCTCGCTCCTAACGACACAAGGGGTCATTATAATGACCCCTAATAGTAGTTCGAATGACCCGAATTTCATAATTTAATTTATTCAACCCTTTTTCTCATAATTCTCTCCTAATCATCTTTAACTCCTTCTTAGAATAATTTTTATGTACTTTAAATGAATAGTTAAAAAGGGTATTACAAATATGATTTATGAATTAACTAGGATGGACCCGTAATTTATATTGAATTTGTCAAGTCCATGGTCACAATATTGCTTAATTGTATATGAATTGGTTGCTGAATACAGGTTTTTTTTGGGGTTGCCTAAAACGAAATTTTTAATTAAATTGATATGGGCGCGGCTGAAATTCATGACCCCAATTTTTTTTAAACAAATAAAAAATGAACACTGTCTAAGAACTTAACCATGTTTTCATTTTTTTTCTAAAAATTGGGGGTCGTGGATTTGGGCCGTGACCCATTTTCAACATCATCTCACATATGGCCCTGACCCAAGTCCGTGACCCTTGGGTTGTACCCATGTTCGTGACATAATTTGAATATCATTACACATATGTCCATGGCCTATATCTGTGACCATGGGGTTACAGCCCAAGTCCATGACCATGAAGCCAAATATTATCCCACGGAGGAGACCGTGACCTTTATTTTGGGTCATAGATGAAGTTCGTTGCCATAATTTTTGGTCACAATAATAATTTTCACAATCGAGGTCCGCGACCTGAGGCCCTAATCGCAACATAGGTCTATGACCATCTTTAACATATGGCATTATGAATTCAACTATCTTTCTCTTTCTGCACCGAGAGAAATTGATACGTAGGCAAAGAGGATTTTCACGTTAATCGCTTTAGTGCAAGAAGAAGTCTTTTTGTGTTGGCATATACCTTAGGAGGAGTGTTTAGAAAGTTATATAGAATAAAATCATTAATCTCCACTAATGTTCAGATGGTGGTAGTTGCCTTACTGCATCAATAGGATTACTATAACTATCTAAATGATTGAGTTCCTAAGATTATGAAAAATAAGGCCAAAGTAGCCCCAATGTCTAGGGACAGGGTACCGTGGACCCAAGTGGGGAAGACCACACCAGTGAAAAGAATTGCGTAGGGGAGAAGATGCTAGGAGGTTCCAAGAGTAAAAAAAATGATATGTTACATCCAGTTGTGTAAGAGCAAATTTTGTAATTTATCATATTTGTTTTTAGTTTAGCGTATCTTGTCACACAAATAAGATACCTACATGAGTTGTCGAGACTCGAAGACAAAGTTAAAGACCTTTAAAAGATATAAGATTTATTCATCTCAACATTCTTAGAAGAAGTTGTGAACTTGGCTGGTAAAATGGTTTGTTTATTATTTTCGGTGTTTAACAATTGTTAGGAATTTTTTTAAATGGTGTTTGAATTTTTATAGAAAAAATTGTCAGAAAATTGATGCCCTGATCAAACGAGACCTGGGGACGATCGAAAGAAATTTAACCTTTCATCTGAATGAGAGTGTTTAAACTTCAAATGACCCATTTATATCATCCCCTGGAATGTCATTCGAAGACATAATTTGATCACTGTTTGAATGAGATCATACTTGTTGTTCGAACGAAGTACATATTATTTGAACAATCGGGCGAAATTTATTTTTTAAAAGATATCTATTCCAAATATTTTATTTTTATCCTTCTTATTCAACCTTCTTATAAAAAGGATGAATGGGATTAGACTTTGGTAGAACTCTTTTCATGAACAAAAACACCTCTTTTGAGTTCATTTTTGTGACCAAACATATCCATAAACATTCCAATTTTAGAATAATATAGATCACTTTACCAAGTCATGAATAAGGTTTCTATCTTATAAAAATTTGCAGAGAGAAATCTCTACTGCTAAATTATGACCATTTTTTCACTGTTGTACATGACAAGGTTGATCGGTGGATATAGAGGGTAGACCACTACTTGTGGACGGATCTATTTTGAGTTGTATTCTATTACAGGTTTCGAAGGCTTTGCACATTTCACTTAGATTGTCTAAGTTTTTTAAGTTGATTGTCGCTCAAAACATGTAATAGTTTTGAATATATAATTTCCCCTTTTTAGTGAATTTTCCTAATCAGTTGTGTTGATTACATGCTTAGTTTGAAAATTGGAAATTAGAAACGTCTTGTATGGACACCTAATTTAACTAAAGATAAAATTTGATAAAAAAAATGGATTTTTGTAGGTGGAAATTATTTATACAAATCCATCCATTTAATCACTTGAATTCTTAATTAGTGACATATAAATTGCGAACAATAAGGTCACAAACAATGAGAGCAGACCCAACGAGGATTTAGTAGTGACGACAATGGAGACAGGGTAAACAGGGATGTTTTTAGAGCCAATATTTTTATAGTTCCTTTAAAGGAAATTTTTACACTTGTGAATAATGAAAGGAATTAGTTAGTAGAGGTAGTAGAATGAACTGTACTATTGATAATACTATTGGGTGATTGGTGAGATTATATATATGGCTCACGCGGAGGAATCTAACATATACATCAAGGAGTTGTCATTCTTTAATAGTAGTGTATTTAATACGATTGTGAAATATATAAATGTTATCACCGAGATTTATTTCTATGTGTATACTTACCAAGTGGAGTCTACTTTGCATTGTGATGTGGCAGTTTGATGGTCGGCTCGAGTGTTTTGCCACTTTGAGAGTTAGACATTTCATCTTATTATACATACTATTTTTTTGAGAGTAAAAGCTTTATGTATTACGCTTCTATTAGCTAGCCGTTGTAGGTTTTATTATTATTATTTTAGGGAGGGGGTGTTTCTAATAGTTATGCCTAGGGCGAGGGAGGGACTATACGCATTTCGATTACATTGATACGACTTCATTGGAGGAGGTCAATGTATCGTTAGACTCGATACCTATTGTATAGGAGTTTATGGACATATGTGATAAGGTATTAGACTACAACAAATTATATATGTATACTTTTATATAAATTTGGTGTTGGGTACTAGGCCCATTGTGAGGGTAACGTATCAGATGACTTTGTTAGAAATGTGGGAGCGAAGTGAGGAGGCTTAGTAGTTTTTGATCCAGGGATTCATATGGAGGAGCACGTCTCCATGGGGATCCCAGTTTTATCAATGAAGAAGAAGGATGATTCGCTCCGATTATGAGTGGAAATCGGGAGTTGGACAAGGTCATAATATAGAAGAAATACTTGTTACCATATATCGACAACCTGTTTGATATGTTTTTTATCACATAATTATTTTCCAATATTGAGTTGCGCATTGTATTATTGGTTACATCTTAGGGAGGAGGACATTTTGAGAATGAATTTTTTGAAGCGATTTTGAGCATATGAGTTCCGTGATATGCTATTTGGACTGAACAACATGCCAGTATCATTCAGGGGCTGATCAATTATTTTTTTACCATTCCTATATAGGCTCAACGTAGTATTTATCGACATTCTCTCACCTCACCTTAAAGGGGGTATCGTTGGTTGGAGTGTAGATAGTTAGAGAACATTTGGAGAACTCAAGGATAAGCTTACCACCACACTCATCCTTGCATTACCATGAGGCAACATAGAGTACTTGGCATATACAGATGCATCACTATGGGGACTAGAAGATGTGTTCATGATGAAAGAGAGGCCTATAGATTATAATTTTAGAAAGCTTAAGTCTCATAAGGATAATTATCCCTTTCGGGATATAGATTTGATAGAAGTAATCTTTGTCCTTCTATAATATATGCTTCGGGAATGTGTCTTTAACCTCAAAGGGAGGTGAGAAGGTAGTGATGCAGAATAAATGCTCATTACCGCATGCCAATGACTTTGTGTGATCATTTGAACAAAAAATTCATATTATGATGAGATCATCCTTTGTTTGAACAATGATTTCTTGAGAAAGCGAAAGAATTTGTAGTAGTGGTGATGTTACACCCAAATTTAGGTTTACAATGTATTGGGATAAAGTGGGGAACTTTACTGAGGGAAGTAGTGGAGATTTTAACTGGGTAGAGTCCCTCTCTATACATTAATGAATGTCGAAGGTTACATTTTCAAGAGAAGTTAGTTTTTTTAGAAGGGCCCAAGCTACGGAACATAATTTTAGATAAGTTGAATGTTTTGTGTGTTACTTTACATTCCAGAAGCAATGTGTGTACTATAATTTAAAGAATTCACATGGATAATTCAGTGAATCATTTATTGGTATATTTTTTTACCGAGAAGTGTTTCCTACCAGTAGAAAAATTAGAGCATTAGATAAATTCAAAGAGTTACAATGTTCAATATCTCAGTGTTAAAGTGGAAAACTAGAAGCATTTGGGATCACCTTAGTTAGATTGAACAAAATAAGGAAGATCGAAGAGTTAAAAAGGGTTTTATGAATGAGAGCACATTTTGGGATGAAAATATGTAGGTGAGAAATTTTTAAATACCTACTTAGGGATGGAGATTATGAAGTCGTATTCTACAGAAAAGTTGGCATTCCGAGGTATGGATGTTTTTCCATACTTGTGGAGACAATATTATTTATCTCACCTTTTCATCTTCAGTAGAGATACGATGTTATTACTGGCATACAACAGAGGAAGTTATTATGGGTTAAGCTGAAATGTTAAGGGGTGGACTTATTGGATGAGGTTTAACCGAACGTGATTTATGACGAGAAGCCTTAACGTGTATTAAATGAATGAACGAGTAGAAGTTGGGTATAGATTATGAGGACGCGAGAGGCAAGATATTCTTAGATTTTTTAGTATAGGACATGATTTCAAATATCGGGGATTAAATTCCTTATTTTAGGGGTAGAATGTAATACCTCATAATTTATAGAGAATTAAATAAATTATATCTCCAAAAATTTGTGTGAATTTATCTTATGTGACTGGTGATGTCATTAAAAATTATGTCTCTATTTGAAATTAAATTAAAATTCAAATACAATAATGAAATAATAATTATTTCATGAATAAATATAATTATGTTGATGAAATAATTCAAATGACTTTTGGGACCTGTAGAATATCCAATTACACATTAAAAGGTTGGGTTTTAAGCCCCATATGTTATATATGATTTGAGCAAGACTTTAGACAATTTAGAGATGATTTTGGGCTTAATGTGTTAAGGTTAATTAGGGGTCCAACCCTAATTTAATGGATAACAAGATAAAATAGGGTTTATAGTACCTTTATTCATTCCTAACTCTATAGGGGAAAACTTAAGTGTGGAGAGTGTAGAGAGAGAAATACTAAGAGAAGAAGATATTGGAGGCAAGTCGAATTGAAAAAAAAAGAATTGGGCTAATCAGATTGATATATCACATATTTGTACAAGGAAAGTTTACTTACTACAATTTTTTAATTGAAGTTGTATTATATTATGTTCACTCATTGCATTCTAAACCCATGATATTAAGATTGAGTTAGATAATAATTTATAATTATGGGAATTTTTAAATTGGGAATTCATAATAAACTCTATGATTATAAGCTAATTGATGATTTTCAATATGAAGTCGAGTTTTATGGATAAATTGAGCATTTAATTATCTTATATTGGTGTAATTAAGGAACATCCGATTGAAATTTTATGATATAGATGAGAAATTTGATGATTTTGAGATGGAATTGAACTCTAGGGGTCTACCCAACACTTTTAGGCCATTTGCAGTGTGGTATTGTAATTCCCCAACCATAGCTTCGGTCATGTTGGGTCACCAACACCGAATCAAGGAGTGAAAAGGGGAGGAGGAAAGTCCAGTTTTATTAGTTAAGAAAAATCGTTCAATTACCCCATTTATTAAGGACTTCATTACCAATTGTAATTTGAGAAAATAAGTAATTAAGTTAATTTATAGGGTTTATCTATGAAAATCTTACTTAATCCACAATACTAATTAAATAAGAATTAAGTCATAGTTATCCATGTATTATTACATCACAAGGCCAAAGGCCTGATTAAAGGGTTTAAATGTAAGAAATACCAAAGTTTTAAAAGATAATTTAAATAAAATTTATAAATTCCTTACCAACGATGACTGCCCTCTAGCGCCTTACTAGATCCCTTATCGAGGTCCTTACTCGATGTACCTAGGGTGGGGGTGGACGATTTTACATAAAAAGAAGGAGTAAGTGAATGATCAGCTAAGCGATACATTTTATACTAAAATACTGTAGATAATAAGTATTTTAACAAATTTCGAAAACGTTTAACAATTTTAGCTAGTTTTAATGAAACTACCATGTAATGAACCCGAGTGATGTGCTCATACTCATAGTTAACCATTATATATCACCCTTTATCGGATTTAGAGACTAATTAACCATATTTTATTCGTTAGTACCTTTTTATACCATTTCAATAAGTTGTCTTATTTACATTTTCTAGCACAACAACAACCATTTCCTTTTTCATTATCCTTTCTTGAATTTTTCCAAATATATGCATAGTTTAAAGGCCTCCACACCCCCAACTATACTACCATATGCTCTCGCCGATGAGCCTGGGTCTTTCACCCTTGGTCTTCTTAATTATTCCCGTTGTCATCCAAGTCCATATTAATGTGTTTTAACAATTTTTATAATGTCCACATTCTTCCATCATTTTTACCGTTTTTATCATTTCTACGGTTCATATCGTAATTTCATCTTGTCAACATGCCATTTTGTCTACTTTATCCACTTTTCACAAAGCACAAGCGATAAGGTCTAACGAGGATGTCCAACCACTAAGATCATCAATTTTATCAAAAAATACTATTTTACCCATTATTCATCATAACCTTTTGAAAACATACTTAGTTCATTATGACACTAAAAATCAACATTTCTACCCAAAACCATCCTTTTATGATTTTATGTTCAAAAATCATGTTTCATCATTTTATGTCTTATCACATATAATACGTTGAATCATTTGAAAACTTTTTTAACAAAATGTCTACTACATTTCCCTATTACCACTTGTAACCTCAAATATTATTTTTTCTTCATTCTTAACAATATTTATAATACATTTTAGGGATTTTTTTTTCACACTTATCATTTTCTCATAAAATCCATTTTAAACATCATTTATCAAGTCTATATGTCTTCGATCAACATACTACATGTTTCTACACATGTTAGGGTGGATTTTAAGAGTAAAAATCCTCATATATGAAACTAAATAAGATATTAACATGGACTTACATTTTATGTGCTTATTGTCCATATTTCAAGGATAAAAATGTCATTTATTCTTCAAAACCCATTTAAGTTTTATTTTCCATAAAATTCCACTTTTGCAAGACTTGAACATACAAGAGAATATCGTCATTTTTGACATTAAATCATATCTATCATGTATCCTACATAATTTTCATTGTTTGAAACCTTGAAAACTTAGAGAGAGAAAAACCCTATCTTGAGTTTTGAAGAGGAGAAAAGAAGAAGATGAAGATGGAAGCCCTATAATCAAAAGTACTCCAAAGTTATCATGAATGATCCTACTTTATCCAGTCAACCTAACTTATACCTTAACAAAGCTTCTAAAGGAAGAATAAATCTTGTAAATGGGGATGAAAATGGCGTATTATGGTGGGGGTATGGTGTAACTATAGTGGAAATAGTTTGTTGGAAAAGAAGTGGTCTTGAAACTTAGAGAGAGAAGTTATAGTTAATATAAAAATGGGAGGAAGAACCCACCTCCGTCTCTCTCGTAAATAAACTAGAAACCATAAAAATGCTTTTACCCAGGGGTATTACCATTCGAAACACGTTTTATTTGAATTAGTGCACCGGAGGTTGACACGTAATAGATTCAATGGACCATGTGTTGAGAGCACATTAAAAATGTGCAGATTTTTAAATTTAGATCCATTTGTTTGAATCCGATCCCTACTTATTTGAATGGGCTTCTAATGAGGGAAAAATATGTATTTAAATGGGATGAGAGAAGCACCACCATAGAACAATAAATACACTTCGTTCGAATGGCTGTGTCCTTCCATTAATTATGGCATTCCAACAAGATTACAAAGAGCAAGGGGAATCGACCATTTTCTCAGTTGTTAGAAGTCGTTCAATCCCCATTCGAATGACTAGTTCGATCCTCATTTGAACATCATGAAAATTCCACTATCTAAACTTTAATCCATAAAAACTCCAATTTGACATGCATAAAGGTTACGATGACGGTAAAAATTTCAATATTCATCCATAAATTCAAATTTACATGGGAAGAGATTAAATTTTGGGCACAGACATTCTCCCCACCTTAGTAAATTTTATTCTCGAAATTCGAAAAAAATAGATAGGGAAAGAGTTTCAGGTGCTTCTCCCGCATCTCTGACTCACTCCCAAGTCAAGCATTTAATGCCTTCAAACTCCCAAAGAACCTTCATCGGTGGTATGACCTTGTTGTGTAGGAACCTGTCCTCTTGGTCCAAAATAGATATAGGTCATGTTGGTAACGTTACATCTTCCTCTAACTCAATGCAGTTCTAATCGATAACATATCTGGGATTGCGGAGATACTTTTTCAACATAGAGACGTGTAACACATTGTGAACTTTGGCCAACTATGGAGGTAGAACCTGACTGTATGACACAACCCCAATCCCTTGAAGGGTCTCAAAGGGACCAATATACCATGGGGTTAGCTTACCTTTCTGCTCGAATCTTTGACTATCGATTCTCTTATAACTTTTAACATTACATGGTCACCCACTCCAAACTTCAAAGGCATCCGACGATTATTGACGTAATTGTTTTATTGGATCTGTACAATTATGATCCTCTGTCGAATAACCTAAACTTTATTAGTCATTTCTTAAATAAAATTCGAGTTGCTATGATGATTCTCACCCACCTCGGCTCATCAAATTAGAGAAAGGCATATCCTTTTATAAAGAGCCTCATAGGGATCCTCAATAAACTTTCTTGGTAACTATTGTGGTAGGAAAACTCTACCAGATGAAGATTTTTTTCCCATATACCATGAAAGTCGAGTGCGCAAGTGCTCAATATGTCTTCTAATATCTGGATGGTTCGTTCTAACTATGCATCGATCTCAGGGTGATACGCCATATCATATTCAACTCGGTACACAACTCTTATTTAAATTTCTTCTAGAATTGAGACACATATTGCAGATCCTTATTTGAGACAATTAAGAGCGAAACACCATGAAGTGTGACTATCTCCCGGACATATAACCTCTCTAACTTAGCCATGTTATCCATGAACTTAATCGATAGAAAGTTTACATATATCATGAGTCTAACCACTATAACCCACACTATATAATGACCATGCTCAAATCGTGGCAAGGGTGGGATAAAATCACCCGTGATATGCTCCCACTTCCATTTCACCACAGGTAGTGGTTGCAATAGCCCTGTTAGATTCTTATGCTCAGCCTTCACTTATTGATTAGTGTAAAAATTAGCCACCAATATTACCACATCCCTATTCATACTAGACCACCAAAAATCTTTGCACAGTTCCTTATACATCTTTTTACAACTAGCATGTATGCTGAAGTGCGAGTGATGGGCCTCCACCATCACCTCGACCTGAAGCTCGTCAATCAAAGGAACAATAAATTTACCTTTGTGTCACACCCTACTATCCTTATCCATGATAAGAATGTCAAACACTTCATCATTTAGAATACGGTCATGATACTGTGAAAAATCAAGATTACATAACTGGGCCTTTAGACTTTTTACTGAATAAGTGGTCTAGCCATCACACCCCAATAGTACGCCCTATTGTAACCTCGTTGTATCGGTATATTAATCTTCTATAGATCACTCAACATCCTTGCCCGATGAGACTTCATAGCCACAAGGGTGAGTCTAGCTTTTTGTCTAAGAGGATCAACCATCACATTGGCCTTTTTGGGATGATACTATAGTGAGAAGTCATAGTCCTCCATCAATTCCATCCACTATCTCTAATGACGATCGAGATCATGTTGTGTGAAAATTCACTATAGGCTCTTTTGATAAAAAAAACACTTTAAACCATTCTCTGTATAGATAATACCTCCATCTCTTAAGTGAAAATACCATAATAACCAATTCTAAACCATGGGTGGGGTAGTTCCTCTCATTCACATTTTAGTTAACGAGATTTATAAGTGACTACATGACTATTCTACATCAAAAGGATGATGACCCCTGACCCAGAAGCATTAAAATACATGGTGTAACCCTTTCCACGCTCGGGGAGGATAAGAACGGGCATAGAAGTCATTCTAACCTTCAATTCCTAAAAAGACGACTCATAATCTTTCCGAGTCAATCCGGTGAGAAACAATGAAACCTTCAAGAAGTCTTGCACAAAACTACGGTAGTAATCGGGCAAACCTAAGAAACACTTCACTTTTATAACTATACTTAGCCTATGCCATCCCAAAACGGCTTCCACATTAGAAGGATCAATGGAAATTCCCTTTCTAGAAACCACATATCTAAGGAACATGACCTCCTCCATCTAGAATTCACACCTATTGAATTTGGCATACAATTAGTTCTCCTTAAGCACTTGTAATATCGTTTGAAGATGCTCTTTGTAGTTTACATCTGATGACATATAAACCAATATGTCATCCACAATGACCTCTACAAACTAGTTTAAGTAGGGATGATAAGTGATGTTCAACAAATCCATGAACTTTTTTGGGGCATTGGTCAAACTGAAGGGCATCACTAGAAATTGATAATGCCCATACCGAGTTTGGAACTATCTTAGGTATATTATCCTCTTTGACATGCAACTGATGGTATTTGGACCGAAGGTCAATCTTCAAAAACCTTCCTGCCCCATGAAGTTAGTCGAAAAAATCATCAATACGGGGTATAGGGTATTTGTTCTCATCTTCACCCTATACAACTACCTTTATTGACGTAGAGTTGCATACTATTATCCTTTTTCTTAGAAAAGAGGCATGCGGCTACTCATAGAGACAAACTAAGGCGAATGAAGCCCTTACTAGTCAACTCCTACAGTTGAACCCTTAGCTCCTGTAATTCTTCTAGAGCCATCATGTGAGGTGGTATAAAGATAGGTGAGACACCCTGGTGCTACTCTTTGATAAAATCTACCTCCCGATGTGGGGGTAAAATAGGAAGATCATCCGAGAATATGTTAAAAAACTCCTATACAACTCGATAGTCTAAAAACATACGATCCAACTCATCATGAACCATCATACTGCTCAACTTGCTAATGTTCCATTTCTGTTCACGGATGGTAGGGAACTTGCAAGGATAATCAAAGTACCCCTTACTACTAAGATAATGGTGAGAATGATTTAAAAGGGATAATGAAACACTATTTTGATGGAATTTGATGGTATCTTCGAAACATGATAGCCAATGCAGACTGAGGATAACTTTGAACCCATCCATGTCTATGAGAATCAAGTCATACTCCAGAATAAAGTCTCCAATCGTAACCACGCAACTACGATAGACCCTATCGAGAACTATATCTCCGCAAACCGAAAGACTTATGAAGATAGAAGGACAAAATGGATTTACTGCTAGTCCTAAACTGAATGATAAGGAACTTGAAATAAATTATTGCGATGCAATTAAATCAAATAGTTCCCTAACCCATATACTCACCAAAAGAATCATACCTTCCATCAAATATGGATCACCAGAAGTTAAGACAAACTATGACATGGCATAGGCTCATCTGGGGTTAAACCTATTGTTCCAGACTTTGAGCACCTGACCTTGACAATGGTTACTCTGCCACTGAATCGTATGTGAAGTGTACACACTATGCCTCATGAGCTGATGAAGACCCGAGGAAAAATGCAATTTCTTCTCCTGCGTGGGCCCCATATAACTAGAACTCTTGCCTGACACATAGTTAATAGTCTATTGATTGCCATGTTGATTACTCAAGGCACCCGGTGGACAATATCTCTGTATTGATCCACTCCTCTACAACATCAGGTCCAATTACGCAATTAAAGGTGGGTGGGATTTGAAGCCCTTATACTATTGACTCAGTTGAGTCTATATTGTATGAGTGCTCATCTACTTTGGAAATTGTGACAAAATTATGTCCACCCTAGAAACCAAAGAACCTCAGAGATTGGTTTGCTATTTCATTCATATATCTTGTTGTGATCTAGATCTAATTACCAACACTCACACACAGTAGAATGCATCATGTACATGTCATATTGCATATTTATGTGTGTACATATGTTGAGTATGTTTAAATCCCTAAATTTGATTTTTAAATATTTTTTTGGGATTTTATAAACATTTTTTAATAATGGTTTTATTAATTAAAACTTTATTTTAGAAGTTTGTGGGTTCAATCTCTAATTATTGATTAATGGGTTTATTGGCTCAAAGTTGGTTTGGTTAGAAACCAAAAGCGGCAGAGACTTCAGGGTTTAGTTGTAATTAATTTATGACGCGCGTTTTATATCGATTTATTGGTTAACACATGTTGCTTGCTGATTGGTGGGATTTGTGATTCTTCACTGAGTATACAATCTCTTATCTTTACAACCATTGGATAAAACCTTATCAATGTCCTGCATGCTTTCTTTGGTAATCCCTGTGTATCCCTCCTGAACCAATCAGGTGACTTTTAATCACCTCTTTCTGTGAGCCCTTGGATTTAAGTCAATCTAGCTTGACTCAATCCTGACCCTTGGTTTTGAACCTGCTTCTCGATCCTTCTCTTCATCCTATAAAATGGATCCTCCTCTCAGTCGTCCAAGACTTTTGGCCAATTCATTCCTGAGAATAAAAAAAATAAGAGAGAGAGAAGAGAGAAGAGAGAAACCCGAAAGAAAGAGAAAGAGTTAGAAACCCTAACCCTAACCCCTGTTCGTCAATCCTCTTTCAAACTAAACACTCCACAAAAAAATCCTACATATCCAAAACACTACCCTGAGTGTTCTTGAGTTTTTGAGAGATATTTGTGTTGATGTAACCTTTTGTTCGTTAGATCTTGTTTCCAACTTAAACTATTTACTTAGATCTATTTTCTTCTTCATAGAAATTTCAGATCTATGTTCTGCATATTACATCACACTTAGATTTACATAGTTTATTTCTCATCTTGAGAAATATATTGTTGATTCTTTTCTGAAAATTATTTTTATCTCTAAATCAACAATAAATGTTTTCTGTTTCTAGCTCTCATAAAACTAAACCTTTGACCTAGTTTGGAATCACACTTGGAGGTTTTCAATCTCGAAAATATTTTCAAAACACTGAGATTGATTAAGATCTTGACTGTCTTCTAAGCAAGATATCTGTGGATTCTGGGATTGATTTAAAGGTCAAACAGGTTCAAAGTTTTGGGAGAAGAGAGAAAAAGAAAAATCACTGCATATAGCCTTATATGTAATTTGCTAGGACTGTTTGTACTTGATAAGTGTGAGTGTGTGCATGCATGTGTTAGAGAGCACCTCCACAAACACTTTTACCAAACAACACAAAAAGTGTTGGTAATAAGATCCTGTGAACAAAAGTCGGCACAAAGTGCTGGAACAAATCAGAAGTTAACAAACTAGGAGAACAGCATCTACAATCAGAACTGCAGAGAAGTTATAAGGACACCAGCGGGTACATTCCTAAACTTATATAGGTCTGAGTTGTATGCATGTTAGTTAAATAGTTTGTAACTCATAAATTTGTTTTAGTGTATTTTTTTTTTATTTTACTCGGTAGAGGGAGTCGTGGATGTTTCCTCAATTGGTGAGGTTTTACCACGTAAAAAATCGTGAACTTAATCTTTCTACATCTCCTCATCTCATTCTTGGTTGTGCTGAGTTTAAAGCTTGTTTAAACTACCTTATAAACCTGTTATTCAAATCTTGAATAGATCTCGTACATACTGTGTTGTTAAACACATCTTGTGTTCAAATAGTTTTGTTTATTCAAGAAAAGAGTTTCCTCAAAAAATAGCTCGGAGTTACTTAAATAGTTTATTTTTAATAAACAGTTTTAGTAACATATTTTCAATTGGTATCAGAGCTTGGTAAGCTTCTTTTAAAGAGATCCCGTGTTTCTGAAATTATTTTCTGAAAATCAAATATGGACGAGAAAAATGAAAGATTTGGTAAATTGACCAGACCTCCTATCTTTGATGGAACTAATTTTGCTTACTGGAATGTAAGAATGATTTCTTTCATTCAAGGAACTCTGGGAGAGGATGTCTGTGAAATTGTTGAAAATGGTTACACTTTTCCTACAAAACCAGCCACTGAAGGAAGTAATGAGAGGGTTAAGAAAGTATTAAGCGAGTTCACTTAAGAAGAGAAACAAGTTTCTCGAAATAATAACAAAGGAAAGAATGCCATATTTATGTCTATAAATGAACACGAGTTCAAAAGAATCTCATCCTGTACCACTTCTAAGGAATCTTGGGACACTTTAGTTACTGCTCAAGAAGGTGACACTAGAGTTAAGGCTACTAAAACTCAAATGCTCATTCAACAGTATAATTCCCTAATTATGTCTGAGACTGAGTCATTTGATGACTTCTATATGAACCTAACTAATATTGTTACCAAACTGCATGCTAATGGGATAACTTATGATAGACAAGAAATTGTATCTAAATTTCTGAGATCATTACCACAGAAATTTGATAACAAAAGATATGCTATTGAGGAAATGTGTGATATTAATCTCACTCCTGAACTACTCAGTAGTAAATTAAGAACTGTGGAAATGGAACTAGAATTTAAGAAACAACTGACCCGGTCCCATAGAAAACAGACTAGTTCCAATCAAAGCTTCTCTTCTAAATTGATTAAGCCTGAGTTTAATACTTCCAATGATGACTCTGACGAGGAATGCGATATAGAGAGTTTGGACAATCAGATTGCCTTAATGTCAAAATAGTTTAAGAAAATCATTAAGTTTAGAAACAAAATGGAAAATAAACAAGGCAAGTCAAATTATCCAACTCCCTCTAATCACAGACCTCATGAGAAAAGCAAGGACAAAAATCACAAGGACTCTCACATTAGACCTAATAGAGACCTTAAGAAGACTGAATGCTATAGATGTGGTAAACTGGGACACATTGCACAAGACTGTAGAGTTAACTTGAATACTCAAAACAAACACACTAGAGCCAACATTTGAAAAACATGGGATGATTTAAGTGACTCTGAAAATGAGGAACCTGAGTCAACTGATGTTTTTGACCCTTGCATGTCTTTCTTTGCCAAGATTATCTATAATGATGATATCCCTGTCCTTGTTAGTGAGGAAGAATCTAGTAACTCTATGTCTGATGTTCCTAATATTTCTGTTACTGGTTTAGATGCTTTGATTACTGAGAATATTGCTATCTCTTCTTCAGGGTTTGTGAGTCAAAGGGAAAGCGATAATGACGATGTCAATGGGTGTGTGAGTTCAAAGAATGAAGCCTTAGGGGTCACTTCACACACTACACTTAGTGACTCGGACAATGAAGACCTCCCAGACATTCACACACTTTATTCTAAAACTATCAAGAAAAGCACTAAACTAGAAAAAATTGTGAAAGATCTCACCAAAAAACTGGAAGATCTAAGCCTGATGGTCAAATTGAATGCTAAAGAGTATACTACCCAATGTTTAACTCATGGAAGTGAAATTAAAATATTTGATGAAAAACTCCGAAATTTGACTGAAACAAATGAAATTCTGGAGAAAAAGTACAAAGGGACATTGTTAGAATTGGAACAAACTAAAGAAAAACAGCAACTGTTTTCAAAAAATTTACAAAATTTGAGAATAATTCAAACTGTTTTGATGAATTTATTGCTGAATCAAAAACCAATTCTGATGATCGAACTCGAATAGGGTTTTACCCCAATTTGAAGACACAAAAAAAATATTTTGAACTTATCAAGTTTGTGTCAGGAGGCAAAAGACCTATTGAAACATGCCCATATTTTCATTCCTTAAAAACTGAGTTTGATTCAAAACATCAAAATTATAACATTGGGGAATCAAGTTGCTCTAAACATGAAAGTTCACCTAAGGCTAAATACGTCTTCCCCTACATTAGCGAGAGTGAATCTACATTCAAACCTGTACTACCTAGGAATAGAGTTCAACCTCAAAATTCCTCAAAACCTTTGTTTAGAGACTTTCCTAAGGAGACCCCAATTTTGAGCAATCTTTATTGCTCTTACTGCGACATATATGGTCACTCTTTTGATGGTTGCGATGCTAGGAGACTAGTTAAACCTGTCTATAATTCTCATATCTATCAGAACTTTAACTATTCTAGAAGGAGCCGCAACAATTATATACTTCCTAGACAACCAGATAAAAAATCTAATTATAGAAAGAGAAAGACCAAACCTAAAAGAACATTTCCTAGAAGGAATCCTAAGCACTTTCCTAAACCAAATGCTCAAGTCTTTCATAAAATTCAAAATCATGCGCAAAACATTTTTCAGCAAAAATCCAATGCTCGCAAATTTTATCAATTGAGAGCTAATAAGCGTAAAATGAAAACTAGAGAAATTTGGGTTAGAAAAGATGATCTATTACCTCAGATGAAGTGTAACATAGTTGTTACTCCTATAAAAGCTCAACACACATCATCCGATTGGTATTTAGACTCTGGATGTTCTAAGAACATGACTGGGGATGAAACTAAACTTTTAAACAAAACCAGCTTTGCTGGTGGTAAAGTCATTTTTGGTGATGGAGTATCAGCCCAGATCATAGGCAAAGGAATTCTCCAAGAAGATGGACTTCCTGTTCTTGAAAATGTCCTTCTAGTTAAAGGTCACAAGGCAAATCTACTTAGCATTTCGTAATTTTGTGACTCAGATCATACTGTTACCTTTTCAAAGAACAATTGCAAAATTTTAAATGAAAAAGGTGAATGTATAATTACAGGATTCAGAACCCCTGATAATTTCTATACTGTCATGAACAATTTTGAAATCTGTAATGTTTCCAGAATGGATGACAACGAGATATGGCATAACAGAATGGGTCATATAAATTACGATAATCTTAGTAGACTGACCTCTCAGGAAATAGTTATAGGAGTTCCTAAAATCAAACCCATTCCTAATATTGTCTGTGGTCCTTATCAGGAAGGTAAAATTGTTAAGGCACCTCATAAGAAAGTTATTGATATTCTTACCTCTAATCCCTTGGAGCTCATCCATATGGACCTAATGGGTCCCTCCTAAACTGTTAGTCTTTCTGGACACATTTATATTCTATTTATGGTTGATGACTTCACCAGATTTACTTGGGTAGCCTTTTTAAAACAAAAGTTCGACACTTTTCAAACTTTCCTAAAAATTCTTCTTCGGATTGAAAATGAAAAGGACACTCAAGTAAATAGAATTCGTAGTGATAGAGGTGGTGAATTCAAAGACACTGGTATTATTGAATACTGTGACTATAATGGTTACAAACATGAATTCAGTGCTCCTAAGACTCCTCAACAAAATGGAATTGCCGAGAGAAATAATCGTACTCTTCAAGAGATGGCACGAGTTATGTTACATGCTAAGAAGTTACCTAAATACTTTTGGGTAGAAACTATTCGTACTGCATGTCACATCATAAATAGGGTCTATCTTAGAAAGAATTCCAAACAAACTCCTTACGAACATTGGTACAATAAAAAGCCTAATCTTAAGTACCTTAGAACTTTTGGCAGTACTTGTTATGTATGCAAAGATAGGGAACACTTATCCAAATTTGAGAGTAGGGGAGATAAAGATATATTTCTAACAGTAGAGCCTATTGAGTGTATAATCTTCGCACTAAAACCTTGATGGAATCCATAAATGTAATTGTAAGTGACACTATTTTAGAGAACAAGACTGGTGAATCTATTATTGAGGAAGAATCTACAAACATTTTAGAAAATGACTCTTCTGAAATAGATAATTTATTACCAATTGAGATACCTGAAGTACCTAACTGGGTTTCGAAAGATCATCCCATAAATAACGTAGTTGGTAACCCTGGTGAGCCAGTGCGTACAAGATCCCACCTAAGAAATTATGCACATTATGCATGTTTTGTTTCCCTTGTGGAACCAAAAAATTTAAATGAGGCATTGAATGACTCTCACTGGATTTCTGCTATGCAGGAAGAACTTCTTCAATTTGTCATTCATGATGTTTGGTATCTTGTTCCTCGTCCTGAGCACAAAAAGGTTATTGGCACACGTTGGATTTTCAAACATAAGACTGATGAAAATGGGATAATAATTAGAAATAAATCTAGATTAGTTGCTCAAGGATACTCTCAAATTGAAAGAATAGATTTTAACGAGACTTTTGCTCCTGTTACTCGTTTAGAATATGTTCGTCTGCTCTTTGTTATAGCTTGCCACATGCATTTTACACTTTATCAAATGGATGTCAAATCTGCATTCCTTAATGGAATATTAACTGAAGAGACCTATGTAGAATAACCTAAAGGGTTCATTGACCCTCAATATCCAAATCATGTATTTCGTCTTAAAAAGGCTTTGTATGGCCTTAAACAAGCACCTAGAGCTTGGTATGAGCGTCTTTCCAGTTTCCTCTTAGATAAAGGCTTCAAAAGAGGTGGAAATGATCAAACTCTTTTTGTCAAACATTTTGACAAACACATCATTATTGCTCAAGTTTATGTTGACGATATTATCCTTGGATCAACTTCTCCCTCAGAAGTAAAATCCTTCTCTGAAACTATGCATAAGGAATTTCAAATGTCCCTTATGGGGGAGTTACAATTCTTCTTAGGCCTTCAAGTCAAACAAAATTCAGAAGGATTATTTGTATGGCAATCTAAGTATGCTTTAGAGATTGTAAAAAAATTTGGCCTAGAGAGTGCTAAAGATGCTTGAACGCCCATGAGTACTACGCTAAAACTTTCTAAAGATGAAAATGGAAAATCCTTAGATCCTACTCTATATCGTAGTATGATAGGAACCTTACTATATCTTACAGCCTCGCGTCCTGATATTATGTATGTTGTGTGTGTATGTGCTCGTTATCAAAATAATCCTAAAGAGAGCCATTTGAATTATGTTAAACGTATCATTAAATACGTGAAAGGCACTCTGAATCTAGGACTTTGGTACACTATTGACATACCAAGCACTATCATTGGGTACACTGATGCTGACTGGGCTGGGTGTACTAATGATAGTAAAAGCACATCGGGAGCATGTTATTATATACATAATAACTTAGTAGGATGGAGTACTAAGAAATAAAACTGCACATCACTCTCGACAGCCGAATTCGAATACATAGCGGTTGGCAGCTGTTGTGCTCAATTAATGTGTCTTAAACAAATGCTAAGTGATTATGGTATTCAAGAAAAACAATTGCATCTCTATTGTGATAATCAAAGTGCGATTAATATTTCTAAAAACCCAGTTCAACACTCGCGAACAAAGGACATAAAAATAAGACATCACTTTATACGCGAATTGGTTGAAACGAAGGAATTTGAAATCAATTATCTTCCTACTGATTTGCAACTCGCAGATATGTTCACTAAACCTCTATATTATAATAGATTCATTTCCTTGCGTAAATCTATTGGTATGGTTTGTGCTGAGTAATACCTTTGCTAATTATCCAAGTTTTTCCCTTTGTCCATTTGAGACAAAAAGGGGGAGAAATTTGAGTCGTTATAAATATTTGTATATATCCTAAACTGCTTGATCTTAGTGATTCATTGCAAGTTTTTGTACAATTTTTCTCAACTGATGTAATAGGGTATTCAATTGTTAATAGTTGAGTTATGTACTTTTATTTTCTAGGATTTGGGTAGATAGAATCTTTATAGGAATAGGTTTTTCTTATGTTTTGTTGCCCTACGAGTCCTAGTTGACGCAAAGGAAATTTTGTCTCATATTTCCAAAGGGGGAGATTGAAGCCCTTATACTCTGACTCACTTGAGTCTATATTGTATATTAGCTCATCTAGTTTGGAAATTATGACAAAATTATGTCCATCCTAGAAACCAAAGAACCTCAGAGATTGGTTTGCTATTTCATTCATATATCTTGTTGTGATCTAGATCTAATTACCAACACTCACACAAAATAGAATGCATCATGTACATGTTATATTGCATATTTATGTGTGTACATATGTTGAGTATGTTTAAATCCCTAAATTTGATTTTTAAATATTTTTTTGGGATTTTATAAACATTTTTTAATAATGGTTTTATTAATTGAAACTTGATTTTAGAAGTTTGTGGATTCAATCTTTAATTATTGATTAATAGGTTTATTGGCTCAAAGTTGTTTTGGGTAGAAACCAAAAGCGGCAGAGACTTCAGGGTTTGGTTGTAATTAATTTATGACACGCGTTTTATATCGATTTATTGGTTAACACATGTTGCTTGCTGATTGGTGGGATTTGTGTTTCTTCACTGAGTATACAATCGCGTATCTTTACAACCGTTGGATCAAACCTTATCAACGTCTTGCATGCTTTCTTTGGTAATCCCTGCGTATCCTTCCTGAACCAATCAGGTGACTTTTAATCACCACTTTTTGTGAGCCCTTGGATTTAAGTCAATCCAACTTGACTCAATCCTGACCCTTGGTTTTGAACCTGCTTCTCGATCCTTCTCTTCATCCTATAAAAAGTATCCTCCTCTCAGTCGTCCAAGACTTTTGGACAATTCATTCCTGTGAATAAAAAAGAGAAGAGAGAGAGAAGAGAGAAGAGAGAAGAGAGAAACCAGAAAGAAAGAGAGAGAGTTAGAAACCCTAACCCTAACCCCTATTCATCAATCCTCTTTCAAACCAAACACTCCACAAAAATCTCCTACATATCCTAAACACTACCCTGAGTGTTCTTGAGTTTTTGAGAGATATTTGTGTTGATGTAACCTCCTGTTCGTTAGATCTTGTTTCCAACTTAAACTGTTTACTTAGATCTATTTTCTTCTTCATAAAAATTTCAGATCTATGTTCTGCATGTTACATCACACTTAGATTTACATAGTTTATTTCTCATCTTGAGAAATATATTGTTGATTCTTTTCTGAAAATTGTTTTTATCTCTAAATCAACAATAAATGTTTTCTGTTTCTAGTTCTCATAAAACTAAACCTTTGACCTAGTTTGGAATCACATTTGGAGGTTTTCAATCTCGAAAATCTTTTTCAAAACACTGAGATTGATTAAGATCTTGACTGTCTTCTAAGCAAGATATTCGTGGATTCTGGGATTGATTTAAAGGTCAAACAGGTTCAAAGTTTTGTGAGAAGAGAGAAAAAGAAAAATCATTGCATATAGCCTTATATGTAATTTTCTAGGACTGTTTGTACTTGATAAGTGTGAGTGTGTGCATGCATGTGTTAGAGAGCACCTCCACAAACACTTTTACACTACAACACGAAAAGTGTTGGTAATAAGATCTTGTGAACAAAAGTCGACATAAAGTGCTGGAACAAATCAGAAGTTAACAAACTGGGAGAACAACATCTACAATCAGAACTGCAGAGAAGTTGTAAGGATACCAAAGGGTACATTCCTAAACTTATATAGGTCTGAGTTGTATGCATGTAAGTTAAATAGTTTGTAACTCATAAATTTGTTTTAGTGGATTTTTTTTTTCATTTTACTCGGTAGAGGGAGTCGTGGATGTTTCCTCAATTGGTGAGGTTTTACCACGTAAAAAATCGTGAACTTAATCTTTCTACTTCTCCTCATCTCATTCTTTGTTGTGCTGAGTTTAAAGCTTGTTTAAACTACCTTATAAACCTGTTATTCAAATCTTGAATAGATCTCGTACATACTGTTTTGTTAAACGCATCTTGTGTTCAAATAGTTTTGTTTTTTCAAGAAAAGAGTTTCCTCAAAAAACAGCTCGGAGTTACTTAAATAGTTTATTTTTAATAAACGTCTTTAGTAACATATTTTCAGGATTAACCTTTTTAAATCCTTCAGGATGGAGGCGGAGTTAGTACTCTCAATTGTCCCACTATGATTTACCCTCTGTTGTTATGAGAGGGAGTCTGCAAGCTGGCGCACGTCTTACTCCATGCGTCTAAGATCTCTATTACCTGACCCACTAGCCACATTATGACGTGAAGGTATCTACATAAGAAAAGAGAGTTTAATACACAATGGGACGAATTAAAATAGATAACGAAAGAGATTTACTTAAACAGTAACTAAAACGTTAACTATATGGAAATGTATAAGGAAAGCGTACTAAGACAACTTAAACACTCTGCCACACCCGAAGATCCTATTGCTCTGATACAATTTGTAACAACCCAATCTTGGCTTGGGTCACCGTTGGGACAACGCGCATCGAATCAAGGACTAAATTAAGTACTAAATGGGAGGGAAAAAGTCCATTTTTATTATTTAAGAAAACCCCTTCAATTAAACCATTTATTAAGGAATAAATTATTGATTTTTCTTTGTGAAAGATTTACCAGATTACGTATTATTTTAATTCACAAGTTTTTTAATGAAAATATGATGTCATCCACAATAATTATTAAATAAGAAATAAACCATACTTATCCTTGTATTCTTACATCAGATGGCTAAAGTCCTGAGAATAGAGTTTGAATATCCCAAATACCAAAGTTTCAAAAGAAAAATTAAATTAAATTTATAGAGACTCTAATGAGGATGACTTCCCTCTGGGGCCTTACCGGAGTCCTTCTAGACATCCTTACTCGATGTACCTAGGGAGGGGCTATTTTTTTTACATCAAAATAAGAGGCGATCGAATACTTAGCAGGATGGGTCATACTAAGCTATACATTTTCTAATTGATACATTTTTCATTAAATACTATACATATAACATGTATTTTAATAATTTCATAAATGCATATCAATTTAGCTACTATTAATGCAGCTACCATGAAATTCACTTGGGCAATGTGCTCATACTCATACTTAATCATTTTATGCCACCGTTTACCGGATCCAAAGATCAATGTACCATATTTTATTCCTTAGTCTCCTTTTTATCTAATTTCATTTGGTTTTCTTATTTACATTTTTTAGCACAACCATAACCATTTCCTTTTTCATTATATTTTCTCAAATTCTTCCAAATATCCACATAATTTAATGGGCTAGACACCATCAGTTATGCTACCATATGCTCTAGCCAGTGATTTTTGGTCTTTCCTCCCAGGGCTCGTGCCCTTCTTAATTATTCCAGGTGTCATCCAAATCCATATAAATGTATTTTAACATTATTCTAATGTTCATATCATTCCATCATTTTCATCGTTTTTTCATTTCTATGGTTAATATCACCATTTCATCTTGTCAACATGCCATTTTGTCTATTTTATCGATTTTCACAAATATTGATCGATAAGGTCTAACGAGGAAGTCCAACCACTAGGACCCTTAATTTTATAAAAAATTACCGTTTTTCCCTTATTCATCATAACCATGCGAAAATAATACTACTTCATTATGACACTAAAATCAACATTTCAATCCAAAGCCATCGTTTTATGTTTAAAAATCTTGATTCATCATTTTATGCCTTACCACATAAATTACATTCTATCATTTGAAGACTATTTAAACAAAATGTCTGTTACCTTTCCCTATTATTACATGTAATCTCAACTATTGTCTTTTCTTCATTCTTAGCAATATTTATAACACATTTCAGGGATGCTTTTTCACACTTTATTATTATCTCATAAAACCTATTTTAAACATCATTTATCAAGTCTCGATATCTTCCACCAATATACAACGTGTTTCGGCACATGTTAGGGACCATATCAAGCCTACAAATCCTCAAATATGAAACTGAACAAGATATTAACATGGGTTTACATTTTTTATGCTTACTCTGAATATTTTAAGGTTAAACGGCCATCAATTTATCAAAACCCATTTTGGTTTTATCTTCTTTAAAACTCCATTTTTGCAAGACTTGAACATACAAGAAAATATCTTCATTTTGTTTATATGAATTCATTTCTAGCATGAATCCTACATAATATCATAGCTTGAAACAGGGAAAACAAGGAGAGAGAGAAAACCCTACCTTAAGTTTTGAAGGGGAGAACAAAAAAGAAGATGAAGATGGAAGCCCTAGACTCCAAAATACTCCAAATCTGTCTTGAATGCTCCTACTTGCTCCACTTAACCCAACTTCTACCTTACAAAGGATTTTAGAGGAAGATAAAGTTAGAAATGATGTAGAAATGGTTTATTATGCTAGAGCTATGGTATAACTATGTTGAAAATTGTTTGAGGGAGAATATGTGGTCTTGAAAGGGAGAAAAGTTATGGATAATATGAAAATGAGTGAAGAACCCACTTCACTCTCTATCATAAATCCCCCCAAAACCCTAAAAGATGATTTTACCCAAGGTTTTCCCCATATCAAACACGTTTTATTTGACCTAGTACTCCAGAGGTCGACACCTCATAGATCTAATGGCCCATGCGTTAACAACACATTAAAATTATGCAAATTTTTAAATTTAGCTCGGATTGTTCGAATAACTCGTTCAAATGAGATCCTTGCTTGTTCGAAGGGGCGTTTGATGAGGTATTAATAAGGCATAAATATTGGTTTAAATGGCATGAGAGACGCACCTTTTTAAATAGGAAATACTCTTCATTATAACGACTACGTATTTCGTTCGATCGTGGCTTTCCAACGAGATTCTAGAGAAAGATCGAAATTGACAATTTTTTGAGTTGTTAGAAGTTGGTCAATACTTATTCGAACAAAAAATACTCTTTGTTCGAATGATATCAAAATTCCATTATTTAAACTTTAAGCCATAAAACTGCTATTGGACATGCACGAAGGCTATGGTGATGGTTCAAATTACACTATTCATCCATAAATACAAATTTACGCGGGAAGAGATAAATTTCAGGCACTGATGTTATAACTATACCTAGTAATATAAATTTCTTAAAAATACAAAGTCCTAGTTAAATTGAATTAAGAACACATGGGTGCTAGTTTCATAGTGTTTGGAGGTCCCATGAATATTTTATAAATAATTTCTCATTAGCACACAATGCAGAAATTTTTTGGAGCAAACCTGTGACTTTGAGGACGTTTTTGGCATAATCTATTTTCAAATTTTACTTTTTTAAAAACTAAATCTTAGTTCTAAATTGAACAAAGACTGTTTTGACATTGATTTTTGGAGGTTCGATGAACATTTTATGAATATTTTCTAACTAGAATCTAGTGCAAAAATTTATATGAAGTTGTTAGATTATTTTAAGAATTGAGATATGTTCATTCTCTATCAAATGAGATTGTTTACGAAATTCTAGCTTGGACTAAAAGTTGTTTATTCAGGAATAAAACTAGAAATAGGACTTTCAAAACCTAAAATTGTAGGATTACTTATTTTTTGTATTATGTGCAATATATTGGGAGTGTTTCCTCGTGGGATACATACTAGAGGGGATATCCATGTGGGGAATAAGCGACGATGATTACGCAAGTATCCTGAAGTAAAAGCCGAATTTACTTTAATTGAGTGATGATGATAATATTAGTATCGTGTTGTAATGAGACGAGTTCACATTGGTTATGATTAATCGAAACACTATGTGCTCAAATTCCAAATGTATCTAGTGTAAAATCCCCAGGCTATTATTTTCTTATAACTTTGGGTATGGGGTTAGACGAATGGAGTGAAGGTGTAGTAATTATCCTTTTGGATATGATCTGAAGGTTATACGTGTAAGATAATCTATAATTATTCCTAGTGCGTGCGAGCGATCCTTAAAGGAGTTAGTATAGGTCTTAGTTATATGCGGGATTGAGAAGGGACCTTGTATGAGGTACGAGTATTGGACCATGCCTATATTATGTGGATATATATGTAACGAATACTTATATTGATATATTATACATTTGAGATTTATAAGATGACTAAGTAGCGAATATCTTAACTCGTATTATGTGGATTTAGATGTAGATACTACTACTTCCCTTGTGATATTTTACAATTATGATGTATAAATGGATAATAAAATGAAATTAGCACACAAAACCTATTGTAATGAATAAGTGTTAATCATGGGGAACATATGTGCTTGGGTGTAGTCGCATGTGATGTAATGCCCCTGCCCGGATCTATTGGTTACCATGGTCAACTAGGTCTGGTGTGAAGTGTAATGAAACAACCTACATAATATTTCTATTCTAGTTTTATATAATTAACATTTCACCTGTTTAGCATGTGATTCCTATTTTACATCAAACTATGTGAGGGACTCGTGGGAAGCATCCCCAGAATCCAAGCATACAGAGCTACTAACATAAAATAAAATGAATACTTACTTGTATAACGCTCTCAAAATATGAAACCGTGCCTAACCTGGCATAATAAATATTAGGTAATGAGCCAAATGCCAAGTGGAAAATCAACAATGCAATAAAAAATCGAACGATAGAAAGGAGACTATTACATATTTTGTATACGTGCACATGAAAATACCATATATATACACCTCTACATATAGTTTCATGCATGGAATAATTTTTATTCCAAAAATGTTATTTATCCTATTAATTTACCTTAATCCCATCAAAGAAATACCGTTTTACTTGACTTTATTTATGAATCCTTTATTTAACACACCGAGTTAAATACTTAAAACAAATAAACTTTGTTTAAGTAAATTCATTTCTTTTACCGGAGATCCTTATTATTCATGCCAAACTAATCTTAGTATTTTCATTGAAAATCACCTTTCAACACACGCAATCACCATGTTAGAAAATACTTAATTTTCTTCTAAAAAGCATTCATAAACATACCTTAGAGTTAACTACGGGTTAAACCTTTTTAGGTTGCTTAACAACCCATTTAACCCATTCACTTTATCATTCCTATACTTTATGGACATTAATATATTTCACATTTCTTGTCCACATTACCAAAATATTTATTAATTCATTAAAGTTAGGTTTTCTTTCACAGTATTCATCACACAACCCATTTCTTGAAATGTTCTATTTTTTGTTATCTTTTTCTCAGAACCTTCCGACATTCTCCTACTTTGGCTTCACACTGATGGCTATACTACCATATACTCTGACTTGTGATTTTGGGGCTTTTACCCTAGGCGTACGGGCACTACTAAATTATCCTAGTGTCATCCGAATACTTATTAATGTGTTTTCACATTTTACAAATGTCCACATTATTCAACTTTTCCTTTTTTCGGCACAAACCAAAAGCTGAGATTTCAACCCAACTAGTGTTACACTTTAAAATCATCATTTCTTGTTCGTTTTACTTTAACATAGATTTTTTTATCCTAAATCATGTTAATTTAAGATCATTTTGTGTAACACCTTTTTCAACATTTATATTTCATAAAAGTGTTCCATTTTATGTAATATTACCATTTTACCAATTTGTTTCCAAACTTGTCTTTTCCTCCATTTTCGCAAGTATTATCTCCCAAAACACCATTAAATTACCCACACCATCTTCTTAAGTTTTTTTAACATATTAACACCTTTTTAACATTTGGAGTAACATATTTCTCAATTTGGAAACATCTTTATTTCATTAGTTTCATCTCTAGAAAGTCATTGAACATTTAAAGGCTACTTTATTAGAAATATACCATTTTATTTAGTACATTTATGTAATTGTAACACCTCACATTTTTGTGCATTTGATATTAAAGTACTTGGGCTAATTTTTAATTACTTGTGTTATAATTTAATTGAATGAATTATTATTAATATTTATTTAAATATTAATCTAGAGAGTAAATGGTTAATATTTATGGAATTTAAATTACTAAGTGAACAGTAATGATTTATTTAGATCGTAATAAGTGATAATGATGTGGCATTAATGTATCTCAATCGGGATTCGGGTATATACTATTTTGGGGTCGAGATAAAGATATTTATTAAAATAATTTGGATGACAATTATGAGTGTACGCTCGATTACGGATTGTTGAAGATAGTCGAAAAAGAGTACCTGGGGATAGTAAATGGGCCTTAGGGCATTTTTAGGCATAACCAGGCCCACACTTGAGTGTTTGGACATTTTAATAAAGCCCACAAGCCTAAAAAGGTGACTGGCTTAATAAAAACTAAGAGTGAGAGGGTGTGGCAGCCATAACTCTTTTAAGAAAACCTAAGTAAGTAGATAAGAAAAGAGGGAGAAATTCGAGAAACCTTGGGAGCCAAAAGCAAGAACAACTGTGGGTTTTCTTCATAAAATCATCATCTACACCAAAAGCATTCAGATCGTACGAACCCTATAAGGAAAGTGGTTAAACTTGGTTTTAAATTAATTGCAATTTTTAATTTATATCATACTGGGTGTGATGAAAACAAATGACTTTTGGGTTGGGTTGACATCTAAATTGGGTTTTCAATTTATGGAGGTATGAGGATGAATTGTGTAATATGGCTGATTAATATTTCATAATTACCGTTGAGGAATTTAGGCTTATGAATTTACAATCAGTGATGAGATTATTACATAATGAATCAAGAGACAAATTGAGGATGAGATGTTACTAACCTTGTGTGGACTGATCGGTAAATTATGATTGATTTATATGAATTGTAATCGATTTAGGAACATGGTAATTAAACTTCAAATCTGTGTAGATGTTTATATTAAGGTTGGGGGACTTAAGATTTTTAGGTTTGATATAAATTCTAAAGGGTTTACAGATGAATAAATATGGGTAAGGAAGTTTACAGGTTTGTAAATGGCGAATTGAACAGATCGAAGAAGGAGAGAGAAAACTGAGGAGTCATTCGAATGACCTAGGTTTCGTTCGCATGACAACCATTGTCGTTCAAACGATAGGCTGAGCCATTCGAGCGATGAGACAAATTTAGACAAAATTTTTCCCTTCTACTGTTTGGTCTAGGTTTTGTTTGAGGAGGGATATAGTTGTGGTTCCGTACCCTTGGCTTGGAAATTGTGTGAAAATTCCTATTGGGATAGAAAACTGTGAAATGTGAAATCGGGGTAATTAAGGTTGGAAGATGAACATTAAGGAACATTATAGATTAATAAGTGTGTCACACTTATTAAAGGGAATTTTGGATAATAAATTCTGAATTTTAAATTATGGACCAAGCGAGCGAGTCCCGGTATTCTGGTTGAGAGGAACCCAGTTAATAAATTAATTAATGAGAAATTAATTAAATTTAGAGTTGGGAGATAGACTCGGGAACATTTAGTCTAGTGCTACGGGTGTTGGGCACTGTATACCCGAGATTAAATTAAAATTATGTATATACGATAGTGTGATAGTAAATATATATTATATGCTCTTAAAATATCAATGACTAGGTAGTTTATAATTATTTAACCTCTAGTTCTATCACATAAGGTTGCACGATGTGGGTGAACCTCCTGGCTTCAGGAGCAAGGATAGTATAATCCCCAGGTCATAGGGTCCAATAGAGGGGAGACATGTGACATGATTGTCTTCACACTAGGAGAAATATGATCGCCTCCACTATGCTTATATTTTTATGTTCCGACTCGACGGTATTTAGCTATCTCAGGAATCCAGGTGGGACTAAGTAGACCTGGGATGATAGAACTTTAGATAAGCATCCGATGAGGTATTACTCGGGAGGATGAATTTATATATATACAACATATGTGTGAATGTTGTAATGTAGTTATACGTATATAATCGAGTAAATAATTATTTGCGGTTAAAATACATGAAGTGAACTGTATTAATTATATATAACTTGTGAGAGTGTTATATGGTCTTAAATGTAAAATGAATAGTTAAGTTTGCGTGATAAATAACTGATAAATCATATATAAAACATACTCGGACTAGATTAGTGTGACAGGAATGTGTTATAACAAGACAAAATTACGGCGTAAATGACTAGGTTGGGTAGAAAGAAAGTGTTAGGTGTGCACAATAGTTGAGGGGTGAGCAGTTCCTCAAGGAATTCATGCATTTTAAATTATTGCAATTTAATCACTTGCTAAATATTTTCAAAATATTTTGGATTCTAACCCTTGTTGTCAAATATTTTCAAAACCTTTTAGGTGTCCTGCCACAAGGACGCTTTCAATCATATGAATGACATTCATTCATTTTGTTTGCAAAAACATACCCTTCAAGTCAGAAGACATCTTTTGTTTCTTCCAAACTTGAATAAAATGTCCATTTATGCATAAATCTCAATTTTTCTCAAGAAAACTTTGAAAATTTATTTCATAAATTACTCCCAATAAAGTAATATGTTTCCAACTCTTTCATTTCAGAAAAATGTTTAATACTAACTATTCTTGAAATACTTCTTATGACCCAAACTCATTAGAACCCATTTTCACAAATCCTAAGAAATATCATTATTGAACAATATATGCATCCTACTCTAAAACTCTATATGCAATACTATCATAGAGTCTTAAACTTAAGAGTAGAGTTTTTCCCACCTCTAATAGAGCTCCAAAAATGGTGGATGAAGAAGAAGATGATGGAAACCACCCACCTCCTAAGGTGTCTTTAATGAGGTTTTCGATCACTATAAAGCTTATCTTTATGAAATCTCCAAGAAAACCCTTTTCAAAACTCCCCAAATTTCTACTCTTGTTCTTCTCCAAAACCCCCAACAACACCTCCAAGATTAGTTTCTTTTCTCAAAATGGTGGAAATGGATGTATTACGCTTATATGTGTAGAAATATATCTAGAATGTGGTGGCATAATAGTTTAACCTAGAGAGAGGGAGAAGAAATTTGATAATGGTGGGGAGACCCAGCCCCACTCTCTCTATATATACACTCTCATAAACCTCCAATAACCTAAAGAACACTTATAAAAATGGCGCTAAATCGCAAAATCCTGATTTCGTCCAATTCGGATTCACCAGAACTCTATACATCATCGATCCAATGGCCCAAAATGTGACAACACATAAGGGCAACCATATTTTAAATTTCGAGGTAGGTCGTTCGAATGAGAATGGGACTGACCATCAAACGACATTCTAATGAATGCAGACAACATCACCTCATTCGAACCTCGTTGGAACCCTACTTTGAACGACCTCTGGATCTCTTTCGAACGACATTCAGGTCATCTGAACCAACCAAATTTTCTCAAATCTCCAATTTTTCCCAATAACGTCCAACAATATATATTAAGACTGAAAGATAAATGAAATATAACAATAAAGCCTATACTAATTATCGAAACCCGAATAGTTTATATGCTTAAAATTTACGCAAGGGAAAAATAATAAAAAATTATGCATGGGCATTACGTTCTTACATCCTCAGAAAATTGCATAATTTTGATTTCCATCCATTAATTACTCAAATTCACGGGATTTACCAACTCTCATTCTGAGTCATAGATATTTTCTAGGACAAAATCATTAAAATCCTCAATAGCTAACATCACATCACACGCCCTCATCTTCACTCTAACAACCAAAGTTACATAACCATCCCTGAGTCTCCATTCATTTGATGATCACGATTAATTAAGTTCCAGGACTACATTGATAATACCCAAAGCATACTAGTGTGTCTACTGGGAAACCCTCTCTAGTGATCGATACTCACCCAAAAGAGAACCATAATATAACTAATCATCAAACTCATCACCAAAAACCATTTCCACACATTGGACTACATATCCAGCATCCCCAAGAACTTTCAGGTCATCATGACCAGATAACGCCATTTAAGAATATGGTTAACCTCATTCGTAAGTCACTCACTCTGTGGAGTGACACACCAACCAAATTATCGTGTTGAACTGAATGAACACATTCTCTTGTGTCACTATGATGGCCCTAGTATTACTCTAGCCATATAACTTTAGGTAACTCATTTGAGTATCACACCGATCCACTCCTTGCGGAAAAGTAATATTGTGGGCTAAAATTTCTCAAGTTCTAACACAATATATTGTTCTCTAGTCATTATTCTAATTTTTATAACTAGGGCCACTAACTTCCATTACGACCAATCCTAAGGTCTGTAATCCTAATGAAACTGAATACTATGATCAAACCACATGTCCAATCGCATAGCCACCCATACACTGAACTTTGTGCAATAACAGGGATACTTTAGATAGAGGTGAACGCGGCTACTAAGATCCATTGTTCATGCTAGGTCCGCCCGCACTCTATTAGGTCCAACTGCATTGTATCCTGACATGGTATAAATCTGAGCTACCACAGTCATGTAAGTACCAATCCTCGATTATCAAAACTGAAAGGGACACGCATAATAATCAAGGGAACAAACAACCATTGCGTTAAAATTCCATCCATAAGAATCAGATTATGGTTTACAAGAAATTCGCCTACGCTGCCTGCTTTGAATTTTACGACTCCTCCCAGTCATTCTCACTGGTACCGACCTAGCCACATATCCTAGCTCGAGTGACCTAGCCACATACGAACCTTTTTGTCCTTTGGGAAGTTAAATGCCAGAAATTCCTCCTTATGTATAAGGCCTGTGTTGAACCGACGTTGTCCACATTTTTAGTGACATCGTGACCAACCTAACACACCTAGGTCATTTTCATACCATGATTGCATATGAACATCTTCTTAGGAAGAAATATGTTTATCAAATCATTTCCCTGATAATTGACCATCAACTACACAAGGTTGTCACTGAACTTATCTCTAAGTTATACCTGAATTCAATTTACGTGATGGCCACACCGATCATCATTGGCATTTTTATGGTAGTAAGTACCACCTAGGGCTTCATCTTCTAATCCGTACTGGCTTGGAAAGACATGCCAGGAACTAGTCCCTATCTTGATAGGGGTACCCTAACTTATACTATCGACACATTTCGACATTTTAATCATATTTTTGTTATTTCCCCCTTAGGTGCCATTTTCCAATATTTAATATGACATCATCAATTTGAGTTTTGAATAGAATTTCTAGTACTCCTAAAAATCAAGTGTTACACCATCTACAGTATTTATTCCATGACACACGAGCGTCACGCCTACTCATAATACAAGCTTTCAATTTCTCTTAGAAGGCTACAACGCCCACCAATGCCAATTCGGATGATGGCACCTGACACGTACACTATTTGACTACGTTAGCCTTCAACCAATAACCAGAGGTCATTACTTGAACCTTAATACAACATTCACTGTGACACTAGTACTTATTCATAACAGACTTAAATGGTTTCCTAATGATGCCAAACATACTCCACATAAATGTCCTCAAGACCCCACAAGATTTCATCATCCATGACTTTCACATCCTAGGGTGCTCTCTGCAACTTTCTCAATACTCACACCGTAATCACTAGGTGGTCACGAAGATATCAGTCTACGAACTTTTATATATAGAACATCTTAACCATTGAATATCTTAAGACATCACAACAAGTTAATTTCTATTCTCAATACCGCCACACATAATTTATACTACAGACACTTTAAGTTGCCCTCAAACAACATTTAGGATAAGATTACCTCACATCAAGCCATTAATTAATCCATTAAAATGGGCCCTGACACTTAAATGAAAATCTTATATTCTTTACTAACAATTGTGGCCATAATCCATGTACCAAACCACAAACTTACACTACTAAGGATTCTGGCAGGATATATGATGTCCTCCATAACTTATATGCCACTAGGTCTCCATCAGCGACATCACTAAAGATCCTATTCTCAAAGTTGTATCTTATTTTCTAAAACCCTCACCTGGAAGAATATCTAGAGTTTACTCCTAAGTCTCATAGTCATTATTGTGTCATGCGTAACATTCTCACCACAATTTTAACCTCGTCGTACCCTGCAAGGTACAAATTTTAATAAACACACTTACTTACTGACATAGTATTTCACCAACTCTGATCGAGCACATATCCCCAAGTGTTGACCAACATGGTTCCTCATGCTTACCATATCATCAATTGCCTTACGACGTGAAACCACACTAAGGATAGAATTCACCTAATCACATCATCAGTACTAACTACCTTAGATTACCTAATCAAGGAACTTAACACATTCTTATCACAAATTAATACCACATAGGCATGACACACTAGTCACCTAGTATCCACAGTTTACTTTACAACATCATGTTTCTAATTTAGTAAAAGTAAGTAAGCCATAACAACATTTTAACAGACCTCTCATATCATCAAGACTTTTTGACATGCAATCACCTCACACTAAAAACTACGGTATCGCCACTATTGGAATAAGAAAACACTCGCAAATCATTAATAAATCTAAATCAGAAGCACGAGACGATTAACGACAACTAACTTTGTTGCAGGCCACTTGGCAATGAATTACCCATCTTTCACATCTCCTTGACTTTACCTTAGAGAATATAAACTGAAACCGTCCCCAATCTAGCCTGACCAATCGAGAACCAACACCGACATTGAAATATTAAATATCGACCTCACCACCTAGAGCTCTAATACCATTTGTATTGCCCGACCCGAAATTATGGGTTACCCGTGGCCAACTCCGTTTGACGTGAGTGTTAGGTGTGAAGTGCAATGAAATAAACTATATAATGTTGCTAGTCCAGTTTCATTTAATTAACATTTCACTTATTTAGCATGTGATTCCCATTTTACATCAAACTACGTGATGAACACATCCATGGAATCCAAGAATATAAAGCTACTAACGTAAAATATAAAGAATGATTACTAGTATAATGCTATCAAAATATGTAATTGTACCCAACCTGTCGAGCGAAAGATGAGGGAATGAGTCGAATGCCTAGTGAAAAAACACAACAATGCATTATAGAATTAAACGACATAATGGAGTTTCTAACACATTATGTCTATATGCACATGCAATTACTCACATGCATGAAACTGTTTTTATTCCAAGAACCTTATTTACCCATTTAGTTTACTTTAATCCCATAAAAGAAATTCCATTTTACTTGAGATGACTTTTATTCCATGATTTAACTCACCCGATTAGGTACTTAAAACAAATACACTTTGTTTAAGGAGAAATACACTTTGACATGACATTTAGTGAAAATACTTATTATTCATGGCAAATAGATCTTAGTCTTTTCGCTGAAAATCATCTTTCGACTCACGTAATCACCATGTTAGAAAATAATTATTTTTCTTTTGAAAACCTTTGATAAACACAATCTTTTGTAAATTATGGTCTAAACCTATTTAGGTTTCTCAACCCCCCCATTTAATCCCTTCACTTTACCATTCTTATACTTTATGGACATTAATCAATCTCACATTTCTTATCCACTTTATCCTTTAGCAAAACATTTATTAATTCATTCAGGTTAGTTTGTCTTTCACATTATTCATCAATGTTCCATTTTTCAATATATTTTTCTCAGAATCTTCCAATATCTGCATACTTTAACACGCTCCACATTGCCCCGCTATGCTACCATATGATCTGGCCAGTGATTTTGGATCTTTCTCCCAGGGCTCTGAGCACTCCTTAATTATTCCAGTGTCATCCGAGTCCTTTTAAATGTATTTTAACACGTTGAAAATGTCCATATTATTCCATTTTTCCTTTCCCGACTAAAGCCAAAATCTGGGGTTTCACTCCAACTTGTGTTGCACTTTGAAATCGTCATTTCTTGTCCTTTTTACTTTAACATCAATTTTTATCCCAAATCACATTCATTTAGGATAATTTTATGAAACACCCTTTCCAACATTATTAATAAAAATGTTCCACTTTACGTAAAATTACATTTTACCAATTTGTGTACAAACTCGCCTTTTCCTCCATTTTTGAAAGTGTTATCTCCCAAAACACCATTAAGTTATCCACACTAACTTCTTAAATATTTCTAACACATTTCTAACATCGGGAGCAACATCTTTTTTAAGATGGAAACATCTTTATTTCTTTATTTTCCTCTCGAAGAAGTCATTGAACATTTAAAGACTATTTTTTTTGAAAAATACCATTCTCTTTTATTAGTTTATGTAGTCCAGAAACCTTACACTTTTCACATTTTCAACGAGCTTTTTACACATCTTATGAGCTAAAATTTCTATTTTCTTTATTTTTTGTTTAAACCCTCATTAACTTGTTTATATGTTCAACCTTAAAATACCATAACTTTATATGCATGAGAAGATGGATTGTAGGCTAAAAAATCCTATCATATGGGTCCAATAAGTGACTTACTCTAGAAATTTCATAATGTTTGCTCAAATATACCATTTCAAGGAAAAAAAACATTTTTTGTTTCTTCAAAACTTGAATAAAATGTCCATTTATAGAGAAATCCCAATTATTCTCAAGAAAATATTGAAACCTTATTTTATAAATTACTCCTAACAATGTAACATTTTCCCAACATTTTTATTTCATAAAAATATTTAGTACTAAGTCTTCTTGAAAAATATTTACTCAAACTCATTGAAACCCGTTTGAGAACCCATTTTTAGAAATACTAAAAAATAGCATTCTTTAACTATATATGCATCTTACTCTTAAACTCTACATGAAAGATCAAATACTACTTCATAAAGTCTTAATCCTAAGAGTAGATTTTTTTCCACCTCAAATGGAGCTTCAAGAAGGTTAGATGAAGAAGAAGATGATGGTAACCCCCCACCTCCGATGGTGTCCTTAAGGAGGTTGCTTATCTCCACAAATCTTGTATCCATGAAAGCTTTAAGAAAATCCCTTTTAAAACTCTATAAATTTTACTCTTCTTCTTTTCCAAAACCCCCTAACAACACCTCCAAAATTCATAGTTTTGATCAACAATGGTGAAAAAGGGTGTGTTGATCTTACATATGGAGAAATATATCTCGAATGTGGTGGCATAAGGTGGATACATGGTGGTGACATGGTGGGGAGACCCACCACCACTATCTCTCTGTATATATAGTCCCATAAACCCACAATAACCCAAACAAACCTTATAAAAACAGTCTCAAACCTCAAAATCCTAGTTTTGCCCAATTTGGGTTCACCAAAATTTAACACGCCATCAATCCAAAGGCCCAAAACGTGATATCACAGAAGGAAAATCAAATTAAAGATTTGGGGTCTACTCGTTTAAGAAAGAATGGAACCTCGTTCGGATGACAAAGAGGCCTCATTCGAACGACATTCTAAAAAATCAGACAGTGGCACCTTATTCAAACCTTATTGGAAACCTTCTTTGAATGACCTTTGATTCTCATTCGAATGAGACAAGGATCTCATTAGATGATGTTCAGGTCATTCAATCTAGCCATATTTTCTTAAATCGCTAATTTTTCCCAATAACTTCCAACAGTATACATCAAGGCCTAAAGAATAATCAAATATAGGAATTAAATCCCATACTAATGATCCAAATCCCAAGAGTTCATATGTTAACAATTTACATGGGAAAACCCAATAAAATATCTTGCACGAGAATTACATTTGATATTTAGGGTTGTTTCGAATCGGGTTAACTTAAAAGAAACTAAAACACTCGAGGAAGGGGTGTAGTTATGTTGCAACCCAATATCAATTACATTATTATTCTACTTAGGATTGTTGTTAACGTCTCCTATTAACATTTTTTAGGACATAGGCAGTCGTATCACTTCTGCCCTGAGATCATTTAAGTGGTTTGATTTACATTTATGCAGTTATAGTTACACAATGGTACTAGTACTATTGGTTGGTTCGTTATAGGAGTCATGTGGTTCAATTTTGGCATTTTCCATTTTTTAATGTATTTCTTTTTATTATAGTCATGCTTAGAATGATATTCTATTATTTGATTCTTATGAGTTTATATTACACTTTATAAATCTATTATTAAATTTGTTAGCGTGTTAAATCTTTTCTCTGAGAAAAGGGCATTTTCTTAGCTTGAAAAATTAACTTTTGGGGAACCAAATTAATGCCTAAAAAAGAGTCTTGATGAATGAACCAAATTTTATACTATTTTAATTGTTCTAGCTTTGTTCTATTTCAGAACATAATAAAACTTTATCTAGGTGACTTTTGAGTCTTGAGTTGTAATTAAAGAATTATATAAAGATGAAGACAAAGCAATCCTGATTTGTATTGCCAAAGTATATAATGACACTTTATCAGGGGTTTAGTAAGAATCTAAGAATTTTTAAACTACTTACATTCTACTATTGAAGTTAAGAATTGGCAAGACAAAATCAATTGTATTTTATAAAAGGTTTATTTACATTTATTTTTATTTTTTTATACTGGAACCTTAAATTTGGTCTCACATTGAACGAGAGAGGACTGTAATACTCCGCATTTTATGTCATTTATTATATTTTTATTTACATGTTAATGAGATATTACTTTGACATTCTATATGCCATTTGGTATATTTACATGTTACATGTTTAGTCTTGCATAGTTTAAATTATGTGTTACATGTATACTCAGGATTATAGTAGTTGCTAACTCATATTAATTGATGAAGATAAATATCTAATGAGTTAATATTATGGGCGATTATGAAATAGCTAAGAAGCAAAGTGTCAGGGGTTTTATAGATTTAATTATTCCCCCGGCATTGCGTCCCACCGATCACGAAGTATGCTTTTATAATAATGATTCACGATTTAATTAATTAATAATTGAATTTTAACTATACGCAACATGTGTTGTATACTCAATAAATTTATTAAATAATTATCTTGCAAAATATGATAAATTTTGGGGATGTTCTTGATATGTTTATACAACCCCGATTGAGTAGAAAAGAATTGGGAAATGGTCCATTGGGATGTGTTAGTCCATATTTGGGACTATCTGGGCCTTGGTTTGGGCATGTAATGTTGAGGCCAATATAGGGTCGAATCCTAATTTTGAATTTAAATCATAATATAATCTTAAAAAACTTAATATACATTAGAGAACCCCGATCTTATGGGGGGGGGGGGGGGGGGGGGGGGGAGAGGAAACCTCAACTCTTATGATTTGTGGATATGGAGGTTTGATTTATACAATTACGTTAAAGCAAGTTTACTTTATGTAAAAATATATTTAGGTTGTGTTATAGTGATATTTAAATATTAAAATATGTAAATATGGTTAGATAATATGATTTAGTAAACAATCAAACATAATTTTATAATGATATTTAAGTAAACTACTTGTAACAACCCAGACTTTTGAGTGACTATTTTATATTAAATTGCCTGATGGGCTAATTTTATAAAATTGAGAGAGTTGAGGTAAATATTATTTTAAGTGATTTAAGAGATAATATTTACCATGTTTTGCCTATTTACTGTTATGAGAAGGTAAATAGCATTATGTTGTGTATTATTGCGTCTTTGTGCTTTAAGCGACGGTTATGATTATATTCAAATTTGAGCATAATTAATGAATGAAAATAATGTTGGACCATAAAATATTATATGTTACTCCGGATGCCAATTTAGAGGGTGCGGTTAGTTTTGAAAAAGTTGAGATAGTCAAAATAAGTGACAAGTTGTATTTTTCAGTTTCGAGCACTTTTGACAGGTTATAAATCAATTATGCAGTTACGAGTCATTTTAATGGTGTACCAACATTTAAAAGAGGGGAATTAATGTTTAAGGGCCGTATAAGTCTCCCAAACCCTTTTATTTCTCATTTTATGTTATAAGCCTAGAGAGAGAGAGAAAGAGAAGAGAGAATTAGGAGAAAATGGAGAAAAGAGAGAGAAATGAAGATTTGGGGCTGGAAATCATTACTATAGGAAAAGAATCCGAGGCTACGAACTTGAGGAAAGTTTCTAACTTGCTAGTATATGATTTAATGTCATAAATTGCATGTATAGTTAATTTTTGGATACTTAAACCATTTATGGGTTTTGGTGGTTTTTGGTGTTTAATCCCATAATCTTTGATTTAAATTGGGTTGAGGAGAATATATTAGTTAGTTATTGTGCAGAACTGATTTAGCATACTTATTTGTTGTTGATGTTGGAGGAATTGAAGATTTGGGTTTTTTTTGGAAATTTACGGTTCTTAAACTCGTAGCCCAAATTGGGCACTTCCGCTAGGCTGAATTAATTTGGCTCCCAAGTGAATCGTTTTGGTTACAAGGGAGGATACAAGTCTGGGAAACCGAATCAATTCGGGTTGGGACAGTAGGTTGGTTTTCCTCACCGAATCGATTCGCAGTCAAGAGCGAATCGATTCGGCCCTAGGCGAATCGATTCGAAAGCCCTGTTTTTATGAGATTTTTCTAGTTTATTTTTATTCCTTTTCTAGGTTCAAGGCTTATTAACCTTCCCTTGGGAAGTAAAAAAAGTTTTTGAGGTTTATATTAAGTAGATAAATATCCTAGGTTAGTACGGGGGTAATTGGTCTTATCTCAAGGGTTAGTATATAGAGGTTAATGTTTCGTTTGATGCAGGAAGTTAACCTAGAATTAATAGAAGGTAGAATGATAAAGTTTGGGACTTTGGGGAGACTAGTATTATGCGAAATTACTTTTTATGAGTTATGGTATTACTTTGGACTTTTGGAGACTAGTGTGAGAACAATTTCACTGCGGGTCCTAGGTCATTAATAAAATATGACTTCTATAATAAGAAATGCATATTCCAAACTTTGGTACTTAATGGTTAAGTATAAATGGTTTTGAGAATATAACAAGTGAATTCTTTCAAAATTGGAAAATGATTTTTGTAAACGATAATTTACGTAAACACACCTCTCTAAATCGCTATCATAAGGGAAGTACGCGCATGAGGTGACGTCCCCTGGCTAGTGAATGCAGGGTGAATATAGTCCTCGGCCATAGGACCGTTTGTTATATACTATGTGATTATTTTGCGAAGTGAGGTAATTTTGGGTGTGGTTATGACTTATTGCCACAGGTATATGGCCGCTTCCCAACGTCTCGTGTTGTAGGATGCCCATGTTGTCTTGTTTGATAGGCCCTGGAAGATTATAGCCATTTTGGGGCGCATCCAGTGGGGAAACTCGGAAGGATGGTCTTAGAATCGTAATATCATATGAAATAGAACTATTTTAGTAATGTGGGACATTATTGATGTTAAAGCATTTTATGATAATAAAATTTTCTTTAAATACATTTCCTGGATGTAAGAAGGGAAATGGGAAGTTATGAGATGAAATGGAATTGGTAAATATTTTGTGAAATAAATGTACATGTTTCCTAAAGAGAAAAGGAACTATGCCTTTAAATTATGAATAATTGAAATGAAGTCTCATTGAATGAAAGAAGATGAGTTCTCCTATGCTTATATGAACATTGGGCATTATCATTGATATTGCGCTAGGTTGTGCTTTTAGAACGACAGGTGGGAAATTTTATTATTATTGCGAGAGAAAGTTAAGTTCATGTTGATGTTTAAATATTCATAACTGTCATGCATTTTATTCACGTGGTGATCATATCAAACTAGGCCCTGACCCGTCTATATCTCTTTATTTTGCATGAATTTCGTGTCCGTCCAGGTGCTCTACCGCAAAGATGCCCGTATTGACCTTTCCATTCCACTTGTCCTAGAGTTATAGCATTTTGCGGATATTGTAGGATATTCGTTATAGACGCTTCTATCCTTTGTACTCTAGCTATGTTCAGTTTATTTATTCATACGGGTTACCCATGCTTTGTACTCATTTATTATAATGTGATATTTAATTATAATACTTGGTGTAACCCATTTGTATTGGTCTGTTAACCGATAGCTTATTTGGTTATCACTTTATGCATATTGTTATTCTATTACTCGTTGATTTTTGGTACCCACCTTCTTTTCCAATTGGATTATCTAAACTTCTTTTCTTTTCACTTACGAAACTAATTGACAGTCCATTTTCTAAAATAATTGGTCGTTATCTCGTACTATTATTTTAACGACAATGATGATAAGAATAGACCATCTATGATTCCTGTTATTATTAGAGTATCGGGTTGGCCACCTCTTATTTTAGTAGGCGAGTTGTCATAGATGGTATCAGAGCATCAGGTTCTAGTGTCTTTAGGAATCTGTGCGGACGTACTACGCCTTCTGCATTACTTGTGATTTGTTATTGAGCCTTAGGATTAAGATCGTTGATTTCTCTTGTGAGATTTCGTTCTCCCGCCATAATGTAAGAATTCAGAAAATCTTTGGCGCGTTCACTTTAGATACGTATGTAGAATGATGAAGGGCTTCAGGGAAGGACGTTATGAAGGCATCTTGAGACGGGATTACTAAGAACTGTAAGTTGTAGTTGGGGATCAGGGCCGATTTGAAGGTTGCTCCCCTCGTATAATTCTCATAGATTGCTACCGTGACTACTAAGTACAGTAGATATAGTTTTCTAAGTACCGCTATAAGTAGAGAGTGGTACTAAGCTTGGGATTCCAAGCGACGTTAATTTGAAGTCGAAAAGTCCTTGATAAGGGCCACATGTTGAAGTAAGTCAGACGGAGGAAGTGTAACCTCACTCGGTGGAAGTATAAGGCCTAGGAGATTTGTCCTGGAGAGGGATATAGAAAGGCCCATTTGTGAAAATTTGAGAAAAAAATTTCACCCATTGGAGTAATGTTGAAATGGCGGGAACGGTAGTCGCCATATGTGGTATAGCGGGAAGTTTTGCTTGTAGAGAAACCTGGTAGATGTTTTTAACGACGAGTTTATATGGAAAATCAGGAATGAGGAGAAGGTAGACTCTCAAGTATTCACATGAGGATCGGTCAGAGGCCGATCGTGAATAAAGAGTTATCCAATTATGGAAACCTTGCACCGAATTAAGGTGGGTACAAGGAAGAAAGAGCCCTTCAGTGGAGCGATAGGCTCATAAGTAAGCATTGCCCACACTTATGGAGAAGTAGTGTTCATGAAACCCCATTGGTGGACATCAGTCCGGGGAAGACTTATTGAAATAAGGCAGGGGAGGCCGGTAGAATGTTCTCTTTTGTTGAGAAAGTTAAGGGAACTACGCGGGAAATTGTCAGGGGTTATGACGTGGAATATAGAACCACGTGTTTGATCTCGTCGATTGGAGGAAAAGGGCAAGAATAGGATGCCTAGTTGGAGCATTAATGGAAGTTGTTTGGTTCAGATAAGACTAGAGTATGGTATCAGGGAACCATTAGTAGTGGCCATAGAAATTGGAAAAAATGTTGTTGAATTCCACCTTGGTTGAGGGTGGTCTATTCGGTGTGGCAATATGGAGTAGCATTTTATTAACCTTAGATTCGGCTGTGTAATTTGAGCTTCTAGTGGTATGGATGCTAAAATAGATAGTGTATTTATATAATTCCCGCGGTAGGGAGGTTTTATTTTTCCTTCATTCGCTAAGGCGAGTGATGATATATAAAAAGTATATGTGGTTTGTGATACTCGTAGTATATGTGCTATACGAGTGGAAATATTCTTGTTTATTCGGAGTGATAGAAAGAAAATAATTGTGAGGCTATCGTATTTGTAGTTCCAGGGTGGAACTAGTTATTCTATTTTGTCTCTCCTGGATACGGGTTGAGACTTTATAGAGTTTGTTTAATGTCTGTATAAATTGTTGTTTTATTTGTTTTATGCTACCATATCTCCACGACCAACAAAGTTAAGTAGTAGTGTATTGGAGGGGTTTCTTGTATTGATTTCGCTTTGCGAGATGCTCCACGTATGAACCTTAACGAAGTTGGAAGTGGAGAGATGTTACTTTATGTTTGGGTGTCGGTTTTGGTGGAATTAGCCGAAGGTCACGTGATTGAGTGATTCAAGGGCTAGTAAAAAGTAATGTGCGGTATAGAAGAACTGTATATAGTTCTCTCCTCTGATAGATGCGAGGAGACCTAGATAAGAAAGTCGAATTGAGACTTATAGTTATCCCTTGATGAGAAGGCCATTTAAGAGGTTGTATATATATATATATATATATATATATATATATATATATATATATATATATATATATATATATATATATATATACATATATATATTGGGATAAAGCATTTATAACACTTTACAGAAAGTAAGCGCCCTGTTAGTTAAATTTTCATTTCACCGAAATGGTAGGACATAGAAGTAGAACATATAACTAGGGTTATGAGTTAGAATTTTAACGGTCCCGAACATGTGTCTTAGACCATTATATCTTGATTATCGTCGATGCGAGGTAGTAGTGTAATGGGAGGGTTCCTTGTTTTGATTTCTCTTTGCGAGACGTCCCACGCATGAAACCGAGCGAATGTTAAAAATTGAGAAGGGTCTTGGGCACTAGAGATATAATTACTATAATACTTGTATGACTTAAATAGGAAGTATATCGACCTTAGGATCATTAGTACATAAGGCCCTTGGGGCATGTGATGCTGTCTTAGGTAGACGGTAGGGAGTTAACCATGAGTACTTTTGTGAGTTAACTCTAAGAAGGATTTGGTCCCTAGAGATGAGAAGTATGGGATCTCGAGTAATTCGGGACACTAGTCCAAAAAAGAAGAAGATGAGGCCCCTTTTAGAAAGAGCGATGCATCGGTAACCTAGCTTTCGGGGAGTTAAAGGATGAGCTGACTTTTACTCCTGCACTCGTGTTGTCAAGATTGAGAGTGGATTTCTCGATATTAATGGACGAGTCTCTACCAGGATTGGGAAGTATTAATACTATAGCACTGAGTCATTGTTTATGCATCTCACAAACCTAGACCCCATGAGAATTATTATCCCACGCTTGATGTTAAGTTCCTAGCGGTAGTATTCGCCTTAAAGAAATAGAGGCACTACCTTTTGGGTAGGAAATTTAGTCTTTTTACGAACCACAAGTTGTTGTAATATGTTGTTGGGGTGGCAGAGTTGGTGGTTTGAGTTCGTAAAAGACGATCAATTGGATATTCACTTTCACCGAGGGAATGCGAATAGGGTAGTGGTTGCGTTGAGCAGAAAAACCCATGGGGGAGACTAGCAAAGGCATGGAAATCCAAGTAGAACAAGCCTGACCAAGAGGACGATATGGAAAGATCATTCATGTCCGTGATTGTCCATTTCAACTACTAGTGTGAAGAGAGTAGTGGTAGAGCGAGGAAAGGCACATTTCTAAGTTTTCTCCCCAATCCGCCACATGTCCATTAGTGAATGTAAATTACCAACAATCAACGGGATCATTGTAAGCATTAGAGTACCGGTATAGATATGGAAGGGTATGTACATGAATATTCTTGCTAAATTACCAACATCGTAACGGTCATGATCCTATTTGAGAAAATTGTTGATCGTTTGACCAAATCACCGCTTTTCTAGCCAATATGGGCAGACTATTTACGGAAGAGTAAGCCCAACTCTCTATGGTGGAGTATGGGACTGTATGAGGTGCCTATCATTATAGTGTTGGACCGAGACTAGACTTTCCTTTCAAAGTTTTGGTAAAGTTTCTCGAAAGTAATAGGAACCGAATTGAAGTTGGTTACAATCTACCAACCATAAGTGGATGAATGAATTGAGAGAGTTAATCAAATGTTAGAAGGCATACCTCGAATGTGCGTGTTGACCTAAAGGAAGGATGGGGACAGTAGCTTTTACGAATTGAATTTTCGTATAATGATTTGGATCATTTCTCTAAAGGTATGGCACCATATGTGGCCTTGTGTAGCCGGCTGAGTAGTTCGCCTGCTCATTGGGTAGAAACGACACACGATCAACTTTTTGGACTTAGAAGAGTCCAGGAATGCTTCTTTGACGATTGAGATCATCGAGCGGCATACTTTGAAGAGCTATGCCGACGCGAATAGAGGTCATGTTGTATTGGAGGAAGGAGATCAAGTATTCCCGAGAAATAGGGTAGTATAGGCCCGATATAGGCATTTCTTCCTTTGTCGAAAAGGTAGGATCAATAATTCATGCAGAACAATAAGATGCTAATTGTAGGGCATGAGGAGTGTGGACTGAGATCGATAGTGATAATCTTAATCCAAGTCCAACGGGGATGCCTCACTGCAGAGGAATTGGCTAGGGATGAAAGAATGATAGTTTAGAAAAGTACACCCTTGATCTTATTACATGTATGCCTAAATTTTGAGGGCAAAATTCCTTTGTAAGGGGGGGGGGGGGGGGGTATGTAACAACCCAGACTTTTGAGTGACTATTTTATATTAAATTTCCTGATGGGCTAATTTTATAAAATTGAGAGAGTTGAGGTAAATATTATTTTAAGTGATTTGAGAGATAATATTTACAATGTTTTGCCTATTTACTGTTATGAGAAGGTAAATAGCATTATGTTGTGTTTTATTGCGTCGTTGTGCTTTAAGCCAAGGTTATGACTTATATTCAAATTTGAGCATAATTAATCAATGAAAATAACGTTGGACCCTAAAATATTATACGTTACTCCGGATGCCAAGTTAGAGGGTGAGGTTAGTTTTAAAATAGTCAAGATAGTCAAAATTAGTGTCAAGTTGTATTTTTGAGTTTCAGGCACTTTTGACAGGTTATGACTCAATTATGTAATTACGAGTCATTTTAATGGTATAGCAACATTTAAAAGAGGGGAATTTATGTTTAAGGCCCGTATAAGTCTCCCAAACCCTTTTATTTCTCATTTTATGTTATAAGCCTGGAGAGAGAGAGAGAAATAGAAGAGAGAATTGGGAGAAAATGGAGAAAAGAGAGAGAAATGAAGATTTGGAGCTGAAAATCATTACTACGGGAAGAGAATCCGAGGCTACGAACTTGAGGCAAGTTTCTAACTTGCTAGTATATTTAATGTGATAAATTGCATGTATAGTTAGTTTTTGGAGATTTGAACCATTTATGGGTTTGGGAGGTTTTTGGTGTTTAATCCCTTAATCTTTGATTTAAATTGGGTTGAGGAGAATATATTAGTTAGTTATTGTGTAGAAATGATTTAGTAGTATTATTTGTTGTTGATGTTGGAGGAATTTAAGATTTGGGGGTTTTGGGAAATGTAGGTGAGATGCCCCAAGTGTAACCTCGGCCCAGAGACACCAACCTCGGCCAAGAGACACCAACCTCGGCCGAGATGATGGACGAGACATTGATCGACCTCATGTAGGCCATGGGCCCACGATATCATCCTTTGGCCAGACCAACCTCGGCCCAGGCCGACACTACCATATACACATCAATGGACACTACGCGCATCGTAGGCATCAACAACATCCTCATGTACCTGGGTATAGCAACCTCGGCCAAGAGTAGGCCGAGGTGACAAGGAGCCCTGATAACCTTCAACATGGACCTAGTCCATCCTCGGCTTGGGCCGAGGTGGAAAGGAGCAGGCATAGTAATCATCAGCATGCTATATGTCCAACCTCGGCTCGGGCCGACCCCAGCATATGTCTCGGCTGAGATCGGGCCGAGACTCCTTATGACACATCTCGGATTGAACGGACATCAAGCCTTTACATCTCGGCCTCTCCCAGGCCGAGGTTATTCACCAATATGACTGTCGAGAATCTGTTGACATTTGGATAAGGACACTTGGGCACAAATCAGTTGTAACAAGATTATTCTCCACACATGGGGAGAATATTTCATCATCATTCCTTACAGGTGACAGTGCAGATGGCACTCCCACATTGGTGAGGATATCACACTCATGCTCATTGCATGCATGGGGGGTACACTACACCCCCTTGGTACTATATATAGGGGTCATCCCCTACCTTGCAAAAGGATCCCAGCTATTCAACCCTAGCCAAAACTATGTCTAAATATACAGTAGAGAGAGAGCTTGATAGAATTGTATCCATGGACATTAGTGCCTTCACTCAGTGATATAACTCACACACTCACAGTGGACGTAGGCCAGGTTTGGCTGAACCACTTATATTCCGGCGTTGATTCCTCATATCCTCATCTCCTTCTCTTATCTCTTTATATAGCTGTGCTGCCATTGTTATTCATATATTGAGCTTGGAAACACCTTATCCGGTGGTGCTGATTCTTAGCATCATCATTTTGGCGCCGTCTGTGGGAATGAGAAACTATCTCTTCCTCTTTTTCCGCTTAACCTCATCGGAGACTCTGTTGGTGAACCAGGAACCACCCATTGCGTGGAGTTGTTTCACCATTTAAAGAGGTCCTTTAAGGTCTTAAGCTCACTTGCTGCTCAAGCTCTTTATTGTTAACACATGGCACCAGAATTACCACCGCCTCTTCCGCCGCCCGGAGGTGGAGGGGCTAGCTCCAGTCAGGCTCCCCCCCCAGTACGAAATGGCGGAGGTAGCCACAACCTTGAAATCTTTAGCTGCAACACAACAAGACATAAAGGAGCAATTTTCCCAGCTCAGCCAAACCATGATGATGAGGCCACCTAGAGTCTCCCCGTACATGATAACTTCGGTGGCAGTTCAGCCTCATCCTGATGCCAGGGGACCACCCCAAGCGCCCATGAAGGACCAACCTACACCCCAGCGGAGGAGGGACGTTGCTGACCCTAGGCGCTTGTGCATGGGGAGGAAAGGAACACCTTGCCCAGAGGATAGGTATGTTGACCTTGAAGCTGAAGAAGCCCCAGAAGACTGCTGGGAGCCGTATGAGGTGTCAAATGACACTATACGACCTCTTAGGCAGAGTCAAGAAGGTGTCGGCCGAAGAAGATAAGAGGCCCAACAAAGAGGGTCGGCCTTTGACAGGCTGAGCAGAGGGTCGCCCTTCGAGAGGCTGGGCCCAGTTAATGACCTAAGACAGAGGGTATCGAGGTCAAGGAGTGCAGCAGGTTCCCAAAGAGGGAATAGGCAGCCTTGGCCAGATCAAGGACGACCCTTAGATAGAAGATCTAGGGAGCAGGAAGAGGTCAACAACCAACGGGTCGTGGCTGGGGAACCCTCTGTCCATCGCAGAGAGGTGGCAGGGGATAACCTCGGCCAGGTTGATGAGAGAAGACCCTGGAATGATTCAATCCAACGTATCGAGGAGAATATAGGGGACCTCATAAAGAGCAGGGACCCATTACAGAGGGGCTACTCGAAGGGATCCCCATTTGTAGCTAGGATAGTGGGGTTCCCAACCCCAGTGAAGTTCAAGCCTCCTACGGTGACTCCCAAATACGATGGCAGCACTAACCCTATGCACCATATCGAGATGTATCAGTCAGCAGCAGATATTTACTCGATACCCGATGAGATGAAGTGCAGGGCCTTCTCGGGAACCTTGACAGGGGCAGCACATAGCTGGTTCACCTCTCTTCCAAAGAACTCGATCGAAAACTTCAAGGGGTTGGCTGAGCAGTTCATCCACAACTTCTGCTTTGGGGTAAGACCTCAAAAGAAGACTACCCACCTCCTGTACGTCAAACAAGCTAAGGGTGAAAGCCTAAGAGACTACATAGCGAGATTCAACAAAGAGAAGTTGGAGGTGGAAGACTACGAAGAGAGCATAGCCATGACCGCCCTAATAGGAGGCCTCCAGAAGGGGAAGCTATTGTGAAAGCTGGCGGAAGACCCCCTTAGGTCAATGGCGGAGCTGCTGGCCACTGCAGGTAAAGTGATGAATACGGAAGAGGCAATGGCCACCAAATATGAGGAGGAGAACCGCATTGGCCCTGGAAGGTCCCAAAGCAAGAAAGAGGGGAATAAGAGGTCAGGGGATGACAAGTTTGCTCATTACACTCCTCTGACTGTGAGCTGTGAACACATCCTTAATGAGATTAAGACTGACCGGACTCTGAGGTGGCCAGAGAAGCTGAAGGCCCCACCACATAAGAGGAACAAAAGCCTCTGGTGTGAGTTCCATCAGGATCACGGCCATGTCACAGATAGATGCTTCGCCCTGAAGGATGAGATTGAGAAGATGCTGAAATTCGGGAAGCTGAGAAATTATGTTGATGGCAAGGCCCCAAAGGGTGGAAGAGAAGACCCTAAGAAGAGAAGGAATGACAGATGCCGTGGCGATGTCCCAGCCAGAAGGGACGGCGACTCAGAGGGAGATGATGGAGATGACCCGGATCTCCCACCGAAGGATGACAACACTCCGGTGAAGAGGGTCGGAATGATCTCCTTTGGAGTTAGCACTATATGTGGGGGATTCGCAGGAGGTGGCTCCGAGGTAGCCGATAGGAAGGCTCATGTAGCAGAGGCCAAGTCAGTGGCCAAGACTGAGGTTGTGAATCTAACGTCTTCTGACGCAGTGCAGAAGAGGAAGAAGGTGGACATGGACACCCTCGTAGTGGGGTTCTCCAGACTCGACTTCAAGGGCATCTTAGCCCCCCATGATGACCCTTTAGTCATAACAACAAGGGTGCATGGGTGCGATGTAGAGAGAATCCTCATAGATGGGGGAAGCTCAGCAGATGTGATGTTCTGGCCTTGTTTCAAAAGCTTGGGTCTTAGCAGGGCAAGGCTGGTGCCCTACCATCACCCATTGATAGGCTTCAGTGGTGAGAAGGTGCACCCATTGGGCATGTATGAAATGGATGTACGGATGGGAGATGAATGGACTAAGAGGCTGACCAAGAAGATCAACTTTTTTGTTATGGACGAAAATGTCTTCTCGGCCTACAACCTCATCATCGGAAGAGTGGCCCTCAAAGAGTTTGAAGCCGTGCAGTCAACAGTCCATCAGATGCTAAAATTCCCGACTCCTTATGGAGTAGGGGAATTGCAAGGGGACCAGACCATGGCGCGGGAGTGTTACTTCAACTCGGCCGACCCATAAGAGAGCAACCACCACTTACAGCATTGACACTCTTGACCCAAGAGATGAAACAAAATTGAAGAAGGGCGAGGCCGCGGAAGAGGTAGAATCCATCGTCCTCAATGAGGATGAGCCGGAAAAAATCATCCAGGTCGGCAAGGCCCTAGATCCAAGGAATAAGGAAGAGCTGATAAACTTCCTCAGGAGGAGGCAGAGTGTCTTCGCATGGAGTCATGCAGACATGCCTGGTATCGATCCTGAGATCATGACCCACAAGCTCAACGTGGACAGAGATGCCAGGCCTATCAAGCAGAGGCGAAGAGTCTACTCCAGGGATAAGTATGAGGTCATCCGGGAAGAGGTGAAAAAGTTGGAAGAGGCCGAGTTCATAAGAGAGGTTGCCTATCCGGAGTGGCTCTCAAATGCAGTCATTGTGCCTAAGGCCAATGGAAAGTGGCGAATGTGTGTAGATTTCACAGACCTAAACAAGTCTTGCCCGAAGGACAGCTATCCCTTACCTAGGATAGACCAGATGGTGGATGCAACGGCAGGGCACGAGCTCATAAGTTTCATGGATGCTTATTCAGGTTATAACCAAATCTTCATGAATGCCGAAGACTCTGAGAAGACAGCCTTCATTACTGACAAGGGGACGTACTGTTACAAAGTGATGCCCTTTGGTCTGAAAAATGCGAGGGCAACATATCAACGTCTTGTCAATAAGATGTTCGAGGAGCAGATAGGTAAGACCATGGAGGTGTATGTGGATGATATGCTAACGAAGAGCCTGAAAGCGTGTACTCACGTAGCAGACCTTGAGAAGACGTTTGATGTCATGGACTCGTACAGAATGAAGCTCAACCCAGCGAAGTGTGTCTTTGGGGTAGGAGCCGGGAAATTCCTGGGGTTCATCGTTAATCAGAGGGGGATTGAAGCAAACCCTCAGAAAATAAAGGCCTTGCTCGACATGAAGACTCCTAGGAGTATCAAGGATGTCCAGAGACTCACGGGAAGAGTGGCACCCCTTAACAGGTTTGTTTCTAGGGCAATGGACAAGTGTCTTCCGTTCTTTAAAGTTCTGAGAAAGGCCTTCCAATGGGACGAAGAGTGTGAAAAAGCCTTTGACCAACTCAAGTCCTACTTGGGGTCTCCCTTGTTGCTATCTCGGCCCATCACGGGGGAGAAGTTGTTTGTGTATCTGGCAGTCTCTGAGTCAGCCATCAGCGCAGCTATCGTACGGGAAGAGGATGGAATCCAGAGGCCTATATACTTCAACAGTAAGGCCCTTCAAGGGTCTGAACAAAACTATCCCAAGATGGAGAAGTTGGCTTATGCCCTGATACATGCCTCAAGGAAGATGAAGCCTTACTTCCAAGCTCATTCCATGGTAGTCCTCACTGACTCCCCACTAAGGCAAGTTCTGCACAAGCCTGAGAAGTTCCAAAGATTGATGACCTGGGCCATCGAGCTAGGAGAGTATGATCTTACCTACCAGCCCAGGACAGCCATCAAGGGGCAGGCCCTCGCAGACTTCATCGCAGAGTTCACTTGGGAAGAGGCCGAGACAGAGAAAGGTTCAGATAACGGCGAAGAGACGAACCAAAGTATCTTCCGAGATTCGGAAGAGACTGCCCCGTACGTCTTCCGAGACCGAGAAGAGGTTATCCCAGGTAAAACTAGGAGCAGAGTAGAAGAAAATGAAGAGGATCGATACCTCTTTGAAAAGGGGGTTATGAGAGAAGGGGTCTTCTCATCAGATGCAGACGTATGGAGCCTTTTCGTTGATGTCTCTTCTTGTGACAGTGGGAGCGGCGCGGGGCTAATACTCTCGGCCCCAGATGGTGCCAACATTGAATACGCCTTGAGATTCAACTTTCAAGCCTCAAATAATGAGTCTGAGTATGAGGCCATGATAGCAGGTTTCTTATTGGCAATAACTCTTCGAGTAAAGCGACTCCTGCTTCATAGCGACTCAAGATTGGTTATCAATCAAGTATTGGGGGTATACGAGGCCAAGGACGAAAGGATGGCCAAGTACTTGAAAAAGGTAAGAGGGTTGCTAGAATATTTTGAAGAGGCCAAACTGAAGAGAGTTCCGAGACTGAGGAACAATCACGCTGATCCGTTGGCAAGGCTGGCCTCGGCAATGAAGACAGATTTGGGAAGGACCATTCCAATCGAAGTCTTAGGAAAGGCAAGCATCGAGGAGGACGAGGTATGTAGTCCTTGTCACAATGTTAACCAAGGGGACTCATGGATTGACCCACTCATCAGATACCTAAGAGAGGGGGAGCTACCTGAGTCCAAGCTAGAAAGAAGAAAGTTGAGGTACAGGGCTGCCAAGTTCTCATTGGTAGGAGACGTCTTGTATAAAAAGGGGTTTCTCTTGCCCCTCCTCAGATGTGTGCATCCCATAGAGGTACCCCGGATCTTACAGGAGGTTCATGAGGGCTCTTGCTCTAGCCACATAGGGGGAAGGCCCTTAGACAAGAGGATCGTCACTCAGGGATACTGGTGGCCTACCTTGTCTAAGGACGCTGCTGACTATGTGAAGAGGTGTGACAAATGTCAGAGGTTCGCCACTATCCCTCATCAACCCCATCAACCTATGACGTCAATCTCTTCTCCATGGCCGTTTGCGGTATGGGGAATTGACTTAGTAGGACCTTTGCCAAGAGCAGCCAACAACTATAGATTCTTGATAGTTGCCATTGACTACTTTTCAAAGTGGGTAGAGGCAGAACCGATGATAACAATTATAGAGAAGAAGACCTTTCAGTTCATCTGTAAAAACATCATATGTAGATATGGCCTCCTAAATACGCTCATCTCGGATAATGGGACCCAGTTCAAGAACTCCTCCTTAGAGAAGTATTGCCAAAGTGTGGGGATTAAATAGTTCTTCTCATCTCCTGGTCGACCTCAGGAAAATGGCCAGGCCGAGGTCACGAATAGGACTATCTTGGATGGAATGAAGAAGAGATTAGAAGACGCGAAGGGGAGATGGATAGAAGAGGTCTACGCTGTGCTATGGGCTTACAGGACCACAACAAGGACACCCACAGGAGAAACCCCATTCATGCTGGCACATGGCTCAGAAGCCATCATACCAACGGAAGTAGGACTACCAACTCATTGGATTCATACCTACGATCCTGACAGCAATGAGGAAAGGAGGAGGTTAGACCTGGATCTTATTGAAGAGAGAAGAAAAGACGCGGAGGTCAGGAAAACAACCTACCAGCAGAGGGCAGCGAGATTCTACAATCAAAGGGTGAAGTCAAGACCCATTGCAGTGGGAGACCTAGTGCTAAAGAAGACCCTACAGAAGACAAACAAGCTACACCCGAACTGGCATGGCCCCTACAAAGTAACAGAAGAGGTTGTGCCCGGCATTTACAGACTAGAAAACCTAGAAGGAGAACCTTTCACTAACCCATGGAATGCTGACCACCTGAAGATATATTACATATGATGTTGCATAGGATTTGTAATTTGTAAATGTACCATCTTATCGAGAAGAGGTTATTAATAAAGATCAGTTTCCATGACAAGTTCTTGTTCCATTATTAGATCAGAGACATTGCATGGGGATAACATCAGAGGTGATGACCTCAGACCCTCATAACATCACCCGGTGGTGACGAGGTCTGAGCTCAAACACCTTGGTTAGATGACCTCAGACCCTTAACATCATTAATTTGGTGACATTTATTACGAGGCTAACCTCTTAGGTGATGACCTCAGACCCTCTTAACATCACTCGTTGATGATGAGGTCTGAGCTCAGACACCTTGGTTAGATGACCTCAGACCCTTAACATCATTAACTTGGTGACATTATGAGGCTAACCTCTTAGGTGATGACCTCAGACCCTCTTAACATCACTCGGTGGTGATGAGGTCTGAGCTCAGACACCTTGGTTAGATTACCTCAGACCCTTAACATCATTAATTTGGTGGCATTTATTATGAGGCTAACCTCTTAGGTGATGACCTCAGACCCTCATAACATCACTCGGTGGTGACGAGGTCTGAGCTCAGACACCTTGGTTAGATAACCTCAGACCCTTAACATCATTAATTTGGTGACATTTATTATGAGGCTAACCTCTTAGGTGATGACCTCAGACCCTCTTAACACCACTCGGTGGTGATGAGGTCAGAGCTCAGACACCTTGGTTAGATGACCTCAGACCCTTAACATCATTAACTTGGTGATATTATGAGGTTAACCTCTTAGGTGATGACCTCAGACCCCCATACAATCACTCGATGGTGAAGAGGTCTGAGCTCAGACACCTTGGTTAGATGACCTCAGACCCTTAACATCATTAATTTGGTGGCATTTATTATGGGGCTAACCTCTTAGGTGATGACCTCAGACCCTCTTAACATCACTCGGTGGTGATGAGGTCTGAGCTCAGACACCTTGGTTAGATGACCTCAAACCCTTAACATCATTAATTTGGTGACATTTATTATGAGGCTAACCTCTTAGGTGATGACCTCAGACCCTCATAACATCACTCGGTGGTGACGAGGTCTGAGCTCAGACACCTTGGTTAGATGACCTCGGACCCTTAACATCATTAATTTGGTGAAGATGGTTATGAGAACAGCATATTAAGTAATGACTTCAGAGATCATATAGCATTCAGAGACATTCAGAGGTCAAAATAAAGGAAGAGATTGGCATTCAGTAAGAAAGATAATATAGCAATCAGAGGCATCGATTACAAATATTCATTACAAAGTACTGATGTTACAAATTACAAATTACAAGTGAAGTTACAAGTCAAAAAGGACTAAGGGTCTGAGGGGGGAACATTAGTAGTCTCGGATGGGTTGACCTGATCAGCATTAGTCACCTCAGCTACATCATCAGTAGGATCTACCCCTCCGATCTCGGTCACTCCAAGAGTCGCAGTATCGGCTGGAGCAGTGGCCTCGTCTTCTACCTCTTGCAGAGCCTGAGAAAATTGAGGGTCGGCAAAGCCGAGGCCCATAAAGTTGGAGGCCTTCAGAGTGCCGACCTCCATCTCTCTGACCTCGGCCCATTTAGTAGTGGCCTTGATACCTCTTTCGAGGTATTCAAAGCCAAAACCCACGAACTCCTCAGAGACTTTGTAGTCTGAAATTATTTTCTCCGAGGCATCTGCAAGGGTAGCCTTCACAGCCGCGTTGACTTTCTGATGCAGAGAATCATCTTTATCCTTCAGGGCCTTGGCGTGGTTTTGGACGAGCACTGAGATGTCTTTCTCCAAACCCTTGGCCTTATTTTCAGAGTTCTTGGCCTTATTTTCAGAGTTCTGCAACTCTGTCTTCAGGCGGTCAACCTCGGCATTCAGGGCGCTCTCGACCTTCTCAACCTCCTGCCCCTTCTGAATAAGGGGCAATTTCCTCATGGCCCAGTTAGACAGTTGGTACATGGAAGTCACACCCTGCACATTTAATGAAGAGGTTAGGTGGGAGTAAAATCATACATTGCACTTATAAAATTATTGACAAATGAAACAAGTCATACCTGGACGGCTCTATGAAGGCCGAACTCAACCATCGTGGATGTGTCCATGGGTCTATAAAAACGCTTGTCTACCTCGGTCATCACATTGGCGAGTGCGTCCATGTCCTGTCTGCTGTTGTCGACCACGCTATCAGTGAGCTTCAGCTGGTCCAGACGAGCCGACAGGGTGTCGGCTGAGATGGGGATCGCAGCGTCTGAGGTCTTCTTTTGCCTCGAGGTTGGCCTCTGATCCTCAGAGGCTGGGACCTCGGGGGCCCTCTTCTTGGAAGCTTGGGATTTGGATGTAGTGGGAGCTGGAGGAGGAGCATTCAGACCAACCTTCTTCGCAAGCCTTGCCAAACTTGGAGCTGCCATCTCCCACTATTCGTCTGGGATACCTGGTGGTCTCTCTGCAAAAGTTAAAAGATAAGGGTTAGAGATCAGATATAAATGAGTTCAGAGGTTAAACTCGAAAAAGAAAAATCCTTACCAAAGTCAACAAGGGGGCTCCCACCCAGGCTCGTCCCTGAGAGAAATTAAGGGGTCAGCAAATGCTCGAACTTAACAAACAAGCCATGTGCCCCTTGGTCTTGCAGGGCCTTCATATTTTTGCTATTTTGAAGACTTAGGCCAGGATCGGCCCTTGCAGACATGGTGACCTTACCCCATCTGAGGGGTATCCTCGGCTCAAAAGTGGAAGAGGGAGCAGATGAGCCAAATTCCCATGGCCCTGAGGAGAAAAAATACCAGGGCTTCCAATTGTGATTCGAGGTCTGAGTGACCTGGAGCATCTTCTTCTCAGGCCTCCGAGCCACGAAGTGATAGTAGCTCGGATGGTTTTTGGCTGAGGTAGGGACGTAACAACCAGCAAAGACCTGAACTGGGAGGCCAGAGTGGTGGACTGCCCTCTACAAGATGATGGCCCTTATAATAACTCTCCAAGCATTGGGAGAGAGCTGCGAGGGGGCCAAGTTGATGAAGGAAGAATATACCTGATGATGGGATGATTGGGTAGACGAAACCCTAACTTAAACATCTGCTCATACAAGCAGATTTCTCCATCTCGGCCATGATAGGCCCTCTCTTCCCTCAGAGGTCTCCTTAACTTGATGGAAGGACTAATGTAATATAAGTACCTAAAGCACAGGAGGTCCACCTCGGTGACTGCGCTCTCAAACTCGGCTGCTTCAGAGATGTCAACATCACTTTCAGCATCCTCATCATCGTCAAGCTCAACGTCGGCTGGAGCAGACGTAGACGGGTGACCAGGGAATCTCTGAGCGAACTCAGCCCCTGTAACGGCCGATAGAGGGATGGCATCAAGAATGGGTGGCACAGCCACATTTGGCTCAACAAGTTCGACCTCTGAAGAAGAGTTTGAGGTGCTTGAGCAATTTTGGGACGAAGCTCGGCTGGAGACCTCGGCTTGGTCAGGGTCCTGACCAGCCCGAGGTGTAAAATCCATGGCTTCTTGGAAAGAGTCCACAGACATGGGGTATGAGGTGGAAGACTCAGACTCAGACATCGGCAATGGGTTGGCAGAGACGTCTGTCTGATAGAAATTCTCAGGAGGATCAGGATATACCACCTTGAGAGGTGGGGGAAAGAGGGGTCTGACAGGAAACTCCTGTGACCTACGAGCTTCTTCCCGAGCTCTCTCTATTTGCCTAATATTTTCTAAGCTCTTCTCTCTAAGAGAAGGGAAGTCCTCAAGAAGCTGGTACAGGGGTCTGAGCATCAGAGGACAACCCAAAACTTGGGATGACCCTAAACTTGGTAAAAAATCTTAAAGCTACAAACACGTTTGGCTTATAAAATGAAGAAGCCTAAAGATCAAACTTAGGAGTTTCAAGAAAACACAGTTCGCCGGAGTTAATGGAGCTCGCCGGAAAACTCAAAATCTCGCCGGAAAATTCAAACCAAATACCAAAAACAAAGGAAATGGAAAGGGAGAAGTACCTGAAGATGAATTGATGGATGAAACGAAGAGAACTCGCAAGAAAATTGGGGGAAATCCTCTGCAGAAGGGTGTTGAGTGGAGGAGCTTAGAGAGAGATAATCGCAAGAACTCAGCGTGCGCGGGAAAGAAATGAGGAAGAAGAAAGATAAAGGAAGGATTTAAACCCTTAAATACTTGGGCACACTTCCCAAGTCCCATCATTGCCTTGGGAAACCCAAGGGACAACTGACAGCGCACGCCAGCTAAGTTTGCATGGTCTAGATTGAGACAGATGTCATGCAGATAATAGCCTTGGGATGGACAAGCCTCGTAGGTGAAGCAATCCCCTAGCCACTTGCTCTCGCATATAACTAGGGGCTGGGGGGTGATTGATATGCCCCAAGTGTAACCTCGGCCCAGAGACACCAACCTCGGCCAAGAGACACCAACCTCGGCCGAGATGATGGACGAGACATTGATCGACCCCATGTAGGCCATGGGCCCACGATATCATCCCTCGGCCAGACCAACCTCGGCCCAGGCCGACACAACCATATACACTTCAATGGACACTACGCGCATCGCAGTCATCAACAGTATCCTCATGTACCTAAGTATAGCAACCTCGGCCAAGAGTAGGTCGAGGTGACAAGGAGCCCTGATAACCTTCAACATGGAGCTAGTCCAACCTCGGCTTGGGCCGAGGTGGCAAGGAGAAGGCATAGTAATCATCAGCATGCTATATGTCCAACCTCGGCTCGGGCCGACCCCAGCATATGTCTCGGCTGAGATCGGGCCGAGACTCCTTATGACACATCTCGGATTGAACATACATCAAGCCTTTACAGCTCGGCCTCTCCCAGGTCGAGGTTATTCACCAATATGACTGCCGAGTATCTGTTGACATTTGGATAAGGACACTTGGGCACAAATCAGTTGTAACGAGATTATTATCCACACATGGGGAGAATATTTCATTATCATTCCTTACAGGAGACAGTGACAGATGGCACTCCCACATTGGTGAGGATATCACACTCATGCTCATTGCATGCATGGGGGGTACACTACACCCCCTTGGTACTATATATAGGGGTCATCCCCTACCTTGCAAAAGGATCCCAGCTATTCAACCCTAGCCAAAACTCTGTCTAAATATACAGTAGAGAGAGAGAGCTTGAGATAATTGTATCCATGGCCATTAGTGCCTTCACTCATTGATATAACTCACACACTCACAGTGGACGTAGGCCAGGATTGGCTGAACCACTTATATTTCGGCGTTGATTCCTCATATCCTTATCTCCTTCTCTTATCTCTTTATATAGCTGTGTTGCCATTGTTATTCATATATTGAGCTTGGAAACACCTTATCCGGTGGTGCTGATTCTTAGCATCATCAGTAGGGTTCTTAAACCCGTAGGCCAAATTAGGAATTTCTTCCAGGCCGAATCGATTCGGCTCCCAAGCGAATCGATTCAATTACAGGGGAGGATAAAGGTCTGGGAAACTGAATCGATTTGGACTAAGGCCGAATCGATTCGGGCTGGGATAGTATATTTGTTTTCCTAACCAAATTGATTCATTTTTGGGAGAATCGATTCGTAGTTAAGGGCGAATCGATTCGGCCCTAGGCGAATCGATTCGGAAGCCCTATTTTTGTTAGATTTTTCTAGTTTTGTTTTTAGTCCTTTTCTTTTAGGTTCAAGGCTTAGGAACCTTCCCTTGGGATGTAATAAAGAGTTTTAGAGGTTTGTATTAAGTAGATAAATATCCTAGGTTAGTACGGGGGTAATTGGTGTTATCTCGAGGGTTAGTTTATAGAGGCTAATGTTTCGTTTGATGTTGGAAGTTAACCTAGAAATAATAGAAGGTAGAATGATAAAGTTTGGGTCTTTTGGGAGACTAGTATTGTGGGGAATTACTTTTGATGAGTTATGGTATTAATTTGGACTTTTGGAGACTAGTGTGGGAATAATTGCACTTCGGGTCCAAGGTCATTAATAAAATGTGACTTCGAGAATAAGAAATGCATATTCTTAAATTATGGTACTTAATGGTTAAGTATAAATGGTTTTGAGAATATAACAAGTGAATGTTTTAAAAATTGGAATATGATTTTTGTAATTGATAATTTACGTAAACACACCGCTCTAAATTGCTATCATAAGGAAATACGTGCATGAGGGGAAGTCCCCTCCCTAGTGAATGCAGGGTGAATATAGTCCTCGACCATAGGACCCGTTGTTATATATTATGTGATTTTTTTGCGAAGTTAGGTAATTCCGGGTGTGGTTATGACTCATTGTCATAGGTATATGGCCGTTTCGCGATGTCTCGCATTGTAGGATGCCCAGGTTGTCTTGTTTGATAGGCCTTGGAAGATGATAGCCATTTAGGGGCGCGTCCAGTGGGGAAACTCGAAAGGACGGTCTTAGAATCGTTATATGATATGAAATATAACTATTCTTAATAATGTGGGACATTATTGATGTTAAAGAATTTTATGATAATAAAATTTTCTTTAAATACATTTCCTGGAGGTAAGAAGGGAAATGGGAAGTTATGAGATGAAATGGAATTGGTAAATATTTTGTGAAATAAATGTACATGTTTCCTAAAGAGAAAAGGAACTATGCCTTTAAATTATGAATAATTGAAATGAAGTCTCATTGAATGAAAGAAGATGAGTTCTCCCATGCTTATATGAACATTGGGCATTATCATTGATATTGTGCTAGGTTGTGCTTTTAGAACGAGAGGTGAGAAATTTTATGATTATTGCGAGAGAAAGTTAAGTTGATGTTGATGTTTAGATATTTATAACTGTCATGCATTTTATTCACATGGTGATCATATCAAACTGGGCCCTGACCCAACTATATCTCTTTATTTTGCATGAATTTCGTGTCCGTCCAGGTGCTCTACCGTAAGGATGCCCGTATTGACCTTTCCATTCCAGTTGTCATAGAGCTATTGCATTTTGCGGATGTTGTAGGATGTTCGTTATAGACGCTTCTATCCTTTGAACTCTAGCTATGTTCAGTTTATTTATTCGGGCGGGTTGCCCATGATTTGTACTCATTTATTATAATGTGATATTTAATTGTAATACTCGGTGTAACCCAATTGTATTGGTTTGTTAACCGACAGCTTATTCGGTTATCACTTTATGCATATTGTTATTCTATTACTCGTTGATTTTTGGTACCCACCTTCTTTTCCAATTGGATTGTCTAAACTGCTTTTCTTTTAACTTACAAAACTAATTGACATTCCATTTTCTAAAATAATTGGTGGTTATCTCGTACTATTATTTTTATGACAGTGATGCTAAGAATGGACCATCTATGATTCCTGTGATTATTAGGGTATCGGGCTGGCCACCTCTTATTTTAGTAGGCGGGTTGTCACACTAATAATGCTAGTTAATTACCAGTTAATGACCTCTTGAAATTAGTTAATTAAATATCCTTATTGATATATACAAAAACTTGTAATTTGATATTGAAAACATTATATTTCAATTATACATGATTTAATCTTCAAAATGATAAGATAACTTATCCATCGAATTGAAATTGTAAGTTAATTCAATACATTCATTTGAGCATGATAAAGTTACGTTTAGTTAGTTAAACTATGAAATTCAACCTTTAATATTGTTATAATCATTCGAAAAATCTTATAGAAACATGTTTTCTTGATTAAAAAGTTGAATATATTTTAGGATAATGGGATATTATTGCTTTGCAGAGGTGGTAGGTTTATTTGAATTGGGTTTGAACCGCCATGGATGAAGCTTTAGTAAGAACCCAAGATTAGGCCCGTCAATCGATTTAACCTAAAGGAGGATCGATTCGACCATAGGATGGCCTCGTCTGGGTTATTTTTTGGGACATTATCCTTGAATTATAGATTAATTGTATCCTAGGGACATTAATCTAAACTAATAATATTTATAAAATAGCAGATTTGTGGGACTATTCGTATTTTATGAACCTTGGGGTTCAGGTTGGATTTATATATCCAATTGATGTTACATGATTATGGAAATAATGAAATAAATGAGATTACCTTTGTAACACATTGAGTAAGGTTTGATACTATTTTTTTTATGATGTGAACATACCTAAAGGGGGAGTGTGTGTGTGCGCGCATGTGTGATCATGGGTAACCTACTAATCGGGACTTGATGGGTCACGTACGATATGACCGCATGTGGCATATCGATGCGTGAACATGATTTACATAGGTCTTATTACCTTAATCCTATGTGCTGAAGAACCCGTCTCTCGAGTTGGGACAATGGGCATAAATCATCTCGTATACCCATGAGTATAAGGGCATATATTTTGTGTGATGTTGTTATGATTTCCCTCACTATGATCCCAATACTATGGGGTGGGTATATCCTATTGCTATAACTAGTAATGACATATGTGATCCCCGAAGGATTAGCGGTATTCCTTCGTACTTTGGATTTGAGTAATGCATAGCCTTATATGATTTGGATGTGAGTTGGGTAAACTCACGTGGATTATGGATTATGTGATTTCCATTTTCTTATACATTTTGTTGATTATACTAGAAACATACACACACACACACACACATATATATATATATATATATATATATATATATATATATATATAGAGAGAGAGAGAGAGAGAGAGGTTGGATCGTATACTGACCTAGTTTACGGACCGCTACCGTCCAAGAATTATCTAGGGATCGTTTTGTCTTTTTAGGACCACCTTTTGGGACCACGATGTCTTTTGACTTCTTCTAAGTTTTAGGTAATATCAATTTTTACCCCAATGATTTCTAAGGTCTTTTAAGCTTATTTTAACGCTTAATTAATCTGGAAGTCTAAGTGTGGAAGTTTCAGGGCTACTGCTATTTCTCAAGCTTCTTCCGTCACTATCGTACTGGAGTTCTGAATAACGAGGATTATCTATATAAATAATTTCTTCAGGGAGTCTAGAAACTGAAAGAGGTTTTGATGGAAAATATTCTAGTCTTAAATACCTTATTCGGTATCGTGGGTTTATCTGTCTAGTTTCTTTGTATATGTGATTAACAATATCAATTATATAGTTATCTATAAATTCGTCTAAATTATTATCACCATAAGATGACAAAAATCTACGATATGTTCTAGGGGCAGCTGTTTCTATGTTTTTAAGGAGAGGACGGATTCCTCTGGCTCTAATTAAAGTAGCCTTTGTTTCAGCTAACCTTTTACGTCTAATAAATTTTAATACTTCTATACTGTCTTCAAGTATCCTAGTGTATTCTTGATATTTTTCAGGTCTTGGTAGTTCTTCTGCAAAATCTTCAGTTCTTAGTTTTTGTCTAAAGAGATCTCGGATCCCTGTTCTAATTATTTCTATTCTAGGTACTTCTCTTCCTAACCACTCAATGATCTGGTCTATGTATTTAAAAGTACCACCTGCATATACTAAAGCAGATTCTATAAGTTCTTTAACTTTAGGGTCTGTAAGAGTCCAGTCTTGAATTTCTCTAGTTAAGTCTAAACTTTTTTTATTAACAAATTCAAAAAAGTCTTTAGTGATTTGTAAGCTCATATAAGATTCTTCTTAAAGCAATAATATGTAAAATAGTTAAGGGTTTGGTTTGAGTTTATACCTTCCTTCTAGTCTGCAATATCTTTATCTTCTTCCCTTTGTCTCTTCAGCCTTGTTATGATTCTTCTCCGGTCTCGGCCTCCTACAACTCTCTCTTTATGTGTCGCAGCTCAATCCACTACTTTGGCGGTTGACCTGTTTCCTTCCTGTACGCCTTCACGCCTAACGCCCACCTGGCTAACGGCTCACGGCTAATCGGCACCTGATGAAGGTTCACCCGTATAACACCTTGTGTGCTACACCAGAGGTTCCACTCAATAGTCCTCTATGAATAGAAAGTTGGAGACAATTTGGACAATAACAACAACTTAGCATAAGAGATTTCAAGAAAAGAAAATACTTTTATTGCATTGCATAAGTAAATACAACTCTCCCCTCTCCCCTAACTATGAGAGGTTTACTCAATCATATACATATTACTCTCTACAAGCATACTCTCTCTAAAAGTCTCACAATCTCTCACTCTCTAACTCCTTATATCTAGAAGTCAGTTGGACGCTCCCTTTTATAGCACAAGGGCACTACAATCGACTGGCAACCGGCTATCAAAAGAGATCCGGTTTAAAGAGATACAAATTATTAAAGTCTTATACTATTTGCTTTACATAAAGTAAATCTTTCGTCTAGCAATAATTCTAACATAACGCCTTTGCAAGGGTCTTTTTCTTCTTTATGAAAAGAAGCAATCCGGGGGGGCGTGTGGGGCATGTCTGAGATGCAGGCTGGAGGGGAATCTAATTATAGTCTTGTCGTCTTGCATAAGTCTTAGCACATGGCATCTTCTGTCTTCAATAATTCTTCAGCTAACGAGGGGCCCGTCTTTGTTCCATCTGTGTCTTCCTCTTCCTTGTCTTGGTTTGGTAGGGTATTATTGAAAAATTCATCAATGAGGCCTATAGTTCTAAGGCTAGCTGGCAAAGCTATCTCTATCATTTCTTTGGATTCATTCTTGAGCCTTCCATTGAATGGCTCATCAGCTTGAATTATCAGGTCTTCTTTGTGGTAGGCAGTGTACCACCTGTCTTCTCCTGTTAATAATTCCATGATTTTTATGGTCTCCATGGCCTGAGCAATCTGGAGTTTGGAGTTATCAACAATTAATTCTTTAGTCTCGTCTTCTGATAAAATCTCAACGTCTTCGAATATATAATTGGAAAATCTAATAAGTCTAAATCCTTCAACTCTCATTCCTCTACAGGAACTTGGAGAAATCTAGTAGATTCTGGCAAATAAAGGAAGTAATTCTTGTACTTTCTTAACATACTCATGGGCTATTTTTCCAAGAGCAACAGAATCTTCAATATCTTATATCTGGACGAGTCCAATGAACTCGTATTCTACAAGAGTTATATGAGCCATGTTTGATTTTCCAAAAAGATATATTTTTGGAACGTCTTTGAAGAATCCCTTAATTATTAAAGCATCTCCATTTATTTCTGATAATAACATATTAAAATGATCAATAATGTTATTAGATTCTTTTTTAAAGTCTTCCGTTGATGGGAGATTATTATGACCAAATGGTATAACAATCCTAGTCTTAAAAGTCTTTTTCTGATAACAGAAATTAGCAGGTCTAATTTTAGAGGTTTCTCCAAGAGTTTGAGCATAAGTCTGAGTCTGAGGTCTAGGCATAGCAGTACCACTGAGTTGGGTAACTGCAAGTCTTTGAGTCCTCATGAATCTGGCAATGGCTACCAAATTTTGTTTGAACTCGATCCATAGTCTATTCTTCATATTCCACTATATGGCGTCTATAAGAGTATTTTCGTCTTCTAAAAATTCTCGTCTAAATTTGATCAAGTCAGGGTATCTTTGATCGGGTCTATATTGGGGAAAATACATCTTCCCAATGAGTCTATTTTGAGAAATAATCTCTTGTCTAGATTTTCCAAGAGGAACTAAGATATCATCAAAGTTCTCTAGGATTGGTCTTTCTTGAGAGTCTTGAATATGAGTCGGTCTTTCCGTTACACTAGAATTTGGTCTTACGCGTCTAAGATAGTCTGCAATGTCTTCCATGTTCAGTCTATTTGTTCCAGAGGAACTCATGTCTTCTAGGTCTTCTGTTTGCAACATAAAACATGAAATCATATTAGTGTTAGCAAACATTGGCTCTCTTGATATAATGTCTGGAATGGTATTTTTACTTCCCTTAATATGTATAATAGAGAAGTCATAACCATTAAGCAATTGGTTCCATTTAATTAGTCTATTAGTCCTTAATTTGGACAAGTCTAAATCTCTGAATTTTACTGCATAAGATGAGTCAGTATAAACAGTAAAATGTTTAGGTCTAAGAAACAACATATATTTTTCTATTGCCCTTACTATGGATAAAACTTCTTTTTCATGGGCAGTGTATCTTGTTTCTGGGTCTGTAAAGGTTCCAGAATTATGTCTACAAAGTTTCTTCTTTTTTGTCTGATGGTCAATGGCAAAGTATACTGCTCCCCATTGTTTATCAGAGGCATCTGTTTCTATTATAAACTGGTCTTCTGCATTAGGCAGTTCATGTAATGGAATGTTCTTGACTGCATCTTTAATTTGTCTTATTACTTCAAAACCATCTTTAGTACAATAAAAGGGATTGGTTTTGTCTGTTCCTTGGTCATCGTTATGTGTGACTGTAAATTATGGCCATTAATATGTATCTTTGACTAACAATGTGGAATATATATATACTATGTGATTAAAGTATATATATATTATATGATACAGAAATGTATATATATCTATGTGTGTATGGTATATATATTTATGTGAAGCATAGCCCTTCTATGCTATCATGGAAAGTTGCGCTATGTGGGTGAAGCCCCTGGCTTGAGGAGAACAGAGAGTATAGTCCCTAGGTCATAGCGTCCATTTTTATATTGTGTGATTTTTATTAGGTTTGAGACGTGGTGGGTATGTTTTGTCTCACTTTCGGGGAGGAACTAGGACCTATTCCCATACGTTGTGATTTGGCTTTTACCAAGGCGATGTGAGATTTCGACCATTGGTACTGAAGATGATATGTGAGTGATTTCCTGGTAGATGATAGCATATATACCGCATCCTCCAGTTATAGCTCGTTGGGATGGTTATTATACTAGTGTGTATAGTATATGACTTGTGCGTGAGAACAAGATATTATATCTCTACTAGAGTAAAGAGATAAATTTAATATGAAATCATTTCTCATTTCGGGAGATGGTATCCGGACTTATATTGTGATATGTATTATGAATGAGGAGGTTATGTATATTTATTTGTATGAGTATAAATATATATATATATATATATATATATATGTTGAGTACTGAAGGTCTAATGGATCTCGATGATCGACCTTGCCAAGTAGTAGTGTATCGAGGGGTTCCTTGTTTGGATTTCGGTTCGCGAGACATGCCATGCACGAACATGGCCTAGTGTTGAGACTGGGGAGAATTTTAACCCTTAGTGCTCTAGTTTTGGGTTCTTCTTATATGGTTGTCTATATATATATGTTGTTTAGTGAGGGTCTAATGGATCTCGACGATCGACCTTGCCAAGTAGTAGTGTATCGGGGGGTTCCTTATTTGGATTTCTCTTCGCGAGACACCCCACGCACGAACATGGCATAGTGTTGAGACTGGGGATAAGTTTAGCCCTTAGTACATGGTTTGGTTAGGATTTCTAGAGTTTAAGGGTGACTGATTAATTAGGCAACGTAGCCTGACTAGGATGTTTAGAGGGATGCGCTAGGTGTGTACTATTAGTAGAGAGGTGAGGGGTATCTCATGGGAGTGCGATACCAATTTAAATATGAGATAAAACATATTTTAAAAATAATGCATTTATGCACCTGCAAAATATTTTCACAACTCGGGCTCTGACCCGTTTCTATATTTTTCCTCTCTTGCTACATATTATATATATATATATATATATATAGGTGTCCAGACACAGGGACGTCTGGATGATGATCATTTCGAGTCATACGTCGGCTACATCAGCTGTGGGTGCATGCAGGTTTTCAGTAGATGCTTCTATCCTTGAACTATAGATAGTAGTTACTGTATAAATACTTGGGTTACAATCCCAACTGCATCTATTTATTCTTTCACTGCCTTTTAGTGCAACATTCGATTTGGTTGTATTATATTTGAACCGAGTGTTCGGTTAATTTATCTCTTTCCAGTTTCATTTATATAAACTCTGTGAATGTTTTAATTGCATAATTTGTTTAAAAATATTAGTTAAATAAAATTTTGATGCCAGCCTGATAGGTTATTAGTAATTAATTTTGTTTTCCACAGTAATGCTGAGAATGATCCATATGCGACTCCTATTTTTATTTGGTACAGGACTGATCGCCCGGTATTTTATTAGGCGGGGTGTTATAAAAAAGTTGCATATGTGATTCCATTTATATTGGTTGGGAGGATATTAGGATTTGTTGTCTTAGAGGGATTTATTGTAAATGTGTTTTCGATTTTGTTTTGCACTGGAATAGCAAGAGGGGGAGATTTGTAAAAGAAATATTTTATAATAGATCATATCTCAGGCATTTTTTAGTTTTAGCATATCCTATTACAAATCGGCATCTCAAACTGAACATCCCCATTATCTCCAAGTTCATTCAAAAATGCCTTAGTGACCTAGCGACCTAGCACCATTTTGGATTTGTCACCAACACTCTATGGAGGTATAAAACATGTGGGTTTTCATGAAATAATATAAATCATTTTTGGGATGTTTGAATTTTAAGTCGAGGCTTTTTATAAAAGTAATTTGAATAGAATTTTTTTGGGTCACGCTCGAATGAGATTAAGTATCTTTCATAAGAGATGTGTAGTTTCATTTCAAGCAACTTCAAATGACATTCAGATGAGACATCCCTACATTGACAGAGAAATTTAGTTCAAAGCTTATGGGAAGGTAGTTCAAGCAAAAAGTGGTGTTCGTTATAATGAAATAGCATGTCATTTGAACCAGATCTAATTTCGTTCGAACGACCTCGACACCTAGAAATTCATGTTTTTTATATAAAGACCAGTTTTGTTCATAAAGTCTTAAGACTTTTGGTGAAAATAATTTTTCGATACCAGTTCCAAATGTGTTCATACTTTATTTTTCTAAACAAATTTATGCTTTCCAAATCATACATCCCTATATATGATTTTTGAGTTTATGAAAATCTAGTTTCCTTACACCTTGTGCCTTGTAGAGTCCATCTCTACTATTGACTTGTGGGAAGACTGCTCTTATGGAAAACACTGGACTGGATCATATTATTTAGAAGAATTAAAGTTTGCACACATTATACTTAGTCTTTATAAATATTTTGTAAGTCGACTATGCCAGTTAAATTCTCTACGGTGCTAAATTAAAGATTTTTCCCTTTTAGGGATTTTTCCTTACTTCTTTGTGTGCCTGTTGTGTTTGTGTGATTATTTAGTAATTGATTTTTACTTCATCATCGCATGTAAACCTAATTTCTATTCAAGATAAAATTTGATTAAAGTTTGAATTTATGTGTGAGGAACCTAATACACGAACTATCCATAGAATACCAAATTTCTCATTGAGAATGTATTTCTACGACATTTGTTTTTGCTAATTTATTATTATTTTGCACACACTTACTTTCAACATACTCGGGATGGTTGTGTCACCCATTTCTCACTCAAGGTTTTTTGTAAACGAGTCGTAGATTTGTAGGCACATGTGTTCTTTCTCTACACCACTCGGGATATCGTACGAGGCTTGCATTTTGGCCCTTTTTGGACTTTTTAGTGATTATATGTGGTACAAGTGTTCTTTTAACTTTGGGGGAGAGGTTGTGGGATACAACCTCCAGCATTCACCTCCCACTAGGTGAGATAAAACTCACCCCACTGGACCTGGATGCCACGACCAATTTTTTATCTGATTCATTTTTAGTGATGATCCCTTATCGTATCCTGCTGTCGAGTGAGGCTATTCTAGTGGATATATGTTTCATTCTTGCAATTTTCCACGGTGTAACACTGATTCTCATTTCCTTAGATGCCCAAACCCTGGATCATTGGAGGTTCTTAGGGATGGATGTGACTCGGATCTGCCAATTTAACCCGGTCTTTCTACTTTTTTCTCGGACACACTCTCTAATCCTGTTATAGCGAGGACATTCATGTGGCTCTACTATTTACTCTTCGTTACTTTATCTACATCCATCAGTACCAGGTTTGATTTAGGTTTACTTTTTACCCGTGTGAGGACCCTTTATCGAAGGGGACTAAGAGTTCTGTCGATTATACAGTAGTTGGGTAAGTACGAATATCTTAGTATTTTGTCTATGATGTCTTAGAAACCTTAATGTCTATGGTCTTAACTGTTGGAGAAGGTTAATGACCGAGGGAGGAAACTCCAACAACCACTTCTATTACTCCATTCGAGGGGACTTCTATGGGATCTTTCACAACATTCGATCAAACTTCAACTCTACAGTTAGTGGTCTTGGAACTATCTGTGTAATTCACTAGGGATGATGGAATAAAGTACAAGGCATTAGTTCTTGCCGCCCAGCCTTACTTATCTAAAAAGTTAAGGTGCGTGATTCCTTTTATTTGATTTTCTTTTTGTTTAATTTTTTTATTGGGATCAAATAGTGATGCAATGATCTTTTTTATTATAAGGTTTTACGGTCCTTAGGATGGTGTTAAAGAAGATGTTCCAAATCATAGACTCATATATTGACTTCATAATGAGAACGATGAGGAATTTGGGTCAGGGACAACTTGTGATCGATTATGTTTCAGTTCCATTTTCCTATAGTTGTCATGGTGCTCGTGCGACGGATGTTCGTGAGTGCTCACAAAGGTGTAAGTCATAGGTACAAAGGGCTTAACTCTCTCGTGGTTCCCCGGGGAGGTCTAGTGATCCAAGAGGTTGTTTTGACATAGGTGGTTATAACCAACTCTAGTCAAAAGGAGTAATATTGCAATGAATCTTCCTTTATAGGATCCAATGGTCGCCTTTAGCTTATTTTTTTGTGTATTTCTCATTTTTTTTTGTTTTTAATGGATTAAACGAAAACATGTTTTTATTTTGAGAAATGTTATTCATTTTTGACTTATTTATTAATTTTTGACAATGATAACATGCATGCAGTAAATATGTAAAAGATAAGGCAAATGTTAAAAATGAAAAAACAAAATCTTATTTCGAATTTTTTTAATCAATCACAGTTTCCATTCTTGTAATAGGTCTTGTCAAATAGATTTTTGGTCTCCATGCGTGCAGGTCCAACATGAATATTTTGTATTTTACTTGAGGAGTGATAGGCCTAGGGGTCATTCCAGGAAAACTAAATGGTCATCTCTTTCCCCTATGAATGGAGGTAGAGTTTTGGCCTAGAAATTCACACCATTTTCATTTTTATCTCATACTCTATATACAACATTGTTTTCTTACCTTTCTTAGAAAGTTGAGACAGCTCTCCCACATTATGAGTATCAAACCGTTATAACTCACCAAGTAAAGTCATTTATTCTTATACTCGATGACTGGTCTTTCTCAGGTCTAGATCGTAATGGCCTAGTTCACTTATTGTGTTGCAGAAATATAATAGTTGTCTAGTAAAAGTCCAATTCCCCTAATTTTAGGCGAGACGATTATTGTCCTTTCCACTTATCATTCTCGTGAATGACCTCACCATCAATGAATCACATTGCTCATGTACACACGAATTTTAGAGAGGCTTACCTTGATCGGGACCCTTTGCCCCTTCCTTATGAACCGACAGACTATGTCTTCCATGAGCCACTTATCCACATTAGGGAAAATGAAATTGAATGGGTTTATTAGGTTTTCGATTCTAGGCACTCCTACCTCCGTTGATATTTTCCTTGGAGATTGAATGTAACGCCTCACTTGTCCACGGTGAAACTGATAACTGATGAATTTTTTAGATATTTTCTTTTATTTATGGAGGATCTGGTCATACATAGTTATTGTTGGTTCATTGATACCTTTGTTTTTTTTAATACACAATACTTCTTGAGACAATCTAAATTAGTCATTTGGATAATTCTATTCCATTAAGATCCACTAAGATAATGGTGTTAGGACCTTATTCATTGCATATGGCCTCTCCCAATTAGGGAAATACTTGCCTCAAGGATCACATATGGGTTGTATGACCTCTTTTCGCACTAGGTCTCCTTCTTTGATGCAGGTATCTTTGAGTTTCTCATCAAATTACCTGGCGATCCATTTATGGTATCCTTGCATGTGATAACATGCTACTACTTATTGTTCGCCCATAAATGTTATCTCTTTGTATCTATTTTTACCCAATTAGGCTCGGAGATTTGGTATTCCAATAGACCCTTAGGGAAACAATTTCCATTTCTACTAACAACCTTGCCTCCATTCCATATACCATTGAGAATGACATTTCTTCGTTAAGCATTCTAATAGTAGTTTGATATCCCCACAACACTCAAAGAATACATTTAACCCAGTCTCGGTACCCTTCAATCATGTTGTTCAGTATCACTTTCATGTTTATATATTCTAACTTTATGGAACCATTAGTCTATGGGTGATATAGAGATGATGTGTGTCTTTGAATTTTGTATTCTTTGACAATCTCTATAACCTATGATTCTAAGTGCATTCTATTATTAGATAACAACTCAAATGGTACACCATATCTATATATTATATTCTTTTGTATAAATTTTGCTACATTCTTTATGTTCAGTACCATGTACAATTCTATTTTAACCCACTTACTAATGTAAGTTATGGCTAATGAGATGAACTCATGGACATTGGATGCTTTCAGATTTATCTTCCCAATGATATCCATTCCCTAAGTTGAAAAGGTCCAAGGTGAATTCATGTTGTATAATTATCTTGGAGGTAGACGAAGGTTGCTCAAGTGATAGCTTTGCATAATAATCTTCTTGTCTAGCATGTGTCCGTTCATGTGAGGGACACACTATCCTCGTGGATGTCATCCATCACCTTTTCTTTTTTGGTCTCATCGAGACACCATAAATGATTAACTCATGATTTTTCTTATTTTCTCTTATTTGGTCTCATCGAGACACCATAAGTATGTTTTTTACAAATATTTAGCACACATGATGAATTCAGCGACCCACCATTAGAGTTTCATCTTGTCTTTCTGAGTAAATTCAAAATGACACTTGAAATATTGAAGCCTTTATATATTAGTACCAAGGTCCCGATTTCGTACATGAACCCACGTCATGTTTTCTTGCATACATTAACTTGTATCTAATCCATATCTTCGAGAATTCCCACCATAGATGCTAGAGTAGCCAAATCGTCAACGAAGTGTAATACCCCGTGTATATATATATATATATATATATATATATATATATATATATATATATACAGAGAGGTCAACTCATGTGCACACTAAGTTTGCACATGTGATATTTACACATTTCAACGAACCCACAAAAAAAAATCAACTCAATTTTTTTTTACTATTTTAAAAAAATTGGTCAAACTGTTGCAGCTTTTAAGTGCTTTAAAAACTGTGAAAGTTTGACCGATTTTTTTTAAAATAGTTAAAAACGATTTTGAGCTGATTTTTTTATATCGGTTCCTTGAAATGTTTAAATATCACAAAAAAAAAAAATCATCTCGGAAATATTTTTTTTATAATTTTAAAAATTAATGTGCAAACTTAGTGTGCACAAGAGCCAGACTCCTGTGCACACTAAGTTTGCACACGTTCTTGTGCACACTAATTTTTTAAAAATATTAAAAAATATATTTTTGAGTTGATTTTTTTATGTGATATTTAACCATTTCAACGAAAACATATAAAAAACTTCAGCTAAAAAAACTCTTTTTACTATGTTTAAAAAATCGGTCAAATTTTTGCAGCTTTTAATGTGCTTAAAAGGAGCGAAAGTTTGACCGTTATTTAAAAAATAACAAAAAAAGGTTTTTTTTAACTGAATTTTTTATATGGGTTCCTTGAAATGTTTAAATATCACACAAAAAAATAAGGTCAAAAATATTTTTTTACTATTTAAAAAAAAAGATGTGCAAACTTATTGTGAAAAGGAGCCTCTCTCTCTCTCTCTCTCTCTTATAGAGAGAGAGGGAGAGTCACACTCTCTAACATACATCATTAAACATACCTATTTTTTTAAAATAGTAAAAAAAATAATTTTCAGTTGATATTTTTTATATGGGTTCATGATATTTCAATGTGCCCCTGTAAAAATATTTAGCATGAAATAATTTTTTTGTTATTTTTAAAAAATAAGTAAAAAATCTGACACTTATATAGGGTAAAAACTGTTAGTTTTTTCGCTTATTTTTTAAAAATATCAGAAGACATTATTTTCAGTTGATTTTTTTCACAGGAGCACATTGAATATCCTAAGCCCATATAAAAACATCATCTCAAAATTATTATTTTTACTATTTTAAAAAATGGGTATGTTGCTAGGAGGTATGTTGGAGATCCTTTACTATATATATATATATATATATATATATATATATATATATATATATATATATATATTAAACTGCACATTTATATTATGCAGGCGAGTCATAATTTAATTAAATTAAGACATAATAAGAAATTATTAATACTAATTTGGATGTGAACTGAATTAATATGTAAGTGACCTTATATTTGCTAATGTGTATAGTAAATAAAATTCAATTATGTCATCAGTGAGTACACACGACTGGAATTATTAATACTTTAACCGAGAATTATTTATGAGGGTTGAGATATGACAATATTGATAAGTGACTCGGATGGTAATTTCGAGTGCCCAATTGTTTTACAATTAGTTGAAATAGTCAGAATTAAGTACCCAAGGGATGCGTTTGGGTCTCGGGAGCCTTTTAGACTAGTTGGGATTAATTAAAAGCTATTCTGGCCAATTTATTGGTATGTGAAAAGAAAATTTTTGGATTCTTAATTATATATTGAAAGGATGAGTGAAAAAGAAATGTCATTATAATATTTTAAAGGTTTAGTTGAGAGATATAAAGAGTTAGAGTGAAAATGAAGAGAATTAGATAGCAAACTTAAAGGTTCAAGTGAGAAAGTAAAGAATAACTCAAGAACACTAAGGGATTGAAGATTAGAGAAGGGATTCAAGGAGATTTATCATGTTCTTCATCAAATTCAACAACTACAAACTATTAAGGCAAGTGATTATCTTACTAAATAAATATTCCTTTAATTTCTATCATATTAAAGTTGGAAAAATTATTTTGGGGGGAATTAAAATGTCAAGCTTTGGGATTTGGGGAAATGATTATGCGTATGAATTTTAACATATGATGATGAAAATTTATGGATGAATTATAATCGTGAAACTTTGGGATTATGAGTTCATATGTAGTGGAATTAATAGAGAGAAAACTTGTGATTGAATTTGTGATATTGCAGGTAGAGATGAAATTTATCCCCATGATAGTTACATATTAAGATGATGATTATGTGTAATGACGTGTCCCATTGATAGAAAACTATCAAGCATAATAAAGATTGAAATAAATTATGTTGATGATCATTTTTTAAATTGAAATTACTGATATTTAAACTGGGAAAATTAGGACAGATTTTTAGGGGCGAACCTATTCGCCCCACAATCGAACCGGTTCGAACCTCCCGCCACGAATAGTTCTGCTTTTTTAGAAAAGATTAAAATATTAATTCGGGGATTGAATTAAAGGTTCATGGACAATTGTGAACTTTTTGAAGAAAGTATGAATTCAGGGGATGAGATAAATTATTTTAGATTGATTAGGGATGCAAGTTAGAATAAATTGGAAGAATTTTATTCGAAAATGAATAATGAAATTTGGATGAAAATTCAGAAATATAGGAATGCAGGTTGAGTGAAAATAATACGTATCCAGATATTTATATGATGAGATTTAATTAAATAATTTAGTTAATGATTAATTAATTATGGATATGAATAATATTGTGAAAATGGTTTATATGTGTCACAAGTGGTAGGCACGGTTAAACGAAATTTTCAAAAATATATCGACACACTATACATACATACATATATATATATATATATATATATATATATATATGTTTTAATGATATAATTAGTTAGACACACCACTCGAGGGGTGCTATTAATGGAGGTTGCGGGATGTGGGTATTCTCCCTGAATAGTGAAAACAGGCTAAGTATCGATCTAGATTATAGCGCCATGCATGCCTGATAAGGTTGGAGTCGAGTGAGGTAATATTTGTATGGTTATGCTCATTGGCCCAGGACTACAATCGCATCCAATACATATTATTTTCGGGTATAGTAGGCGATTCTGTACCGGTGTTTCCCGAGTGAGGAAGTGTTGTCTCGATGAATAGCATACTAGATAATCGTATCTCAAGGAACTTTATCTCAGAGGGATGATGGGTATACGTATTTAGTGAGTGATATATATATATATATATATATATATATGTGTGTGTGTGTGTGTGTGTGTGTGTGTGCGTGTGCATGTGTGTGTGTATTATGATGTGAATATTGTGTTTATTAATATGAAGAAGTGTACCGCGCATAAGGATTAAGTGTGAATAATGTTGAAGTAACTAGTGAAACTTAATGACTTTAATGAATACATTATAATTGAGGATTATAATTATTAATGGTAATTGGAATTAATTCGGTAAAATACATGGTGATGGGATAGAGTACGGAATTAAGGAGGTTATGGGAATGTTTATGCGGGTAGCATAACTGGGCAGTTAAAATTCAAATGTTAGGTGAACACTTTAGATTATAGGTGAGTAATGTCTGAAGAGAGTGCGACACCAATTTAAAATATGGAAGAATGGGAATAATTAATGATGAATTTTAATTAATTGCAAAATATTTTCTAAAAGGTTTTTGGGCATTGACCCATATCAAATTTATTTTCAAATCCTTTTAGGTGTCAAGTCATAGGGACACCAAGCTTGATCATTCTATCGCGTACCGAAGCTGCATTAATTGCGTATGTCGCAAGATATTACTATAGTAGCTTCTTTAATCACATTATAGATATGGCCAGTTTTATTTCCAGGCGTGTTGCCTGAGTTGGACGGTTTGTTTTATTTCATTTTATTTAGAATTGGTCTATGGTTATTATTACAACCGATGGGTTATTCGGTTAAGGATTTGGCATGTAATAGAGTTATCTTTCATATTTATAATGTTACTGCGGATTTACTTTAGTTGTTTAACTAACTTGGGATTGAGTATGTTGTTTCTAACAAATATAAAAATTATCACTCTTCTTAATTTAATAATAGGTGGTTAGTAATTAATTGATTTCGACAGTGAAGCTAAGAATGAGACAAATGATATTCTTCTTTTATTTTAATAAGGGTTGGTTGTGACACCCCGCCTATTTTAACCATGGGTGATCAGTCCTTTATAAAAAAATAACCAGGAATCACATTCCATTCATTCTTATCATCACTGTCGAAAAAATTTGTAATTATGAACCATCCCAAATTTTATATTTCAATTATATACCAACATGTAAAAATAAGATAAATAATCCAAACCGTCCACATAATAACAGTCTAAAGAATCAGACGATGGATATATAAATTAATAAGACCGAATAAACGATTGGTTCCCAAATAAAATCCAAATGCAAGTCTGAAATAGTAAATCTGATACTGAATAAAGTTTGATAATGAATAACAAAATAGTCTAAAGGGGCAACACACCTAAATAAAATACTAAAGAATATCCTATCTACAAATGAATGAACGGAAGAGTCTAAAGCAAATCCTGCAGGCCTCCACAAGTACTGCTACTACGCATCCTTGGATAGAGTCACCAAGCTTGGCGTCCCTGTGGCTAGACACCTAAAAGGTTTTGGAAATATTTTGACACGGGTTGGAGACTAAGAAAACTGTTTGAACATATTTTGTAAGTATTTAAATCATAGTTAAATAAGTTATTAGATACACATGTGAGTTTCCACGTACACTCCCTTGAGATTCTCACCTCTCAACTAATGTGCATGCCTAACGTCCCATATCTAGCTTTGCTATATATCCCAACTAGATAATGTATCTAATAATGTATCTAAATTACACATACGACATGCTGCCACAATGTCAATAATCAATTGTATCCACATATTATTATGGAGTAAACTAATTATGTTTATGTACTTAAATACTTTTAGATATACATAATCTATCATTTCCACTATCACACATAAGTAGATACATCACACTTGAATATATTTAATACACATATAATATATACAACAATAACATCCCTGGTGTTGATACCAAAATTAATATGCTGATATGGACGAATAATACGAAGACACGTGTCAATCTACGTGGCACAATAGCAACGAGGAACATTTCATTTCCCCGACCAACTCATGTTCTCTCCGAGCAACGAGAATACACCGAGGAACTTTAGCACTCCAAGGTACTCTAGCGCTCCGAGGAACTCCTGAGCAACGAGCAACTAAGGCGGTCCGAGCTGCATCTCGGCCGTAGCCTTAATTGCCAGATAATCAACAGTTTAACTATTCATTGAATGTTTATCATCTTGATGCACACGCTGCATTAAATGTATTACCCTTTCATATGTGTATCATTTAATGTATCAACCCTTTCATGTACAGCCTAAGGGCTATAAATACCTTGTATCACCCTCATTCAAAGGGACCGGAATTTCTTGATAGCTCTTGTAATCGAGAATTCCTCAATTACTCAGCAATAACATAACAGTGGATGTAGGCCATTCATATAAGGCTGAACCACTTTAAAATCTTTTGTCTTATTTATTTATCTGTGATTAAATAATTAGAGTGATCTAGTTTTTTACATCAACAGATTGGCGCCGTCTGTGGGAAAGATTTGTTATTATCGTTTTCCACCAAAAATCATTCATCATCAATGGCGGATAACCCAGAATCTAGCAATCGAAATGCTGGAAATGCTGGAAATCCTCCAAATCCCTCTGCACCTCCAGATCTGGCCGGGATCATGACAAATCTGGCTCAAGGACAAACCGCCATGCAAGATACGATGCGGCAACTCATACAAACTCTTCATGGTGGCGCACCTGCACAGTTAGGGCATCGAAGTGGTCAGAGGCAAACCTATTTACTTTCTTCGCGATCCAGGCGTACTGGATCATATCGTAATGAGGAATCTGATGATTTCTCTTATCAACCTGGGCAAACTTCGTCAATACGAGTTACAGATACTGAACAGCGTGTCACCCTTTCCCCAGAAAGGGCCAGCGCATTGGAAAGGTTAAGTAGGGCCTCTCCTTTCAGCCGATTAGGCCCTAGGAGGAATAGGAGTCCACCTAAAACCATGTCGAGGAGTTTTCGACAACAATCAGATCTAAGAGAAGGATCAGCACAGTCACGACCAACTGTTCGTCAAGATAGATCTCAAGAGGCTACTTCAGAACGATCAATTGCTCGAACCAATAGGCCCGAGGAAGGAAATGAAGCGTGTAAAGGATCTCTTCAGCGGTTGGAAGATAGATTGGGAGAAATGGCTCAGGCGAAGAATCCCCTACAACGAACTTTTGTTCAAGGGACACCTTTTGTCCAGGCCATTGTGAATTTTCCAACACCGTCAAAATTTAAAGCCCCAGTGGTGACCCCCAAATACGATGGAAAGACAGATCCTGTTCTTCACATAGAGCAATATCAAGCTGCTGCCGACATCTATGCTGTCCCCGACGAGATGAGATGTAGGGAATTCTCGAGAACTCTTACCGGATCTGCCCAGATATGGTACAACAATCTTCCTCGGGGTAAGATTTCAACTTTCTTTCAATTGGTCGAGTTGTTCATCGGTAATTTCTGTTTTGTAGAAAAGCCAGTAAAACGAGTAGCACACTTGTTAAGTGTTAGACAAAAATTTGGTGAAAGCACTAGAGATTACATAACTCGTTTCAATAACGAGCAACTGGAAGTCATAGATTATGAGGAAAAGACAGCAATCACCGCCTTGATGAGTGGTTTGTTGCCTAATAAGTTGTATTACACTTTGGCAAAAGATCCACCTAAAACTATGTCAGAGTTGATGGCAAAAGCGGCCAAAATCATGAATGCCGAGGAAGCTATGGCTGCAAAAAAGAATATGGATAAAGACACCAAGGTGGAAGTCGACAAGTCTAAGAATAAAGAGCATAAGGGCAATGGCGGTGACAAGCGTTCCAGAAATAATAAGTCGTCATAGGAAGTCCTGAAGAAATACGATAATTATACTCCCTTAAAAATGGGTATTAATCATGTCTTGGAAGAAACCAAGAATAGCGAGGAGGTAAAGTGGCCGAAGAAACTGAGGTCAGACCCCGATGCGAGGAACAGGGATAAATATTGCGAATTCCACAAGGATCATGGCCATATGACTAAGAATTGCATAGCTCTTCAGAACGAGATTGAAACACTCATCCGAAGAGGAAAGCTAGCAAAGTATGTTGATCGGGGAGGTGAAAGAAGAAATAATGATCGAACTAGAGAGAGATCTAGATCTCCTCGTCGAGTAGAGGAGAAAAAGAAGAGAGAACATGAAGATGATGCCGAGGAGGATACCGATCTTCCCAAGAAACCAAGGCAACCAGAACGAGAGGTATTTTCCATACGTTTTGGGGCATTTGATTGTAATGTTATTACAGGAGGAGATGCAGGAGGAGGAGACCTTACTGCAGAAAGAAAAGCTTACCTCGGAGAGGACCAAGCTTGATCGTACATTCAGCGAATAAATTTAGCCGAAGAAGATCGTCCGAGGAAGGTAAACAAAGAGAAGCTGGTCATTGGCTTTTCAAAAAACGACCCGGCAGGTGTTCTTTACCCTCACGAAGACCCTTTGGTGATCAAAATGAGGATGAAAGAAGTAGTGATTTCAAGGGTACTAGTAGACAATGGTAGTTTAGCAGACATCATGTATTATTCATGCTTTGACAGTTTGAATTTAAAATTATCTCAATTGGAACCTTATCACAGAGCTCTTTTGGGTTTTGCTGGCGAGAAAGTTTTTCCACTTGGGACGATCAAGTTGGACATATTCATTGGAACTTGGCCTGCTTGTCGAACGGAGAGAATACGCTTCTTTATGATGGATAAGAATGTGCAGTCAGCCTACAACATCATCATGGGAAGGGGTGGTTTGAAGAAGTTCGAAGGAGTTCCATCTACAGTACTTCAATGCTTAAAATTCCCAACAAATTTTGGAGTAGGAGTGGTGAAGGGTGATCAGAAAGTAGCTCGAGAATGCTATTATTCATCCGCCGAGCAAGAGGAGCTTGAAGATTCAAGAAAAAAGACTACTACCTACCAGGTGGATGAAGGTACATAAATTGAAACATTGGATCCACGAGATGAATCCCAACTTGTAAAAGTACAGGTAGTGGAATCTACAGAGAATGTTATTCTGGACGATGAGCACCCTGAACGAGTAACCCAGATAGGTTCAACGTTGGATGCTTCAATAAAATAGGAGTTGATAACTTTTTTGAGAAATAGGAAGAAAACTTTTGCGTGGAGTCATGAAGACATGCCAGAAATAGATCCGAACTTCTTATGTCATGAGCTCAATGTGAATAAGGAAATCAAGCCTGTAAAGCAGAGAAGAAGGGTATTTAGCCCCGAGAAGAATCAGTCTATACAAGAGGAGGTCGAGAAGCTCCAGAAAGCCCAATTTATTGAAGACGTGAAGTATCCAGACTGGTTGGCAAACGTGGTGATGGTAAAAAAGAAAAATAATAAGTGGAGAATGTGTGTTGATTTCACCGATCTTAACAAGGCATGCCCAAAGGATCATTTTCCATTGCCAAGAATTGATCAACTAGTGGATGATACCTCAGGACATGAGCTGCTTAGCTTTATGGATGCTTACTCTGGCTACAACCAGATCAAAATGAAACCTGAAGACAGGGAAAGTACTTCTTTTGTTACCCCTAGGGGAACTTATTGCTATAATGTTATGACTTTTGGTTTGAAAAATGCAGGAGCGACATACCAGCGGCTGATGAACAAGGTTTTCACCGAACAAATCAGTTTCAACATGGAAGTCTATGTCGATGATATGCTCACAAAGAGCAAGAAAGCTGCTGATCACCTAGTTGACTTAGCTCAGACCTTTGATCAACTGGATAAATACCAAATGAAGCTCAATCCGACGAAGTGTACATTTGGAGTACGAGAAGGGATGTTCCTCGGATACATCGTCAACCAACGAGGCATTGAGGCGAATCCAAAAAAGATCAAAGCTCTTTTAGGGTTGCGATCTCCAACGACGAAGAAAGAGGTGCAGAGTCTTATAGGACGAGTTGCAGCACTCAATAGATTTGTATCCCGAGCAACTGATAGGTGCCTTCCATTCTTCAAAACACACTGAAAAACTTTCGAGTGGAATGATGAATGTGAAAAAGCCTTTCAAGACTTGAAGAAATATCTGGGAACACCTCCATTGCTGTCCAGACCAGTGATGGGCGAAAAGTTCTACTTATATCTGGCAGTATCAGAGAATGCAGTCAGCTCGGCACTGATCAAATTGGATAATGGAGTCCATAAGCCAATCTATTACACAAGTAAGTCTTTCCGAGGTGCAGAGATCAGGTACCCGAAGTTGGAAAAATTGGCATTGGCATTAATTGAAGCAAGTAGAAGAATGAGGCCATATTTCCAGGCCCACACCGTCATTGTGTACACCGACATGCCATTACGACAAGCCCTTCATAAGCCAGAAAAATCAGGGAGACTGATGTACTGGGCAATAGAGCTCGGTGAATATGATATTGTGTATGAACCCAGATCATCACTGAAAGGATAGCCTGTAGCAGATTTTATAGCTGAATTTACTTATCCTGATATCCCCGAGGAGAAAAAGTTACTCACTGATCAACCTGTGGATGTTATAGGATCAACAAACACGAGCCCAGACCAACTCCGGTTGGTAAACGGACAAGTGGATGTTGAAAAATCAACTTCGAACTCAGACCAGCTCCGGTTGGTAAAAGAGCGAGGAGAGATGGTCGACGAGGAGCGAAAAGTACCAAGGGAGGATGAAAGGAAGCAACAAATATTTCACCGAGGAACTCTATCAGATAAGGAATTTGAAGACAGGTTACCCATATGGAGATTATATGTAGATGGCTCATCTTGCACAGCAGGTTGTGGGGCAGGAATTGTTTTGAACACCCCAGACGAGATTGACATGGAATATGCCTTATGATTCCAATTCAAAGCCTCCAATAATGAGGCTGAGTATGAGGCCATGATAGCAGGTCTTAATTTAGCAAAGATTATGGAAGTGCAACAAGTGATGGTGTTCAGTGATTCTCAATTGATTGTGAATCAAATGATGGGAGCATATGCAGTTAAAGGAGAATTAATGGTCAAGTATCATACCAAGGTAATGGAGTTATTGGCAGAATTTGATGCGATTCAGTTAATCAGAATACCAAGAATAGAGAATGCACGAGAAGACGCACTGGCCCGACTAGCATCAACTACTCATACCGAGCTGCGAAGAACCATACCAATTGAAGTACTAGAAAGTCGGAGCATAGATGAAAACCTGACGATGAACACTATCACCCTTGATCTAGGACCATCTTGGATGGATCCCATCAGGGCATATATTGAAGAAGGAGAATTACCGGAAGATAAGCTCGCTGCCAAGAAATTGAAGTATAAAGCTGCTCGGTATGTACTAACTAATGGTATTTTGTATAGACGAGGAATTATGGAAGGTTTGCAAAGATGTGTACATCCTTTCGAGGTGAAAGAATTAATTGAAAAAATCCATGAAGGGTCCTGTGGAGCTCATGTAGCAGGTCGAACACTTTTGCAAAGGGTGATGACTCAAGGATATTACTGGCCGACGATGAGGGCTGATTGTATAGCCTATGCTAAGAAATGTGACAAGTGTCAACGTTTTTCCTCCATCTGACGAACTCCACAAGCATTGTTGATACCCATAACTTCTCCTTGGCCATTTTCCATGTGGGGAATTGATTTGGTTGGACCACTGCCGACCACCCGAGGAAGATTCAAGTACCTCGTTGTTGCAGTGGACTATTTTACTAAGTGGGTAGAAGCTGAGCCACTTATCGATATGACATACGAGAAGGTATACCAGTTCGTTTGGAAAAATATAATCTGTCGGTATGGTCTCCCTCATGCCTTCATCACAGACCATGGAACACAATTTGACAACGAGGAGTTTGCTGCCTATTGTCAACAATCAAACATCCTGAAGACCCATTCAGCACCAGGTCATCCTCAAAGCAATGGGCAGACAGAGGTAACAAACAGAACACTGCTAAATGGTTTGAAGAAGAGGCTAAGTGAAGCTAAAGCTAACTGGATTAATGAGGTACAACCAGTATTGTGGGCTTACCGAACAACTCCCCGAGCAGCGACTGGAGAATCACCATATATGCTGGCATTTGGAAGTGAGGCTGTAATACCTGCCGAGTTAGGTCTACCAAGACACAGAGTGATGAATTTCAATTCCCCAGTTAGTGACTTGATGAGAAGACTGGATTTGGATATGCTCGAGGAGGTTAGAGAAGAGGCAGCCATTAGGAATGCTGCTTATCAACAACGAACAACTCTGTTCTATAACAAAAGGGTAAAGAAATGCGATTTAAAAAAAGGAGATTATGTGCTAAAGAAGGTCATTCAGAAGCACAATAAATTGGAAGCAAACTGGCATGGACCTTACCGAGTTACAGAAGTTGTTCGACCAGGAACTTACCGAATAGCAACTCTAGAAGGAGAGGAATTCAAGAACGCTTGGAATGCTGAACACCTTCACAAGTATTATCAGTAATGTAAAATGTACAGCATTTCCATCAACATGAATAAAACGATGATGTTTCACAATTTTTTCTCTCCTTTGTTTGAAAGTTTTTCGGGGAATATTAGTGTTGTACACTACGCTGTTCAACAGCAAAAAGAAGACGATAGTTCAGACCCATGACCAACTCCGGTTGGTAAAAGGGCGAGAACAAATTATACTCCTTTGGTTAGGAGACATACGCTAGCGTGACCAACTCCGGTTGGTAAAATAACTAGTAGATAGTTCGAAAGAACCTGATAGTTCAGACCCACGACCAAGTCCGGTTGGTAAAAGGGCGAGAAAAAATTATACTCCTTTGGTTAGGAGGCATACACTTGCATGATCAACTCCGGTTGGTAAAAGAGCTTGTTTACAAGATAGTTCGAAAGAACCTGATAGTTCAGACCCACGACCAACTCCGGTTGGTAAAAGGGCGAGAACAAATTATACTCCTTTGGTTAGGAGGCGTACACTTGCGTGATCAACTCCGGTTAGTAAAAGAGCTTGTGGACAAGATAGTTCGAAAGAACCTGATAGTTCGAGCGTGATCAACTTCGGTTGGTAAAATAGTGAGAACAAATTATACTCCTTTGGTTTGGAGGCGTACACTTGCGTGATCAACTCCGATTGGTAACAGAGCTTGTGAACAAGATAGTTCGAAAGAACCCGATAGTTCAAACCCATGACCTACTCTGGTTGGTAAAAGGGCAAGAACAACATTCTTAAAATGCCAATTTTGGCTGGTTAAGAAACAAAATGTGCCAACAAGTTGGTCGAAAGATAAAACCATTCCAGAAAATACAAAATATTCCAAACTGAGCCAAGTATAGTTGGTCGGGGATAAAAACCCACTGATTATAGTTGGTCAACGAGGAGAACTTATTGACGAGGGGGGTCCATCAACTTGGTTGGTCGGACACATTTTATGAAAAGTCTCGCTAATTATACTTGGTCGACGAGTACAATTTTACAACCTTAGTTGGTTGGAAAAATTTTAAACATTTTTATATTCATTACTTTATTATTAAGTGATCGAACAACATTTTTGATACTTATAACTGTTTATTACTAAGTTGGTTGATGAACAACACAAAATTGTTATCTTTTTAACAGATACATATGCACAGATGTAAAAGTGTTAGACAAGTACAAAAGAATAGCAATACAGATTTGCAAACAGAAAATGAAAGTCTTTCATTAAAATTCAAAATAAATTACAAGTTACATATGTGTGCTAACTATTACATTGAAAATCCTATTCTATTGGTTTTTTCCCCTCAGCCTTCGATATAGGTTCTTCGCCAGCAGGAGGATCATTTAATGTTTGGGGAGAATTGATAAAATTCAAGTCCCACAACATTCTGACATTCATTACTGAAGGAGTATCCAAGAGATGCTCGGGATGAGATAATTCAATCTGAGAATGAAGACTATAATCACCAAGGTATTTTGAAATTAAGCTCCGAGGAATGGCACGAGCTGGGATCCATTCCATGTCTTGTTTATAAGGCAATACAGGCAAGTCTAGTAGCCCAGGAGCATGATAATCCCATAAATAATGGCCCTGCTCTAGCTTTAACACACCCAGGGCGTTCAACCATCCTTGTTTATAACCTTCATTATTGGCATTTTCAAGACGAGCATCCAAGTGACAAAGGGCTTCATTGTAGCCTGCCATCCAAAACACAAGAGGTTGTTTGTGGAATTGGAAAGTTATTCTCTCTAGTTGCTCGTGAAGGCTCCTGGCAAAAACATCTTTATTATTCCAAGCAGACTTCGTCGCAGTAAGTTGATCTTCTAAAGATAGGTTTTTCTTGGACATTTCAGACAAATCTCAATCTTTGGCATTCAGTTGGTACGCTTGGGTTTCCAATGTTGACAGAGTACGAGCTTCTTCAACATTACGGCTGAGAACTCTTGATCGACTCCGAGCAGGTGGAGAATTTTGCTCCTCGATAACATTTTGAACAGCTCTTCCTCGCCCACGAGAACCTCTTCCTCGTCCCTGAGCAGTAGCAGAAACACCAGACTTTCTTAAAGTATCCAATTCTTGCCTTAATTTGGCATTTTCAACTTCTAAGAATGAGAATCCTTCATCAGTGACCGGTACCAAGGCAGTAGAGGATGAAGCTGCAGACTCATATTGTGCCAACTTTTTCTGTAAATTGTTGTTCTCTTGTTCCAGCAGCTCGGCGATCTGTCTGCAGTCCTCAACTTCACCTTTTAGGGTTCTCTCCCTAACATCGTACCCAACGATAATCTTTTTGTGACCTGTTTCAGAGGAAAGCTGTTGATACCTATTCTCATATTCCTTGTGCAACAAGGCAGTTGATTCATTGTGCTGATTCTGAAGATCTTCTAAGGTACAATGAAGCTCCTCGATCAAGTCATAGTAGGCCACGTTGTTGGCCACAGCTCGGTTAAGTAAATCCTTCAGGTACTGATAAGTCTCAATTGCTTGTTCTGAAGCATCATGGCCAAGGATGTCAGCAATTTCTGATACACTCAAATTTGTATGACCAGCCTTATAATATTCATGGCATTGCTGCATCAGCTTTGTATCATGTGCAGATATCAGTTCTATTCTAGCCACAAACTAATAAAGAAGAGAAGGCAAGAGTTAATAAATAAAAACAGACAGAGCATCAACAATGAAGAGGAACAAAAAGATGTGATTTTATTACATCATCAACAAGATTACATCGTTTGGAATACAGAGGATAAGTAAAAGAAGAACAGAAAAAGAGTATCGAACAACTTCACACCTTTTCCTTATCTCCCAAGACTTTCTCGAGAGGCTGGGACGAGGAGCTTGGTTGCTCGGTAGGAACAATGGTCTGATTAGTAGAAGCTGGGATTTGTTCTGGAGGAGCAGGCAATGACGAAATCTCCTCGGTGGCTGTCTAGTTAGATGGTGGAACAAGGACTTGATCACCCACTGTCATTGAAGATTCTTCAGATGCAGCTTCGTCTGAAGACTCATCTTCAATAACTGGAGGAGGACCAGAGAGATGTTGTTGAAATAGCTCTGAGTCCTCACTCACCTTCAACTCCTGTAGTGCTGTAACCCAACCATCATGAAAATATTTCAGACTTCCATATTTCACCTGGGTCGTCATAGCTGCCACCCCCCTGTCCCATCCTTTGTCCCAACCAGTTTTAAAGGACGTCTTCACAGCTGTTTTTCTCTTCATTTTTTCCGAGGATAGCTTCTCGGACATAAGATTCTCGGTGGCCTTCAATTTGGTCTCCACCTCCTCCTTCTGGCGATTTACTTCTCGCAGGAGGGTCAGCTCTTCTTCAGCCGATTTCAATTTATTCTCAAGCTCCCCAAAGCCTGAAAGTTTCTCGGCATAATATTTATTTTCTCTCTCCAAGTCCTTCACCTTATCACCCAGTTGTACCTTCTCTGCATCAGACGCAGCCAATTTTTTCTCCCATTCAGTTTTATCATCGTCATACTTCTGACGGGACTCACTCACAGATTTAATAGCTTTCTCCAGTGCTCCCTCCACAGTGGACGAGGAGAAAGAAGCTTTGATTGCTTCATCATTTTTAAGGATTAAATTGAAACAGCTCGTCAACTGCAATCAAAAGAGGAAAATGAAATCAGAAACAAACATGGGAAACAACCAGGGAAAATATAAAAAAACTCAGAGCAGAGATACTTACTGAAGCCAAATGACGAGCAGCCAGAGCAGTAATCACATCCCGAGTAAAGTCTTCTTCAGTACCTTGCACCTCGGGGATGGGTGAAAATTTTGCCAAACTCATTGTAGAGCTTGGAGGAACAATAATTGGAACATCATCTCCACCAGCTGGGAGCTGGGGAATGGCTCCAGAAATACTGATCGAGGAGGATTTCCTCAATCTCCTCGGAGCCTTTTCAGCAACTTCAACCAAAGAGGAACTTTTGGTTGGTGAGAAAGTGATTATCTCAACAGGTGCATCCTTCTGCACAGGAGCCACTGGGGGCTTCTCGGCAACCTTCTGAACAGAAACAGAAGGAGCATCATTAATTTTCTTTGTCCCCTTTGGGACATTAACCTTGGCTTTCTTCCCATCGCCAGCAGAGGAACTCTCCTCGAAGAGAGTGGGAACTCTTCTCTTGCCCATTTTCTGGCTCAAAGGAATATGAGATTCCGGATCAGAGTCTTCAGGAATTTGCACTGGATCACTGGAGCTGACCACAGGGCGAGCAGTAAAAGACGACGTATAACTCCTGTACTGCAACAAGTATGAGTCAGACCTGATGTGCTCGTCTGTAATCTTCTGATGCAAGCTCCAGATATGTTTCAATTGCCTTATATTAACTTCTGATTCTTTAGGAGTTTTTCTCTTGCTGTTAACTGCAAACAAAAACCATTTGAAATGTCAATCGTGCATTTATTCAAACATGATGAAGTCACAATTTCGAGAATAAAATAAAATGAAAATAACCTATCCCATTACCGTATGGGGGGCATTTGGGACCTTCATACACTCCGTCTCCGACTAAAGGAGCATGTTGCCAATTTTTGAAAACTAACCCATGTTCAAAATAATCCCTGTTGGCATCAGGGAGGTTAACTACTAAAGCTCTATTCAAAAATCTGGTTTTTAAATAATAAACGTTGTCTAAAATAGCTCATCTATAGCAATACATAATCTCAGGAATTCCTATGCGAGTTCCATGAGTTTGATTTAATTTATGCACCCCATTAACTATTCTCCATGTATTGGGGGATACTTTTGCAAGAACAACATCGAAATGTTGGCAGAATTCTAAGCATAAAGAGTTGGGTGGAAAAGAAAATCCACACTCAGTAATAAAGAGGCTGGGGAACCAGTGTCCCTCAGCCAAACGAAAATAATCAAAGGGCTCAGGAAGATTCTCCAGAGTAACCCAAGATGGAATGGAATAATCAGAACGGAATTTTTAAATAGATTCAATAATATAAACCATGGTGAATAAAAGAAGAAGGAAGAAGATCTTACAGGAAGAAAGGAGATCTGTTGACAACGAACGAAAACAAGGATGAACGCACAAAAGAAAGAAAGATTATGGAGAATTCGAAAGCAAGAAAATTGGAAAGGGTAGAGGACAGTATGATTGCTTGGGAAGTTTAAATACTGTGCCTTGGGAAATGGCGAAAGAAATGATTACAAAAAGAAACTATCGAACTTTCGGCGGCTAAAAGGACAAAAAGGGCACGAAGACCGAAGCAAAATGGCGAATTCTGCGAATTTGGAAGGAAATTCAAATATGAAGAAAAGGCTCCTAAAACCCAGGAAAGTCATTTAATATCGCCATATACCGAGAAAAAATGTTCCATACTCCTCAAAGTTCGAAATATGAAACATTGGGGGCTTCTGTTGATACCAAAATTAATATGCTGATATGGACGAATAATACAAAGACACGTGTCAATCTACGTGGCACAATAGCAACGAGGAACATTTCATTTCCCCGACCAACTCATGTTCTCTCCGAGCAACGAGGATGCACCGAGGAACTTTAGCACTCCGAGGTACTCTAGCGCTCCGAGGAACTCCTGAGAAACGAGCAACTAAGGCGGTCCGAGCTGCATCTCGGCCGTAGCCTTAATTGCCTAATCAACAGTTGAACTATTCATTGAATGTTTATCATCTTGACGCACACGCTGCATTAAATGTATTACCCTTTCATATGTATATCATTTAATGTATCAACCCTTTCATGTACAGCCTAAGGGCTAAAAATACCTTGTATCCCCCTCATTCAAAGGGACCGGAATTTCTTGATAGCTCTTGTAATCGAGAATTCCTCAAACACTCAGCAATAACATAACAGTGGATGTAGGCCATTCATATAAGGCTGAACCACTTTAAAATCTTTTGTCTTATTTATTTATCTGTGATTAAATAATTAGAGTGATCTAGTTTTTTACATCAACACCTGGAATGGCTCCTTGTGATGGTGACATACTCTTCTATGAAGTCCATGTACCTCCCATACTAAATCAAGAACAATTAGTTCGACATGTCTCCCTGGAGTCAAAAATCAATCAATACACCCGAGAGGCGAACGTGGCTCTAAGCCTTTGGGATACACACATACCTAATGCACCCAAATTACACACCGGTCCCACCAATACACGACAAATAGTGAGCCGCCCTAAGTTCCATATTTTGGGGAAGAAATCCAGACCTCACTGGAATCGTCAAGGTGGGATCGCCCTCTGCGCAAAAACCTACTGAGAGCAGTCAACATAGGTATGTTCACACACATAATCAAATCACAACCACATGTATTCACGCAACCAATATGTGCATATTATTTAGTAGGTATACACATGACCCATCATAATAGCCGGCATGTAATATATAACTCTCGAATACTCAACGTACTAATTATAACCTCTTTTCATATGATTTCGAGTATCACTCTCTACTCGAAGGTTCCTAGTTACCCCTTAACTAATATCAATAGTTAATACATCTCTATCCTACTAGTATTTATATCACTACACCAAAATGGGCAAATTGTCACCTTTCAGCCAGCCAGCCTTGTCAAGGTCAATGACCGTGACAAAAAACACACGTTTTATGTCACGGTCATTGACCTTGACACGACCGTGACAACTAATTGTCACGGTCAATGACCGTGACAATAATTTAAATACTTGTCACGGTCAAAGACCTTGACACGACCGTGACAACGTTTGCAGCAAAAACCCTACCCCTCTCTTTTTTCCCTCTCGCGCCGTTCCCTCCCTCTCTCTCTCTCTCTCTCGACGCTGCTCTCTCTCTCTCTCTACTTTCAGGTCGGTTTTCTCTTTCTCTCTCTCTTCCATTTATATATATATATATATTTGTGTGTATATTTATGTGTGTATGTGTATATATATATGTGTGTATGTGTGTGCGTGTGTGGGGGGTGGGGCAGGGTGGGGGTAGGGGTGGGGCGGGGTGGGGCGGGGTGGGGCGGGGTGGGGCAGGATGGGGGTAGGGGGTGGGGGAGGGGGTGGTGGAGGGGGCAGGGGGTGGGGTGGGGTGGGGTGTGTGTGTGTGGTGGTGTGTGGTGGGGGAGGGGGTGGGGGAGGGGGCAGGGGGTGGGGTGGGGTGGGGTATACACAACACTAAAAGTAGACATCAATGTTATAAATAATTGATAATAGTTGGATAATAATTGGATAATAAACATCGGGAGGGGGTGGGGGTGGGTGGGGTTTTGAATATTATTTACATTCAAAATAAATAATTGATAATAGTTGGATAATAATTGTTTTTATACCTATAGAACATCTTAGATAGTGTGTGTGTGTGTGTATGTGGTCAATACATGAATTTATTTTTGTATTTGAATTAACCCATGAATTTATTTTTGTATTTGAATTAACCCATTATATGAAACATACTTGAAATTAAATATAGTGCGCATAGATACTAGCATTCAAGTTCTTATGCGTACGCATTCAATAACCCTTAGACCCGTTCGAGAGTCATTACCCCTGTAATGAGATCTCTCGAATTGTCCCGTTTGGACAGTTTGAGACTGTATAATTTCTGTATAATATTCTTATTGGCTTAAAGTTGTTACTTTTGGAGGAAGTTCTGCAGTCGTATCTTAATGTTCTCTGGGTACATACTAGATTGACAAGTGTGACTGTTATTTTAATTGACACTCACACCTGCCAATCTACGTCGTGTACTTGGAGAACTAAGGGGATATGCTGTCGAATTTTTTTCAAATCGTAACAATGTGCATGAGCTGTTAAGTATATTACAGAAAAATGCATTCTTGAATGGGATAGGACCACTTACCCTTTAATAGGATAATTAAATGATGGGATAATTAAATAAAACATACTATAAATCTATGTTTTTTTACCTTTAATAGGTGTTTAGTTGTGGTAGCTGTGATGGGATATCCGAAATACAAAGAGTGGATGGGTGAGACTAATAGAATGGGGGATGTGTTTCGCAGAGGTGCTAACGAATTTGTGAAATATGCAAAGAGATGTCGTAATGATGAAGAGTTTCCGTGTCCGTGTGCTAGGTGTAAGAATGGTAAGGTGTTTGAGTGAAAAACAGTTGAACTACATTTGTTAAGATCGGGTATGCAAGATAGTTATCGATTTTGGAGTTTTCACGGTGAATTGAAAGTTCCTTTTGTCCCTGACCAACCTTCACAACAACCTTCAACAAGTAGAATAGATGAAGAAGGGGACGACGTAGATCATAATATATTAGAGGATTTAGTTGATGATGCGCACGGAGTTTATGAAGCTGAGGAGAATGAGGTTACTGATGATGTAGAAGATTCAAGTGCTCGTGAAGATAACACGATAAAACTTGACGATGACTACCAAAGTTTAAAATTTAAGGCGACCCAACCGTTATACTCTGGCTGTGAGAAAGATCAAACAACTTTACATGCCATGGTTGGTTTGCATAGTTTAAAGACGCAGTACGGTTTGTCTGGCAATAGCGCGACGAGAATTCTTAAATGGGTGAAGGGCTTATTACCAAAGGTGAATACACTTCCAAATAGCTATCCTGTTATGAATAACAGTTTGAAAGGTTTGGGAATGAAGTATAAATCGATTCATGCGTGTGTGCATGACTGCATACTATACCTAAAAGAATATGAAAATCTCGATCGTTGTCCGGTATGCGATGAACCTAGATATGTCCAATCTACTAGTAAGGAAGGCACAAGCTCAAAAGTGCCTCAAAAAGTATTGAAATATTTTCCTGTTGGGCCTAGATTAAAGCGATTTTTCACAGTACCATGGATTGCAGAGGCAATGACTTGGCATGCTAGGGCAGAAGTACGGGGTAATATCATGTGTCATCCTATTGACTCTACTGCATGGCGGAGGATGAATTATGAGTATCCCGATTTTGCTCGAGAACAACGCAACATTCGTTTGGCTATATCAACAGATGGTTTCAATCCATTTGGAAATCTAAGCACCAATCAGAGTGTATGGCCAGTGATCCTAGCCCCACTCAACCTCCCTCCTTCACAGTGTATGAGACCTGAATTTTCGATGATGGCTTTATTGATACCTGGGCCAAAGGCACCAAGTGAAGACATTGATATCTACCTGGCTCCTTTGGTAGAAGAATTAAATGAGTTGTGGGAAGAGGGTGTGCAATCATTTGACTCTTTTAGAAAAGAAGAGTTTACGCTGAAAGCTATGTTGATGTGGGCAATTCATGATTTTCCAGCTTATGGGACATTATCCGGATGTGTAGTACATGGTTATTTGGGGTGTCCTATTTGTGGAGAGGATACTGAATCTCTTCGTCTATCCTCCATCTTAAAAAATGTATACCATTGCCACATGAGGTTTTTACCCCCAGCTCATAGTTTCAGATTTGAGAAAGCTTCCAATTGTTTATTGGGCGGAGTTGAACATAGGCTACCACCGAGATAACTTTCGGGTTTAGAAATTGAAAGTAAATCTTTTAAATGTGGCCCAAATATGCCAGGTAAGAATCCCAAATTTAAGAATGCCAAGCATAAGAAGACCCCAACTGGGAATGAAACTGAGATAAGAAAGGCATGGTCTCGGAGGTCTATTTTATTTGACTTGCCTTATTGGAAGAAAAACCCGGTGCGCCATGTATGGGATGTGATGCATGTAGAGAAGAACTTCGCTGAACATATTGTGGGTACTTGCCTTGGGGGGAGTCATTCGAAGGATGGAGAAAATGCACGAAAAGACCTTAAACGTTAAAACTTAAACCACGACTATGGTTGAAAGAAGATAGTAGGGGAAGGACAATAATTCCCCCTGGTGCGTTTACTTTGACGAGTGAGGAAAGGAAGGTGCTTCTAGACACAATAAATAATTTGAAGGGCCCATCTACTTTTTAGTCCAACTTGTAAAGGATTGTGAATTATGTTACTCATGATTTACATAAGTGTAAGTCCCACGATTGGCATGTGATCATGCAATTGGTTCCTCTATTGTTTAAGCACTGTTTCTCCAAGCACAAGGATTTGCGTAGGGCTATTATGCAAATTAGTATTACCTTCTCCCTCTTGTGTGAGAAGTTAGTGAATCGAGAACACATAGTGGCCGCAAAATTGGCTGTGAATGAAGCGATTTGTGTATTGGAGAAGTACTTTCCCCCAGCATTCTTTGACATAAGTGTTCACTTGTTGGTACACCTATGCGACGAGGCACTTCTTTGTGGTCCAGTTAGATATCGGTGGATGTATCCGTTTGAAAGATTGATGAAAGTTTTTAAAGATTACGTCAAGAATACGTGATATATTGATGGATCAATTGCAGAGGAATACATCACCGTGGAGTCATCAATATATACTCGGGAATATATGACTGACTCGACCAGCGTTGATGACACTGATGAATTCCTCGATGATGGTGGTAATGTGATGGGAAAACGAGTGAAATTAACGAGTTTGCAACTTGAACAAGTAGCTCGTTATCTATTTGACACACATGAAGACATCGAAGAATGGAAAAAGTAAGTTTCGAATATTATAATGTTCAACATAATTTTAGATTATTTTATACATGATTAATTTTGTAATATGCAGTAAATATGAAGCCTGTGAGATCAATAAAAGACGAACAATAGTGGTACAATCAGACAGCGAATTTAGGCTACGGTTGACACAAGAGGTAATTACAATGAAAACAGTCGTTATATAACGTTAAATTACACTCAAATTTTACCACTAATATAATTAATTTATCTATATTCTCAGCTCCTAAAGATGGGTGATGCGACATCAAGGCTTGCTCGTATAGCCACTGGACCCTTGTTCGTGGCACAAGAGTACAAAAAGTATCGATTGAATGGTTACATTTTCGGTGCTAAAGTGTACGAGGAAAGTACAAATGTACAGAACTCGAGAATTTCATACAAGGCTCTTACTTTCTTTCGAGCGAGCGCAAAAGATAAAAACCTCGTTGAAGTTGAAATGACTTACTATGGTGTAATCCAAAATATATTTGAATTGGATTATATAAGCTTCAAAGAGGTTGTATTTTACTGTGAATGGGTAAGAGTTGAGGATAAAAATGCTTATAAAGTTGATCCTGTCACCAATTTGATCATGGTTGACTTGTCCAAGTTGAAGAGCAACGACCACGTGAGCGATGAACCGTTTGTTTGTGCATTTCAAAAGGTTAAGCAAGTGTTTTACTCGGAGTATAACAACAACGAGCCTGTAACGCCCCGTATTTCTGAATATTCCATTTAATTAGATTGGATAATTAAATGAGAAAATGCCGGCTTAATTTAAATTACGTAAGAGTAGTAATTTAAAGAGTTTTATTTAAAATTGTAATTTTGGTATATTATTCGAAAGATAGATACCGGTGTATATTGCATCATTTTTATTTACTTAGTACGAGTGGTAAATAGTTACTTAACGCGTGTAGACCGTGTTGGGGTGGAAACGAGTAATATTTTTTAAGTGACTCAAATGATAATTTAGAGGTCACCAATGAGTCCGAAAGGGTCAAATTAGTCAAAATAGTATACCCAGGGGTACTCGTTGAGTCCCGGGGTAATTTTGGGCTAAACCGAGACCATTCAGGGGTGTTTTGGTCTTTTAACATATGAGGGTATGATGACCTACGAAATTGAGACTTTTATATCATCCATATGATAGAGGAATTAGGGTTAGAACACCCATGACAACACCAATACCATTAGAGAGAGGAGAGGCACAACTTTCTAAAGCAAAAAGAAGATTTGGGAAGGATTCAAAAGGATTTCTACCATCATACTTGTTGGGGAAGAAGGATTGAAGGATGAAGATCATCAATCATCAACAAGAACCACGAAATTAGACCCTACTGATCATAAGGCAAGTTGTTTATTGCAAAAATCTTAAAGTTATAATATCCATGTGTAGGGTTTTTGAATAGTTTTGATTAAATCATTATTTTGATTGGAGAAGATGATATTTATGCATGTTGGGATAGGAATCGCATGTAGAATGATTTAAAATATGTAGAGGATTAATATTCAGATTAGACTTGATGATTTTCGGAGTAAAAATCTGGATTTTGAATGTATATATGGGAAGAACACCATAACTAGAGTTTCAAGAAATTTTGGGGTTTAATTCATTATTTCTTTAAAGGAATTGGAGTTTTGATGTATTTGTTACGTTAGAAACTGTTCTAGTATATGTGGAAATATGTTAGGATCACTGGGTCGAAGTTTGGTGGACAATAATGGAGTTTGGGAATTTGTCAATGGAGAAACGGATCAACGAAGAAGACAGACTGCGTCTGTCCCTGTTCGATCGATCGATCGATCGAACCCAGCCGTCGATCGATCGACGCAAGCTGTTTCCCGAAAATTTTGTGGTTAATTCTTCGTTGAGTTCGGGAATGAATGAGTATTCTAGGATTTACATTATACTTATATGGGAGTAAGAATAAGACCAGTAGGTATATGTTGAGGTCCAATAAGGCCATTGGGTGTAGGGCTTGGATTATGGACCGAGGAGAATAATCCGATTTAGTAGAGTATCGGGGACTTCGGAAATTGAGTTACCGGGCGAAGTAAATTCAATTTAAGTAATAGACCAGTAGGGTAAACAATAACTACTGAATTATATGTAAGGGGTAACTAGGACCCTTAGAGTTGTGTGTATACTCAAATAAATACGATTAATGAGATAAATCGTAAAGCGAATATTGTACGGTAAATATATGAGATTAAAATATTATGTACGTATATGATTAATAGGTCGGGCGTGTACCTACTGAATTATGTGATCTTTTAGGTAGAGAGAGTATACCTAAAATAATTATGTTAGGGCCGATGAGACATTCCGAACTAACATAAAGTTATTATAAGTTTGGGGTCGATGAGAAATACCGAACCAAACTTTGAACTGGTGTCGCGATGAGAGAGTCCCGAACCAGGATATGTGTATATATATTTTTAAAAATAATTGGGGTCGATGTATCATGCCGAACCAATTCTTACTTGGGGTCGATGAATCATTCCGAACCAAGAGTCCTTTATGTGTATAAAAGAGGCAAAATAGCTGTGACTAATATTTAGTATATATTGTGTGAGAAATATATATACCTGATGATATTCTACTTCCGTGTATTAGTAGATTGATATATTATGTATTTAAAGATACATACTGAATTGGTAAGTTAAGTAGTGAAACTTAATTACGAAATGAACCTTTAGATAGAGAAAATCTATTTAGTAATTCAAGTAGCGAAACTTAATTACATAAGAGGGAAAGTTAACAATTGTGAGAATTTTAGTAATTTTAGTAAGTAAAACTAAATGAGAAGTCTTGGAAAAAGATAACATAGATTATATGTTACTTGGGAATTAATTAACATACGCGTGATGTTAGAAAAACGGTTGTACTGTATGGGCGGTACTGGAACTTGGGTACAGATAAGTTCAGTTTACTACTTTGGTTTAGTTAGCTAGAGAAGTACGGCTAGATAAACTAAGTGTAGTACGTTAGGTGTGCACAAAAGATGAGGGGTGAGTTAACTCAAGAGAGTGTACGAGAACCTAACATGTGTAATCAATAACCGCATTTTATATTGTGATAAACGCTTGCAAAATATTTTCAAAATGTTTTGAGTACTAACTCTTGCTATAAAATATTTTTAAAACCTTTTAGGTGTCCAGCCACAGGGATGCCATGTATGATGATTCCATTCCAAAGACTCGGAGTTGTAGCACAGTGGATGCTTACAGGATTTTGACTAGGCGATATCTCTCATTCAGATCTAGTACAGGATCTCACACTATTCTATGTATGGACTTGTTGTCCGGTTTTAGTCTCAGTTTTTGGTTTCAGACTGGTGGTTACTCTATTGTTGTTTGGGTTTTTCTTTAGCCGATGGTTTATTCGGTAATACTTTTATCCTGTTGTACTTTTACTTGTTGTTTGATTTATAGAACATGATTATTTTTACTTTGTTCCACATGGTTGATTTATCTGTTTTAAGAAAGATAAAATTTGGCACCGGTCTAATTTTACTTAGGGTATTAGTAATTAAAAAGTTTTCGACAGTGATGCTAAGAATGAACCATTTGAGAAACTTGTTTTAATTTAATAAAGGCCTGATCACCCGATGTTTAAATTAGGCGGGGTGTCACAGATGGTATCAGAGCATTAGGTTCTAGTGTCCATAGGATCTGTACGGCTTACTACGTTTTCAGCGTATCGTTTGATTGATATAGAGCCCTATCTTAGGATGATTGTACTCCTCTACGTACGTAGTTTACGTTCTCCTGCTATTTAATTGACGTAGTGTTATATATATACGAGTCCGATTGGGCACGGTACGTGGAATATGGTGGTAGGTCCAGCATTGACGTTAGCGGGACTACAGGAGGGAGGAGCTTGGCATAAAGCATGGGGTGTTCGAGGATGGCAATCATAGGAGAGATAACCGTGGTCGAGGTCACTCCTAGCGTGCAATGGAAGTAAATGCTGCAAGGGTTATTGAGGCATAGCAGGCATTTTCCAAGTGTCGCGACGGCAAGAGGGATGCTAGTCTAGACCGCCCAATGCAGTGATATTGGGAGTAGGTCTGAAGAAAATTTGATGAGAACGAGCCATAAATGTGATAAAACGGCGACTGTGCATGTTAACCAATGGAAGTAGTATGTCCAGAGGTTTTGGCAGTTAGGACGAAATAGAAATACTCAGAAGTGAATAATTTGAGTAAATTTTCAGGCAACGTGGCGGGGATACCAGTCACTACGTTCGGACTGAGGGTCCGTATATATAAATAGAAGAACTTTACGTATAGTTTAACCGCGAAGTTCTCCAATGATGATTCAGAAGCGTAGTGAATGGGAATATATGAACCCCTCACATCAAAGCCTGGTTGAGGCCAATCGTAAGAGAGAAATTTATCCTGTGAAGTGAACTTGTACCGATGAGATAGGTATAAGGGAAAAGAGACCTTGAGAAAATGGACTCTCGAGTTATAGCTAGCAATTTTTGGTAAAACTCTTCTTGAACGACTTATGTATATGAAGACAATATGGTACTCCCTACAAGGTTGAGGTTAATGCTCCTGGGTGGACGGAGCTAAGGGAGTGTAGAGATTTAGTCAAAGAGTAAGACTGAATGTAATGGGGCTGGTGCAAGCCATAAGTGGAAACCCACTAGAGGATTTAATGATTAGATCCTAGGTCGGGACTGTTAAGTCCCATAGTGCGTTCCTCTTGGTCAGCAGAACTAAGGGAACCAAGATGATAGTGTTCAGGATCGAGACTACCCAGTCCGAGAGGAGGGGTACCCAAACCGGTCAGCATGGCCTAGAGCCAGGAATCTTTTTGAAAAGATGTCTAGTGTGGATTCTAGGGCCACGCGTTTTATTTTTTACTGGAAGTTATTTGAAGAAATAATAACTCCAATAAGTTTTGCATTCCGGAGAGGAAAAGCGTGTTATGTCCGGGAACCATCTAAATCACCCGAGCGATGGATAAAGAAGTATATGAGTTTTAGCCTCGAGTGAATGGGGTACATGACGACTCCTCACTTGAAAAGGGTCGAGTTGTCATTATTCATCAAAATGTGAGAAACTTCGGAGATTATGAACATCTCTTAGTAATTGATTTCGGTGTGTGGGAACCTAAATGATGTGAGTCAATGTTTGTGGTATGACTGCTGAGCGGAGAGATCGTGCTCGCTGTTGTAGTTAGTGCTAAAGACTTAGTGATAGTATAAGCGCGGTGCAACTGACTCCTTTAGCAATATTGGAGTATGGTTGCACATATTGTCGACAAATCTAATTTGAGCATATCAATTATGTGTTGTTCCGATAATGCTCAGTAAGAATACATGGGGAGAAGTCCCTTGTTTAAGTTCGGTTGCGAAAGGGTATACGACTGAATTTTTATGCACGTCAGGAGATGAGACATTGCTAGATGCTAGGACATCAGTGGAGCCGGTAGTGTTATGCAGAAACACTGAAAGGCTTACCTCACCACGAAGGGATAAGTGGGACTTTGTGGGCAAAGATTTGATTTTTGTCTCTAGGGTATTGAGAATACCCACAAGATTGTAGTCACGTCGTGTAGACTAGGCTAGAGTTGAAGAAAAGCATGTTACGGGTGCGACATTTGTAATGTTTTTGCAAATGTACCCGGAGAAAAGGGTGTATGGGCACCCTAGTCAATTGAATTCCTTAGACATCCGAAATAGAGGGATGCGGAATACTTTTGGTACGACGGTGGGGAAATTAGGAAACGAGTCGTATCGATGAAATGGGTTGAACGTCATGAGAGCTAGACGATGATCCAAGATTATATGTGCTGAGAGATCCAGCACACCCTATGGGATGAAAGTCTGTGGGAAACCGTTCAAAGGTTATCTCTTGATATGGGAGGCCTAACTGTGGTGAAGAAGTAGCGCAAGGTTATCTCTTGACTGAGTGTTGAGGGTGACCTACATGTTACTAAACTATTGATTCTTATAAAGTAACCAACCTCAAAAGGTGCGCCAATTGCGAAGAGTGCACAGATTGTAAAGTATAATAAACCCAGAGAGAGAGGGGAATAGAGTACCACTTGAGGAAAGATGACGTAAGTGGGAAGCGATGTTGAAAGGAGACATAGTGAGATTGTCTCCAGATACACCTCTAGTTATAGAGCGAGTTAGACTCTAAATGAGCAACCGGAATGTAGTAGTGAACCTACATTTCCAATGATGGAATGAGGAGACAGACTTATAAATTATTGATGGGTTGTGAACATCATAATTTAGCCAACATTCCGTTGGGGGTAGCGAAATGGGGTGACCATGATGGATTAGTGTATAGTTGAAAAGGGAGAGTGCACAAGTGCACGGTGCCGCTCTACATGATTGTGAATCAGGATGAAATCCTAAAATTCCACCCTGTGAGAGAAGGTCAGGAAGGAATAGAGATAAAGTTTTATTTTGAGTACGTTGTGCTACCTACGACTCAATGTTAGTGAGAAAGAATAATGATACGCCCTTACGATAAGTTGAATTTTGGAGAAGCCCACTGATCAATCCATAAGTTGAATGTATACCTATATGAGCATATTTATAGGTATAGTGAGTGCCTATATGGAATGTACATGAGAATTAGATTCGTGGGTACCGATTACGAACAATACATGTACTTTGGGTGTGGTTCGAGTAGAGATTTCGAACTTTTAAGTCCTTAACGCGTGATATGAGGACATTCTATTGGAGTATGACATTTAGGGTATATGAATTGTGTAAAATATAGCTCACAAATTGTCTACTCATGTGCGATGAGAAATGTGTACATATATTGGTGCTGGAAATGTGATTCCGAGACAAGTGATTTATAACTATTGGTGATCGATGTGAAATTCCGAGCCAATAACTCCAAAAGTGTTATAGAAGGGGGGGTGATTATAAAATAAGTGTTGGTAGTATATGTTATGTGTAAGATATATATACCTATTGATTTTTACTACTTATGTGCGATAGTAAGTGTGCTTAATCTCTGTATTGGGGTCGATGATGTTACGGACCAATACATGGGGGGATCGATTTGGGGCCGATATTTTTCGAACCAAATCAATGATAAATATTGAGATCGACGGAAGGTCGGAACCGACATGTGCATTACATTTACCTTGGGGACGAGGAATTTTTGGACGAATGTAAATGATAAGATTATTGGGACCGATGATTTTTGCCGGACCAATTTTCCTTAAAGTATATATTGTGTGTGAAATATATACCTTATAATATTCTACTTATGAGTGATAGTAGGCACTTAGATGTTATATAGAGATATACATCGAATGGTTAAATTAAGTAGGGAGAAACTTAATTCCAAGAATTAACGTTGGATTGGGAAATCTTTGAGAAATTAAGTAGTGAGACTTAATTATGATATATGCGGCATGGGTAACGTGCGATAAGAAGTTATTATGAAGCAAGGTATGTACTTGGGGCGATCGATAGAATGTGATGATTTGACATTAGGTATTAGAGGATGCAATTATGTCTAGGGTCCTTAGCCTTAATACCAGCCTTATCCTAATTTCGAGGACGAAATTCCTTTGCAATGGGGGAAGTATGTAACACCCCATATTTCTGAATATTCCATTTAATTAGATTGGATAATTAAATGAGAAAATGCCGGCTTAATTTAAATTACGTAAGAGTAGTAATTTAAAGAGTTTTATTTAAAATTGTAATTTTGGTATATTATTCGAAAGATAGATACCGGTGTATATTGCATCATTTTTATTTACTTAGTGCGAGTGGTAAATAGTTACTTAACGCGTGTAGACCGTGTTGGGGTGGGAACGAGTAATATTTTTTAATTGACTCAAATGATAATTTAGAGGTCACCAATGAGTCCGAAAGGGTCAAATTAGTCAAAATAGTATACCCGGGGGTACTCGTTGAGTCCCGGGGTAATTTTGGGCTAAACCGAGACCGTTCGGGGGCGTTTTGGTCTTTTAACATATGAGGGTATGATGACCTACGAAATTGAGAGTTTTATATCAGCCATATGATAGAGGAATTAGGGTTAGAACACCCATGACAACACCAATACCATTAGAGAGAGGAGAGGCACAACTTTCTAAAGCAAAAAGAAGATTTGGGAAGGATTCAAAAGGATTTCTACCATCATACTTGTTGGGGAAGAAGGATTGAAGGATGAAGATCATCAATCATCAACAAGAACCACGAAATCAGACCCTACTGATCATAAGGCAAGTTGTTTATTGCAAAAATCTTAAAGTTATAATATCCATGTGTAGGGTTTTTGAATAGTTTTGATTAAATCATTATTTTGATTGGAGAAGATGATATTTATGCATGTTGGGATAGGAATCGCATGTAGAATGATTTAAACTATGTAGAGGATTAATATTCAGATTAGACTTGATGATTTTCGGAGTAAAAATCTGGATTTTGAATGTATATATGAGAAGAACACCATAACTAGGGTTTCAAGAAATTTTGGGGTTTAATTCATTATTTCTTTAAAGGAATTGGAGTTTTGATGTATTTGTTACGTTAGAAACTGTTCTAGTATATGTGGAAATATGTTAGGATCATTGGGTCGAAGTTTGGCGGAAAATAATGGAGTTTGGGAATTTGTCAATGGAGGAACGGATCAACGAAGAAGACAGACTGCGTCTGTCCCTGTTCGATCGATCGATCGATCGAACCCAGCCGTCGATCGATCGACTCAAGCTGTTTCCCGAACATTTTGTGGTTAATTCTTCGTTGAGTTCGGGAATGAATGAGTATTCTTGGATTTACATTATACTTATATGGGAGTAAGAATAAGACCAGTAGGTATATGTTGAGTTCCAATAAGGCCATTGGGTGTAGGGCTTGGATTATGGACCGAGGAGAATAATCCGATTTAGTAGAGTATCGGGGACTTCGGAAATTGAGTTACGGGGCGAAGTAAATTCAATTTAAGTAATAGACCAGTAGGGTAAACAATAACTACTGGAATTATATGTAAGGGGTAACTAGGACCCTTAGAGTTGTGTGTATACTCAAATAAATACGATTAATGAGATAAATCGTAAAGCGAATATTGTACGGTAAATATATGAGATTAAAATATTACGTACGTATATGATTAATAGGTCGGGCGTGTACCTAATGAATTATGTGATCTTTTAGGTAGAGAGAGTATACTTAAATTAATTATGTTAGTGCCGATGAGACATTCCGAACTAACATAAAGTTATTATAAGTTTGGGGTCGATGAGAAATACCGAACCAAACTTTGAACTGGTGTCGCGATGAGAGAGTCCCGAACCAGGATATGTGTATATATATTTTTAAAAATAATTGGGGTCGATGTATCATGCCGAACCAATTCTTACTTGGGGTCGATGAATCATTCCGAACCAAGAGTCCTTTATGTGTATAAAAGGGGCAAAATAGCTGTGACTAATATTTAGTATATATTGTGTGAGAAATATATATACCTGATGATATTCTACTTCCGTGTATTAGTAGATTGATATATTATGTATTTAAAGATACATACTGAATTGGTAAGTTAAGTAGTGAAACTTAATTACGAAATGAACCTTTAGATAGAGAAAATCTATTTAGTAATTCAAGTAGCGAAACTTAATTACATAAGAGGGAAAGTTAACAATTGTGAGAATTGTAGTAATTTTAGTAAGTAAAAATAAATGATAAGTCTTGGAAAAAGATAACATAGATTATATGTTACTTGGGAATTAATTAACATACGCGTGATGTTAGAAAAACGGTTGTACTGTATGGGCGGTACTGGAACTTGGGTACAGATAAGTTCAGTTTACTACTTTGGTTTAGTTAGCTAGAGAAGTACGGCTAGATAAACTAAGTGTAGTACGTTAGGTGTGCACAAAAGATGAGGGGTGAGTTAACTCAAGAGAGTGTACGAGAACCTAACATGTGTAATCAATAACCGCATTTTATATTGTGATAAACGCTTGCAAAATATTTTCAAAATGTTTTGAGTACTAACTCTTGCTATAAAATATTTTCAAAACCTTTTAGGTGTCCAGCCACAGGGATGCCATGTATGATGATTCCATTCCAGAGACTCGGAGTTGTAGCACAGTGGATGCTTACAGGATTTTGACTAGGCGATATCTCTCATTCAGATCTAGTACAGGATCTCACACTATTCTATGTATGGACTTGTTGTCCGGTTTTAGTCCCAGTTTTTGGTTTCAGACTGGTGGTTACTCTATTGTTGTTTGGGTTTTTCTTTAGCCGATGGTTTATTCGGTAATACTTTTATCCTGTTGTACTTTTACTTGTTGTTTGATTTATAGCACATGATTATTTGTACTTTGTTCCGCATGGTTGATTTATCTGTTTTAAGAAAGATAAAATTTGGCACCGGTCTAATTTTACTTAGGGTATTAGTAATTAAAAAGTTTTCGACAGTGATGCTAAGAATGAACCATTTGAGAAACTTGTTTTAATTTAATAAAGGCCTGATCACCCGATGTTTAAATTAGGCGGGGTGTCACAGAGCCGTGGTCAATTGTCCAACACGCGCCAAGGCGTCTAAATAGTAGTGTGGATGACTTGGATTCTCCTACCGAATATCAATCCATTTTTTATGATAACCCGAATTTGAAACAATTTTTCAATTTGTAATAAATATTTCAATTTGTACCGAAACATCCATTTTTAATGCTTTTACTTGATCTGCACTATATCATTTTCACTCTTGTGTAGTGTGCGTGTGTGGAGAGGAGATTAATACATAAATATTCCCACTACATCTAAGTTTTGTTTATACTAATCCATGAATATACGCTTCTTACCTTTAATAGGTGATTAGTACATAGTTATTTGGGGTGTCCTATTTGTGGAGAGGAGACTGAATCTCTTCGTCTATCCGAACACTAAGAAATGCCATAATCCTATGGAGCCATGCTCTGCAAATTCCTCCCAACCGTTATGTAGCCAAACATCACCGGTTGAAGTTGTCAATTCCACTTTCCATACCCCACCACTTAGAACTTCTAGCAAAACATGGGAGACCATTCAAAGGTGGAGTTGACAACTTCAACTGCTGATTTTTGGCTACACAACGGTTGGAAGGAATTTGCAACGCATACCTCCATAGGATTATGGTATTTCTTAGTGTTTAGATATGAAGAGAATTATAATTGACACGATTACCCGGGGTACATTAGTTGGAAGGAAGTGCCATATGAGCTCAAGTTAGCTGTTTGAGTGACACTACAGGTAATGTATTTGTATTTATATTTATATGTCAATTTCGATTTCGATTTCAATTACGATTTCTATTTATCTATATTTGAGGGGCGGATACTAATTTTACTTCATTTCAATTCAGGGGACAGGGAGTGGAAGGGTAGGCCACATATGCTCTATACTTATGTGGCTATTCGGACGAGAAGGGAAGGATAAGGAGGTGTTCCCGAGCGTCGCGGTACAAAATCTCTTTTCCATGCAAATAGGTTGTAGATTTGAGATAAAATGATGGTGATGTTGTTTCTTTTTAAATAGTTTCTTATTTGAATATATATTTGCATTATCTTTAGTTTGTTCGGATATATGCTGTTTGGAACAGGTACAACGTTGCTATAACAGGTGCAATATACTGCTAGGCAGTGGCAGTGGCCATACTGCCCAGCAGTTTTTTTTTTAATTCCGCCCAGAATTGTCACGGTCATTCACCGTGATAATTTTTTTAAAAAGGGTCACGGCTTTATCACGGTTATAAACCGTGACAAACGTGTCACGGTCATTGACCTTGACACGACCGTGACACAAAACGCGTGTTTTTGTCAAGGTTGTCAAGGTCAATGACCGTGACACGGCCGTGACAAAAAAAGTTGTCTCGCCTCGAAATGTCACGGTCATTGACCTTGACAAGGTGGATTTGTCAAGGTCAATGACCTTGACAAATGGGCAGATTTGGTGTAGTGTATTATATTACCGTTTACTCTTCACGTAACTCAGTTTATAGATTCCCAATTCTTGCCACAGTTAGGGGCCTCTCGTCAGCCTAAGTCTCAAACCTTATGCTCATTAAGACTAAGTCCGCCTTCACTAAGTATTTACTCACCTTCCCAAAGTCCTTATATAGTTGAAATAACATTACTTAGATTTTGGGTACATCAGGGAAAAGAAAACCTCACAATTAAAATAAGTCTCAAGTTTAGTATCCATCGATCTATTAAAGGATCTGGTAGATTAATCAATCCATCGATTGAACTTGGGTTGATAACTTTGTCCCAGTTGTATTTATCTCAGTATTCAACACCTCAAATCCTAATGGATCATTCCCAAACTCCTAATAAACATAACTAAACATCATATATGTGGGGGTATGATTTCGAACCTAAATCATGTATCGAATCCCACTTAATTTCATCCAAGATCAAATTAAAATTCCATATTTATTTACCCAAATTTCTCCTATTTCAATTATCATAAAGAATGGGATTTTGTGTCCTTTCCATTGTGAATCCATTCAACATGAAATCCTACCCAAAATTTTGGATTTTAATCAGCAATCTCCCAGGAACATTATCAATTTTCACTAAATCAAGAACCCTACACTACATGGGTATTATAGGTCAGAAATTCATGCGAGATAAACACTTGCCTTATCAAGTAGGTCTGATTTCATTTTGTGATGTGTGATGAAGGTTCCTTTCTTTCTTTCGATCATGATTCGAATAACAAATGTGGATAAATTGAGATGTATCACCGCCAAACTCTGTTTTCTTATCCTCTAACGACCTCTCTTCTCTTCTCCTATGATTCCAAGGGAGGGAGATGTGTTATGCTACTGCCCAAGATGACTAACCTTAGGGTTTGAACCCTAATTCCAGAAATTAGGCTAACGGGCCAAGCCCAAAAGACGCAAACACACCTATACGGGCATAGTTATGACTAAAATGGCCCCGAAGCCCAATTACAACCCTCGAGTACACTATTATGACTATCTTGACCCATTAGGAATCAATCGTGACCTTAAAATAATCATCCGAGTCACTCTATAATAAATTCCTAATATGACCTCAATTACTCTACTCGCGACTCCCGGTTGGGATATAATTCTGCCATATCACAATCACTTTATATGACATAAAAATAATTATTTACTATTCACTTAGTAATATTATTCCATAAATATTAAGCATTCTCTCTCGATTAATATTTTAAATCAACACATAATATTCAATTCCATTAAATTACGCCACACGTGTAATTTAGGATTTACCAAATTAATTCAATTTTAAACACTAAAAAATGTGAGGTGTTACATACTCCCCCCCCCCCCCCCCCCCTAAAAAGGAAATTTTTTCCTCAAAATTATGACGTACCTACATTAAATAACTCGGGATACTGCTCACGCATGTTATCCTCCCGGTCCCATGTCGACTCATAAATAATATGGTGGCCCCACTAAACTTTAACCCAGGGTACAATCTTAAATCGCATCTTACCTTCACTACGATCAAGTATCACCACTAGTCTCTCCTCGTACGAGAAATATGGATGCAATTCGATCTCCTCTAATGGAACATGCTAGCCCTCTCACTCCCGTGGTATTTATTCAATAATGACATGTGGAACATATCGTGGATTCGTTATATGTTCTCCAGTAGTCCCAACCTATATGCCACTGGTCCCACCCTCTCAATAATCGGGAATAGTCCCACATATCTCAATGATAGTTTCACCATCTTGCGTAATCTCATTACTCCCTTCACAGGATACACCCTCACTAATAACTGGTCACCAACCTCAAGCTCTATGTGCCACCAGTCTGCATCGATGTAAATATTTTGCCTATCTTGAGCTATAGGGATGCGCCTTCGAATCAGCTCAATCTTGGCAGTGGTGTCCTGAATCATCTTTGGCCCTAATAACTTGTTGGCCCCAACTCTAACCAGAAAGAGGGAGAATGATAAGGCTAACCATACAGTGCCTTATATGGTACCATGTCGATTGTGAAGTAATAGGAGCTGTTATACGCAAACTCCACCAAAGGAAGGTACCGCATCCATCCTCCATCGAAGGAAAGTATGAACATCCACAACATATCTTCAATCATATAATTAACTCTCTTTGTCCGCCCATCTATCTGTGGGTGATACACTATACTCAAAACTAAGTACGTGTCCATCACCTCCTGAAAGTTCTTCAAGAATGGGACATAAAGATCTTATCCCAATCAAACACAATATTAATCGGAACCCAGTATAACCATAAAATCTCAGCAATGAATAACTGCACATATTGCCTCATCTCAAAGTCCATACAAACCAATAGAAAGTGGTCCACCTTAGTCAACCGATCCACTATCACCCAAATGGAATTGTGACCCCGCTACGATGTCTATAACCCATGAATAAAATCCATGGAGATACTCTCCCACTTCCACATGAGAATCTCAAGTGGATGAAACATCCATGTTGGTCTCTGGTGGTCTACCTTCACTAGAGGGAAGGTATAACACTTCGAGACAAACTCTGGAATGTGCCTCTTCATCCCTGACTACTAATTTCGTCTGCGCATATCATGACACGTCTTATCCCCATCGAGTTATACCATAAATCTGAACCCCTGAGACTTTGACATCACTGTATGTCTCAAATCCTCATCCTATGCAATGACGAGTCTTCTATTAAAATGAAAACCACCCTATGAACTAATCGAATACTACTCTGCCCCATCAATTAATAACTAGCAAACCATGTCCTGGTAATACTGATCCCTATCCTATGATTTCACTAATCTCGTAATAATCTCGGATATGATAATTAATACTGACATACAAGCCCAAAAATATTAATAATATGTCGAAGCTGTCTCTACAGTGCCTTCTAATCTTCCTCTATCTCCCCAGTAGGTCATCGGCTTAACACGTTTTCAACCACGTTAGCCTTCCCAAGATGATACTGAATATCAAACTGGTAATCCTTCAATAACTCCAACCACCTCATCTGCTTCATGTCCAGATCCTTCTATGTTAAGTGATATTTAAGATATTTATGGTCCGTGAATAATCTAAAATGCTCTCCGAACAGATAGTGCCTCAAAATCATCAAGGAGAAAATAACTACGGTTAACTCCAAGTCATACGCGGGGTAATTCCTCTTGTTGGTCTTAACCTTACGAGATGCATAAGCCGTTGTCCTCTCCTCCTTCTGTAATATAGTCCCAAGTCCCTGCAAGGATGCATTAGTATAGACATGGTACTCCACTCCTCCCCTAGGCAGTGCAAGTAAAAGTTATGAGATCAATTTGTCCTTAAGCTCATTGAAGGATAACTGACAATGGCCGTCCCAAACAGACGACACCCCCTCGCGAGTCAGATTTGTCAGAGAACTCAAAATCTTAAAAAAATTATTGAATCTCCTATAGTAACGGAACACCCCTAGAAATTACAAACTTTGGTCATTGTCGTGTGCTATCCCCACTCCCATAGTGCCGATACCTTATTCGGATCAACTGTTATACCCTTTCCAGACATAATGTGGCCTAGAAACTGCACCTTTCGAAGCCAAAACCCACATTTCTCAAACTTGGAATACAAATGGTGATCCTTAGTGTCAGTAAAGCCATCCGCAGATGCTCGACATGATCATCCTTCGAGCGAGAGTAAACCAGAATATTATGGATGAACACGATAAAAAATTAGTCAAGGAGATCCTTAAATACCCTATTCATCAAATCCATAAATATTATCGGCGCATTAGTGATCCCATATGTCATAACCCTAAACTCATATGACCCATACCATGTCAAAAAAGAAGTCTTAGGACCATCCTCCTCTTTAACTCGCAACTGATGATAATCGAACCTGAGAAAGTAATTTGCTCCCCTCACCTAGTCGAATAGATCATCAATTCGAGGCAGTGGACACTTATTTCGGATCTTGACCTTGTTCAACTCTTTGTAATCAGTACACAACCGTAGAAATCTATCCCTCTTCTTGACAAATAACACTAGCACACCCCACGATGATGTACTCGGTCTGATAAAGCCCTACCCCAGGAGTTGCTGAATCTGATGTCTCGACTTTGTCATCTCAGATGGGGTCATGCGATAAGGCTCTCGGGCTATAGGATTCATACCTAGTGATAGGTCGATAACAAACTCAATTTCCCAGCTAGGCGACATTTCGAGTATGTCCTGGAATACGTTCATGAACACCCTCACCACTAAAATAGAGTCCAATAAAATAACCACCTCCTATGATGTCTCCTCTTCAATGAAATACAAATATGTCCTCGACCCTCCTTCAGGAAGAGGCATCACCATTAGGAACATCTCATATCCTAAAATTGATAACATAATAGTCCTCTCGAAACAATCCACCAACACATGATATCCATCTAACCAATCCATACCCAAAATAATGTCATACCCCTCCATATTTAACACAAGGAGGTCTATGGCTAAGCATAATATACCTATATCGATATCAACACCCCCAACAGATCGAGTGTATAAGTGACCCACTACCCAACGATGACTTCACACACATAAGAAGACTACCAGCTATCTCTAATAGGTCGACAACTTGTGCAAACCTAGTCTCTATGAAAGGGTGTGATGTCGTATAATAAAAAAAAATACAACCATTAAGATCGTGAATAGGAAACATACCCTCTACTATCGGTGGTTCTTCTGGGTCTTGTGGTATAATATCATCTCAGACATTATAAACACGTTCGTACTGTAATTATCCCCGCTACGATTAGGTGGGTGGGCCTAGTGCTGCAGGTGGCCTCTATGCTTACTGCTCTTGCATGGCGCCCGACAGTTGCGATATTCTAACTAGTTGCGGGAAATATCTCATCTTATGGCCCGTCTCTCCATAAATAAAGTGATGGCCTGGGAACTCTCTCTACCTCTTGAACTAATTGCCCTCACGGTGCTGACCTTGATGGCCTTAAGCTTTCTAGCCACCTTATTGTTCCTTTGGCCCTGGCGAACCCTGAGGAACCTGTCATGACCCCGACCCCAAAATAGTAGGGAACGAGCGTCTTGACATGCCACCAAGGCATCCAATATTCTGGCCTTAAAATTTTTGTTTTAAAATATATGTAGCGGAAGTATAATCACATGGTTATGAATCATAAAGTACTGAAAGTGAAGGAATTACATCATCAGAGCTTTCTAAAGGGAACTTCATTTGTATTAAAATATCAACGAGTTATAACTTGTCAAAAAGAGCTAAACATGCTCTATCTATTTAAACAAACTTCTACTTAAAGTAACAAAAAGAGCTTTAAAAGCTAAATCTTCAACATAGTCCTTTTTCGTTCCATCCACGAACTTAATTATTTCCTGAAAAATGGTTGTTTATACAATGTCAGATAAAAGCCGAATGAGATTCAATCTCCATACATTCCAGAGTTTTTCAGAAAATTGATACCTATTCAGTTTTAACAAAAAGTATATACATAAAGATAGGAATTTCAAGTAATATATATAAAGTAGATGACAATATATATATATTCAGAATAAACAGTTCAGAACAGAGCAGATAAAATAATTGAGCATGTGTCAATTATTCAGTTTTAGTGGCCATGTACACTATAATACCTAGACAGATAGTGTTACCAAATGTTTCCACCCGGTAACATCACAGACAGATAATCATGATTTCTGGAACAACGCCTTGTATAGGGCACACCAGCGATAAACGAGCTGGGAAGGTACCATCCAAATATTTCCACCCGATAGTCAAGGCCAACATAGTAAGAGAGTTTCCATAGGCCGAATCAATAATTTTAGAATTCAAATCAGATGTATATATTGAGAGATATACACATATAACAAACGACAAAATTATCGGTATCAAATGCATTTTGAGAGTAAAAGCATTTCACAAAATATACATAGTTTGCATAATATAATATAATCAAAATGCGCAAGAAATTGTATAGAGTACTCACCAAAACAGAGGTCGAAATTATAGATAACGAGTCTTCGATCGCACGTTAATCTAACAAATACGATAAAGGTTTAAGTATATGTTCTAAACAAGGTCCAGTCTACATATTGTATTTTAATAGTAACTTGTTTCAATGGATTACTAAAAACCATTTTCTTAACTTTTAAAACTTATTGATCGTAATTAAAGGATTCAATTCATAGTTCTTCCTAATCAGTCGGTTCCCAGTAGAGATGGAGGGTCACAGGGGCACCGCTTAAATACCATCTCCTCTAGACAGAACATTTTCGGATTCATTCCCAGTAGAGATGGAGGGTCACAGGGGCACCACTTAAATACCATCTCGTCTAAACAGAATTTCACCGAGCCTGACTTTGGAATTACTTAAATGGGATTCCATAATAACGAGCAATTACTTTTAAAAAATCATTTTTAAAAGAGTATATACAATTACAAACAAGTTTACATGAAAATAAAATCAACTTGGATTTCTTCTAAACTTTAAGTTTTTATTAGTGAAGTCCTTAGTGTATTTTACCAGCATAACTACTAAGTAAAGCTATAAAACACAAAATTAAAACTATAAAAATACATTATAACATTTAAATAAAATCATACCTACGAAATGAATTCTTTCTTACATATTATAGAACTCCTTCTTATGATATTTCCCAAGCTTTCTATCACTCTTTCTTACTATAATTATCAAGGAATTGGTGTGAGTTTCAAATGAAATCTATGGCCCTATTTAATGGTTTCCAAAAGTATTACGGTGTTGACACGTGTGTAATGAGTAGGCTTTTTGGATTGGTGATTCAACACCGAGGTGTCGTGATCCGGAGTGGTCTTGCAGTGTTAATATCACCAAATGATGACAAGTGTTTTAGCTCTCTCTCCACATATGATATGTGGAAGGTGGAAGTGACCAGCACGTGGTGGAAAGGTGATAAGGGTATAAGGGTCATTTCACACATGAAGGGTATTTTGGTAATTTCAAACAATATATTTTGAATATTTCTTAGAGGTCCTTGAAAATATTTTATTTACAAAATAGCCCATTTTATATTTTTATTTTAGTCCTTAAAATTTCATAAAATTATATTTTCTACCCCAAAACTTATTATTTGCCTTAAGATATGTCATAAGACTTCGTTTTGATCCAATTTACTGTTGATTCTTCGTAATTAAAAATGGGGTTTGTTATATTGATAGCCAATAATACCACATATCTAATAATACAACATTTATAAGATAATAAGTAACACAAGAGTGTAAAAACAAACTATATAAAAGTGGAGTCATTACAGAACCTATTGCTGTTGAGGACCCTGATGGACCTACCTGTAACCTCCCTCGGTTTGATAGCCCCCAGATCTAAATATCTTGGCCTGATCCCCCTATCGGCAATCTTGCCCATAGTGTTTGCCAAACTGTTGTTGTTGTGGTGCTCCACTAGAACCAATCCATCCTGCCTTGCTCGGCTGGATAGGCTCATCTCCTCCTTTTCTTCCCTTAATATTTAAGTGATGCCCTTGGTAGTGTACAAGTGTGGCATTAAAGATGTTTGTCTAAGTTACCAATGCAAGCTTGCTAATCAAATGAAGCCTGATCCTCCCGACTAGCCTGTCCATAAACTTCACCTTCTTCCTTTCCTCACTGTTCACCTCGTCTGGCATAAAATTATCCAAACGAGTGAACTCCTCCTCGTACTCAGCTACAAAGAAGTCACCTCACTGAACCTTTTTCACATCTCTGTCTTAATTTCTTGCAGAAAGTATTTGTGGCAAATCACACCCCAATCGACATCGTGTCTCTCTCATCCATAGTGGCAACTGACTCCTACCACAGTAACAATGCTCCAACAAGCCTAAAAGTCATAAGAATCTTCCTCTACACATCACTACACTCTACTATGTACAGGTGGTGTTGAATGTTCTTCTTCCACTAGTTAGCCACAATCACATCTGAACTACCCATTAACTAGGGTGGGTGGCCTTTTTTAGAAGTCTCCCCAACTCTCTGCCAATCAAATGGTGGGTGGGTTTGGACAAATAGTGTCACCGATTGTGGTGGTTGCTAGGCCTGAGGAAAGTGGATAGCCATGGCAGTCATCACTGCATTAACTACCTATGCCATAATATCTACCACCTTTGCTACCGACACTAATCTCTATGGTGGCAGTGACTGGGGTGCCTATGTCTCCTATTGAGCCTCCCTCACATTATCCCTAGTCATTGATCTCGTAACTCATCCTCTCTTAGGTGACATTTGAAAATAGGTTGAATTGAATGATTTCACAATTAATACAAATATACCAACAGAATAACATAATCTCAAATGCATAATCATGAATGCAATAGTCCTTATAGTAGGGCTCGATGTCAAAGAACATTTCGCTAAAATTGTAGTTAGTTGTATAGATCCTACGGACACTAGAACCTAATTCTCGGATACCATCTGTGACACCCTGCCTATTTTAATCACGGGTGATTAGTCCTTTATCAAAATAACCTAGAATCTCATTTGGTTCATTCTTAGCATCACTGTCAAAATACTTTTTAATTACTAACCACCAATGTTAAATTAAGTCGGTGTTAAATTTTATCTTTCAATTATATACCAACAAGTAGAAAATAAAATAAATAATCCAAACCATACACACAATCATAGTCTGGAAAATCATACGATAGATATATAAATAAATAAGACCGAATAAACCACCGCTTCCCAAAATAATTCCAAATATGAGTCTGAAATAATAAATCTGAATCTGAATATAGTCTGATAAATTAACTGAATAACTAAATAGCCTGAAGGGGTAACACGCCAAAATGAAATACTAAATGAATGAATGAAAGCATCTAAAGGAACTCCTATAAGTCTCCCTAAGTGTTCTATCTACACCTAAAAGGTTTTGAAAATATTTTGACATAGGTCAGAGCCCAAGAAAATAGTTTGAAAATATTTCGCAAGTGTTTGAAACGTAGTTAAATAAATTATTAGATACATATGTTAGTTTCCACGTACACTCCCTTGAGATCCTCACCTCTCAACTAATGTTCACGCCCAATATACCCTATCTAGCTATGCTACCCTTCCCAACAAGATAACTTATCTAAATAACCTCAATAGGTCTAGCTCCATTGTATTACACATACAACATGATACCACAGTCTCAATGATTAATTTATTCCATGTATTATTATTAAGTCCATTAATTAAGTTTCTCTACTTAAATACTTTTAGATATACCCAATATACCAGTTCTACTATTACACATAAGTAGATATATCACACTTGTATATATTTAACACACATATAATATATACAACTATAGCATCCCGATAATGGCCTCCTGTGATTCTAGCATACTCTGCTATCAAGTCCATTTAGCTCTTCTACTAAATCAAGGATTATTGGTTCGACATGTCTCCTCGAAGCCAAAAATCAATCAACACACACTGGAGGGGAACATGGTTCTAAGACTTTGGGATATGTACATACCTAATTTACCTAAATGACACTCGAGTTACACTAATACATGATACATAGTGACCTGCCCTTAGTTCCAGGTTTTGGGGAACAAATCCAAACCACATTGGAATTTTCAAGGTAGGACCGCCCTCCGTGCGAAAACCTCCTGATTGCAGGCACCGTAGGTTTGTTCACACACATAATCAAATCAAAACCTCATTGGAATAATTCAGTAGGTATATACATGACCCATCATAATAACACGCATGTAGTGTATAACTCTCGAATACTCAACGTGCTAATTATAACCTCTTTTCTTAAAATTCTAAGTATCACTCGCTACCCGAAGGTCAATAGTTACCCCTTAATTATTATCAGTAGTTAACTATCCAATTGGTATTTATCTTAGATTACCTTTTACTCTTCTCGTAACCCATTCTATAGATTCCCAATACTTGACACAGTCAGGGGGCTCTTGTCGGTCTAAGTCTCAAGCCTTATGCTCATTAAGACTAAGCCAGCTATAACTAAGTATCTATTGATCTTCCCTAAGTCCTTATATAGTTGAAATTCCATTACTAAGATTTCAATTAAATCGGGGTAAATAAAACCTCAAAATTAAAATAAGTCCCTAATTTCAGTATCCACCAATCGATCGATCAAACCTGGGTTGACAACTTCGTCTTAGTTACATTTTTCTCATTGTTCAGCACCTTAAATCCTCACGGATCTTTACCAAACTCCCAATCAACATAACAAAACATCATATATATAGGGGGTGATTTCTAGCATAAATCATGTATCAATTTCGTACTAATTTCATCAAAGACCAGTTTAAAACTCCATATTCAGTAAAATGCTACTTTTAGTGTTTCTCATGAATAATCATTCATTTACCCAGATTTCCCCGATTATAATTATCACAAATAATCTGATTTCCATTCCTCTACATATATGGATTCATTCTACATGCAATCCTACCGAATTTTGGATTTTAATCATCAATCTGCCACGAACATTATCAATTTTGACTAAATCAAGAACCCTACACTACATGGGTATTATAACTCATAAAATCATGAAAGATAAACACTTACCTTATGAAGTAGGTTTGATTTCATTTTGGGATATGTGATGAAGGTTTCTTCCTTTCTTTCGATCATGATTTTGGTAACAAATATGGATTAATTGAGATGTTTCTCCACCAAACTCACTTTTCTTCCCCTCTAATGGAATGTCCTAACTTATCATTCAATTCTTAGGGTTATATATGTGTTATGCTGTTACTCCAGATGACTAAACTTAGATATTAAATCGTAATTCTCGAAATTAGGCTAACGAGCCAAGCACAAATGGCCCAAACACTCTCGTACGAGCTTGGTTATGACTTAAAAGGACCCGAAACCCAATTACAACCCCCAGGTACACTATTTTTATTTTCTCAACCATTCAGAATCAACCTTGACCTCGAAATTCCCATTTTAGTCACTCTTGTCATAATTCGACCTAAATTAGTCTACCCGCGAATCCCGATTGGGATATAATGCTGTCATATCACTATTACTCGCTCGAATGTAAAAATAATTATTTACTATTCACTTAGTAATCTTATTCCGCAAATATTAGCCATTTTCTCTCTAGATTAATATTTTAAATAAACACATAATATTTAATTCCATTAAATTACGGTAAACATGTAATTTAGGAATAATCGAATTAATTCAATTTTAAATACTAAAAAATATGGGGTGTTAGACTGACCACATGTATTTTTATTACTGGGGTGTCATAAATGGTATCAGAGCATCAAGTTCTAGCGTCCTTAGGATCTGTGTGGACTTTTTATGATTCTACCGTAGCATTTTTTAGTATAGATCCATATTAGTGGGAGTATTGCATTCAATTATGCGTTTACATTCATCCGCTCATAAATGCATATTACAATGAACTTATACAAATTCAACTTGGTTTTAGATGTCACTTAGGAGAGCAAGTTAGGCTAGTCCCACTAGTGGAGAAAATCCTGGACAGGCACAACCTCAGACTCAGGGATCGTATGGTACCATTATAGTCACTTATGTGGATAACATTATCTCCCAAGCAGTTAATGTCGTGATGACAACTATATCTTAGGAAATACTGCAAGTTCAACCATAATAGCCAACAGTTTCAGTCGTTCTAGCCCACTTTGGACCATCACCCTAAGATCAAGTTAGGGAGGCCTTCTAGAAGCACCATACCAAAAATTCTAAATGCCACCCTTCAGCTGCCCCCCCTTGTCACGGTCTTTGACCGTGAAAAAAAACACATGTTTTTTATCATGTCATTAACCATGACAAGTCCGTCACAATGGTTTATCATAGCCATTGATCGTGATAAGTTCGTGACAAGAACAGTTGTCATGGACTTGTCATGGTCAATGACCGTGTCAATTGTATTAAGTTGTCACGGTCAAATACTATGACACGTTCGTGAGATGTCTTTTAACCAAAAATTCTAGGTGCTCTTTTTTCCCTCCATTTTATTTCCCTTTATTTTTTACCCTCTCTCAGCATCTCAGATACGTCTCTCTCTCTCTCTCTCTCTCTCTCTCTCTCTCTCTTTGTTTCCTATGTTTTTATGTGTGTGTATGTATATATATATATATGTGTGTGTGTGTGTGTGTGTGTGTATATGCATGTTTGTATGATTTGTTTTGTGTGTGTGTGTGTGCGTGTGTGTGAGTTAGATTAATTGTGTGTGGTTTTTCTGTATATGTATGTGTATGATTTTTTTTATGTGTATATAGATATGTGTGTGTGTGTGTGATAGATTAATTGCGTGTGTGGTTTTTTCTGCACACAATATATATATATATATATATATATATATATATATATATGTGTGTGTGTGTGTGTGTGTGTGTGTGTGTGTGTGTGTGTGTGTGTGTGTGTGTGTGTGATTAATTTGGTGTTTATGAAAATTGGGCATAAATCTGAAATTGGACTCCCTTTGTTGTGTAAATATGACACTGAAATTGTATATAAATCTGAAATTGGGCATGTTGTTGTGTAAATGTGAAATTAACATTAAAATTGGGTATAAAACGGAAATTGGATATAATGTTGTATAAATATGAAATTGGGTATAATGTTGTGTAATTGGTATAATGATGTACATATAAATATATATACACATAGAGATTATTGAATTGTTTGTGATTTTTTAATTGTTGTTGACTAGTGGATTTTAACATGTAGATGGCCATTGAGTTGGTTGGCCCTAGGAATTTCTAATAAAATACTTTATTATTTGCATTGTTGTTTTGAATTCTTAAATTATTGTTGACTAGTGGATTTGAACACTTAGATGGCCATTGAGTTGGTTAGACCTAGGAATTCTGTAACATTAAGGGTTGTGATGTGAAATGAAACATAACTATGTAAAAATCGAATATAAATACGTCATAATTAAATGAAACATGTTATAAATTTTAATCAACAAGTAATAAATAATCATGCATTCATGTAGCCCGCAAAGCAAGTGGTATATAACAAGTAGCGAGGGTAAAAGGTAATAATGAGAATTGCAATATACAACCCATGTGTAAATTTACATTAAGTCAACTTCTGATATACTACTTACTTTGGGGGGTGCATGCCTACATGTATTCTCCTTTGAATACATGAAATGACAGTTCTATAACATTTATAACTAATTTAAATTACATATCGTGTGCATAGATAGTAGCCTTCTCATTCTTATGCATACGTATTTAATCGAACTTGGACCTGTTCGAGAGTCATTACCTCTGTAATGAGATCTCGTGAATTGTCCTGTTTGGACAATTTGGGACTACATAGTTTTTATGTAATAATATTCCTTGTGGCTTAAACTTGTTACATTGGGGGAAGTTCTACTACCGTATCTTAATGTTCTCTGATTACATACTAGATGATGCAATGTTTAGTGTTATTTCAATTGATAAATTTAAATATCACTTACTCTTGCGAATCCATGTCGTGTACTTGGAGAACTATTGGGATATGCTATCGAATTTTCCTCAAATTGTTAAGTATATTATAGAAATACGCGGTCTTGAATGGGATAGGTCCACTCTTCCTTTAGAGGAGATAGAGTAGATAGGAATTATATTATTTCCATAATATAACATCGAAAGATGAGATGTCAATCTTGTAGTAAATTATTTAATGGAAACTAAATGTTCAAACTTTTGTTTATAATAATCAACGAATATACGCTTCTTCCCATAGGAGGTGTTTGTTTGTGGTAGCTGTGATGGCATATCATAAATAAAAAGAGTGGATGGGTGAAACAAATATATTAGGGAATGTGTTTCTCAGAGGTGCTAATGAATTTGTGAAATACGCAAATAGATGTCATAATGATGAAGAGTTCCCATATCCGTGTGCTAAGTTTAAGAATGGTAAGGTGTTTGAGTAGAAAACATTGAAATACATTAGTTAAGATTGGGTATGAAATATAGTTATCGATTTTGGAATTTTCACAGGAAATTGAAAGTTTCTTTTGTCCCCGAGTAACCTTCACAACAACCTTCACCAAGTACGATATATGTACAAAGGGAAGACAATGTAGATCATAAAATACTAGAGTATTTAGTTGATGACACGTATGGAGTTCATGAAGTGGAAGAAAATGAGATCATGGACGATGTACAAGTTCAGGTGCTCATGAAAATATCGGGATAAAACTTAACGATGACTACTAAAGTTTAAAATTGAAGGCGACCTAATCGTTTTACTCTGGCTGTGAGACAGATCAAACGACTTTGCATTCCATGGTTGGTATTAATAGTTTGAAGAACCAATATTGTTTATATAGCAATAGCATAATAGGAATTTTGAATTAGGTGATGGTATTGCTACCCTAGCAGAATACGCTTCCAAGTAGATATCCTACTATGACAAACAATTTGAAAGGTTTGGGAATAAAGTATAGATCAATCCATGCTTATGTGTATGACTGCATACTATATCCAAACGAGTATGAAAATCTCGATCGGTGTCCGGTATGAGATGAACTTAGATATGTCCAATCTACTGAAAATGTTGAAATATTTTCCCATTGGGCCTATATTAAAGAGGTTTTTCACAGTCCCATGGATAGCGAAGGAAATAATTTGGCACGTGAAGGCAAAAGTAAGGGATAATCAAATGCATCATCATATTAATTCTACATCTTGGAAGAGGATGAGTTATGAATATCTCGATTTTTCTCGAGAAAAGCGTAACATTCATTTGGCAGTATCAATGGATGGTTTGAATCCATTTGGAAATCTAAGCGCCAATCAGACTTTATGGCCAAGGATCCTAGCTGCACTCAACCTCCCTCCTTCATAGTTTATGAAACTTAAATTTGGGATGTTGTCTTTGTTGATACCTGGATCAAAGGCACCAAGTGAAAACATTGATGACTACCTGGCTCCTTTGGTAGAAGAACTAAATGAGTTGTGAGAAGAGGGTGTTCCATCATTTGACTCTTTTAAAAAAGAAGAGTTTACGCTGAAAGCTATGTTGATATGGGAATTCATGATTTTCCAGCTCATGGGACATTATTCGGTTGTGTAGTACATGGTTGTTTTGGGTGTCCAATTTGTGGAGAGGATACGAATCTCCTCATATCCCCGCTAGCTCAAAAAATGTATATCATTGCCATATAAGGTTTTTTCCCCCGCTCATAGTTTTAGATTTGAGAAAGGTTCCAATTTTTTATCGGGAATGGTTGAATATAGGGTAACTTTGAGAAAACATTCAGGTTTAGAAATTGAAAGTAAATCTTCTAATTGTGGGCCTATTATTCTAGGTAAGAATCCTAAATTTAACAATGTCAAACATAAGAAGAACCTAACTGGTAATGAAAGTGAGACAAAAAAGTCATGGTCTAGGAGGTCAATTTTATTTGACTTGCCTTATTGGAAGAAATACCCAGTGTGCTATGTATTGGATGTGATGCATGCAGAGAAGAACATCGTTGAACAATATTGTGGTCACATGCCTTGGGGGTGTCATTAAAAGGATGAATAAAATGCACAAAAAGACCTCAAATTAATGAAACTTAAGCCACAAATATTGTTGAAATAAGATAGTAGGGGAAGGACAATAATTCCCCCCGGTGCATTTACTTTGATGAGTGAGGAAAAGAATGTGCTTTTAGACACTATATAATTTGAAGGTTCCATCTAATTTTTCCTCCAACTTGCAAATGATTGTACATTATGCTACACATTGGCGTGGGATCAGGAAATCGGTTACTCTATTGTTTAAACACTATTTCTACAAGCATAAGTATTTGCGAAGGAATAATATGCAAATTACTATCTGCTTCTCACTTTTATGTGAGAAGGTAGTCAATCGAGATCACATAGTGTTCGAAAAATTATCGATGATCGAAGCGATTTGTGTGTTGGAGAAGTAATTTCCCCATCATTCTTTGACATAAGTCTTCACTTATTGGTACACCTAGGCAATGAGGCACTTCTTTACAGCCCAATTAGTTATCGGTGGATGTATCTGTTTGAAAGATTGATGAAAGTTTGTAAAGATTATGTAAGGTATACACAATACATTGAAGGATCAATTGCAGAGGAATACATCACTGCGGAATCATCAATCTACACTCGGGAATATATGTCTAACCTGACCAGTGTGGATGACAGTGATGAGTTCGTCAATGACGGTGGTCATGTGATGGGCAAATGAATGAAATTAACGAGTTTTTAACATGAACTAGTACCTCATTATCTATTTGACATACATGAAGTTGTCGAAGAATGGAAAAAGTAAGTTTAAATTATTTTAACTTTTACATTATTTTAATTTTTATATATGGTTAATTTTGTAATATGTTCGTCACGATCTATGCAGAAAATATGAAGCATGTGAGAATAATAAAAGACGAAAAATAAGGGCTCAATCAAATAAAGAAGTTAGGCAGTGGTTGTCATATGAGGTAATTATAATGAAAATGTATGTTTTTGATTTTCACATTACAAGAAGGCTTTACAACTAACCTAATTAGTTTATGTATATTATTAGCTCTTAGAGACGGGGGATGCGACATCAAGGCTTTCTCGTCTAGCCACTACACCCTTGTTCATGGCACAAGAGTACAAAAAGTATCCGATTGAATAGTTACTTATTCTATGCAAGGGTATACAAGGAAAATACAAATACAGAACTCGAGAATTTCATATAAGGCTCTTACTTATTTTTCGAGCGAGTGCGAAAGATAAAAACCTTGTTAAAGTTGAAATGAGTTACTATGGTGTGATTCAAATTGTATTTGAAGTGGACTACGTAAGATTCAAAGAGGTTGTATTTTACTGTGATTGGGTAAGAGTTGAGGATACAAATGCTTGTAAAGTTGGCCTTGGCACCAATTTGATCATGGTTGACTTGTCCAAGTTTAAGAGCAACGAATATATGAGCAATGAGCCATATATTTATGGTTTTCAAAATATCAAGCAAGTGTTTGAGACGGAGTATATCAACAATAAGCCGTGTTAAATCGTCCTACATGCGCCAAAGCGTCTAAATAGTAAGGGGAATGATTTGGCTGCTCCTACCGAATATTAATCCATTTTTTATGATAACCCGAATTTGAAATAATTTTTAGATTTATAATAAGTATTCCAATTATTTGCAATGACCAGTGGATTTATTATTTTAGTACTTTATTATTATCGGACGACAATTTAATTCTTTTATTCTTTTTTACTTGATCAGTTTAATGCTTGTAATAACAAGTGGGTGAATTCTTATAATTATTTGTTATTATCGGATTTGAATCAAAATTGGTTTTACGGTTAGTGACTATGTTAATTTTATTTTTAATAAATTTAATCATTAATTCAAAGTCCGTGGCATAACCAGATATTGAAATAAGATTTAGGTGTTCAATGTCGTTAACTTGTATTATTCTAGTTCTTTGTTAATATTAGATTAGAATCAAAATTTGGTTTTATGGTTAGTTAATATGTTAATTGGGATTTTAATCAATTTAAGCATTAATTCAAAGTCCATGACATGATCGATATTGAAACAATATTTAGGTTTATAATGTTGTTAACTTGTATTCTTCTAGTGCTTTGTTAGTATCAGATTTGAATCAAAATTTATTTTATGGTTAGTGAATATGTTAATTAGGATTTTAATAAATTTAAGCGTTAACTCAAAGTCTATGACATGACTCAATAGTGAAACAATATTTAGATTTATAATGTCGTTAAATTGTATTCTTCTAGTACTTTATATGATCGGATTTGAGAATTAATTCATCTTCCATATACATATTTGTACTAATAATAACACTTTTTGCAAAAAATGTATTCATCCCAGCATAGTAGCGGAGGCGACGAGGGCTCCTTGGACACTAGGCCCCCAAAATGGGGCAAATTGAGGTCCATCATCGAGAATAAGATGACATTATTGGCTAAATCCCTAAAGTTGTTGTAATGGATCATCGGCCCGGGGTACACCTATTAGATGGCCGTGCCAAATGACCTCAGGATGGGCATCTGGGGGGGTACTATAGGTAGTCTTATATTTATATTTATATTTATAAGAAACTAATACTTACATTCTTTTGGTTTGTATTTGTTCAATAAGATCAATTCGGTCTGCCCCCACATCTCTACGACTCCATGTTGGAACAATTGAGGGATCAATATAAGACGTGGAAGAAAAACATGTGGGCACGGTACTTTGGGAAGACCCGGGAGTCCATTATGAGAGTGCATGACACCGCCCCCTCGAAGGATTCTATATTATTGGCTCAGCGGCAAAAGTTTGTCAATAATGAGATCGATCAGTGGAAATTGGCATCTCATCAATCGGGGAGGGAAAATCATGCAAAAAAGGCAGACCTGGACTACTCCAGGCAGACGTCTTACGCTGAGGTGGAGCACAGGATGGTAAGTTTTTATTTTTTTGTTAATTTTAGTTTTACATTATTCTAATTTAGTATTACTTTGTGTAACTTACTAAAATTAAATTATTTTATTTCAAGAGATGGGGAGTGTCCCTTGGGGTAGGCCACATAGGCTTGGTGCCTATGTGGAAATTAGGATGAAGAAGGGCAAGGACAAGGAGGTGTCCCCGAGCGTCGTAGTAACTATAATAAGTTATAAATGTTTATTTTTTTAATTACGTTATAATTTTTTTGTTTACTTAATTAACTAATTGTGTACTTTTCTTATTTCAGGCAAAGCTTAAGGAAGTGCATGATTTACAGTGATGCTGACAAAGCATCTTTGACTACAGATGCACTCAACTAAGTGCTTGGGGAGGATCGCAAGGGGAGGACTAGGGGTGAGCTCAAGGGTGGGGAAGTTGAGGATCATCGTAATGGAAACGAGCAACATTGGGTTGGCTCATAAGGTGGACACCCATGACCATAAGCTATCAAGGTTAGAGGTGATGATCCTAAATATGTATGCCTTCATGAAGCATTAGTGGGGGTCCACCTCTGATGAAGGAAAGGGTAAAGGCAAGGGTAAAGGGAAGGATAAGGAGATGGAGGTAGACGAGGATGTCACTGCTTTATCACCGATACACATGGACTAGACACCCTTATATGATCCATTTCCCATCACGTCCCCCGTCAAATGGCCTATGTTAATAATCAGTTGGCCGATCATGTTTTTAATCGACATATTTAGTGAGGATCTGATAGAGAGGGTGTTGAGGCACCCGGTCACCCTCTTGGGTATGGTGGTTCGTAGATGTCCCCTATAAGACATTGAGGCAAAGATGCTCATCACGTATGTTTTGGCTAGAAAGGAGAACTTACCTTTGTGGTCTCACGAACAATGTAGCACTCAACGAATTGATGGGTGTGTCAATGCATATGTCATGTGGACTTCCTTCCTCCTCCAGCCTGTTCAAGACCCTATGACGTGACATTATTTCTATTTATTTTATTTTGATATTGCATTATATTTGTGTTTTTTTTATTTGGTACATGTTGGTTTGGATATGGATATTTATATTTGCTTATCGATATTTAGATGTTGGTCATGGATATTTGTATATTGGTTTGTCATATCTATATATATGTTGTTTAGAAAAGTAGAATTTTTCTATAACAGGTAAAAATATACTATTGGGCAGTGGTAGTGGCCATACTACACAACATTTTTTTTTTAAATCTGCCCAAAATTATCACGGACTTTGACCATGACAAGTCCGTGATAAAGAAAACTTATGACGAATTTGTCCCGGTCAATGCCCGTGACAATTTTTTATTTTTCATGCACTTGTCAAGGACTTTGACTGTGACTAGTTTAAGTTTTTTGTCACGGGTTTATCATGATCAAAGACCGTGACAAATTTATCAAGGTCAAAGATCGTGACAACTCCATGAGAACTCTAACGAACTTATCATTGACTTTGACCATGACAAGTTCATGTAAAATTCATTTGTCACCCCCAAACTGGTCATGATCGAAGACCATGACAAGTTTGACTTTTCAAGGTTTTTGGCTGTGACAAGTTGGCAGTTTTGGTGTAGTGAAGGGGGATCGTCCAAAATTCAAGGGAAGCTGGGATGTTATAATTTATAGTGAGTGAAAAAAATAAAGGAAGACTCATCTTCGTATAGTGGAGTGCATTGAGACCTAAAATCATATACTTACAATGTTTAAACTTGTGGGAGTATCTTTAGAGTGGTGGGAGTCAGTCACCACAATAGAGGAGCAAGATGTGGTCCCTATTACTTAGTTCTTGGTGTGGTTTGACCGCAAATACTTTTCATGTTCCATTCAGAGTGAGATGAGGAGGAAATTATAGTACATTAAGTAGGGACACCGTTCAGTAGCCAACTATGAGGGAGAATTCACCATACTGATAAATTTGTGCTAGATGAGGTAAATACTGAAGAAATTAAAATTAGGAGGTTCATGGATAGGATAAACTGGAGAATCATGCTGCATTTATTGGGGAACCCAATAATACATACTTACTCAGATATTATTAATGTTGAACTGTTATACTATCAGGACCATTACTTTCACTGAGGAATCAAGAGATCAAGGGAGTCTAGTGAGTTGAGCAGGTCTAGTGTAATGGTGCGAGTGGAGTACCGTAGTCTCAGCAGTTTGGTCGTCAGCACAAGGCAATTTCTCATCAGGTAAATTCATCTAAGAGATTTCGTTTGGGTGGTTTTTAGCAAAATGGTAATGAGTTTAGGCAGGGCCAGTAAGGCCCACATAGTCGACGTCACCAGGGAATATTTGTTCCTCAAGGCCATTAGGGCAAGAGGAACAATGGCGGTGGACCACATGGTCGACATCACCAGGGTACACAACATGAACAACCACGATATGGTCAGTAGGATTAGAGGCATGTGATGTTCGCAGGTCAGTGCTTCTTGTGTGGGGAAGCCAGGCATAGGATAAAGGATTTCCTGTATAGGGACAGGCACCACAACAGAGTGCCCAATTGGGGTAGCAGCCACAGATCACCTATAGTACCAACAATAGAAACCTCATTGCCACAAGTTCAGATGTAGTATGGATGTGTTTATAACCTTTGTAATGCGATGATACCACGGGTCCAGCCAACACCACCTTCAGTAGAGGGTATGTTTTCTATCCATGGAAATATGGGTCGGGTATTGTTTGATATGGGAGAATCACACTCATTTATTTGCACTAAATTTTCACACACGGTCAGTTTATTAGTGACAACCAATAGTTGTTAAGATTGTAAATTCACCTTTGGGTAATAAGGAACTCATTCACACTGTGCGTAGAGGGGTGGGATAGACGTTGGGAGGCTAATTTTAGCAGTTGACTTACTTATATTATTAGAGATGACTGATTATGATGTTATGTTGGGCATGGATTTGTTATCAAAGTATCGAGCGATGGTGGATTATTTTAGGAGGATGATTATATTTATGATACTAGGGTAGGAGATGTTTTTTTATTACGATGCCTCTTCCTGAGGGAGGATCAATGACACATCTCTATCATATTGAGGAGGAGACCTCACATGAGATATTTATTTCTTTAGACTTGATCGCAGTGGTTCAGTAATTTACGAATGTATTTAAGGAGATACTAGACTTATCGCCGAGTCGGTAGATCGTGTTTGTTAGACTTAGCTCCGTGGATGAGATCGATTGCACGAGTACCAAACCGTATGTCTCCTTTACAAATGAAATAGTTGAGGAACCAGATTCAGTAGCTCTTGGGGAAGAGTTTCAATATATGGAGTACATCTCCCTGGGGTGCTTTAGTGCTATTTGTAAATAATAATGATGGGTAACTTCGTCTTTGCATTGATTACAGAGATTTGAACAAGGTTACGATTCAGAATAAATATCTGTTACCTCAGATCGATGACTTGTTAGACCATCTTTGAGGAGAAGAGTACTTCTCAAAGATTTATTTGAGGTCTGGATATCACCAGTTTCACATTAAGGAGAATGACATTCCTAAGACTACACTCCTAACATAATACGGGTCGTATGAGTTCAGGGTTATGCCTTTTGGGTTGACTAATACTCCACTGATATTTATTGACCTTATGAATAGGGTGTTGAGAGATTTCCTAAGCCAGTGTTTGATAATGTTTATTGACTAAATTATGGTGTATTCTAGCACTGAGAATGAGCGCATCGAGCACTTGTGTTTGGTTCTACAAATATTGAGGGTCCATTGGCTCTATGCCAAGTTCAAGAAGTATGGGTTCTCCTTACATTAAGTGCAGTTTTCGGGTCATGTGGTGTCAGAAAAAGGGATCTTTGGGTACTTAAGTAAAGTATTAGCTGTTAGGGAGTGGGGATTGCCCACGACACCAATAAAGCTTCACAGCTTCTTGGGAGTGGTAGGGCTTTATCGTCGATTCATCAAGGTATTCTCAAAGATTATGGGTCCACTGATGAATTTGACTCTCCAACAGATGCCATCTGTGTGGTATGGCTATTATCAGTTAAATTTTGATCAGCTAAAGGGAAACTTGACTTTAGTAATTGTACTTACACTACCAAGAGGAAGAGTGGATTATCTGGTGTAGACTGATGCATCATTGCGAGGACTCACGGGTGCCCTACAGCAGAAGGATTTGGTTATAGCATATGCTTTTCGCAAGCTTAAGGACCATGAGATGAACTATCCATAACATTAGCATATAGTTTATTCACGAACCAGAAAAAACTACATTATTTGTTTTCGTAGAAGGATCTTAATATGCAACATCATAGGTGTTTGGAAATCGTGAAGAACTATCAGTTTGATATTCAATATCACCCTAATAAGGCTAATGTTATGGAAGATGCATTTAGCCCAAAGCGCACATCAGAGTTGGTGGTAGTGTGGAAAGCTAAATGGTGGGAGCTTTGTCAAGATGATTCAATAGCAAGGGCATGTATGGCAATGATTACACTCATACTTGAGATCATATTATAAGTCGTAAAGGTGCACGTAGGGGATCAATTTTATTAAGGCATGGTGAAATAGTTATTAAAAGAGGGAGATGAATATTACTCAATCAGTTCTGAGGGTGGTTTACACTTCAATGAGAGACTCATGGTCCCAGATGATAAGGATTTGAGACATGTTGTTATGATAGATTACTATGGGTCGATATTTGTGGTACATCCGATTGGGGATATGATGTGTCAGAATATGCGTTGATAGTATTGGTGGACACGTATGAAGTGGGATATAGTTGAGTTTGTCGCATAGTGTGCCACATGTCAGTTAGTAATGATAGACCACCAGAGACCATTCAAAATGTTACAACTGTTGGTAATATTTGTATGGAAGTGGGGAAAAATATCAATGGATTTTAGTTCACTGTTTTATATGGATGATAGTGGATAAGTTGGAGAAGGTGGCTCACTTTTTTCCAATACAGGGTATATTACACGATGACACAATATGCCCAGTTATTTATAAATGAGATAGTGAGGTTGCATAGAGTACCGGTTAATATTATGGGACAGGGATAAGATTTTTCTGTCACATTTTTTGCAGTGTTTTTTGGAAGCTTTGGGAACTGAAGTACGATTGAATATAATCTACCTTTCACAGACTGATAGGATGACTGAGCATGTGAATTAGATGTTGCAAGACATGCTCAGAATGTGTGTACTTAATTTTAAAGAAAGTAACGAGCAGTACCTTCCATTGATGGAGTTTACATATAATAATTCCTACTAGTTTACTAGTGGTATGGTTCCTTATGAGGCTTAATATGGTAAACCATGTCACTCACCTTCTTGTTAGATAGAGGCGAGGGACAACGAACTCCTTGGTCATGAAATGATGTAAGATAATCTTGCTGAAATTGAGTAGATTCAGGGTCGCATATGGATAGCCCAAGATAGATAGAAGAGTTGTGTAAATGAAAATAGGAGACGTGTCGAGTTGGAGGTGGATGACTAGGTATTTTTGTAGGTGTCTCCTATGAAACAGGTAATGAGGTTCGAAAATAAAGGGAATCTCTCGCCGAGATATGTGGGACATTTTTCGATCATTGAAAAGGTAGGGTGGATGGCTTATAGTCTCACCTTTCCAGAGCATCTACAGAGGATTCACGATGTATTTCATGTATCATCCTTGAATAAATATAAGTAGCGTGATATTTCTTATGGGCCTATTCTATTGTAGGAGATTGATTTTACAGCCTCATATCTCATATGAGGAGAGATTTGTTGCTATTATAGATCGTAGTGAACATAAGTTGTGTTCTAAGGTGGCTCCCTTGGTTCGTGTCCAGTGGGGACATCACAATGTCGATGAGTCGATGTGGGAAATGGAGGCGGATATGCGTGAGAAGCATAGCTCTTTATTCTAGGTATCCCCAAATTTCGAGGACGAAATTCCTTTTAAAGGGGGACTGTAATGCCTCATAGTTATATGTATACATTAAATTGGATTATATATATTAAATTGGACATTTAAATTATGCGAGTGGGTCTTAATTTGATTAAATCAAGATATAATAAGAAATTATTAAATATTAATTTGAATATGAAATGAATTAACATGTAAGGAACTGTATATTTACTAGTGTGTATTAGTAAATAAGATTGAATCATGTCGTAAGTGAGTAAACACGATAGGAATTATTAATATCTCAACCACAAATTATTTATTAGGGTTAAGATAGGACAATATTGATAAGTGACTCGGATGGCGATTTTTAATGCATGATTGATTCAAAGTAGAAATAATCAAAATTAAGTACCCGGGTGTTGTGTATGGGTCACGGTTTTTTTTATACTAGTTGGGATTAATTAAAAGGTATTTTGGACATTTTATTGGTATGTGAAAAGCCAATTTCAGGATTTTCACATATATACTAAAAGGATGAGTGAAAAAGAAAGCTCATTCTTATATTATAAAGGTTTTGTTGAGAGATACCAAATGTTAGAGTTAAAGTGAAGAGGGTTAGAGAGGAAACTATAGGGTTCAAGTGATAAAGTGAAGAATAACTCAACAGCATTAAGGGATTGAAGATTGGGGAAGGAATTCAAGGCGATTCATCGTCTTCTTCATGAAATTTAACAACTACAAACTATTATGGTAAGTGATTATATTGCTTAATAATTATGCTTTCAATTTATGTCATATTAAATTTGGGAAAATTATTTTTTGGTTGAATTCGAATGTCAAACTTGTTATTGAATTTATGATATATAATGTAGAGATGAAATTTATCCCCATGAAAGTTACATATTTAGATGATGATTATATGTAATGACGATTCCCATTTATATAAAATCTATCAATTATAATACAGATTAAAATAAATTATATTGATGATCATTTTTTAGGTTGAAATTACTGAAATTTGAACTTGGAAAACTTGGACAGATTATCAGAGGATAACTGGTTCATCCCACAGCCGAACCAATTCGACCCCCTACCATGGATAATGGTGCTACTTTCTTTTATATAAGATTAAATTTTTTCTTCGGGGATTGAATTTAATATCCGGGGACAATTGCGAACTTCTGGAAAAATATAAGAATTGAGAGGGTCGGTTAAAATTATTTGAGATTTATCGAAGATGCAAGTTAGAATAAAATAGGAAGAATTTTATTCAAAAACGTATTATGGAATTTGGATGAAAATTAGGAAATACAGGAATACGTGATGCGTGAAACTAATATGTATCTTGAAATTTATATGATGAGATTTAGTTAATTATTTTAGTGAATGATTAATTAACTATGGATAGGAACAATATTGTGAAAATGGTTTATATTTACCACGAGTGATAGGCATAACTATATGAAATTTTTAGAAATAAATATATGGCTACAGGGACACTTTATATATATATATATATGTGTGTGTGTGTGTGTGTGTGTGTGTGTGTGTGTGTGTGTGTGTGTGATATAATTAATTAGACATATTACTCTAGGGGTGCTATAAATAGAGGTAACATGATGTGGGTGTTCTTTCTCGCGAGTAAAAGTAGGCTAAGTATCGACCCCAAATCATAGCACAGGTAATGTTAGTGTGGTTCTTATCACTGGCTTGGGACTATAATCGCCTCCAATGCGTTTTTTTTTTTGCGTAATGTAGGCGATTATGTCCTGGTGTTTCTAGGGTGAGGAGGTATTGTCTTGAAGAATATCACACTAGATAATCATATCTCAGGGAGTTTTATCTCGGAGGGATTATGGGAATACGTATATAGTGGGTGATATATATGTATATTATAATGTGAATATCATTCATATTAATGTGAAGAAGTATAGAAGGCATGAACATTAAGTGTGAATAATGTTGAATTGACTAGTAAACGTTAAAGACTTTAATTAATAGATTATAATTAAGGATTATAATAATTAATGGTAATTGGATTTAATTCGATAAAATACTTGGTGATGGGATAGCGTATAGAATTAAGGATGGTGTGAACTAGTTAGTAAGGTAGCATAATTAGGCGGTTAAAATGCAAATATTAGGTGCGCACTTTAGATGAGAGGTGAGTAATATCTCAAAAGAGTGTGATACCTATTTAAAATATGGAAAAATGTGCCGAATTAATGATGCATTTTAATTTCTTGAAAAATGTTTTATAAAAGGTTTTTGGGCACTGATTCATATCAAATCTATTTTCAAAACCTTTTAGGTGTCCAGCCACAGGGGCGCCAAGCATGATCGTTCTATCAAATACCATAACTGCAGTAATTGTGTATGTTGCAAGATATTGTTACATTCGTTTCTTTCATCAGATTCAGATGGTTTATATTATTTCATTTTATTTGCAATTCTTGTATGGTTATTATTTTAAACAATGGGTTATTCGGTAAAGGATTTATAATGTAATAGACTTATGTTTTAGATTTATATTGTTACTATGGAATTACATTAGTTGTTTAACTAACTTGTGGGTGGATTATGTCATTTCTAATAAATAATAAAATTGATATGCGGCTTAATTTAATAATAGGTGTTTAGTAATTAATTGATTTCGATCGTTATGCTAAGAATGAGACAAATGAGATTCCTATTTTATATTAATAAGGGTTGGCCACTCGTTATTTTAATAACCGGGGTGCCATACAAAGATTTTCAGACCTCTTGGGCGATAAAGTAATTTAACATCATCAAATATGGAAGTGATTTCCTTTAGGTATTTATGATATGATTGTATACCATATTTGTTGAGCATCCCATGACCTGAAGAAAATAGAGTAAAACCATTCAATGAGGTAAGAGCTTGTCCCCGTCCGAGAAGATGTACCAAGGGGTGATCTCAGCTCAGTATAATAGTTCACCCTAGGCTTTGTGGTCGGCCTCTTTTCCACCGAAAAGGCCCACATCTTTGCCAATAAGGATAACTGATGGAATTTAACTTTATTAATGTTTTTAAAGTTGGCATGTACCATGTGACTGGAATCATTGGTAGAAAACATTTGTAGGTACATTCCATCATGGGTTAACCTTTAAACCATTCTAAATCTTGGTTGTAATCCATTAATAAGATTCTCATACCCAACCTATAATGGAAGGACACGTGTAAACCCCATGTTTGGATCCTGATATATGCTCCTTCATACTCATTCCCTTTAAAAAGAGAGATCCCCTCTTGGGATCGAAATAGGTAGAGAGACACTAAGGCATTCTAACTATCAATCAATGAGTGAGCATATATTGAGTTAATTTTATTGTTTTTAGACCTGTAGTCAGCAAAACATAGTAAAAAAACTACCTTGTGGATGTAAGGTCCTTCTTGAGGACTAAACCACTTGACCCATGTTGTTACTTTCATATTCTCACCTCTATCTTTACACATGTTCATCTTACTTCTTATTTATTATATTTTATCTCAGATTGGATCTCAAACGTGTTAAGACGAATCTTAATACAAATTTTAGACGATAATTGAATGGTGTTGTATGTGGGAATGACTAAGTAAAGTTGTTTCTCACTTACATTCTAACTTCTAATTGTAAAAATTATGAAAATTTCATTGACGATGATCTTGCTGATCAAATAAGCAGATTCATTTGATTTCCTACCTTAAACCCTTGAGTTCTAGTTCAATTACGAAACTTTGTTTAATCTGAACCTTGATACACTATCTTCTAGACCAAAATAACTTCTCCACTTTTTATTTTGAAAGTCCCAAATCATACTTTTTGTTCACCTCATTATACTCCATTTTTCTGCAAATCTTGTGAAAAATGGTTAAACATCTTGAGATTGATATGGATAAAGAAGCATCCCCACCCTCAACCCCATATTTGAATAAGGGATCTGGTAGGATGTTTGCACAACATGGTTAATAACTACAAAGTCATGCATAAACTTATTATGCAACTCACTCAAAGTCTTCTAGCTTATTAAAACTACCCAGTTCATCTAGAACTAGTTCTAGTGACCCCAGACTTGGAGATAAACCCATAAAAGCATAGAGAAATACCCCCTTTCTAACCCATATATGGATAGAAGGTAAGAGAGTCATAGTAAAATGGTTGAGAACCCCAGAAGGCTAACTTTAGGTATGATATGAGAGAATATTCTTGGAGAAGTTTGTCAGAATAAGAGGGCTCCTCCTACCAACTAGGAAAAACCTGCACTTTGTGGTCAATAGGATATGATGAAGACCAAAACTATTTTACCTAACACACAAGTGACTTTACATAGCTCGACAAGGTACCCATCTTTTATAGATTAGGAAAGGAAGGGGCACGAGCACATTTTCACCCTAAAGAAAGTACAAGATGAGAAGAGTTTAGGAGACAATATCTAAGGAAGGATAATGGTTACAGATATAATACCAGAGCTTTGGCAAAGTCTGAGTAAGTTAGAATAAGATAAAGGACCTCGATCGAGAGTCGTGAACGAGATGATAACATTAGATTGATAAAAGAAGCATAACCATGGAGGGGATAAATCCGAAGGATAGAGGATCGCCTAGGAGATATCATCCAGACAAAAAACTAGCTCCAAAGAGAATTTGTGCAGAAATTTCTATTTACAACCTCTATGACTAGCTATCCCACCCCTATAAAATTCAATCCACGTGTGACCACTCCCCAGGTATATGGGGCAATCAGATTGAATTTTTCACATTGAGCAGTACCAAGAAACCTGCGATATATATCCAATTGATAATGAGGTGAAATGTGGAGCCTTTTTTAGAACTCTCACAAGTCCTCCTCAAATCTAGTATAATAGGTTAATAGAGGGAAGATCTAAAATTTTAAATAATTGTTTGACCTTTTTGTTAATGATTTTTAGGAGAAAAACTTAATGAGAGGATAGCTCACTTGTTAAGAATCCATAAACACGAGGATGAAACAACAAAGGAGTATATTACCAGGATCTATACTAAAAAGTTATAAGCAATGGACTATGATAAGAAAGTGCCCATCACCGTAATCATGAGTGGACTCTTATTTGGGAAATTGTAGTATGAATTGGCCAAGGATCCTACAAAACATATGGTCTAAGATCATGAATGCATAAGTAGCAATCTATTAGAAAGTAACATTTCAGGGAAGAAATGAAAGTCAAAAGAGGGATCCAAGACAAAGAACTATAAGAGGCCATAACAGAAGTACGACGAGTATACTCCCCTAACAATAGGAGTTCACCATATCATCATTCACGAATCTGATTCTAAAGAGAGAAGGTACACAAAATCGGCACACTTGAGATGGGTATTATTATTAGAACATTATCGTCTTATAGCACAGAGACAATGAGATTCTTCATCCTTGATACGAATATCTCATCATCTTATAACATTATTTTTGGAAGACTAGGTCTAAAGAAATTCGAGGTTATTACCTAACTGTTCATATGCGTCTAAAGTTCACCACAAATTTTGATGTGGGAGTTGTGAAGGGAAAATAGGTGAAATCATGTCAATGTTAATATACCTTGGTTGACGAAGAGGAAAGAAAGAAGTTATCTCAAACTTATCAGATCGAGATGTTAGAACCTTGAGATGGAGATAATTTTGTAACAGGGGAATCCATTAAGAAAATAAATATAATATTTTTTTATGATGAGCATCCTAAAAGGACATACCAAATCATCCCTGGATCCCATCCTCAAGAAGAAACTGGCTGACTTCTTATGCGCTAGAAAAAACATTTTTGTTTGGAGGCACAAAGATATTCTTGGAATTGATCCAATCAACACTAGAAACGAGCTACACATATCAAATCAAGAAAACTCAATAAAACAAAAGTGACGAGTATTCTCCTAAGAGAAGAACATGGAAATTCAAAAAGAAGTAGCCAAGCTGAAGAAGGCCAATTTTATTAAAGATGTGAAGTATCCCAATTAGCTAGCAAACATGGTGATGGTACTAAAGAACAATGACTAGTGACGAATGTGTGTGGACTTCACATACTTAATTAAGGCATGTCCCACGAATTTGTATCCTTTACCTTGACTTAATCAGCATGTGGACCCAATAGTTCGGCATGAACTATTGAGCTTCATGGATGCCTATTTTGGTTATAACCAAGTTATAATGAAGTAATATGACATAAACAAGACATCCTTCATCACCAATAGAGGTACCTTTTGTTACAATGTTATACCCTTCGTGTCACGACCCCGACCCCGACCAAAAATTAGTAGTAGAGAATGAGTGTCTCGACATGCCACCAAGCCAACAAATATTTTGACTTAAATTGTTTCCTTAAATAAATGCAACAGAAATACAGTCACATGGTTACGAATCGTAAAATACTAAAAATGAAGTACTTACATCATCAGAGCTTTCTAAAGGAAATGTAAGGACAAAAATTTCCAATTGAGTCCTTTGTAGTTTTGGCTTAATTTTGGACAAAAAGGTTTGAGTCATAGGATAGAGAAATTGACCATCCTTCAAGCCTATGATGTGTTTGTTGAAGACGTAGCGACCAAGTTTAAAGCTTCATCAAAATGCCGAGTTTAATGTGCCTCGTTTTTACGTCAACAACATTGGCTCCAATGCTCCTAATGTATGAATGCATTCTAATATATATATATATAGGAGCTTGGAACATTTTATATTGGGTGTACTTTATTTTAAACTGTTTTTTATTTTCAGAAAGATTTAATTAAAACTTTAAAAGAAAGTATATAAAGTTTCTGGGCTAAAATCAAAATTTTCAACTTTCTGGAATTTCGTTCGAATTTTCGTTCGAACGAGTTTTCATTCGAACAATTATTTCGTTCGAACGAGTTTGCCAACGAGTTCCCCAAAAGGCCACTGGAATGTTGTTCGAAGTATCGTTCGAACGAGAATGATGGTTCGAATGATATTTATAACGAATTCGCGCTAGAACTTCGTTAGAAGGCTCGTTCGAACGATACTTCATTCGAACGAAAATCTCGTTCGAACGAGTTTTGGCGGGAACAGTTAATTAACAGTTTTGAGCAGTTTTTTCCCACTTTCCCACTTATTTTCCCACTAACTTTTTGGGCAGATTTAATATATGCGAAAACCAACTTTTTCTAATTACCTTTTTCAAATATTTCTATCTCTATGAGAAAGTTTGAGAGCTTCAACTTTCCAAGAAAAAGTTCATGTTTCGAGTGTCTAACTTTTCAAGAAAAATCTTTTAACGCTCTAGTTTACACCCTTTTTTTAGTATACCAAGATTCATTTATATATATATACTTTTCTTGGAGTTTGGCACCGATTTTTATCTCTACCGTTTGAAGAGAAGTTTGGTTTTGCTTCTAAATCCCACAAAGAATAAGAAGTTTGCGTTGATTTACCCACTTGGACAAAGGCTCCTCATTCGGGTGACGGTGACCATAAAAAGTCTGATCGGTGGATTCCGAGACCGTGGTGGAGCTCCGTGGTTATTTTCTAGGCGGAGATGTTTACATGAAGACGCATCAAGGCTTGAAAGGGGTCGAGTCATGGAAGTAACTCATCTGTCTTGTATTTGTAAAAGCATACTTAGTGGATTTGAGGCTAGGGTCGTCCGAGGTTTTTTCCCGTTGTGAGTTTTTCCTCGTACATCGTGGCGTAGTGATTCATTGTTTATTTTATTTTTGGCCATACTCACTTAGAACGCATGCTTAAGTAAAAAGATAAAATTTGGTTTAATCACTATGTTTTTAATTTGGTGCTAAATTAAATTTGGGTAATGTGTAGTTAATTCAAGTCATTAATTTAATTTGTTAAAATTTGGTTTGGCCTAATTTACCAACATGAATTTAATATTTTATTATGCAAATTTCTAGGACTTGGGTTAATTAATTGTGTTTAAGTGAAATTATAATTGTGTGTGTGTGTTTTAATTTAATTTCACGTTGTTTAATTTTAATTTTGAAAACAAATTAAAATTTGTTGTTCAATTGAACCATCTCAACAGTTCCACATCTCATAAAAGGAAATTACTTTCTGAGGCAAAAAGAATTTTAAAATTGGAGTTTCGATGACCGACTACTTTAGGTAGTAGTGTATCAAGGGGGTTCCTTGTTTGGATTTCGCTTACGAGACACCCCACGCACGAAACTAATAACCGTTGGGAGTCGAAATAAGTTAGGTCTTTGGTATAGGAGTTTATAACCTTTGCGATATATCTTATAATGAAAGTGGTACGATAGGGTGTGTGGGCACCCTGGATGGTTGAATGGTGGTAGTTTTCATAATTGTGAAACAGTGAGTAGTTGTGATTTCGGGATGTATTTACTTGATGATTGAAGATCATTTGTTTTTCCCAAACTTTGTCACGAAGATGGTATAGGGAAGATTGAGTAAAGATTAAATTCGATTCACTTGAAACTATATGGTGAGGTTGGACGTATAACATCAATAAGGATTTTTGATAATGTATTGTATGGGTAGTACGTCTTAGATTCCTTGCGATGTGAGATTTATACTCGAAGTTGACCTTACCGGTATGATTTATATTCCTGAATTTCGGGACGAAATTCTGTTATAAGGGGGGAACTATGTAATACCCCGTGGTTTTAATGGTTTTCAAAATGGATTATATTTTAAATTAATGGATTAATTGAATTTTATTATTAATTAATTCATTGGGGTTTTATCCGACTTGAGGATATTAAAAATGTATGATTCTGAATAATACTTAGAGATATTTAGGTAATATATGAATGTGATGATTATTGATAATTGCTGTGAGATATAAATTCGGTAATTTGGATTTTTTAGTCGGACGCGGTATGGGACGTGTCGGGACTACTTTGTTAAATTAAAAAGGAAATTTATTTTCTATCGACCTTATAGTCATTTTGATTGCATCGTTGCATCCGAAAGGTTTGAAATAGTCAGAAAAGTCTATTTGGATGTTGAATTTGGGTCTCGGGTCATTTGGAAATGAATAGACAACCCAAAAGGGTATTTTGGTCATTTTTATAGGGGGAATGAATAGTGATTTCCGATTTTGTCCTATTATAAGTATTTGAAGATAAAGTGTACGTGGGTTATTCATCTCATCTACACAAATTAGAGACGTCATCTTCCTAGAGAGAGTGAAAGTTTGCCTGGGAAGTGAAGAGTTTACTTGGGAAGGAGAAGAACTAAGAACCAAGGGCCACCACCACCAACCACCACCGGAGGTTGACCGGAGAAGGGAGAGCCACCTGAGATATACTACACCAAAGGATAAGACCTTCATTAGAGGCAAGTGTTTGATAATGGCAATATAAGTTTGTATATTGTCCATGTCAGAATTGTTATTAAAAGAGATGATTTTTCATGTTTGGAAGAAATAATGGAGTTGTTAAATGGATTTCTGGACACTGAAAATATATAGGAGTCAAACTCATGTTGTAGGTAGTTAGTAATCCGTGAAATAATCATGTATCTGTTGAATAAATTCTCAATACCATTGATGTGCTCTTGAAGTTAATATGTTGATAATTTTCTGGAAAAAGTGGATTAAACATGCTTTTAATTCAATCTCATGTATCTATTAACATATTAAGAATTATAATTAATTAAATTATAAATCGGAATCCATTAAGCCTATTATGGCATATTTTTTTATAAACATAATTATGTGTGTTTAGAAAGATTGGATTCTTGGGTTAAGATAGGAAGGAAAATCTCGTGGGTATAGGCGGGGCCTATGTTAAGTTAGGTTGTCCTTATAATTGGGGTAATTTAACTAAAACTTCAGGATGGGAATAGGTGTGCGCCATTAGATGAGGGGTAAGTTGGAGTTTCACGAGAGTGCGATTTCCACTTTAATTATGAAATAAGTGCACCGATATTTATTATGAACGGTTAACACACTTGCTAAATATTTTTCACAACTCGGGCTCCGACCTGTTTACTTTTCTCTCATCCCTGTATATATATATATATATATATATATATATATATATATATATATTACTGCAGGTATCCTACCGCATGGATACCGGATGGCCTTCTATCCATAGTTTTGGGAGTCATGACAGGTGCGGACTATTACGGGATGTAGAATGTAGTCGCTTCCTACTTCTTTAAAAATATAGGTAGGATTCATGTTGTATATCGGTTTTATACCCAAGTGATATTTATAGATGTGTATATTTATTTCATTTCAGTTATTGTATTGGCTGTGACCCGATAACTTATTCGGGTCTACTCCTTTGTGGTATATTCAGTTGTAGTTACTTATTTCATTTTATTCTAGCATTTCATTTCTCATAATTCTTGTATGCATTTTTCTTTCCTTTATTAGTAGTTTTATAGTGTTGGTTTGTTGTCTGTTGCATATTTTAATTAATTTTAACATCTCACTTATATGATATCGGGTAGTTAGTCTATATTATATTTGTACGGACAGTTGGTGTTGAGACTGAGCCATCTGAAACTCCTAATTTAATGTAATATAGGGCTAGTCACCCGTTATTATTTTCAATGGGGTGTTACAAGATGGTATCAGATCATCAGGTTCTAGAGTCTTTAGGATCTGTGCGGGTTTTTTGCGTTCTTCCGTTAACGTTCTTGATATAAAGCCCTACTATTAGGACTGTTGTGTTCACTGCGCTTATCTTCTTCTGTGAAGTATATTCACTTGATCGACGTTTTGATAACAGTTCCTCTCGTTTCAGATGTCACCTAGATTATGTCGTCTAGGAAAGGACAAGATTAGAGAGACAATACCCATAGCATATCTTGGGTAAGCTTTAATCGGGGGTATTTGTTTTTCCCCGATTTCGACGGAGATATCGAAAAGATCTCTAGCAATGGTTTAGGGTGACCTATCGGCGGTTGAGTAAGAAAGGGAAATTTACTCGAATGTTGAATCTTGGACTTAGTAAGGTAAGTCTGAGGAGAGGCATGTAGTGTACTCCTTGAGAGGTTTAGATTGAGAAACCCGTCAACCTTCGTTAGGAAACCTGATGTTGGTGACTCTTACCGAGGTGAGGTAGGCGGAGTTGTCCCAATATCAGGAATATTGCCTTCTGGGATGAGGGAGAAATAAATTGGAGACTCGGGTTCATTGAGTAGGACTGAGGGAGTTTTTGGTAGTCGCAATCGCGCTTTGTCCTTCAAAATGGTTAGGAAGGATTTTGAGGAAGATGTTTCTCTTGTGGAGAAATAGGTTTAGGAGTAATGATTGTCCTGGAAGAAGTAAAGGACCCTGAGTTGACATTTAAGGACGAGGTGAAACCATTGGATTATGGAAGTATAAGGTAGAATACCTTTCTTTGGGTTTAAGACATGCTTTATGCGATGTTGGGAACATTGCGCATAAGGTATGATGAGTAGTTACCCGATACGCCCAAAGGGTGTATAGAATTTCCTTGGAAGAAGGAGTGTGCAAGTACGACCTTTGTATGGCATCTTTTGCGAAAATAAATCGTCTCGTGAGGAGATAATCGAGAGTTATAATATTGAATTCTAGAAGGGCGGAATGTCGAGGCTTGTTGGGTAGTGATTATAAGGTTATTTGTCTTATGGATAGGGTTGGGCATGTAATTGTAGTGTTCCAATGAGGGAAGAACTTATTTTATGGAAAGGTGTTGATGTGATGTAGAGGAATTTTTATACTTGAGAGGTTCAAGTTTAGTAGATTTATGTTGAGCGGATAATTTAGCTCATAGTTATGCTAGTTTGAGAACTAGGTATTGGTTAGAGTGTTGTATTTGTTGAGACCGTGTGTCCTAAACATAAGGTATTTGCTTGGCATGTCGAAATACATGGATTTGTTTCATATTATATTATTTAGGCCTTTGGGCAATATCTAAAGTATGAAAATCTTTTATAAAACCATAACCCTGATTCAACTAATCTTAACCCCCGATCTAGCTATAAAGTAGTGCATTGGGAGGGTTCCTTATTTTGATTTCTCTTGCGAGACCTCCCCCGCATGAAGGTGGCTAGCGTCAGGAATTGAGGAGAGTTCAATAATTGGGATTTTTCAAACTTTTATATAGTCAATATGTTATTGTGGAGTATACTGGTGATAGTATATTATGATTTGAGGCTAATGGAGCTTGATTATAATTCTACGAGTGGAAGCTCGGGTATGGGGTGTATGGGCGCCCTGGGTAGCAGTTTGCTTTAAAATTTATATGGTTCGACGTGAGAACTAGTAAGGATCGGTATAGTGATCCTGAGGACTGATGTAAAGACTAGATGAGATTGAGGTCCTTGGCATATCTTAAAATTTTGCGGGCAAAATTTTTGTAAGGGGGAAGTATGTAACAACCCTTGACTTTGGAGACTGAGAAATTAAATTTTTGGGAAAATAAAATTTAATTGAATTGGAGAATTTTAAAATTTGGGAGTTTAAGTCTAAAAATAGAAGGCATTTCAAAGTATTCCGGATGATGATTTTGAGGGCACCATCGATTCCGGAAGGGTCGAGATAGTCAAAATGACTGTCACTGGGTTTTATTTCGGTTCTGGATTGTTTTTAAGTATGTTTGACTCAAATTGGAGTAAACGAGTCATTTAAAGTGTGTATTAACATTTAAAACTGGGTTTATTGTTTTAAGGGATTTAAGAGGCTTACAGATTAAGCCATTCTCATTTGTGAGAAAGAGAGAAAAATCCCTAGAGGTAGAAAGAAGAAGAAAGGAAGAAAGAGAGGAGAAAAGTCTTGGAGACACCGGCCCAAACGCGACATCGAGGACGATACAACCTCTACAAAATCGAGGCAAGTGTTTAATCTTGCTAAATATTTCATTTGGGTATTTCATTTCATAATTTTTGGATAAAAAAATGGATTTTTGGGTACTAATATCAAAAGCCAAGATTTTGGGTACTAAAATGGGAATTTGATGTTTATAAATGGGTTTGATGACACATAAATTGTTGGGATGGGATGTAGGATGAGTTTACATGTTAAGAATATTATGGGGTTCAAAATTTGGGGGTTTGGTGATGATATTTGGGTGTTTGAGGAAATGGGGTTTTGTTGAAAATGGAAATCGTCCAAGACAACTGGTGTGGCCGGTCGACCGCGCCCAGGGGATCGGTCGACCGCGCCTTAAGGGAAAAGCCTACTGCATTTCTTCGTAGGCAAAATTTGGACCCTCGATCGACCAGGGGTCTGAGACCGATCGATCGGTCCCCTGTTTTTAGCCCAAGACTTGGATTTATTTCTTCCCCTTTTAGTTTGGAGTTTTATTCTTAGGGATTTTCTTAATGGGCTTAATATGGAGGGTATAATATTAGATTGAGGGAATAGGGCCCTAGGTCGAATAGGGACTTGCGGGCCTATGTTAAACTGATTCAGGAGGATGGGATGCCTCTTTTAGTAATGAAAGAAATATGGAACCGAAGTGATTGACGGGTTATGTTATCATGATAGAGCTGGGTTATCCTGAAATGGTTATAAATGGTGGAGATCGTCCCATTTTGCTTACGTGCGTATTAATAATGGACATTCTGAGGTAGTGAGGGATCTCAGGGAGGACGGGAGTTCTAGCTTGAGGCCATAAGTGAGTTTAGATGTTATTGAGGACCGATGAGAGAGAGTGGTCGCGTATCCCTAGTAATGTTTAACTTAAGAAATAGATTGCAGGCGCAATAAGATTTAGGAGTTCATAGGAGTGATTGATCCGTAGTCAGAATTGAAAGCGTTGGGATCATACTAATAACAAGAATTGTGTGATTAATGGAGGGGATTTTAATGAATTGATGAGATTCTAAAATGGATTTAAGTTTAAGACTTGAGGTTGTATACTATTAGTTATGAGCATACCAATAGTCAGAATTGGTATTGGAGATATTGACGTAATTTCGAAGATATATGAAATGTGTAGTGATTGTTACCTATACTAAATCTTGGGTGATAACCTAAATGTTGAATATATATATATACATACATGTTGAAAGACTTTTCACCATAGGAAAAATGGATGAATATGCTTCAAGTGAGGGATTGTATTCACATATCGAGGTAATTTAAATGAGTTTGTGGTGACGACTTGTTTATTGAGGATTATGTATACTTATAGCCATGTTTAGATATCTTATACATATGAACGAGAATTAGTATGTATATATAGATATATGGATATGTGAATATATGTATATATATATATCTTTATGGATATGATTATATGGATATATTTATGTTATGGATATACATGGTATGAATATCTAAACCGCATATGATGGTTTAATGTTTGATCATATGATGGGATCATATGGATGTATATATATTGTGCATGTGAATGATATATATACTTATGTGGTTAAGCATACCCCGCTCATGCTATCATTGGGAAGTTTTCGCACAGAGGGTGAGCATCCTGGCTCAAGGAGCAGGGCGTGGATAGTCCCCAGGTCATAGTCATCCAGTGTGTTATTATGTGATTTATATTTTCGGCGTGAGGCGTGGTGGGTATGTCTCGTCTCATTGACCGGTTAGGAGCTATGACCGCTTTCCGGGACGTCGTGTGTGTGTGTGTGTAAGGCCCCGATGTCGGTGATATTGAGACCGATCGTGGTCCCTAGGATGGTACGTGAGTAATGCCTTGGAAGATGATAGTATGATGTAGTTTTATCGGCGATATATATAGCCGGGTATATTATGTGTATGGCCATTGTACATCATATGTGGTATGTACACTTGGCTATGGGAATGGATGATTGTATATATATATGGTTAGAATAAATGCCTATGTATATATATTTATATATCCTATAGATGAAAGGATATGGAATCGTTGTGGAGTACATCTTGGATGATTATATTATGATGTACTAGATTGATGGGGGTTGATGTATCACATTTAAGGAATATTTTGGTTACATCATCCCAAGGATATTATTGGAGATTTTAAGTTATTTTTATATTGTAATCTAAATTTAGTAGTATTAGTAGTAGTAGTATAAAATTGTATGTATGGCATAATGGATCTCTAGGATCGACATTGTCAAGGAGTAGTGTAACGGGGTGGTTCCTTGTTTGGATTTCGCTTTGCCAGACACCCCACGCCCGAAACGCAGTGTTGAGATTGGAGAGAATTTTTGTCAATAATAATTTATATGCATGTTATTTAGTAATTAAATCATATGATTAAACCCAAATATATATGGGTAATGTATTAAGAATTATAATTAATTTAATTATAAACCGGAATCCATTAACCCTATTATGGCATATTTGTTTGTAAACATAATTAAGTGTGTTTAGAAAGAGTGGATTATTGGGTTAAGATAGAAAGGCAAATCTCGTGGGTATAGGCGGGGCCTATGGTAAGTTAGGTTGTCCTTATAATTGGGGTAATTTAACTAAAACTTCAGGACGGGAATAGGTGTGCGTCATTAGATGAGGGGTAAGTTCGAGTTTCACGAGAGTGAGATTTCCACTTTAATTATGAAATAAGTGTACCGATATTTATTATGAACGGTTAACACACTTGCTAAATATTTTTTACAACTCGGGCTCTGACCCGTTTACTTTTTTCGACTGCTTATATATATATATATATATATATATATATATATATATTACTACAGGTATCCTACCACATGCATGCCGGATGACCTTCTATCCAGAGTCTTAGGAGCCGTGATAGGTGCGGACTATTGCGGGATGTAGAATGTAGTCGCTTCCTACTTCTTAAAAAATCTAGGTAGGATTCATGTTGTATATCGGGTTTATACCCAAGGGATATTTATAGATGTGTATATTTATTTCATTTCAGTTATTGTATTGGTTGTGACCCGACAGCTTATTCGGGTCTACTCTTTTGTGGTATATTCAGTTGTAGTTACTTATTTCATTTTGTTCTAGCATTTCATTTCTCATAATTCTTGAATGCATTTTTCTTTCCTTTATTAGTAGTTTTATAGTGTTGGTTTGTTGTCTGTTGCATATTTTAATTAGTTTTAACATCTCGCTTATATGATATCGGGTAGTTAGTCTATATTATATTTGTACCGACAGTTGGTGTTGAGATTGAGCCATCTGAAACTCCTGATTTAATGTAGTATAGGGCCGTCCACCCGTTATTGTTTTGAGCGGGGTGTTACATTTACATGATTAGAAATCATTTATATATGTTAGTATATCATCTAGTAAGGATCATAAGTCATTTGGGATGTTAATATGAAGGTTTGAATGATCTAAAATGGATAAACCCGTAGTTGCAGAAATGCAGAAAAACTGGGTTGTTACCTGAGTGATTGATCGATCGACCCCCTGCCTTCGATCGATCGACCTCCCCAGGATTGTTAAAGTTGTTCCTTTTTAATGTTAATTCTTATCCCAAAACTTTAGTAGATCTTTGGTGATTTTTAATTGGATATTATGGGACTTAGAGAAGATCAGTAAGCCCTATATAAGATTTGAATTAATTTGATTGGGATTTAATTGATGAAAATAATGATAATTAATTTATAGAAATTTCGATTGCTAGATTCATTTGTTGGATTCTAATTGAGATGCATAAGGATTAAAGATAGGACTCGTAGGGGTGATTTAATATAACATCTGGGTATCCTTAAGTTTACAAGAGGGTTTAATCCTAATTGAAAGAAGATGTGTTTATAAAAGATTTGAAACTATCGGTTTTAATCCTAATTAAAGGGAGAGTTTAATTCGTAGTACTTCGGGAGATATGATGATATGGACCAGTAGGATATTAGTGACCTCTTACTGAATATATGTCGAGGAAAAACCTATTTGAACCTTGAATATTGAGTGCAGCTCGGGGATAATTAAATTAAGAAGTAAAGTTATGATATTTTAATACGTGGGATTTAAAGAGATATAATGCTACGTATAGGAATCATCTAAGGGTAATATGAGTACCTTGTTGATAGTATATTATAGGTATGATAATGCATATTTGATTGATTGTTGATTATGTGTACGACATACCTAGCTTACTTGCTATCGACGGGAGGTTTGCGTGTCAGGGCAGTCATATCCTGATGAATCCATGGGATCTTTGATTTGTCGCTCAAGAACATAGGTCTATGAAAGACTTATCGGGGAGTTGATAAGTCCGCTGAATATGGGAACGTAGGTATGTGCGTGGCCCGTGGGTATGAGAACTATGTTCGCCTCCAATTTGTATGTTGTTGTTTGTGGTTCGAGGAATCCTTACCGAACCATTAGTCCCCTATTCGGCGACCAGCAATATTGGGACATGATAGCAGAGTAATGCATTGCACCGCAGCAGTGACTCGGGGTGACATATTATATATGAATATATATATATATATATATATATATATATATATATCATGAATTAAATGAATGAATGGTTATATTGTGGTTAAATATCTACTGTGTGATAATTGTAGATAACGGTGAATTGAGAGAAGAATTGAAGTAAGTTAATGACTATTTATTGAAGAGATTAATTCATGTTAATGATGAAATGATTCATATAAATGAGAAATGTATAAGAATGATTATATAACGTATGGTATGGGACATACGGGGTTGTGATATGGGAATGAAATCATATTATGGAATTGGTGAAGAGGAACCATTAACTAGGATGTTAATAGGAAACGTTAAGTGTGCACTCTAGTTGAGAGGTGAGAATAGCAAGTGAGAGTTGGATACTAACATGTACATAATAAATGATTTATAGCACTTTTTAAATACTTGTTGTTTTTAAAATCATTTTCACAATCGGGCTCTGACCCGTTTCCTTGCATATTTTCTTTTCTAATGTATCTTCTATATCAGGTGTCCAGCAACAGGGACGCCAACCTTAGCGGATTATGACGAGCTATGGAGATATGGAGTTTTACATAGATAACTATCTTCATTTGATTCACAGTATTCTTTTGTGTAGGGCTTGTCGCCCAAAGGATTTCAGTTATCACTTTCTAACAAAGTCATATACTATTGCGTTCGTGTCATTTTAATAAATTTGTTATTGTTGGGATTACTGTAATGGATTAATATTATTTGGGAATGTTTATTCCAATTGCATTTAAATTTTTTGTGTTATCTGTTCAGTTATAAGTGTTGTAGAATAAAATATGTTGTGTTATTCTTAAACTAAAAATGGATTTGCTGAAATTAAAATTTGGAAAGTTTTTAACACCAGCTTAATTGGGTATTGGGTGAATTGTAAATGTTTTCGACAGTGATGCTAAGAATGAGCCTAATGTATATTCTGTTTTAATTTGGTATGGGGCTGGCCACCCGGTATTTAATTAGGCGGGGTGTTACAGCTAGGACCGTCCGAGATGTTTTCCCGTTGTGGGTTTTTCCTCGTACATCGCGGCGTAGTGATTCATTGTTTATTTTATATTTTGCTATACTCACTTAGAACGCATGCTTAGGTAAAAAAGATAAAATTTGGTTTAATCACTACTTGTTTAATTAGTGCTAAATTAAATTTGGGTAATGTGTAGTTAATTCAAGTCATTAATTTAATTTGTTAAAATTTGGTTTGGCTTAATTTACTAAAATGAATTAATATTTTGTTAGGCAAATTTCTAGGACTTGGGTTAATTAATTGTGTTTAAGTGAAATTATAATTGTGTGTATGTTTTAATTTAATTTCACGTTGTTTAATTTTAATTTTAAAAAGATATTAAAATTTGCTGTTCAATTGAATCATCTCAACGCCTCCTCATCTCCTAAAAGGAAATTACTTTCTGAAGCAAAAGGAATTTTTAAATTGGGGGCCTCTTATTCCAACAGGAAACTTCATTTATATTCGAGGTAACCACGAGTTACAACTTAAGACAAAATTTTAACACTCTAAGAGAGCCAAACATGCTCGAAATGATAAAAAACATTTTACTTAAAAAAACAAAAAGAACTCTAAAAGCTAAATCTTCAACATAGTCGCTTTTTATTCCATCCACAAGCCTAAACGTTACAGAAAAGTGGTTATTTATACAAAATCCGCTAAAAGACGAATGCAGTTCAATCTCTAGGCATTCTAGGGTTTTTAAAATATTGATACCTATCCAATTTAGAACACAAGGCATATATAGAGACAGGAATGTGCATTAATATATATAAAGTAACTAACAATATTCAATTTAGGATAAACAGTGCGGAATAGAACAAATAAAATAATTGAACGGTGCGGAATTTAATTTTATTTTAGTGGCCATGTATGCTCTAATACCCAGATAGACCAATGGTGTCACCAAATGTTTCCACCTGGTAACATCACGGACAAAAAATCATGATTTCTGTAACGAAGCCTTATTTAGGGCACACCAATGATAAACAAGTTGGGAAGGTACCTCCAAAATATTTCCACGCGGTAGTCAAGGCCAATATATTTAGAGATTTTCCATAAGTTGAATAAAAAATTTCAGAACTCAAATCAAATGTTATGTTGAGAGATATACACATATAACACATGACGAAATCATCAGTATCAGATGAATTTGAAAATAAAAGAATTTCGCAAAATATATATAGTTTGCATAATAACATATAATCAAAATACACAAGGAATGTCATAGAGTACTCACCTAAAACAGAAGATCTAAGTTATCGATATTGAGTTTTGGATCAGTTCGTTAAGATGAAACTTCTTCAACTTACAGAACTCCTTCTTAAGATATCACTCTTTCTTACTATAATTATCGAGGAAATGGTTTGAAGTTAAATGATCCCAACGTGTCTAGATGACCAAGCCTTTACAACGGCGAGTCAGCGTTTAGGTTTCGCGTAACATAGGTGTTTTGCAGTCCTATTTTAGTGCGTTAACTTTAGCTATATCGATGACACGTGTAAGCACGAGGTGTCAATTAAGGGTATAAGGATCATTTTACACATGGCAGACATTTTCCTAATTTCACACTCTGTATTTTTAGTATTTCTTAGAGGTCCCTAAAAATATTTTATTTAAAAAAAGGTCCTTTTTATTTTTCATTTTGGTCCTTAAAACTTTCTTAATTAGAACCAAGTCCCTTAAGTTTTATAAATTTATGTTTTTACCCCAAAACTTATCACTTAGCTTTGGATGTGCCATAAAACTTCAATTAGACCCATTTTATAGTTGATTCTTCAAATTTAAAAATGGACTTTTTCATACTAAGAACCAGAATATCACATATGTAATGATACAACATTTATCAGATAGTAAGTGAGATGAAATTGGAAAAACATACAAACTATATATGAACTTATTAAAGTGGGGTCATTACATCCTACCCACCTTATAAAAAAATTGGTCCCCAAACTTGACTTATATTAATTTTTAAATAAGTATGGATATCACTCATTTATTTCATCTTCTCGCTTCCATGGTACTTCTTTAACAGAATGATCACACAATAATAATTTGACCAGTTGAATTAACTTGGTTCGTAATATTTGATCTTTATGGTCCAAAATTTCTCCTAGGTGTTCAATGTAGGTCAAATCTTCTCCAATATGAAGAGGTTCATGACCTAGGATATGCGTTGGATATGGGACATATTTCTTCATCAATTGACACATGAAACACATTATGCACACTAGAGAGTTCAGGGGGTAAGGCTACTTTATACACAACAACTCATATCTTGGACTTAAATTCCCTTTCTTCCCAAATCGGATTACTCCCTTTGTTAGTGATACTCGCAAGAACACATAATCTCCTATTTGGAATTATAATTGTCTGTGTCAATTGTCAACATAACTCTTCTGACGATTTTGAGCGATTCGAAGTCGGTCTTGTATCTATTTCACTTCCTCTGTTATGATCTGAATCAATTTTGGTCCCAACAATTTTGCTTCTCCAATTTCTACCCAACATGAAGGGGAAAGGCACCTTCTACCATTGAATGACTCACGCGGAGCCATTTGAATACTTTCTTGATAACTATTATTATATGCAAATTCCAGTAACGGTAAATGATCATCCATGTTCCTTTTCAAATCATGTACACATGCCCTAAACATATCCTCTAAGGTTTGGATGGTTCTCTCAGATTATCCATCCCTTTGAGGATGAAAGGAGGTACTAAAATTCAATTGTATTCCCATGGCTGCTTGTAGGCTTTTCCAAAAGCGAGACACGAATCACGATAAAAAATAATTGAAACTGGTGTTTCATAAAGAGTAATAATTTCCCGTACGAATAACTTAGCCAACTTTTCTTAAGAAGAGATAATATTAATGGTAAGAAAATGAGAAGATTTAGTTAACCTATTAATAATTACCCAAATAGAATCATTACCATTTGAACTCATTGGTAAACCTGTCATAAAATACATAGTAATATGTTCTCATTTCCATTCAGAGATTGGTAGGGGTTGTAGTAATCTTCATGGCTTCTGATGTTCAGTTTCTACTTGTTGGCAAATCAAACACTAAGATAAAAATTCCGCTATCTCCCTCTTCATCTTATTCCACCAAAATAATTCTCAGAGATCCCTCTACATCTTGGTATACTTGGGATGAAATGTGAATCTTGAGTAATGACTTTCCTCCAAAATTTTCCTCTTTAGTTGGGCATCACATGCACACACACTCTATTTCCAAATTTCAATATATCATCTCGTATAAAAAATTCAATCCTCTTCCTTTCAATAACTTCTTCTCTAATCTTCTTCAGTTATGGGTCATTTACTTGTCCAATTTTTATTCTTTCCATTAATATGGGTTGTACTTGTAAGTTTACGATTATTCCTCATTTGCTTTAAATACGTACATCTACTTCCATACTTCTCAAATCCTTTAACAAAGGTTCCTGATTTGTAATGAGACATGTTAAATTTGTTGTATACTTCCTACTTAAAGCGCCAACTACTATATTAACTTTCCCCGGGTGATAATAAATATTTAAATCATAATCCTTTATCAATTCCAACCACCTCCTTTGTCTCTTGTTCAATTCTTTGGGGTTAAAAATATAATCCAAACTTTTAAGATTGGTATAAATATCACATGTCTCACCATACAAATAATGTCTCCAAATATTAAGAGCAAAAATTATCGTTGCTAATTCCAGTTCATGGGTTAGATAATTCCGCTCATTTAGTTTTAATGGTCTCGAAGCATAACCTACTACTTTTCCATTTTGCATTAGCACGCATGCCGAACCATTTTCAGAAGCATCATTATAAATAGGTAAAAAACCTGTCCCAGAAGGAATAGTCAAAATTGGAGTAGTTACTAATCGATTCTTAAGTTCTTGAAAAATATTTACAACTTCCTCAAACAACTCATATTTCACCTTCTTTTGGGTTAACCTAGATAGAGGTTTGGTAATACTAGAAAATCCTTCAACAAATATTTGATAATAACCGGCTAATCCAGAAAATGACGAATCTCCATCACATTAGTTGGTCTAGGCTAATCTAGTATAGCTTCAATCTTTTGAGGGTCAATCGATACTCCCTCCTTAGAAATGACATGTCCTTGAAAATAGACACTAGGTAACCAAAATCCACACTTCTTTAATTTCACATCTAATTTCTCCCTCCTAAGGATTCGAAACACTCTCTTTAAATGATTTTTGTGTTCTTCAACACTTTTGGAATATATAAGAATGTCATCAAAGAAATGTGGCAACCCTCTACTAAAATAATAGGTGGCCAACCCAATACTCTAATAATCACAGGAATCATACATGGTCCATTCTCAGCATCACCGTCGATTAAAATAATAGTATGAGATAGCCACCAATCATTTTAGAAAATGGACTGTCAAATTTAAAATTTTGAAAGTAAAAGAAAAACACTTAGACAATCCCATTTGGAAAAATGGTGGATATAAAAAAATCAACGAATAAAGAATGAAAATATAATAAATAATCACCGAATAAGCTGTCGGTGAATAGACCAATACAATTAGTTACACCGAGTATTATACATTAAATATTACATTGTAATAAATGAGGGAAATGCATTGGCAACACGCCCGAATAAATAAACTGAACATAACGAGAGTACAATGGGAAGAAGCGTCTAATACAAATAACCTATAACATCCACAATATGTTATAGCTCCATGACAATAGGAATGGAAATGTAAATACGGGTGTCCATGCAGTAGAGCACTTGTACGGCAAAGAGTATATTCATAAACAAGGAAATATAAACGGGTAAGGGCCCGGTTTGATATGATTCCCATGTGACTAAAATTCATGACAGTTAAGTGCGTAATTCTCTCGCAATTAACATAATATTTCTCATCTGTCAATCTAAAAGCACAACCTAGAGCAATATCATGAGATGCTCTAGTTAACCCAAGTACTAAGGGCTAACTTCTCCCCAGCCTCAACACTATGCCCTATTCGTGCGTGGGATGTTTCGCAAAGAGAAATCCAAATAAGGAACACCCCGATACACTACTACTCAGGAAAGGTTGATCATCGAGATCCATTATACCCTCAGCATGTAATTAATATATATATGTATGAATGGATGGGAGGTCATATCTACAGCTACTCAAGGAGACAAAAAATAAATCCATCCACAACCTAGGGGCACAATTCCTATTTCTTTCTTTAGGAATATACATGTATGGTAAATTCATTTTATCAAATGGTTACCAATTAATCTCATTTCAAAACCTTCTTTACCAATATTATTTCCTTTCTTCCATCCAGGAAAAAAATACATTTTTAAAACAAGTTTTATTATCATAAAAATGCTTTATCCTTTTTCATAAAATCCCACTTCCTTTCTTCCATCCATGAAGTGTAATCAAAATTCATTTTTATTATCATAAAAATACTTTTGCATACCATATGCTTCCATCTCCCTTCTTCCATCCGGGAAATGTATCCGAAGTCGAACCATATATCCCATTTCCCTTCTTCCATCCGGGGAATGTAATTAAAGCCAATTAATTATCATGCATTGCTTTAACATATCTAAGACCGTCCCTCCAGGTTTCCCCACTGGACGCGCCACTAAATGGCTATCATCTTCCAGGGCCTATCAAACAAGACAACCTGGGAACCTACCAAACGTCGGGAGCGGCCATATGCCTACGAGATAGTCATGACCACACCCAGAATCACCTAACCAGCACAATACAATAAATGCCCCTATGTACAAGGGACTATATCCACCCTGCATTCATTAGCCAGGGGGCTTCACCATGCGCGCGCAACTTCCCTCATGATAGCGATTTAGAGAGGTGTGTAATCATAAATTAACATTTATGAAAAACGTTACTTTTTCCTTTTTGAAAACGTTCACTTTGACATTTTCAAAATCATTTGTACTTATTTTTGTTAGTACTAGATATTAGCATGTGTCTTTCTTATTCTTAGTGTCATATTTTATTAATGACTTATGACTCGAAGCGCTATTATCCTTAAACTAGCCTCTAAGGGTTCATACAATTTTATGAACCATAAAAGTGAGTCTTCATAAATAATAGACTCCCAAAAAATCCCAACATTAACATTTAATCTCCAATAAAATTTTAGGTTAACTTCCTATATCATACAGACATTAACCTACACAAACTAGCCCTCGAATAAGCCCAAATGTCCCCACTTTATCCTAGGACAATGTCTACCAACAACAACCCTCTAAGAACTCTCATTACTTCCCAAAGGAAGGGTCCTAAGCCTCGGACCTAAAAGAAAAAGGGAAAAAAACAAACTAGAAAAAATCTCACAAAAACAGGGCAACCGAATCGATTCGCCCTAGGGCCGACTCGATTCGCCCTGGATGCGAATCGATTCGCCCAAAAAGCAAATCGATTCGGTTAGAAAACCCAACTTTCTGTAATTGTCCGAGTCGATTCGGACTTAGCCCGAACAAATTCGATCTCCTAGACCTGTAACCTCCCCTTATCCGAATCGATTCGCCCCTAGGGCCGAATCGATTCGGTCCTGCAGTTTTGCCCAATTTGGACTATGGGTTGTATAAACCCTAAAATCCCTAGGCCTCAAATCTTTGATTTTAACCAACATCAACAACAACTAATTTTCCCAAATTGTTTCTACACAATTAATAACTAATATATATTCCTCAAATCAAGTTAAAACTAAGATTTAAGGGTTAAAACCTCAAAATCAACAAAGAACCCATTTAGGATTTAAATCTCCAAAAAATTAACTATACATGCAATTTATCACATTAAATCAACATCTAGAAAGAAAGAAACTTGCCTCGAGGTTGTAGTCTGGGATCCTCCTCCGGTAGCAACGAAATCCAGCCTCAAATCTCCATTTTTCTCTATTTCTCTCCATTTCTCCCGAGCTCTCTCTTCTTTCTGTCTCTCTCTTGGCTTCTAACTCAAGATAAGGGAAATAAAAGGGTTGGGAGACTCATACGGGTCTTAAAACATAAATGCCCCTCTTTTAAGTGTTAATACACAATTAAAATGACTCGTATCCACATAATTGAGTCATAACCCACAAAAAGTGCCCAAATCTCAAAAATAAAACTTGGCACTTATTTTGACTATCTCGACTAGTCTAAAAGCAATCGCACCCCCTATTTTGGCATTCGAAGTAACGTGAACAAATTCTATGTTCTAAATTCATTTTATTTCATTAATTATACCCAACTTTAAGTATAGGTCATACCGTCGTTTGACATACAACGACGTAATATATCACAATATAATGCTATTTACCTTCTCATAACAGTAAATAGATAATACATAGTAAATATTATCCCTAAGTCTCACGGGAAATAATATTTACTCCAACTTCCCCTATTTTATAAAATTAGCCCATCGCCAAAATAATATATAATAGCCGCTCAAAAACCTGGGTTGTTAAATACTCCCCCCCTTATAAGGGAATTTTGCCCTCAAAATTCAGGCGTACCCCATAATCATAACAAGGGTATACTATACCAAAATAACGTGCTATCATTCTAGCAAACCCCTCGGTAGTGCGACGTCCCCATAGGACTCACACTATGGTCATTACTATTCGATCTTAGTCCACAACATCGTGCTCTAACATAGCACCAAATTGTTCCTCGTGGACTATCGATCCTTCAGTTCCACTACGAGAGGAGATACCTACACATCTCGGCACAAATTTCCTTACTCCCCGAAACACGTTACACCCTTACTAGGAAATAACTATACTAAATTATAATCTCTCACCCCAATACTACTTACTCCTATTCGCATTGACGGAGCCCTTAAAAGTATACGGCTCAATGAACCCAATCCTTCAAAAAATGTTCCCGGACCACTCCTAATCTAAGAAATATAATGTTCGCTGGTTCCATCCAACGAGTATGCAGGGCACACAACCCACTAAACTAGGCCACACACACGGCCCCATACTTATAGAAAATAATCTGAACAATTGTAAGGAAGTTATATCCATAGAAGCTACTACTCCCATCCTTCTTCGTTCCACCACTAGTTTCTACACACTAGTAGGTGAATTGGTCAACCACTGACATGAAAGCTATTACTATAGCGTTCCCTCGATTAAACTCATTCCACTAGGCATTTCATGCCTCAACTAAACTCTCCAATGGTTTTCTACCCGGCGCACCTACTACCCCATCCGCATTTCCTTAGCGAAAGGGAATACCCAATTGATAGTCCTTTACGAACTCAAACTTGTTACTTGTGAAAAGACCCAATTTCCTGCCCAGGAAGTCGTGCCTCTATTTCTTAAAGGTGAATACTATCATTACGAACTCTAAATCAAGCGGGGGATAACACTTCTCACGAAGGTTAAGTCTCTGAGACGCATAAATAATGGGTCCATGCTCCCATATTAATACTTCCCGTTCCTGGCAAAGACTCATTCGTTAAATCCACTCTCGATCTTAACAACACGAGTGCAGGAGTAAAAGTTAACTCCTCCTTTTAACTCCCCAAAAGATAGGCTACCAACGTAACACTCTATCTACGAGAGGCTCGACCACCTATGGCCTACCGTTCCGCATCGCTCGAGATCCCATACTTCTCCGTACTAGGGACTTAATCCCACTTAGAGTTAACCCACAAACCTATTGTGGTCAACTCCCTACCACCTTCCTAAAGCAAATATCGCATGCCCTAAGGGCCTTACGTCCTAATAACCCTAAAGTCGACCTATATCATATTCGAGTCGTAAAAATATAATACTAATTCTATCCCTAGTGTCCAAGACCTTTCCTGACTTCCAATATTAGCTTGGTTTCATGCGTGGGACGTCTCGCCGAAGTGAAATCCAAATAAGGAACCCTCCCGTTACACTACTACCTCGCATCGTCGGTCGTCGAGAAGTAACGGTCGAAGACACATGATCGGGACTGCTAAAGTCCTAACTCGTAACTCTAACAATGCACTTCTACTTTTTAAGTTTTGCCATAATAATTAACTGAGGCATTTACTTTCTGTAAGATGCCACAATTGCTTTATCCTAATTGTGGATGCAATTATTATGCAACACAAATAAATACGAGAGAAGCAATTATCAAGAAAAGAACAAGGAATATAAGATGCCAATCACACAACAAAGGATGTACGTGGTTCAACAAATATGTGCCTACGTCCACGGTGGTGCAGTCGATATTATTTCTATATAATCCAGAGAGTGATTATAGAGTATACAACTTATCCTTTTGCCCCGGACCTAGGGTTTAATATATACATGTACATGCAGGTAAGTGGAGGTGATGGGTTTCTCCACGTTTTCCATCTCCCGTGTAACTTCCGATTGTGGGAACGTGGGGGAGACCGGATCAATAAGAGATGAGGGGCCTGGACTTTGGGCCGTCAGGACTGGGCTACTCGTCCGGGCCCATGGTTCTAAATTTAGGGTACCCACAATTGCCCCTAAATTTGATGGGCCATGTTTCTGGGTTCAATGGATTTAAATGATCAGCCATTATGGCCAATTTACGATTCTTCAAAAACTGTGAAGTTGATTTGGCGGCACCCGCTTCGCTTATTGTGCGCTATGATTAGAATTAAAGGCTTGTTGGTATAGCCACTTTTTCTTTCGTCGTTTCAATCCTTCCAGTACTCTTCTTTCTTTTGAGAACTCCAGTGCCTCGTACCTTCTTCTCTCAATCTACATTCCCATTGCTTCTTAGTCATCTTGAGCTCATGCTTCTTCTTCGCTTGAACCGATCTTCTATTTTGTAAGTTTCTCGTGCCCTTTCTTTGCACTTTCTCTTTGGTTTGTAGCTTTTCTTGAGTTTTTCAAAGGCGAAGATTGGAAATAAGTCAATCTCTGAATTTAGGAAGTTCTACAGCATCCCTGAGTGGGTAGATATTGAGTGTTGTGCCTTCTCTCCTAGGAACTTTAGGGATATAGAGGATGCCCACTGGATCCATGTTTTGCTGCTTTCCCAAGGGGGACTTACTTTTCCCCCAAATGATCTATTTTTGCATTTCTTTGGCTATTTTTATATTGTTCATGCATAATGCTCGCCCAATGTGTGGAAAATTGTAAATGGCATCCATAGAATAAATCAGTTGTATGGTATTAGGTTAGGACTTGCCGAGATCTGTTTCTGTTATTCCTTTTCTCGAACTAGTTCAGGTGTCTTATACCTCAAAGTCAGGAGCCCTGATAGGGTATTGGTAGTAAATCTACCTGATTCCCATAAGGACTACTGGAAAGAGGGTTTCCTCGTTAGGAATTGGCAGTTCCCTCCCCAGTTTGAAGGGTCGAGGTCTGAGAGGTTCACTGTTCCTTTTTACGGGGAAGAATATATAGGTAGACATTGTACTGTTGTTTCAACCTTTGCTGATTTTTGACTTTTCTAACCCCTCTTTGCTTTTTCTTCCATAGCGAGGTCAAAGAATTTGGAGCCTGCTCTCAGCGAGGTTCGTATCTCAGAGTTAGTGAAAGCTTAGAATATCAGGGAGCCTCTGGGTGACGGCGAGCATCCCAGGTCTGCTGCCTTTTTGCTCGAGTATAAGAACGTTGGCTTCAGCTTCATAGCACGGCCTATGGATAGTGTACCAGAGTTTGATTCCATCAAAAAGACTACTGCTGAGCCTATTTAGTTGGACGAAGAGGAGAGCAGCTCTGAAAGTGAGCTTGTAGGAGCTGCGAGTAATTTGGGTGAAGGGAGCTTTGACAGTAGCAGTTCCTCTGACTGTAAGGAGGATTCTAAAGCTCGAGGATCGTCGAGCACTTCCAGCAGTTTAGGTGAAGAGATGCCTCCAAGGAAGAACTTGATTAGAGATGATGATGATGAGGACCACGTGATTCTTGCACAAAGGTCAAAGAAACAAAAGTCTACTTCTGGGGCCCTGGCTACTGGTTCTCGGTCTTTTTCTCAAGAGCAAGAGAGGAAGAGGAGAGAGGAAGAGCTGGTGAGAGAGAGGGCGAGAAAAAAGGAGGAGGAAAGAAGGAAGGTGGAAGAAAAGAAGAGGATGGAGGAGAGGAAGAGAATGGAGAAGGAGAAAGAGGAAGCGAGGAGAAATATGGAGTCAAGGATGAAGGCTGGGCAAGCCTTGGTCCCGGTGTCTGCTTTGCCCGAGGGGGCCTCAGTTGCCATTTCTCCTCAGCTGGCACCTGCGCTGCTCGAGAGGGAAGTTCTCCCTACAGATCGCCAGAGGGCGCTGGGGTCTGATCAATTGGCCCTACAAGCTAGCCAGAGCCTAGCCTTGGTAAGATCCTCTCCTTTTTTCAATTCTTTAACAAGTTTTAGTTGTTTCTCCTTCTTGATCTCTTCTTTATTTTTGGCAATTTGTGACTGACTTCGCTGTGCTCTATCGTTCTCGTGACGAGTTGGTGAGAAGGTATGGCGAGCTGGAGTAGCAAAAGTTCGCTCTGGAAGTCAGGGGTTCTCAGTTGGAGGCTGATTTAAAGAATGTTGATGCCGCCCGAGCTTCCTCTGATCTGGCCCTCATCAATTCTAATTGAGAGAGGGATGCGGCGGTTAAGGAGCTGAGCGAGCTGAGGTAGGCCTATGACCTAGCCTACTCGAGCAAGCTGGATGTTGTGGAGGAGAACAAGGTTCTGATCGAGCAGTTAAAGGAGAAAGAGTCCCAGGTAGCCACCATCAAGGAGGATTCATATAACTCCAGGTGGACTGCTGCTTACGAAGACGCTGAGGTTCAGATAGGCTACATCAGCCGTTTGAACTTCAAGAAGGGCTTGAACAAGGCCCTCTTAGCTGCTGGTGTTGATGATGAATCTCCTCTGTTCGATGAGCATAACCCGGGTCCGAGGCCAACTGTGGACGAAGATGCCCCTGCCCCAGCCCTCGAGGGTGTTAATCTTGCCTCTCAGGCAATTCCTACCGGTGCTTGTCCTGCCCAGGCGACTGAGGGCATCCCTGTAGAGGGGGATGCCTCTGCTACTGCTGACAAGGGGAAGTAGCCAGCCACCTCTAGGCAGCCTGAGGTTTCTAGTTGATATACTTTTAGGACTATTCTTGTATTTTTGCTTGTAATTTTTCCAATTTCTGCTCGATGTACTTGACTTTTATCAATGAAATGAAAAGGCTTCTTTTTCTAGTGCATTGATTGATTTTTCTTTCCATTGCCCTTTTATGTCTTGTAGTTGACTGATGTAGAAGAGTATATTCCTACCACATCTTAGTTGGGCAGGACTCTTGGTCCCAATGCCAGTCCTCAGGTTCGTCAGGCCTTTGGTAGGCTTTGCAAATCTCTTAGGTCAAGGAATCAAAAGTATAAGGAGCAGTCTGAGCTCGTGGTTAAGCTTAAGGACAGGCTCCAAGAGTTGGAGGACATTGGTGCTTAAGTGCAAGAAGAAGTCAATGTGCTGAGAACCAGACTCCTAGAGGCCACCGAGGTCAACCAAGTTGGGGAGTTCCTGCAGCAGGAGAATGAAAACTTGAGGAGGGAGGTCTTACAACTTAGAGATCATGCGCCGAGCACTATCTCAGCTGTTCTGCAAGGCTCCTCATCATCACGAGCTGGATATACTCCTCCTATGCCGCGAGGTTCCACTCGTCCTCCCCTCCCGCGAGCTGGTAGGAGCACCAGGGGCAGGAACAGGGAAGCAGAAGAATAGCGTGATAAGGAGATGGAAGAGCTCCGAAATGATGTCCGGCGAGCATATGTAATTGCTGCTGGGCTTCAAAGGGATGTTACCCGATTACGGCATTTATTCAAGAAAGGTTCTCGACAAGCGTGGGCTGACGGTTATGATCAAGGCTGGCTAGATGCTCCAATAAGACTATCTGAGTTCGAGGAACTTTCTTTCATCATAGGGTGGTTAAGTTCCTTGAAAGAGCTTCAGGTCCCGAGGAACTCGGTGTTATGGTATCGTCATGATATGTCCTCCTCCACTCTGATGACCAACCCATTCAGGAGGTATGATCGATGGATCCCCATTGATGTTATTCCTCAACAACTATTGGAGTTGGACACAAATGAGGTTGTGGAAGATCTAGTCCCCGCTCCTGATGACGGACGAAGAGCTGGAGTGGAAGATTATCTTGTTCGGAGGCTTCCACCTCCTTGAGATTTTGCAAGTTGTTATTCTTTTATCTTTTATGATAATGTAAATTCTTTGGGCGAGCTTCATCGACTAAACATGTATTATCATTGTTATAAATATAAGAGATTAATGAAAAGTTCGTGTTTTGGGAAATTTTGCCGACTAAACGTGTTCATCAAATCTTTTTATATTCTTGCTTCTTTATAATCCTTTTTGTTTTGTCATGCAAGTGTCCCCCCAGTCCAGTATAATACCAAAATACCATTATGCTCCATTTTACCTTTTAGGTTGTGTCGTTATACTCCCTTAGGCCTAAGTAGGGAAATTGGCGAGGACACACCTGGTATTGGATGTCTTCATCCGATCATGATTTTGCTCAACCAAAGTAGGTTTAATGGCCAGTATAAAATCTGGTCGCATTGCCTAAGAATCCTCTGTAGGGCTTTATATATTTTGCCAGGGGCAATGCTAAGAGGTCTCTCGTGTTTCATGACGATGACCTAAGGAAGGGTATTCCCCTGCTATATCGACCATCGTGCCTGTGATTTTCTCAACAAAAGTAGGTTTGATGGCCAGTATAAAATCTGTTCGCATTGCCTAAGAATCCTCTGTAGGGCTTTATATATTGCCAGGGGCAATGCTAAGAGGTCTCTCGTGTTTCATGACGATGACCTGAGGAGGGGTATTCCCCTGCTATATCGACCATCGCGCCCGTGATTTGGAAAAGATGTGTGATAAAATGCAACTGTTACTGATTTCATTAGTAATAAGGGAAATGAACTGTCCTTTCACATAATAAAGACAAGAAAAATATTCAACAATAGAATTCCTTGAGAATCTAAAAATAGAAATTCTTGAGATTAGTTGTGTTCCATGCTCGTGGTATCTCTCTGCCCTCTATCGTTTCAAAATGATAGGCACCTTGCAGGTCGTCTTTAGTTACTTTAAAGGGTCCTTCCCAGTTTGGGCCTAGCTTTCCATCTGATGACTTCACCGTGTTGCCCAGGACTTTTCTTAGGACATAGTCCCCAACTTGGAATCTTCTCGGGTTAACCCTTTTGTGGTAGTGCCTTGCGAGCTGTTGCTGATAGCTTGCAAGATTCACTAGGGCAAGTTCTCTACGCTCCTCGGCGAGGTCGAGCTTAGCGATCAATGCCTCATCATTCTGGCCTTGGTCGACAAGGTCGAATCTCATTATTGGCAAACTCGCTTCTAGTTGGATGACTGCTTCCATGCCATATTTTAGCGAAAATGGGGTTTCTCCTATTGCTCGTCGAGGAGTTATTCGGTATAACCATGGGATATGGAGTAGCTCGGTTGCCCATGCACCTTTGGCTCGCTCTAATTTCTTCTTCAATCCATCGATTACAGTTTTATTGGAAGCTTCTGCTTGCCCATTGCTCTGAGGGTAGGCCACGGAACTAAAGTTGTGCCTCATCACGTGTTTATTACAGAAGTTGTGAAACGGGCCACTCTCGAATTGTGTCCCATTATCAGTGATGATCGTTCTGGGGATTCCGAATCGAGTGATTATATTCCTCCATATGAACCTTATCATATCAGTGTCTCGGATGTTTGCCAATGGTTCTCCCTCGATCCATTTGGTGAAGTAGTCAGTTGCGACCAACAGGTATTTGCGATTGCCGATAGTGGTGGGTAGTGGTCCCACGATGTCCATTCCCCATTGGGCGAAGGGCATGGGCTGGTCAGGGATTTTAGGTCGCTGGAGGGTTGGTGGACCATAGGAGCGCGAAGTTGGCATTCCAGGCATTTGCGAACATATACTATGGAGTCCTTTTGCATATATGGCCACCAATAGCCTTCCTTCATTGCTCGAAAGGCTAGAGACCTTCCTCCGACATGACTTCCACAGATTCCTTCATGAAGCTCGCGTAGCACATGCTCGACATCGCCTGGGTGGACGCATCTAAGGTAGGGACCAGAGAAGGACTTCTTATACAAGTCGCCTCTTATGGATAAGTGAAAGCGAGCAGCTTTGACTCTTATCTGGTGGGCAGTTTTCTTGTCCTCTGGGAGCGTGCCCTCCTTTAAATAGTCTTTTAAGGGGTCCATCCAGTGGGGCGCTGATCCCACCTGGAGTATTTGTTCCACGTTTGGCAGCTTGTTGTTGTGGTTAATGCTCGGATAAATGAGGAACTCGATGGGAATGACCCTTTTAAGGCTAGAATCAACTGTCGAACTTAGGGCTGCTAAGGCATCGACATGACTATTTTGCCCTCTGGGAAACTGCTGGATGTTGATCTCCTCAAATCTCGTCATTAGTTTTCTCACCAGGGCGAGGTAGGCTACCATTCTTTTATCCTTCGCGTTGTAATCTCCACTTATCTGATTAGAGACTAGTTGAGAATCTCCGAACACATGTAAACGTTTTGCTCCCAGAGTTTGCGCCTTTTGGAGACCGGCTATTAGGGCTTCGTACTCTGCTTCGTTGTTGGAGGCTACAAATCCAAGCCTGATTCCTTGGTCAAGGATGGTATTTTCTGGGGTGATGAGAATAATGCCTAGGCCTGCCCCCTTTGAGTTGGAGGCTCCATCAACGAATAGTTTCCAGGTTTCCACTGTTGCTTGGTTCTCCTTTTTCTTTATTGGTTGAGGTTGGTCGGGGAGTTCTTCGCTTGTGAATTTGGCTATGAAATCAGCAAGGATCTGACCCTTGATAGTTGTCCTTGGTTGAAATTGGATGTCAAACCGGCCGAGCTCGACTGACAACTTAGATAATCTACCCGACAAATTCGCTTTCCTTAGGACCGCCTTAAGGGGGTGCGATGTAAGGACGATGATAGTATAAGCTTCGAAATAATGCTTCAGTTTCCTCGAGGCTATTACTAGGGAAAAGGTGAGATTCTCCAATGGCAGGTACCTTTGCTCGGCATCTAATAAGGTCTTGCTTGCGTAATAAACGGGGTGTTGGATCCCTGCAACCTCGCATATTAGCGCGGAGCTGACAGTGTGATTGGATACAGAGAGGTACAGGTACAAAGAATCCGCTTGCTGTGGTATGACCAGCAACGGTGGAGTGCTTAGGTAGGATTTGAGCTCGTCCAATGCTCGCGAGCAATCTAGGCTCCATTCTATCAGTTTACTCCCTTTTAGAAGCTGGAAAAAATGCTTGCACTTCTCGGAGGATTTGGAAATGAAGCAATTTAGGGCAGCGAGCATTCCAGCGAGCTTCTACACGTCCCGGATTGTTCGAGGGGGTTATACCCTGTTGATTGCATCGATCTGGTCTGGATTAGCTTCTATGCCTCTCTTACTGACCAAGTATCCAAGAAATTTTCCTCACTGGACACCGAAGGAACACTTGCTCGCATTAAGCTTCATTCGGTACTTCCTGAGGATTTCGAAGGTCTTTCACAGGTCTGAGAGGTGATTTTCCTTCTTCTTGCTCTTAACGAGCATGTCATCGATGTAGTCCTCCATTGTGTCTCCCATTTGATCCTTGAACATTTTTGTGACCAACCGCTGATAGGTTGCCCCCTCATTCTTGAGCCCAAATGGCATGACCTCTTAGTAATATAACCCAACTGTCGTGATGAACGTCATTTTGTCCTGGTCTGGGGCATACAAGGGTATCTGGTGATATCCTGAGTATGCGTCCAGGAAACTCATTCGCTCGTGAGCTGCAGTGGCATCTACTAGTTGGTCTATCTTTAGGAAGGGGAAACTATCCTCAGGGCATGCTTTGTTGAGGTGAGTGAAGTCGATGGAAACTCTCCACTTCCCATTGTTCTTCGGAACTACTACTGGGTTGAATAACCACTTGGGGAATTGCACTTTCCGTATGGATCCTGCATCCAGAAGTTTTTTGACTTCCTTTTCGACCGCATTAGCCTTCTCAGGTGCAGTTCTCTGTGCCTTCTGCGTGACTGGCTTGAATGTGGGGTCGACGTGCAGCGGATGATAGACCATATCAGGATCAATGTCAGGCAGCTCATATGGTTCCCATGCGAAAATATCTACGTTGTGTCTCAGCAAGGTCGTCAACTCCTTCTGTTCTTGGTCGGTGAGAGATGCTCCAATCAAGAAGACTCTGCTACTGTCACCAACTTCGGCTATAACTTCTACCAATTCCTCGATGACACGCTCGGAGGGGAGGAGCCTGGTCTCCTCTACTCCAGGTCTTCCATACTTTAATTGATATTTAGAAGGTATGGCACCCTCTTCAACTTTCTCGCTGGGTTAACCATCCTTCTTCTCTGGCTTTGGTCGGATGGCTGCTATGAAGCATTTCCTTGCCATCGCTTGGTCGCTGTGGATCTCCATTAATCCTCGCTCGATTACATACTTGAGTATCTGATGGTAGGTCGAGGAGACCGCCTTCATTGCATGAAGCCATCCTCTGCCAAGGATGGCCTGGTACGGTGATTCGATGTCAACTACCAAAAACTCAATCATCTTGGAGACATTCCCAGTACGAACTGGCAGCACTATCTTGCCTAGGGGCATGGTCATTTTCCCACTGAAGCCGACCAAAGGAACACTAGCTTCCTTTAGGTCGGCGATGCTCAACTTTAATTTCCTGAATAGGTCGAGGTACATTACTTCAGATGATCTCCCTTGATCGATGAGCAGCTTATCGATGTCAAAGTTTGCTATCCGAAGTGTAATGACCAGGGCATCATGATGTGGAGTCCTTACTCCCATCAAATCTTCATTCGTGAAAACAATATGCTTGTTATAGTTGACGTCCTATGCTCGTCGATGCTTTCCTGACTGTGACTTTGCTGGATCGATTTGAAAAGCCTGCATTACCACTGTAAGTTTTTTCATCTCCATTCGAGATGAGTTTCCTTGTATCTACTTAACGTCAGATACTCCGTGGATTACTATGAACTCGTGTCCAGCATCATCCTCTAGCACGTTGTCGGGTCTCATCTCTCTGTTGGACGTCACTTTCTCTGCCCTTTTTTCCACAAAGTCATTCAAATGCCCGGACTGGGCCAACTCTTCGAGGTGAGACTTAAGAGCTTTGCAGTGCTCGGTCTTGTGTCCTCCCTCTCTGTGAAAAGCGCATCTTAACGCATTGTTCCTCTTCAAGGGATCCCCTCCCATCTTCCTGGGCCACTTGATGAATGGCTCATCCTTGATCTTCACGAGAACCTTATAAATTGGTTCTTTGATGACGGTGTTGACCGCTTGGAATGCTTTCGACGCGTCATGGTTCCCTCCGTTCTTGGATCCATTTTTGCCTCCGTTCTTTCCTCCTTTCCTCTAGTTCTCAGTTTTCTCGCCTACCTTGGTAGTGAGCTTAGCTCGACCGTTTTCTCCTGTATTAGGGCGGGTGACATCTTCCACCTTTGCGTATTTCTCGATTCGAGACATTAGGTCATCAATAGTCATAGCTTCCTTCTTCGTCAGGGACTGGTAGAGGAGGGAAGAACTAGGGAGCCCAATTTTGAAGGAGGCCACCGCCACTTCCTCCGCGCAGTCCTCGATCTCATTGAATAACTCCCAGTACCTCTTCGCGTATTCTCGAAGGGTCTCTTGAGGCGTTTTCTTCATTATCAGTAGAGCATCCATCCTTTTGGGATGGGAGCCACTGGTAATGAATCGGGCCGTAAAAAGTTCAGCTAGGGATTTGAAATTCTTGATCGAACAGTGGGGGAGTCTTTCAAACCACTTCTGTGCTACATCATGAAGGCTCGAGGGAAAAATACGGCACATCAGGGCATCTCGGTGACTCCAGAGGGTCTTGTCCTGTCGGTATTGCCTAACGTGATCGATGGGATCAATTTTCCCATCGTAAATCTTGAACCTTGGAATGGAAAATTTCTTGGGAGCTTCCTCCTCTTCGATTTCTCTTGTGAAAGGTGACTTCATCTGGGTTTTAAGAGCTCGCCTTGCGAGTTCTCTGGTTGATCTTGTTCCGTGGTGAGCAGGATGCTGGTCCATCTCCCTGCGGACCATGTTTCATATGTTTTCATCGCTGCGAGCAGGGCTCTGGTAGCGGCGAGCTCTTCGCAGCTGTTCGCGGAGGTCGTTGTCTAACTCGCCTCCTTTGTCCCTTTGAGATTATCGCCTAGGGCTCCTTCCTCGGATGCGAGATTTTCTCGCCTAAGGGCTAGGAGTGCGATATGGGCGTCTCCTGTTATCAGGACGAAGCTCCCTCTCTAGTCTTTCCAGTCTTCTTTTCAAGCGAGCATTCTCAGCCTCACATCTGCGAGAAGACTCCCTCTACTCGTGGAGCCTTCCTCGTATGCATCAATTAACCTGGATATCTACGTGGACCTCATGGTCCCTGACTTTCTTTTGAGGCTGGTCTTTCCAGGCGAGCTCTCTGATCTGAACGTCGGACTTCAGACCTAATCATGCGAGGAGCAAGTGGCTCTTGAATATCTCCTGCTTGGGGAGCATTGCTGCTGTGGCCAGACATCTTAAACTCCTTTCTTGACGTGGGATCTTCTTAGGGAAAGATGAACACTTCTTCGACTACCACTTACAACTCTCAGTAATCCCATCTCATAATGCCTTCATAACGGCATCCCTTGACGCCCTTCATCTGACGACTTACGAGTCTCACACGAACGCGTAAAAGATCTTTGGGGTTCTGATATCATAGAAGGAGAACGAAATCTCACCAGATAAATCGACGATCTTAATATTAGGGCTCTATATCAAATCAGAAGTAACGCTGAAAGTGCAATACGTTCGCACAGATTCCTAAGGACTCTAGAACCTGATGCTCTGATACCATCTGTGACAACCCTCTACTAAAATAATAGGTGGCCATCCCAATACTCTAATAATCATAGGAATCATAGATGGTCCAATGTCATCATCACTGTCGATTAAAATAATAGTATGAGATAGCCACCAATCATTTTAGAAAATGGACTGTCAAATTTAAAATTTTGAAAGTAAAAGAAAAACACTTAGACAATCCCATTTGAAAAAATGATGGATATCAAAAATCAACGAATAAAGAATGACAATATAATAAATAATCACCGAATAAGCTATCGGTGAATAGACCAATACAATTAGTTACACCGAGTATTACACATTAAATATTACATTGTAATAAATGAGTGCAATGCATGGGCAACACGCCCGAATAAATAAACTGAACATAACTAGAGTACAATGGGAAGAAGCGTCTAATACAAATAACCTATAACATTCGCAATATGCTATAGCTCCATGATAACCGGAAGGGAATGTAAATACGGGTGTCCATGCGGTAGAGCACCTGTACGACAAAGAGTATATGCAAAAACAAGGAAATATAAACGGGTCAGGGCCCGGTTTGATATGATTCCCATGTGACTAAAATGCATGACAGTTAAGTGCATAATTCTCTCGCAATTAAAATAATATTTCTCACCTCTCAATCTAAAAGCACAACCTAGCGCAATATCATGAGATGCTCAAGTTAACTTAAGAACTAAGGGCTAACTTCTCCCCAGTCTCAACACTATGCCCTATTCGTGCGTGGGGTGTCTCGCAAAGCGAAATCCAAACAAGGAACCCCCCGATACACTACTACTTAGGCAAGGTTGATCTTCGAGATCCATCAGACCCTCAACATGTAATTAATATATATATGTATGAATGCATGGGAGGTCACATCTACAGCTACTCAAGGAGAGATAAAATAAATCCATCCACAACCTAGGGGCACAATTCCTATTTCTTTCTTTAGGAATATACATGTATGGTAAAATCATTTTATCAAATGATTACCAATTAATCTCATTTCAAAACCTTATTTACCAATATTATTTCCTTTCTTCTATCCAGGAAAAAAAATACATTTTTAAAGCAAGCTTTATTATCAAAAAAATCCTTTATCCTTTTTCATAAAATCCCACTACCTTTCTTCCATCCAAGAAGTGTAATCAAAAGTAATTTTTATTATCATAAAAGTACTTTTTCATACCATATGCTTCCATCTCCCTTCTTCCCTCCGAGAAATGTATCTGAAGCCAAACCATATATCCCATTTCCCTTATTCCATCCGGGAAATGTAATTAAAGCCAATTCATTATCATGGATTTCTTTGACATATCTAAGACCGTCCCTCCAGGTTTCCCCACTGGACGCTCCCCTAAATGGCTATCATCTTCCAGGGCCTATCAAACAAGACAACCTGGGAGCCAACCAAACGTCGGGAAGCGGCCATATGCCTGCGGGATAGTCGTGACCACACCCAGAATCACCTAACCAGCGCAGTACAATAAACGCCCATATGGCCTAGGGACGATATCCACCCTGCATTCATTAGCCAGGGGGGTTCACCACGCGCGCACAACTTCCCTTATGATAGCGATCTAGAGAGGTGTGTAATCATAAATCAACATTTATGAAAAACATTACTCTTTCCTTTTTGAAATCGTTCACTTTTACATTTTCAAAATCATTTGTACTTATTTCTATCAGTACTACATATTAGCATATGTCTTTCTTATTCTTAGTGTTATATCTTATTAATGACCTAAGTCCCGAAGCGTTATTATCCTCAAAAAAGCCTCCAAGGGTTCATACAATTTCATAAACCATAAAAGTTAGTCTTCATCAATAATAGACTCGAAAAAAATCCCAACATTAACATTTAATCTCCAATAAACATTTAGGTTAACTTCTTATATCATACGGACATTAACTTAGACAAACTAGCCCTCGGATAAGCCCAAATGTCCCCACTTTATCCTAGGACAATGTATATCCACAACAACCCTCTACGAACTCTCATTACTTCCCAAAGGAAGGGTCCTAAACCTCAGACCTAAAAGAAAAAGGGCTAAAAACAAACTAGGAAAAATCTCACAAAAACAGGGCAACCGAATCGATTCGCCCTGGTTGTGAATCAATTTGCCCAAAAAGAGAATCGATTCAGTGAGAAAACCCAACTTTCTATAATTGTCCTAATCGATTCGGCCTTAGTTCGAACCGATTCGGTCTCCCAGACTTGTAACCCCCCCCCCCCCTTATCCGAATCGATTCGCCCCTAGGGCCGAATCGATTCGGTCCTGCAGTTTTACCCAATTTGGGCTATGGGTTGTATAAATCCCTAAACCTCAAATCTTTGATTTTAACCAACAACAACAACAACAACTAATTTTCCCAAAATGTTTCTACACAATTAATAACTAATATATATTCCTCAAATCAAGTTAAAACCAAGATTTAAGGGTTAAATCGTCAAAATCAACAAATAACCCATTTAGGGTTTAAATCTCCAATAAAATTAACTATACATGCAATTTATCACATTAAATCAACATCTATCAAGTAAGAAACTTGTCTAGAGATTGTTGTCTCGGATCCTCCTCCGGTAGCAACGAAATCCGGCCTCAAATCTCCATTTTTCTCTCTTTCTCTCCATTTCTCCCACGCTCTCTCTTTTCTCTCTCTCTCTATCTTGGCTTCTAACACAAGATAAGGGAAACAAAAGGGTTGGGAGACTTATACGGGTCTTCAAACATAAATGCCCCTCTTTTAAGTGTTAATACACAATTAAAATTACTCATATCCACATAATTGAGTCATAACCCACAAAAAGTTCCCAAATCTCAAAAATAAAACTTGGCACTTATTTTGACTATCTTGACTAGTCTAAAAACAACCGCACCCCCTATTTTGGCATTCGGAGTAATGTGAACAAATTTTATGTTCTAAATTCATTTGATTTCATTAATTATAGCCAACTTTAAGTATAGGTCATAACCATCGTTTTACATACAATGACGCAATATATCACAATATAATGCTATTTACCTTCTCATAATGGTAAATAGACAAAACATAGTAAATATTATCCCTAAGTCTCACGGGAAATAATATTTACTCCAACTTCCCCTATTTTATAAAATTAGCCCATCGGGCAAAATAATATAAAATAACTGCTCAAAAACCTTGGTTATTATAAGAAAATAACCACAAACAGATCCAAATATTTCCTAAACACTCTATTCATCATATCCATAAATCGGCTGGTGCATTAGTTAGTCCAAATAGCATCACAAGAAATTTATAGTGAGCATATATAGTATGAAAATCTAATTTCGAAATACCATCTTCCTTAATCTTCAATTGGTGATAGCCTGACCTAAGGTCAATCTTTGAAAATACTTGTGCACCTTGAAGTTGGTCAAACAAATCATTTATATGAGTTAAAGGGTATTTATTCTTAATGGTCACCTTATTTAGTTCACAATAATCTATAAATAACCTGATTATCCCATCCTTATTTTTAATAAATAACACTGGAGCACCCCAAGGGGATACACTTGGTCTAATAAAACCCTTGTCTAACATATCTTGTAATTGAACTTTTAATTCCCTTAATTCTAAAGGTGACATACGATAAGATGGTTTCGAGATTGGTATAGTTCCAGGAATAAGGTCAATCGTAAACTCTATTTCTCTACTCGGAGGTACACTAGGTAAATCATTTGAAAAAACATCTGAAAAATGTTTAGCTATAGGAATAGGTTCTCTTTCGTTTGCAAATCAATAACACTTTCAAGGAATCCTTGACATCCCTTCTTAAGAAAACTATGAGCTTGCATTGCAAAGATAATACACATTGGAGATAGGATACCAGTTCCTTCAAAACTAAATTCTGGTTTGTCTAGAATTTGGAAAGGAGATCTATTCTCAAAACAATCTACCTTAGCATGATACGATGCTAATCCATCCATCCCCAAAATAACTTCAACATTTCTTATGTCAAAAACTATCAAATCGACGAATAGTTTATGGCTACTAACATCTATAGGGCAAGACCTATACATTAATGTTCCCATTAATAACTCACCCGAAGGAGTAGAAACTTTTATTCTATGATTCAAGGGTTCGGGCATATTAGGATAGCGGTTAAAAAAATGTACTGACACAAATGAATGGGTAGAACTAGGATCTATTAAAACGTGAAAAGGTTGTGCACATATAGAAAGTGTTCATCAAATTACTGTGTTAGAATCTTGGGTGTCAGAAAGTGCAAAAACTCTACCCTGTCTTCCTTGATACTTCTTTTCACCTAAAGTCTATATCGGAACCCTTTCTAGGTTTAGGCAGTTTTTATCTCATGTCTTTTTTGTCCACACCTAAAACAAGCTCACGTATTCTTGTAACAAGGTAGTCCTCCATGCATCTATCCAAATTTCTGACATATCTTGTTATTATACTATTTTTTATCACTAGCTACCATAACATTGGATGTACATCTAAAATTATTTATACTATTTGGGTTCTTCCCTATTTGTTCCCCAAACTTCCTCTTACAATCTCTAATTCGACTGTACTCCTCGCTATCCCTTTTGGCTATCGTAGCCCTAGTCATGACATCACTACATGATGTCAACTTTAGAATGGAAATCTGACTAAGAATATTCAAACTTAATTCCCATGTTCAAACTGCTTGGATTTTAAACCATTAGTTACCAAAACACGTCGCACAAAATGGAATAACTCAGTAAACTTTACCTCATATTGATTGACCATCATAGGCACTAGACTCATGAACTCAGTTTCCAATTCATCTTTCGACGTTTAAGGAAAATATTTCTCATAAAATATCACTAAGAAGTCTTTCCAACCTATGTAAGTGTTCCTCTCCTCGTGTATTCTCGTAGTCATCCTCCACCAATGATCGGCCTCACCTTCGAACATAAATGTTGAAAATGAAACCCTTTGTTCATCCGCACACCTAAGGACATCTAGTAACTTTTCCATTTGCATCATCCAACTTTCTGCTTCAATGGGGTTAGGAGTACCATTAAAAGATGGAGGATTCCACTTTTTGAATTGTTCAATAGTACAGAAACTTAGTTCAAGATTCCTTGGCACTCCATTATTCACCTGATGCTCCATAATATTTTGTACACTTAAATCGTCTTGTATCCACCTTTTAGTCCTTCCATACTTGAACCACTAGTTCTCATAATTGATCTTGTCTGGTCTAGTCATTTTCTGCAATCATGGCCAAATGTAAGATGTATTATACTATCTCAAGATTGCAAATTAGAAGAATAATTATATATAATATAAGACATATGGAGGGTTATCACATACGTCAGATATTTAATCCTATATCCTATGTATGGAAACATAAAATCTATAACGTTCAAAACTTATGTTCAATAGTCTAACGGGTTCATAACCTATGCTCTGATATCACATCTGTCATGACCCCAACCCAAAATGAGTAGTGGGGAACGAGTGTCTTGACATGCCACCAAGGCAACAAATATTCTGACTTAAATTGTTTTCTTAAATAAATACAGTGAAAATACAATTAGATGGTTATGAATCGTAAAATACTGAAAGTGAAGGAATTACATCATTAGAGCTTTCTGATGGAAACTTCATTTATATTCAAAGTAATAACGAGTTACAACATAGGAAAAAATTTAAACTTACTACAAGAGAGCTAAACATGCTCCAAATGAGAAAAAGAATATTTTACTTAAAATAAAAAAAAAACATCTTTAAAAGCTAAATCTTCAACGTAGTCATTTTTCATTCCATCCACGAGCTTAAACTTTTCTTGAGAAATGGTTATTTATAAAACATCAGCTAAAAGCCAAATGAGGTTCAAACTCCAGACATTCCAGGGCTTTCAAAAAATTAATACATATTCAAATTAGAACCGAAGGCATATATAGACACGGGAATTTGCATTAATATATATAAAGTAACTAACAATATATAATTTTAGAATAAAAAGTGCAGAACATAACAAATAAAATAATTGAGCAATATGTCAATTATTTAATTTTATTTCAATGGCCATCTACCCTCTAATACTCAGACGGACAGATGGTGTCAAGAAATGTTTCCAACTGGTAAGATCACAGACAAAAAATCATGACAACGCCTTGTTTAGGGCACACCAGCGATAAACCATTTGGGAAGGTATCTCCCAAATATTTCCATTCGGTAGTCAAGGACAACATAATAAGAGAGTTTCCATATGCCGAATAAAAAATTTCACGACTCAAATTAGATGTTTATATCGAGAGATATACACATATAGCAAATGATGGAATTATTGGTGTCAAATGAATTTTAGAATAAAAACATTTAACAATATATATATATAATAAAGTAGGAATCTTATGTATGTCATAATCTTACTTGATGATGTCATCTTTATGAGATTTTCTGCACTTCCTATTTTGTCCCTCACACCCTCCTATCTTGTCCCTCACATTTTTTCTTTCTTTCTTTTTTCGCTTTCCAAAATAACACTTTAATTTAAAATTTGCGGTATTTTAGTGAAAACAACAATACAAGAGGATCTAACGGTTGAGGTTGAGGTTGAATGTTGAAAGTTTGTATCTGATGATAAAATAAAGAGCCACATGTGCTGCAAATTTGACATTTTGCTCTTACCCACCCCCATTAGCTATACCTCGAGCCTCAAAATATCTCTCTTTATTGTACTCAGACCTCGAGCCTCATAATATCTCACCTACCCCCATTACGGATACATGAGGCAGAGGTAAAAACATGAGTTTTCATTTTCTTCCCCTCTCTCTCTCTCTCTCTCAAACACGCACCTTCTCCTGTGAACTCACCCTCCCGCTTTTCATACTCGATCTGCCTCTCTATCTCTCCGCCTTTAAGGAGCATAAGGGGCATACCAGTCCAGTTTGGTATAGATCGTCCATTAAAGAGGATGATGTTTGGCTAATCTCAAATGGGTATTTCAAGTACCAAAACCATTTTTGTCGAATCTCAAATGGGTATGATAAATGGTTGACGCTGAGAACTATTTCGATCGAACTCCCAGGTGAGTCCATTTAAAATTACCATAAACCCTTATTCTGTCCAAGTCTCAACTGCGATCATTAAGTGAGGAAGTTGATCCTTATATATGTTCATTTAGTGTTAGTCAGGCATCTTTCTAGCCGAACCTTTGTGATGGTTATTCAGCTATTGAAGTCGAGATTACTTATGGTCAGATCTTGAATTGAGAATTTTCTAATCGAGGATGGGGCACCGTCGGCTGAATCATTGATGATGTATTCAATTGATAAAGCCAAGCACTTTTTGGACAAAATTTATATCAGGTTGTCGTTAATTTGGTTTATGATGAAATAGAGATGTTTTTTTCGTTGTCATTGTCGAAATCGATGGTCGGGCAGTTTTCAGATGCATCGATGATTGGGTTCTATATGGTACTATGGAGTAGAAAGGTCCAAGATTTGAGGTGTGTAGGGTTTTGAAAATGCCATATGTTAATTTTTTATCCCAACTTTCTAGATCCGTGCATAAAATTGGTTTTCTCATACTCAGTACACCTACTAATTTTTTATATATTTGCCTAATATGTGATTTGAGGTTTTGGTTTCACATATAATTTTTTGCAGTGGTTATCAAGGGAATCAAACACTTTCTCCTGATCATCTTTCCTTACAAATGCAAGTAAAAATAATATTGGATTTAACTGGTATCTCTCTCTATTTTTGTTTTATGGGAACTTAGTTGTCTTTTGTCTTACTTTGTTGGTATGATCTAGTTGAGCCCTACATAGGAGAGGAAGTATTTTTTAAATTAATTTGATTTCCTTTCTTTGATTTTTTTTTATATTTATTATGATCACTCTATATATATAGTTGTATTTGGGTTTATACGAACTAGTTTTTGCCGGTTTTGATCTATAAATACTGATGAAGTTCATAATCTAATATTTGAGGTACTAATTTTTATTTATTTAAATATTTTTTATCGTATTTTTTTTCTTTGACGGATATGTTGGCAATAGGATGCCCAATATTAGTTCATAACCAAATCCAAAAAAGTTTTCATTTTTCACGCCCCGGCGCCATAAATCAAAGAAAAGTCGAGATGGGCTTTAAATTATTATTTTGCTCTTTGTAGGTCACATATCGGGGATAGTTTTTAGTTTGGCCATTTATTATGAATTTCTTGATGTTGAACTCAGGGTATGTGTGAAGAATTTATTGTGGGTTGTTTATATATTTTCTTTTTTTATCTTGACAGTCATTCGAAAGCTTTTTTTTAACTAAGGTATGTGTTAATTCAAAACAAGAGTCAGCTTCAAATGTTTGATTTGGTTCATGAATTTAAGAGTGTATACATTTTTTCCATTTGTTCTTGGTAGGTGCTTTATAATTGTTATTTTTAAAACGTTATGTTATCACATTTTACTGGAGAAAAAAGAAAGGTGTACTTCTTTTACACGAACTTCTAAGATTGAAACTCAAGATATGGAAACCAATATCTACTGTTTAACAAAAAATGGAGGCTAAAGCATTTACTATTGTTTAATAAACTCGAGATATGACAACCAATTTTACTGAATTATAGTTTAACAAAATAGATATAGGAAATAAAAAAATTAGGTTCATGCATGTGGCTAAAAAATGGAGGTTAAAATGGTAAAAGTTTTACTATATTCAACTGCCCAAGGGTATGCAATTACGTGGCTCATGGTGTTTAAAATAAATGTATGCCCCTCCCCTAATAGGTTGGCTCTCTATAAATATTGGCTCCACTATAAACCAAATCACCAAACTGAAGCGTAATCATTATCATAAAACATTTTTGTCGTACTTAAAAGCAAAATATATTTTCTAAGACGGTTAAGTTAAAGATACCATGGCAACCAAACCCTCTCTCCCTGATTTTCTCTTACTATTAGTAGCTTCTTTTGCGATTATCCAAATGGCAATAGCAGGGGACCCCAACATTCTCACCAGTTACTTGCCCATTTGAACAACTGCATATACTTTTTTGAAAACATCATGCTTAGAAGTAATGGACTCTCTGTCCATTTGATTTGACCTTAACAAGATAACAGAAGGTGCCCACTTCATGTCCCAAGTTCCATTTTTTGAAATATACATAGATAGAAAATATACTATATTTAATAATATATCATTAATATATTTAAATGGTGAGAAAATATATTTAAAATAAATACAATATAATAACAACCCCACTTTATAATTTGGGTAGTGTTAAGTAGAAATGTTTCATGATACAAAACGTGTTAAGTTTGTCAAACTATATATTTTGATCTTTAAATTATTTTTTTTGTATTAAAATGGATGTGAATAAAAAAAATTGTTTCCTTATATGGATATGAGGAAACCTAAAGCTTAGGATCTCTTACCACAAGCCCATCGTGGTCGACTCCAAGGTGTTGTCAGGCCCCCTCTTGAGGTGGCAACTATTGGATATGCCAAATGGGAAAATAGTATGCTGAGTTACTTCCTAGGAAGGAAACATCCTTACTATGTCATCAATATTGCTGCTACCCGAATATGGGAGAAATATTGTTAATCCAAAGTAATAACACATGTTAATGGATTCTTCTTCATATTTGATAAACCCACTATGCGTGATGAAGTGCTTGACAATGGCCCCTAGCATATTGAAAAACCTAGATCGACATCATTTTATAATTTTTTTTATAAAACATAACTTTTAAAAAAAAATGCATTTTTTTGTTAGAAATTAAGTTTTTACTACAATGCTAATTTTTTTAGACTTCAATACACAACATGAATAATGTGACTTATAATTTTCACACCACATTAAACTATTATTTGACACGAATAATACGAGTAAAATTATGAATTAATCGTGTTATTGTATTAATGTTAATGAAAAACCCGACCCCTAATGGATTGATTAATTTGTCGAGTTTTATTAAAAAAATGATATCCAATTTGTTGTTTAATATAAGTAAAGTCAACTTCTTTTTGGATAAAAATAACGTCCATTTTTTAAAATAAATAACGAATTTTTTTTTATTAACATCCATTTTAATAAAAAAAAAAGTAATATAAAATAATTTTTCAAACTTTATGGAGATTGACCCAATTTGTAAGTTATTTATGTTTGCGTAATTGAGTTGTCTTTAGTGGATTGCCCCATGTTCTTCATCATTTTAAAAATATTTAATTTTTGTACCTCCTTTGCATTATAATAATCACAACATTTTGATCTATTTTAAATGCTAACTCTTTTACATCTCTAACACAAGTCACAAATTTGAAACGAACATACACGTCCATTATTGATAAGTAAATACGACGTGTCGTCCAATCAACGATGTACACTTTCAAAATTTTGCATCATGCCTTTAAGCACGGGCATATATATATATATATATATATATATATATATATATATATGTACTTTGCATAATCTCATATAATAAAAATACACAAGGAATGTCATAGAGTTCTCACCTAAAACAAATGATTGAAGTTACCGATATTGAGTCTTGGATCACTTTGTTAAGATGAAAATTCTTAAACTTACATAACTCTTTCTTACTATAATTATTGAGGAAATGGTATGAGTTTAAATGATCCGTAAGGCCGTATTTATAGTTTTTCAAAGATTTCACAGTGTTGACACGTGTCTAGCTGACCAAGCCTTTACAACGGCGAGTCAGCATTGAGGCATCATGTAATGGATGCGTCTTGCAGTCTTATTTTACCAAACTGCAAAACATGTTTTAACTTTAACTATATCGATGACACATGTAAGCACGAGGTGTCAATCAAGGGTACAAGGGTCATTTTATACATAATGGGCATTGTTGTAATTTCACACTACATGTTTTCAATATTTCTTAGAGGTCATTGAAAATATTTTATAAAACGGTCCTTTTATTTTTCATTTTGGTCCCTAAAATTTTCTTAATTAGAACCCAGTACCTGAAGTTTCACAAATTTATATTTTCTACCCCAAAGCTTATCACTTAGCATAAGATGTGCCGAAAAACTTCAATTTGACCCATTTTATAGTTGACTCTTCAAATTTAAAAATGGACTTTTTCATATTAAGAACCTAGAATATGACATATGTAATAATACAACATTTATCATATAGTAAGTGAGATGAAATTAAAAAAATATATATATATGAACATATAAAAGTAGGGTCAATACACTATAGGATGAAAAATGTAGGGGGCACCTATCTAAGGCTGGTTAACAATGTGTTTGAGATGAAGGTAGGGAAGAATTTATTGGAGTGGAAGTCCAAGAGTCTATTGAAAACTCGTATAAATTGAATTACAAAACAATTACACATGCGTGAAATCCTACAAAGCGAAATTAGGATTTACCTTTCAAGATGTATTTGATTTGATCTCTCCTTTGCACGAATAGAATGTGTGATGGCTCAACTCACCTTATAGTCTTCTACTGTATTCCTGATATGGACAGATACGATCAGAGGGTGGGATCCTATTTCGTGGCCACCTTCTTGTCTCCTCTTTGTTCCCTACTGCCTCACTTTTTAAGAACTCTGAAATCGTGTCGTATGAGAATCCAAGAGTGACGGATAGGTTATGAAAGCATGAAACTTAGGTTCATATATATAGTCTACAGTAGGGACCCAAAGGAGAGATAAATATGTGGAACCTAATGGGATTGGGAAAACCTAATCCGTCTCGAATTATAATCTCAGTCCTTTAATTACAATTAATTCCACTAAATAATTATAATTGCAGCTCCACTATTTAACTCAAAATTATATTTCGAGCTCCTCATTATTAATTATTTAATTCTCCCCACATTAAGGTTACAAATACCAGTTAATAAAATAAGTTACTGATAATTTATTTGATTAACTTCTCCAAGTCCTGGAGCGATCCAACTTAACTTATTTATAGTGTCGGATTAATATAATCCACCTGTAGGGTTTGACACATACAAAACTTATAAGTATCTCAAGGGGGTATCACCAATCTCTATTTCGCGATGTGGATTCCATCTATAAAAGACTTTCACCATACATTAATCACCATTACCCAATTTATTAAGATTATTGATCCAATAATGAATCTACCCGATAAGTCAAAGCAATAAATAAATAGTGCATGTGTCCATCAATCATATTTGAATTAAAAGCCTTAAGTAAACCTAATAATCATGAGGTGTACATTGTCTTATAAAATCAGTATAAAAACAATGACCACAAATTGGTCATGTTCAATACACACAAAATATACTAGCACAATAAGTTCAAACTATATAGTTTCCTGTAATCAAGATAGACATACTCAAATATTGTGCTATAGCCATATTGATGGTGTCTCCAGTTCCATTTAAGACTGTGAAGGATACAACTTATATTCCACAAGAACTGGTGATCGGATCTTCTGTGTGTAAGTCGTACTCTACACACCAGAACACCTATTGAGTAGAATAAAAGATACCAACAATATGTAAAATACTGCAAACATTATGCCCATACATGATTCTCATTAAAATATGAATAACTGATTTTATTATAATAATAAATCCATAACTAAAATTATTACATAAAGCATGGTTTTAGTCTATTTATCTAATAGAATATGGAAGTTTATGTAGATGGCATGCGAACAAAAAGTGTGAAGGTAGACGACCATATCAAAAACCTCAGCAAAACCTTTGACGAGCTAAAAAAAATCAAATCAAGTAAAATCCTTTTAACTTTGTGTTCAGAGTAAAGGGTGTAGTTTTTAGGTTTTATTGTTAATCAAAGAAGCATAAAGGACAACCCTAAATGGATTCAAGTGTTGATCAATATGAAGCCTCCTAAGAGTAAGAAGGAAATTCAAAGTTTAACTGCTCGGGTGTCAGTTTTAAATAAATTCGTATCCAAAGCAATCGATAAGTTCCTCCCACTCTTCAAGGTGATTAAAAACACTTTTGATTTCTTAAAAGAAGGCCAAGCTTTCTTTCTAGAACTAAAAAACTACCTAGGATTGGTCCCATTATTGTCAAGACCAATTATAAGGGAAAAAGTATACGGTTGTGTCAGAGTCGACAGTTATCTCGACTTTCATCAGAACTAATGGAGTTGTTTGAAAAATAGTATACTAGCCAAGCAAGGTTTTTGTTAGTGCAATAGTAAGATATTCCAGAATGAAAATGTTGGATCTATCTCTCATAGTGGCATCTAAAAAGTTGAAGTAGTATTTTTAAGCCCACTTTATGGTGGTCTACACTACTCTCTCACTTTGGCAAACCATCCATTAACATGATAAGTTTGGCAGAATAATGGTGTGGGTGATATGATATCATATAACGACTGCAATCAAATTTCAAGCCATGGCAGATTTTATTATAGAATTCACCTATAAGAAAGAAGACCAACATCGTAAGCTCCTATAGTTCCATCCAACCTTGCCCAAAGACTTATAGAGTCCTCATCCAAGCAAAACAAGACAAGCTAGAGGTGTGAATTTTTAACAAAATTGTTTAAAGACGGTTCACCAGTACAAGGAGGCTTTAAAAAATAGCTTCTTGTATGGAAGATATTCGTGGATGGATCTTCCTATTCAAATGGTAGAGAAGATGGATTGATAGTCAACGCACCTGATGGGGCTAATATAGAAATGATTTTTAGTTCAAATTGGAATGCATATAATAATGAAGCAGAATAAGAGGCTTTGATTATTAGATTGGACTTAGTTGTATCACGAAGGGGTGAGTATATAATGGACCATAGTGAATCATAATTAATGCTCAACCAGTTTCTTGGAGAATATGAGGCAATAGAGAAGAATATGTTAAAATATTGGGCAAGGGTATAATTGATGCGGCCAAAGCTAAATGCTCTCCAAACAATCAAAATCCACATAACTGAGAATACTATAACAAACACATTAGCTCGTCTTGCATCAACCACTGGCATTTTCAAAGAAGAACTATTCCTATAGATATAATATTGCAAAGGAGCATTGACGTTGAGGAAGTCAACTTTCTATAGCTAATAATGTGCCCATCGTGGATAGACCCGATTAGAAAGTACTTTGAAGAGCGTACTCTCCCAGTTGATTAGAAAGAAACAAGCTGATTTTTTTACAAGGCGGACACATTTTTCGTGGAAAATGGATTTCTATAAAAAAAAAAGTTGTTATTATCTTAATGATGAGATGTATTACCCCCAGATAGGTACCGAACTTGATCAAAAAACTACATGAAGGATAATGTTATGCTCATTCCGTAGGTCAGACCTTGGTAAAAAAGAGAAATTTAAGTATATTACTGGACAATAATGAAGAAAGACTACGAATAATATACGTAGAAATGAAACAAGTGTTAGAGATTCAGAGTGGTGCATAAGAGATTAAGAGCCGAGATGGTGCTAATAACAAAACCTTGTCCTTTTTCCATCTAACGTGCAGACCTATTCAGCACACTGGTAATGGAAAAATGAAAATTGTGGTATTTAGTAGTAACGAGAGATTAATTTAAAAAATGGGTGGAGGTCGAACTACTTATAGAAATGAACTATGTAAAGGTCTTCCATTTTATATGGAAACATGTGATATGCATGTGTGGGATAACCCACACATTCATTGATGATCATGGCACCCAATTTGACAATCCGGATTTTCAAAACTTTTGCAATATGGCCAAAATCATAAAGTTGCACTCACTCCAAGTTTATCCACAACATAATGATAAGATAAAAGATGCAAACCGAACATTCAAAAAAGGAATGAAGAAAAGGTTAGATTAAATCAAAGGAAATTGGATAAATGAACTGAAAAGCGTGTTGTTGGCCAATAAGAGGACACCATGAGAAACAATAGGAAAAAAGCCTTACATATTGGCTTCTGCTAGTGAATCCATGGTCCGGTCTGAGGTCGATCTTCCAAGCCACAGAGACCTCAACATCAATTTCCCTAAGAGTGATTATGAGAGAAGGCGAAACACCCCATAACTTTGAAGCGGCAATAATTTAAACTAAATTCATAATTTGAAAAAATAAAATTTTGGATTTAATCATTTTTAGCAATTTAATATGTTGGATTTTATCTATTGAAAATAGGATTTTAATCAGAATTTAAATCAAGTAAGAATTTGGTTATTTATTTATATACTAGGGTATGCCCGTGCCTGAAGGCACGCTGATAATTTTGAAAATCATCAAGACGTGCCTTAGTACAATGGCAAGTGCCCTCGCGAAAGCTATAGTTGATCTCGATTTTGAAACACAGGAGAAACTTCTTTATATATGCTCTTTCCTAAAGGCACGACGAAAATTCCAAAGTACGTAATTGCAGGAGGACAAAAATTTCCAAAGAACCTAATTGAAAAATGGTGAAAATTTCATTCCCCGACAAAATTTCTAAAGTTTGTAATGTTTTTTAACTTTGAAAACAAACCAAAGATCATAATGTTTTTTAAACATTCACGTCAAACTTTTAGAAAGTGATTTAAAGAAAAAAATGCAGTGAGTGAATGTAATGAATCTAAAAAATACTAAGCAATTCGATTGAAATGATAGATTACAAACGCTAAAATAGGGTACCTTCGGGCTATATAAAAACTAATCGAAGTTACAATTCAGTTCACCTTCTAACACTAAAGTAGTGTACCTTCGAGCTATAGAAAAACAAAACTATTACTTCATAAAACATAGATTTATAGTCAAGTTCATTATAATGAAACAATTATCACAACTTCCATTCTAATGAGTAATCCCCTATCCATATTATCACAACCTCAACAATAGTGTTTTTACAAAATAATTCTACGAACGTACAGAGGTAAAATAATGCCTAAACTTCATAGAATCAACTTCTACAATTAACGAACGTACACTGTACTATGTGAGCATCTTGTTCCCACCATCATAACTTCCACCTCATACACATCAGAAAAACAATGTGTATATACATTAGAAGAAAAAGAAATAATTAAAGTAACACTGTGTACATAACTTCCACCTCAACTGAAGTACATACATTAGAAGAAGAAAAAATAGTGTACATACATTAGAAGAAAAAAATGAAACAGTTAAAGTAATAGTGTACATACCTTCCACCTCAACTGAAGTACATAGATTATAATCAAAAAAAGAAAGAAACAGTTAATGTAACTCAAAAGAGAATATGTGTCCATAGTTAAAGTATTATTTTACATGTTTGAGTATGTGTGGACTTAAAATCCAGATACACATTGAGTTGTGGGGATTCAGCTGGAGAACACAGTAAATCTTAGGTAGCAACCTCTTTTTTCACAATTAGCAGCCTCTTTTTATAGGGAACAATGAAGATAATGAAAATTCATCACTTAAATCGCCTTTAAGCTTTGTTTCAGTCTTCCTTTGGAAGTATCTGAGATAATTCCAGCTGATATATGTGCCAACTATCAGGATTGGAAGGTATGTTGTTGAATCTGCGGTAAAGAAGCTTATGGCAATGGACAACAACAGTGTAAGAGATGGAAACCATTTTGCTTTAATTTTTACTAAAGACAACTCTTGATCTTGTATGATTTGATTAACACCAACTAAGAATCCTGAAAGAACCCCATGGAATCCAGAAAGAGGCATGTAAAGGTAAGTTTCATGTCTTGTAATGTAATGAAAATGCATACAGATGTTAAGAAGTTGACAATAAAGATAAAATTTAAGAACTCCCTAGAACCCCAAATGGGCTAAAGTAGTTTCCCAATAAAAAGGAGACCAATTGTACTGATAATCACCCGATGTACTGATTGTTCGATATAACCAACTGTTACGAGGTTCCAACGAAAAGGTATTGTCCTGGCAGGAATGAGTGCAACATAAGTAAAATATGAGGGGAGGATTGTGACACCCCGCCTAAAATAATAACGGGTGGCCAGCCCTGTACTATATTAAATCGGGAGTTTCAGATGGTCCAGTCTCAACATCAACTGTCGGTACTATATAATATAGGACTAACTACCCGATATCATATAGGCGAGATGTCAAAATTAAATAAAATGAAACAGATAACCAACTAACACTACAAAAAGAAAGAAAGATGCATTAAAGAACTAGATAAATGAAATGCTAGAATAAATAAAAAAAATGAAAGAAATAACTACCACAGAATATACAAAAAAAGTAGATCCGAATAAGCTGTCGGGTCACAGCAAATACAATAACTGGAATGGAATAAATATAAACATCTATAAATATCCCTTGGGCACAAACCCGATATACAACATGAAACCTACCTAGAATTTTGAAAGTGGGAGGCGACTACCAGATACATCCCGTAACAGTCCGCACCTGTAACGGCTCCCAAGACTCTGGATAGAAAGTCATCCGGCATCCATGCGGTAGGACACCTGTAATAATATATATATATATACAGGTAGGAGAGAAAAGTAAACAGGTCAGAGCCCGAGTTGTGAAAATATTTAGCAAGTGTGTTAACCGTGCATAATAAATATCGGTGCACTTTTTTCATAATTAAAGTGGAATCGCACTCTCGTGGAACCCCGACTCACCTCTCATCTAAAGGCGCGCACCTATTCGCGTCTTCAACTTTTAGTTAAATTACCCCCATTTTATTAGGACAATCTAACTTATCATAGGCCTAGCCTATACCCACGAGATCTACCTTTCTATCATACCCCAAGAATCCACCCCCTTTTTAACCACAGTTAAGTATTTATTTATAATCATGTGTGCCTTATTAGGCTTAGTGGATTCTAGTTTATACTTTAACCAATTATAATTTAATAATTTACCCAATATGCATTTGGGTTGAAACATATGATTTAATTTCTAATTAATAAGCATGCAAAATCATAATTGACACAACTTCCCTTTAATTTCAATGTTGCGCTGCGTTTCGTGTGTGGGGTGTCTCGCAAAGCGAAATCCAAACAAGGAACCACCCCGTTACACTACTCCATATCAACGTCGATCCTGGAGATCCATTATGCCACACATAAATATCGACAGAACTTCTCTCTACTCTCAACAATGTACTACATTTCGTGCGTGGGGTGTCTCGCAAAGCGAAATCCAAACAAGGAACCGCCCCGTTACACTACTCTTTGACAATGTCGATCATAGAGATCCATAATGTCGTACATACCATAATTGGCAGAATTTTTCTCCAATCTCAACACTGCACTGTGTTTCATGCGTGGGGTGTCTTGCAAAGCGAAATCCAAACAAGGAACCACCCCGTTACACTACTCCTTGACAATGTCGATCCTAGAGATCCAAAATGCCATATATACAATATAATACTACCACTATTACCAAAACTCCAATAATATCCTTGGGATGATGTAACCGAAATATTCCTTAAATGCGATACATCAACCCCCATCAATCTAGTACACCATAATCATCCAAGATGTACTCCACAAAGATTCTATATCCTTTCATCTATAGGATATATAAATATATATATATATATATAGGTATTTTATGCTCACCATATATATACATATACCAATCATCCATACCCATGACCAAGTGTACATATCATATCTGATGTATAATAGACATGCACATAATCCACCCGGCTATATATATCGCTGATAAAACTGCATCAATGCTATCATCTTTCCAATGCCCGGCTCAGGTAGAAACTGGGGACCACCTGGTGGGGATCAACGACACCCACCTCGTGATAACTCACACACACGACGTCCCGGGAAGCGGTCATAGCTCCACTGGCAATGAGACGAAACATACCCACCACGTCTCATCCCAAAAATATATCTATCGTATAATAACACACCGAACGACTATGACCTTGGGAATATCCACACCCTTCTCTATATGCCAGGATGCTCACCCTCTGCGCGGAAACTTCTCAACGATAGCATGAGCGGGGTATGCTTAACCACATAAGTATAAATATCGCTCACATGTGCAATATACATACATCCATATGATCCCATCATATGATCAAATAATAAACCATCATATACGGTTTAAATATCCACACCATGTATGTCCACAACATAAATATATCCATATATTTATATGCATACATATATATATATATATATATATATATATATATATATATATATATACACACACATATTCACATATCCATATATCTATATGTATAAACTAGTTCTCGTTCATATGTATAAGATATACAAACCCGGCTATAAGTATACATAAATCCTCAATATACAAACCGTCACCACAAACTCATATCAATCACCTTGATATGTGAATACAATCCCTTACTTGAAACATATTCAATCATTTTTCCTATTATGAATAGTCTCCCAAAACCATATGTATACATCTATACATATATATTCAACATTAGGGTTATCACCCAATAGTTTGTGTAGGAATCCATCACTACACAATTCATCCATATTTAAAAGTACATATTTTCCTTTAGTACTATTTAACCATAGGCACATCAATGACTTAATAGTCTAAAACCTCAAATTATTCCAACCTCGTTTCAAGTATTGGAATCTCAATGGTCATATCCCCACAATCACGTGTAAACTATCCTAACTAGAATTTATGCTACCGCTTATTCTAGTCGATAGTACAATCCCAATCGTTCCCAATTTCACCTATGGTTCAAATAAATCTCAGGAACTCTTACTCCTATTGAGTTATCAATTATTCCTTAGTCTAAAAATTTCTAAGGATATGAAACCCCTCACTCTTTAAGAGTATGCGACCACTCTCTTCCATTTGTTCCCAAATTGTATCTTAACAATATCCTATCCTTATAAGGATTTGACATAAAGATTGGCCTAGAAATTTCACAACATACATGGATATTTCTTATCCAATTATTCCAAGAAGTCCCCACTATCATATACTAAGTGAGAGACCCCCTATAAGTCACCAAAAGATATCTCTTACTTCATAAGAGAAAGCCCCAAATCAATAAACCCAACCAAAAAGGGTTTGAATTCACTAGAGAGAAAAAATTTCAAAATGCTCTGTTTTCGAATCGATTCGGCCTCTCCGAATCGATTCGTCCCAACAGCGAATTGATTCGGCTCATCTGAATCGATTCGGTCCAAGAGACCTGAGATTCTGCAACCCTTCGAATCGATTCGCTAGGGGCGAATCGATTCGGTCCTAAAGACCTGAGACTTGTGCAACCTGGCGAATCGATTAAGTGGGGGCAAATCGATTCGGCCAGTTCAGAAAGCCACGAAAATGGCTGATTTTCTACAACCCAAAATTTCAAAAATTTGATTTATTCCACTTCTAACCCTTAATCTTCGATCCCAACATAATTTCCAACATCAAAACACATCCTACATTTAACCTCATCAATTTATATCCCTTAAACCCAATCAAAATCTTCAATTTCAAGATTTGAACCAAAATTTAGGTTTTGATGTTTATACCCAAAAATCCATTTCTTTAACCCACAAATTATGAAATGAAATACACAAATAGCTTATTTAACAAGATTAAACACTTGCCTCAGATTTGTAGAGGTTGGATCGTCCTCGATGTCGCGATTTGGCCGGAAATCCCCAAGCTTTTCTCCCTCTCTCCTTTCCTTTCTTCTTCTTTCTCTTTTCTTTCTTTTTCTCAAATGAGAAGGCTTCATCCGTAAGCCTTAAATCCTTTAAAACAATAAACCCAATTTTAAATGTTAATACACACATTAAATGACTCGTTTACTCCAATTCGAGTCAACTAACTCAAAAATATTCCGGAGCCGAAATAAAACTCAATGACAGTCATTTTGACTATCTCGACCCTTTCGGGATCAATGGTACCCTCAAAATACTCATTCGGAATACTTTACAACATCCTATATTTTTGGACTTAAATTCCCAAATTTAAAATTCTCCGATTTAAATTAAATTTTATTTTCCCAAAACTTAATTTCTCAGTCTCAAAAACCGTGGGGTGTTACAAAGATCTGAACCACAATGTGTCCAACGATGAGTACTATAGCAAGCGCATTGCACAACCTTATAAAATCTGATCCCGGAGTACTCATGGTAAAGATACTAAACAAATGCCACTCTTTATTCGAGTTCTAATAGCTTCAAATTTTTCCAAAATGATATTATTTCACATCATTTACATTTGCATTCCCCGAGGACTGCTTGATAATGGCCTCAGTTCTGATCTGAATACCGCTTTCTTGATTCTCTGGGAGTATGCTAATAAAAGTGACCATTTTCTCACATTCAACGCAATCTTCTTCTATCAAAGCAGTACTTGAAGATGGTGAATTCCCATGAAGTAGCTGTCCATATGTTTGAACTGGAACAGTTTCAGGAATAGCTGATAAAACATCGAGCATCAAAGGTACTAAAGAATATGACGCTAAAAGAGAAGATTCAAGACCCCAAATTTCCCACTTTCTGCGAGTGCTACAGCAACTTCATTAATTAGCAAAATGCAGAATTTATTGTACTCTTGCACAGAAAACCTAAAAAAGGATAAATCAATAAGTAGTCAAGCAAAAAGATCAGTTTTTGTCTTGCTTAATAAAGCTTATATGATTTCTTCTCAAATCATAAGGAAATACATCGGAGTCTTCAACAATGTGACAGTAAAATTAACGTATATGCGGGGGGATTGGAACTTAAACCGAGAGATATTGTTATTATTTTATAGGATTTAGTGGATAAGAAACTTCAACTGAGTGGACGAAATGTTTAAGGATCTAGACGGATTATAAGAAAGTAAATAAACAATGAATATATATATATATATAAGATTGAAAAATACTTGGGATACATGAGGTTCCGACATAAATTCGTGACCCGGACACGTGTCCAGGTGTGATTGGTGCATTTTGAGCGGGGACACCTTGAAATGGCGTGTCCCACTCCAAATGCGCCAATCACACCCGGACACGTGTCCCGGGTCGCGAATTTAAGTCGGTATCCCATGTCGTTGTAGCAATGCTCTATAACATTTTATTCAAATCACTGTTTTTTTAGAAATATGATATTCACAAACCCATGAGAATGAGTATTGTTCTTTCAATTCAAATTCATTCTCAATACAAAGTACACTACTATGTCCAACACATAAAGCTAAGGTAGTATGAAAATCTGGGAATACCAAAAGTGCAAACAAATTGGAGAACACAATAGTGATCTCATACACTAAAATTTTATAACAGTATAAAAAGTTGCTAAGTGCTAAGTGCAACTTATAGTTTATATAGATAGATCATATGCCAAATAATATACGTGCAAATTGAATCAGCCAGAAACTTCTCATAGCATCATAAGCAAAAAAGAATTATCATACATTTGCAAAAATGATGGTAGGCAGCTATATTTGCATCAGAATAAGAATGAATATTCTTATTCAAATTCAAATTCCTTTTTATAGCCAAAAGGAGCCTATATTTGCATCAGAATAAGAATGAATGCGAAATTAAAGATAATTACAGGACCAATTACAAAAAATACAATAAGTGCAAATTGAATCAGACACAAACTTCTCACAGCATCATAAGCAAAAAAGAACTATCATACATTTGTAAAAATGATGGTAGGCAGCTGCCTTGTAACTACAACACACGCATTCCCCTCTTCTTTCTTTCAGTTAAGGTCCCATTCTTTCACTTTTGAAACATATCCTGAGATTGCTTTCACTAAAAATGATGGGGTGCCACATGTTTCTTTCAAAATAGTGAAAACAATCCTGAGATATGTTTCCAAATGAAACAAACATTTTTCCATTTTAATTGAAGGCAATTCAAAAATAAAAAAGTATATTCACAAAGTAGAATAAGCACAACAAGGATATTAGAAGGCTACCTCTAAGCCACGTCAACGACCAATAGAATTTATCAGCTCAGCGATGTGTTCAGGAGTACCGACAAATAGGAATTTTGAGTACAGTTGAAATGCTCCTAGTGCCACATATGCCTACACTTACAGTTGAGTTGCCACAACCTGGAGAAGTCGTTTCTCATTATTTTCGGACACATCAAGATAGTCATCAATGATCTAAAAACAACCCATAATGATCCTATGAAATGGCAACAACTAAAAATTATGATTTACTTAAAAATAAACTAAAAGTGTTACTCTCTCTCTTACACACACATAGAGACAAAAAATAATGAGTTTCTACAAATACAGAAAGAAATTTGTCTGATGAGCTGTCTAAAAAATCAGTGAAATGACTGATGAGTTGTGTAAAAAATCAACACATAAATTTGTAACAGCTACTTTTCATTGCCTAAGGGCCAAATTTATCAAATTGTTCAATGTCACCATATTAAACCACTGTAAAGAGGCAATCTGAGTATATATAATGCCCAATAAGAACTGTGATAGTAGCATTTGTGTACTAAAATAAGGCCAATATATTGTTTTTGCTACCCCGCCCTGGTGGAATGGCCAAATATGGGGCCGAACCAAAAAAAATATTAATAAAAATGGCAATAGCTCATGCAAAGCAGGTAACTTCGGTACGTCCCTGAAATGTAACCATCTGGTGCATCGAGCCAAATCTATTGCTGAATTTACCATCAGTGAAACCGATTATTATGATGTTAGCCTCATCAACCGATTTAATTTGCCATTAGCTGTCATGCCACTTCACATAAAAGGAAATTATGTGCCATCTAAGAAATTTAACCTTCTCTGATGTTGATTATATAGTCACATTTTGTGGATCAAGGAGTCAAACGCAATACACATAATTAGTGAAATTTTATTATGAGAAATGCTTCTCCATGTACAATGGCTCTTGAGAAATAAAAAAAATTATAAGTCTCTGTTAAATGCTTCTCCATGGAAAAAAGTTATAAGTGTTCGATTGCCTATTCAATGGACTGTGTAACATATTCTGCTTATTCAGTGGACTGTACCCATTCAGTGGACTGCAGATGATTTGTATTACCTCTACTACAGAGGCTTTATATATAGTTTATATGTGTATTGAAACAAATCATATATGCCACATCCACATCTACTCACTGCATTGAAACAAATCATTTGTGCCACTAATAAAAGTGTGTGTGTGTGTGTGTGTGTGTATGAGTGAGTGTGTGTATGTGTCTTAAATGAAGCTACCTTGAACACAAAAAAGATGAGAATGCCATGAATCATCAAATACCTACAAATCAAGATGGGTATTCCACTTTTTTTCTCAACACCTGATTTGTTAGCTTCGCCTTGACGGATTGTGAATCCCTTCGAACTCCATCAAGATCACCACCTATAATTTGAATCAAGAAATAACAGATATTAACACCGAAAGTGACATAACAATGATCAATAGATGAATTTGAATCAATAAAATGATTTAATTGAAATGCCTAATATGTGCCATTAATATGTGTGTGTGTGTGTGTGTGTGTGTATGTGTGTGTGTGTGTGTGTTAAATGAAGCTACCTTGAACACCAAAAAGATGGGAATTCCATGAATCAACAAATACCTACCATGTTTAAGAGTGTGTGTGTGTGTGTGTGTTGCACAAATTCAGAAGCACCATAAGGACAGCATTGAGACTTTTATGTGAGCCTAACGCCAGCATTAAATATGCACTCATCCGTAGGAAGAATTTTGTTTATAAATACATACATACATACATACATACATACATGTTTAGTGGCGCTGCATAAATATCTTCCAGTAATTCAACTCATATTCAAATAAAGAGATTGAAATGAATTGCAATCCTATAAAATTAGTAAAAAAAAATAATGTGTATACTCTACTATAGCAAACTAAGATAGGGTCATAAATTATTACATTCGGGAAGTATTCGAGTTTAAAAAACATGAAGACGGTACCAAAAATGACAGCAGCACTATTTCATCACATTGATGGCAACCACACTATTTTCCTTAACTGAAAACAAAACCTATATACGCAACACTGGGCATATTCAGAGAGCTGGGCAAGATAATCCTCGCCGAAAAAAGTGCCTAGCGTGGCGGCAAATACAGGGCCAATAATCGGTTAATAAATCTTATATGACCATCGTTCACATACAAAAGATCTCAGATAAAAACAAAAAATAAACTACACTTAGAATACTCACTGCTCCGTTAATGAATCTCATATGACCTTCCTTTCAATTTCAGTTGAGCATTTTATAGAACACCGGATTACCTAACTTGGAAAAGAAACGCTACCGTGAGAGCATTACGGTTCTTAACTTTGTCGCTATCCAAAACCAACCAAACAAACCCCAAAAAATATGTGATTTCCTCCACTCTCTCGCTTTCCTCCCATGCGCTGCCTCTAACCATGGCATCAGACCGCTCAGTCAACTCCACACATGAAATTACATAAAAATATCTAATTATTAATACAACATTTTTTAAATCAAATAACATTTGAAGCATAGTAAGTTCGATTCAGCTATAATGAAACAAAATAAACAATCCAGTTAAAACAACAATTTGGAAATTAATCCTTTTAAAGATGTACAATTAAAAATAAGTTACGAACACAACATATCAGATAAACGTCACAACTCGAACAGTTAGATCTACTTAATATATCAAATCAAACACCATACATATTGAAATAACCCAAGTTAACATACCATTTACAAAAAACTGAGGACCAAAATAGAAATCTATAAGCCCTGACTAAACTGTAAGTAAGCAATAGTTGTAGATATTTTCTAAGTAGTCAACAATTTGCACTAAACAATGTGAAAACGCGCTAAAACAAATTACAAAACTTATTACAAACATAATCTAAATGTTTATAACAAACACCGAACAACTAAATTACAAACAAAATTTACAACAAATAACAAGTAAAAATGGCAAGTAAAAACTTTTGAAGACAGACATAAATAGAAATAGTGATAACAAATCATAATCTCAATTTCTTATGAGAGTATACCTTAAATGGTGGGGGAGAGATAGAATCAACAATGAAACCTACAAATAACAAAAGAAAAAAACAACAAAAGAAAAAAATGAAAAATGAAATATTATAAGAATAAATGAACAATACAAAAATGTAAACGTATGTCAAGATTTAACTATGCCCAGGTTTACCTATGAACAATGATAATTAAAAACAATTAGAAGAATTCAATAAAATGTCAGATCTACACAATCAACTGAGCATATTTAAGCTTCGAGAATTCAATCACAATAGTAAAAATACAAAATGAGCATCATAGATAATAGGGGATTCAAAAAAGTAGAAAAAGATGGATACCTTCATAGCTTACGGATGGAATTTGTACAATACCTCAGATCGAACCAAAAAAATTGAACGAAAACGTAAAATGTCAGATCTACACAATGTTAAAGAGAGATCATCTACTTTCCCAAACAAATTGAACCAAAAAAACAGTAAGATCTCCACAATACAACTACAAACAATGAACCCTAAAAATGTAAAAAGATTTTTAGGGTTTACAAAATGGGGGAGAAGTGGAGAATGGCAGAAATTTTTTTATTTGTGCGAGGAATGAGAAAGGGTGTGAGCGGGAGAGAAGTAGAGAAGTGTTGAGGTCTTTACCAAAGTACCCCCAATTTTGAATTCTAAGTGTAGATTTGGTAAGTAAAAAAGAGGGGGAAACTAAAGAATTGAGGGGCAAAATAGGCATTCCAGGATAAAATCGTATTAATGACATCATCTTTTCAACTTGTGACATACATAAGTTTCATACTTTATTATATAGATATACATTTTGGGGTTTTATGGAAAACTTAAATTGAATTATGACTCATAACCATTGTTTGTTTAGGGTAGTGGTTGAATTGTTGTTAACATAGGTTTGCATGTAGCAAACCATGTGATTTATTTAAATTAAAAAAGGACATGTGCAATCACATAAAATTATGTAAGTGTGATAAAAAGGAAATTATTGTATTGCGTGCACCATAAATTTGCATGATGATGAAATTACATTAGCTGCATATAATAATTTGTTTATTTATGAAAATTGATTTAATGAATTAAATTAGATTTATTTGTGATCGCATGGAAATTTTTTAGAATTGTTGATAATATGTTGTGTGCGAATGATTGATTTGATTATAATTATTACCGTGGGGATGATAAGGTTTTGGGTAGTTATGGTCTCACCTTAATTTTAGGAGTACTTTGTAGGTATGGGACTAGTGGGTATGCCTTAGTTCTGGTTAAAACTTTCTAGGTATGGTACTAGTTAGTGTAGATTTATACAGATGCGAAGTTATGGGGTGGGGCTGATTTTTGTGCCAGTTCGTTGATTCGATAGTCTAGGTGTGAGACTGGGAGGAAATTAATCGTTAAAATTCATCCTTCATAGTAGGGTAGGACGTACTTGTGTTTTGAAGACCTATAGGTATGAGACTCGGGGTAGGTTTGAGGACTTATGCTCTATAATAGGGTGGGGTTAAAATAAAACAATGAGAGATTAAGAAATTAAGAATTAATGCCTGAGAAAATAATCGGTAATTAAAATGAATTTGCGGTGAGAGTACGTGCAGGGTGTGTGTTGGTGCGATGATTATATGCGGGGATGACAGAATACCAGTCGACTGGCTATAGTGATGTGTCATTCGTAGAATCTCATGAGTATGTGCAGAGCTGGCAGAATACAGGTTGACTGGCTATAGTGGGGAACGGGTGTGATCTATAGAACATTAAGCATGCCAATAGTGTGTGCAGGTTTTGATAAGGGGTCGACTGGCCATATTGGTGTCGCACGAATAAATAATTAAATAAATTAAATTATATGAGGAAAAAGGCAATTTTTTAAACGATAGTGTTAATGATATAATTGGACTTACGTTTTGGGGTGACTTGGTTACATGGATAAATGGTAGTAATTTATTTTATTCACATGTTAATATTTCTTTTAGTTAATTTAAAATACTTTATTGTGGTGTTTATCATGTATAATGCTACTGTCTTGGTTCACGGACCCTAATTGGGGAGAGTAGCTTGTATTCATGCGGTGGGATCTGACCCATTGCGTTGACTAATATTTTAGGTATAGTGTTGGAGTAACTGCATATGAGTGATTGGAGATATTTTAGATATGTAGATGGAGTTTTATTTTTAGATGCTTTACTAGTTAGGATTATTTCCCTTTCTGTTGCTTTCATTGTGAGACTTTTAGTTATGGATTTGGTGGGCCAATCAGCTCCACGGTTGTTTACGGTTCTTGTCAGATATTCATAGTTGGAATACTTCATTGAGAATTATATTTATTTTGAGTTTAATTGATTTTGGAGATTAACGTGGTGATGGATTTTATTATTTCACGAATGGTTATATTTATTGGATCAATTTGATTATTATCTCGTGGAAAAGATTTTTATATCTCTCATATATTTGTTACCTACTAGGATTGCTATTTAATTTAGTAATGTCTGGTGTAGTCTTAGTGCGGTCAACGCCAGAATGTGTTGGGTGTTACATATGGTATCAGAGTATGGTCTTAGGTTTCGTAGGTTGTGAGTCTGTTTTAGCTTTCGCATTGCTTATATTTTATTCCTTTTGATGAATTCTACACATAGCTATCCCAAATCTGATGTTGTTTGTTCCTATCTTTTGAGATAGAAAACACTAGGAAAGCTAAAGATAGGAGAGAGGGTTCAGTTTCAAGTTTCGCAATTCAAGAAAGGCCGAGGCAGATTGTTTTGGATTCCAAGGAGTTAGAAGCTATTGTACGTGAGGCCACAACGGTCGGTATTAAGGTAGGGAGATTGAGATGGGTGACTTTAGAGGCACAACATCAGGGTACACTCACTTCGACTTGGGACAGGGTGAGGTATAACTTACATAAGGGAAATCCTCCCACTTCGCTGGCGGATCTAACCCAATAGTTGCTCACCGGTGGAGGAGAGACATGGAGAGACACTTGAGGATGGTGGACTGAACAAATGTGCAGAAGCCGATGTTAACTACATTCAAGATGACTGGAGATGAATTATAGTGGTGGGAGACTATCTCCACATCAGAGGATAGGGATTGTCTGAACTATGGAGACTTTCTGATAAAGATAATGATAATTATTTCTCATATGCGATTGTTTGTGCGAAGAAGAGTGAGTTTTTGGACTTAGAGAAGGTTTTAAAATCTATTACTGAGTATGAGGAAGAAATTACAAATCCGCCAATGTGTGTATTGGAGGAAGTGAATACCGAGGTGGAAAATATGGAGTTCTTCATTAAGGGTTTGTCATGTCCTATTAAGTAGATAGTTTTGGGAAATCTGGCGTACACTACTTACACCCAGGTGGTGGACATCATGTTTTTTGTTGTGGAAAGAGAAAATAAACTACCAAAGAAATTGGGAAATAGACGGGGGTCAAATGGTCAAGGAGGAGAGAATAAGGGTCGTAATGACTAATCATGGAAGCGAAATAGGATAGGTGAGCAGAATTTAGGAAATCGTGGACCTTAGGGACCTCATGAACAAAATCAAGGATAGTCGGGTAAGAGAGCACCGAATAGGCAGTATGGACTTTTTAGAGGCATATGATTCAGTTATGGGGAAATAGGACACCAAGCGTCCAGGTGTCAAAAGGCATAGGACCATCAAGTTCAAGGTGTATAAGGTTAAAGGACTCTAATACCGACAGCGCTAGCAGCTCCAGCAGCACTAGCAGTGACTGTAGTAGGTAGGTGTTATATGCTTCTGAATCGGGAGCCTCGGGTAGGGTAGGAACCACTGGAGCGAAGATGTGGCTAGTGGAGTAGCACGTCATGTATTATTTTCTTAGATAATTACATATATGTTATAAATATATTGTATTTTTCTATTGTGGAGAAGGTACGTATGGGATTGGGTGTATGGGGGCACTATCATGGAATTCTACGGGTAGGCAAATGTGAGCCTTATTTTACTTCACGCATTTACGGATCATTGAATTCCGAGGACAAAATTCTTGTGCGGGTGGGAAAGTATGTAGCACCCCATAACTTTGAACCATTAATAATTTAAATTAAATTCAAAATTCAAAAAAAATAAATTTTTCCGATTTAATTTTTTTTAACTCAATATGTTGGATTTTATCTATGGAAAATATGATTTAATCGAAATTGGAATCAAGGGGAGAAATTGGGTCTTTTTTTATATAGATACATTTTTAAGCATCTTGGGCCCCTAACCAGGACTTAATCGAATCGTCCTAGAGAATGAATCGATTCACCCTGGTCAGTGTCAACAGTTTGTGGGTTTTATGAGAGTTTGAGTTAATTAAAACTCTTAATCCTTGTTCCATATTAAAATAACTCGGGGTTAGAGTTTTCTACACACGTTTTTATAAACTTTTAAACTAGAAGTCTTTACATCTTTACCACCTCTCATTTACAAACCCTAGACCCAAAGTAAATCAAGATTCAACCCAATTTTTGAAGGCTCTAATCGTGTTTTCTCAATATTATTCAAGAACGAGACTTTATCAATTTTTGGGAGGAACGCAACCATCTAATCAGAATTTTCAACCTACTTTTCATTAGGAATGAATACTTATATTCTCTCTCTTTAGTATTATGCATTTTTAACATGGCATAAACCTTAATAACATGTTTTTCTTAAAATAAATTAGCAACCTTAATTAGGGAAAATGAAATCTATATTACGGTGGATTTTATCGAAAATTTTAATACGAATTAAGACTCATAACCCTTGTGTGTTTAGGTTATAGGTTGGATTTTTGTAAATATGGGTGTAGGTATGCATATAAAAAGCCATAGTGATTTATTGAAATTAAAAAGGGACTTGTGCAATCACATAAAATTACGTAAGTATGACAAAAAGAAAATCGTTGCGTTGCATGCATCATAAATTTGCATGATGATGAAATCATATCAGTGGCATACAATAAGTTATTTATTTATGAAAAATGATTTGATGAATTAAATTAGATTTATTTCTGATCGCATGAAAATTTGTAGAATTATTGATAATTTGTTGTGTGAGAATTATTGATTTGATTGTAAGTATCACTGCGGGGACGATAGGGTTTTCGGTAGTTATGGTCTCACCTTAATTTTAGGAGTACTTTATATGTATGGGACTAGTAGATATGCTTGAGTTATGGTGAACACTTCCAAGGTATCGGACTAGTTAGTGTAGATTTCTATGGATGAAATGTTTCGGTGTGGGGATTATTTTTGTGACGTTCTGTTGATTCCATGGTCTAGGCGCGAGACTAAGAGAAAATTAATAGTTAAGTTTCATCCTACATAATAGGGTAGGACGTACTTGTGTTTTGGAGACCTCTAAGTATGGGACTAGGGGTAGGTTTAAGGATTTATACTCTATAATATGGTGGAGCTAAAATAAACTAATGAGAAATTAAGAAATTGAGAATTAATTCCAAAGAAAAAATTGGGTATAAAAATGAATTTGCATCGCGGGTATGTGTAGGGCCGACTAAATACGGGTTGACTCACTATAGTGACGTGGGTGTGTGTTGGCATCACGACTATGGGTTGGGCTACCAGAATATGGGCCACTGGATCCTCACGAGTATGTGCAGAGGAGCTGACAAAATATGGGTTGACAAGCTATAGTGAGGAGAATGGGTGTGATGTGTAGAACTTTAAGCGTTCCAAGAGTGTGTGAAGTACCGGTAAGGGGTCGACTGGCCATATTGGTTCCGCGCGAATGAATAATTGATTAAATTAAATTGAGTAAGGAAAAAGGGCCAATTTTTAAACTATAGTGTTAATGGTATAATTTGACTTACATTTTCGGGGGACTTAGTTACGTGGATAAATGGTAGTTGTTTATTTTATTCGGATGTTAATAATTATTTTCGTTAATTTAAAATACTCTATTGTGGTGTTTATCATGTACAATGCTACTGTCTAGGTTAACAGACCCCAGTTGGGGAGAGTATCTTGTATTCATGCGATGGGCTCTGACCCATTGCGTTTACTAACATTTAAGGTATAGCGCTAAAGTAATTGCATAGGAGTGATTGGAGATATTTTTGGATATGTAACTGCAGTTTTATTTTTACATTGTTTATTAGTTAAGAATATTTCCCTTTCTATTGCTTGCATTATGAGACTTTTGTTTATGGATTTAGTGGGACAATTATCTCCACGGTTGTTTACGGTTCTAGCCAGATATTCATAGTTGAATTACTTCATTAAGAATTATATATATTTGGAGTTAATTTATTTTGGAGATTAGCAAGGTGATGGATTTTGTTATTGCATGAATGGTTATATTTATTGGAAAATTTTATTATTATCTCGTGGAAAAGATTTTTATATGTCTCATCTATCTGTCACTTGCGAAGAATGATATTTAATTTAGTAACGCCTGGAGTAGTCTTGGTGGCAGTCGATGCTAGAATGCATGGGGTGTTACAAAAGGTTGGATCTAAACCTTGTAGACGAGGTGAGAGAGGCAACAATAATCAGAATAATAGCTTATTAGCATCCCCGAACGAAGGTGACTACATTTCGAAGAAGGCCACACATAAATCCAATCAGCTAGAGGCTAATTAACACAGTCCCTACCGTATGGCTAAAGTCATACAACCTTGTACTTATCGGATTGAGACTTCGGAAGGAAATCTATTCAAAAACCCTTTGAACTCTGAGAAACTCAATAGGGATTATCACTAAAGAAGTGTTTTTAGTTGTTAAGAAATCTGAATGCTATGCGAAGTTACCATGCTTGTAAGAATAGAAGTTATTAAATGGGAATATATATTATCCAAATTTTAGTTTCATGATTATCAAATTCTTTCTGGCTTCATTAAATTCTAGTTCAAAGAGATAGGAAAGAGGCTTCAGACGAAGACATCTTGAGTTCAAAATTCATTGCTTTAAAAATTCAGTAGATGATTTGAAAAAACTTTCAAGGTCAAGTCACTAAGGCTAACCCAATTAATTAAAGCGTATTTTTTACTCCACGCAAATATTTTAAAGTAAGGTTGACTAAGGATAAACCAATTGACCAAAGCACATATTTGACCACACAAAATATTTCAATGTCGTGTCAGCTAAGGCCAACCCAATTGACCAAAGAACATCTTTAACAGAACGAAATATTTCAAGGTTAGGTCATCTAAGTCCAACCCAATTGACCAAAGAACGTCTTTGATCACACAAAATCTTTTAAGTCTAAGTAGGCTAAGGCCAACCTAATTGACGAAAGAACATTTTTACTACATAACAATCTTTTAAGGTCATGTTGGCTAAGACCAACCCAATTAATGAAAGAACATCTTTGATTTCACCCAACCTTTGGAAGAAGGTGTTCGGGAGTTTTAAAAACTTGCAAACATACATTTCCTAACTCGAGAACTAAGATCATCCTTAGGAAACTAGTAAGCCTAGGTTGTGATGACAAGATGTGACAGCACAATTAAAAGGGTAAGAAATACATGCAAGCCCCAAACAAAATATGGATTGAACTTCAAAATTGAGTAGATCCAAGCATGCAAATCTATGGAGAAAATACTTGAAAAACAAAATATAAAAATAACATGATGAAAGATATAAACTATTTTCACTAGTACTAACTACAACGACTTTTTATTGGAATAAAGCTAGAAAAAAACATACACTTTTCCCATTTATAGATAGTTTATACATGGGTAGTGATTAAGAAACTACAAAAATGGCAGATAAGTTAAGCTATAGCGGTAAGCTTCTCATCAAAATGGATCTCATCCTCAGATGATGATCCTGTCTCAGCTCTTCTTTTATCTTCCTCTTCTTCATCTTCTTCCTTCATAGCTTTAGCCTTGACATCACCTCCTTACCAAGACATTACAATATCAACATTATTAGGGTAATGCTTAGCTACCCTCTTTTTTAGTTTGCCATAGCCCTTGAGGAAGATCATGGTTGTTTCAATGATGTATTCATCAGAGGTCAAGAAGGCCTTAGCAACCTCTTGTCCAATAATAGAAGCAGTTACCAAGGCAATAACAAGTTGAACCTTTAAGTCATCAAGCTTTTTTTTTCAATATTGAAGACTTGTTGTAGTTTCCTAAATTCTTCTTGATCTTTAATGAGGTGTTCAACCTTGGCCAACATCTGATCATTAGCCAATTGATGCTTAGTTAGGCCTCATATTGCTTAGCCTCAAAAATTTTGATTTTGTCTTCAAAACCCTCTTTGACGTTACTCAGATCATCACATAAGTTCATGGAAGATTGAGCTTTCTCCCTCAGAATTGTTGTGGCCACATTACCCTATATAAAGAAGAAATGGAAAAAATTAGCTAAAGTAAAATAGACATGGTTAAAAGAGAAGAGTGGAAATTAACAAGCTCAACTTACCAAAAGATTCCGTTTGAGAAGCAAAATTTCAAAGATTATCCACATTAAAAGTCCTCATGAACTGAAAGTTAGGGATATATCCCACATAGACTAATACTTTGGATCTGGTTTCAGCATTCAACATGATATAATTCTTATTCCCTTGAAGTTTTTTCAGAGTTATCATTAGATCTGAGAGTGCACTAGAAATCAATGAAAAAACTTATTTAATTAAATTCCAATGTTAGTCCCAAAAACCCTAACTCTTGAAATAATTGTGATTAACTAATTAAATGAAATCAAGCATGCACACAATAAAAAATATGAGGAAAAATCCACCAAAGGGGAAAAACATTTTTTATTTCACTATATCTTGAAATACTTACAAATACAGAGAAATACATCCTGACACACGAATACCTGCAGGAATCAGTTCGTTGTCGTCAATAAGAGATCCCAAAAGAGCTCCAATTGTCACCAATGGAGAATCAACCTTATTCTCCACAAGTTTACTCCAAATGAGTAGAATAAGTAATCCGGGGTTTAAATGATTCACATGTGACATTAGGACAATTTCGGGAATCAAAAGAGGTTTAAAATTCACAAAAATGTAGTCTTAAATTGCAGTTGTTTCTACAGAAATTGTAATTGTGAAGAATTGAAAAAATGAGTGTAGAATGTTGTAATTTATAAGAAAGTTAAGGTGGTGGTGTCGCTCGAACGAAACAGAGACATCACTCGAACCATAGTTGATATTGTTTGAATGACTTCGTGCGAGATGAATACATCATTTGAATAACATTATGATCTCGTTCGAATGACACGAACGTCAAATCTCTTCTGCCTTAATACTTATAAAAAATTATGTCACATTGGAAAAGATTTTAGGCACTGAAAATAGTTTTCAAAAAAAAGTCCCAAATAAATATGTAAACCTTAAAAACTCCTAATTAAATATTCTACCATAAGAGCGAGTGGAGAGGAGGATGTTTTGAATATGCACATTGCACATTGCACGTTGAGGTTGCACTACACACGTATGAAGATAACGATGGGAGAAGATGATGATGGGAGCGTGAATCTTCAGATTCGGATCAAGATCGTAATGGATGATTGAGTTGACGTGCCAAATACATGTTGTGATCTAAGGCACTTGGAAAATTTTCTACGTATTAAAACGGACATTTATATAACCATGTCTTCAAAAATTTCCCCCTATGTTTATGCCAGTACATAAATAAAAACTATTCGAATTATGCTACCCAAAATCAAAACAGATGACATTCAATTTAATATCTCCATTAAACCCAAAAACTAGAAATACTAAATGACATGTCTTCAAAAGGGTTTCAACATCTTCAAATCTTCGACTTCTTCAATCATTCTTTGTCATTATTAGGCTGTGCAGAAATGATCCTCAATTTTATACCTCCACCCATGAGACAAGAAACAATACTTGTGACGCGTAACAATTTGAAAAATAATGATAAGCAAAAATCAATAGCAATTAAGCTTAAACAAATCATTGTCAATTCAAACATTCTATAAAAGAAAAATCTCCCCCATATTTCATTCCCCCTTTTTATGATGTCTTTAAATGGGCAAATATGAAGAACACAAAGCAATGCAAATGGAGAATGTGACAAGGTAAACAAACTTTATCTTTTTTTAATTTTTCAATTTTTTTCTCAAAACGAATTATACAACAAAGAATCACACCATGAAATAACACTAAAATAACCAAGTCGGTGATAGCGGATATGTAGGGGTGTGAACAAATTCGATAAGAAAATCAATGCATAAAAATATAATATATATACGCGATGAATTTCCGATATTCCTAACGAATGAACTCAAAATTTTCCTTAGGTGTCAAAAAATGTGAATTCATATGACATCGACTCAATCTAATCGATAAATCAAAGTCTAAAATGATTTCCACAACAATAACATCTAAAAATATGTAATGCTTTTTCAAGAATTTGTCAAGACGTGCAAACCCATTTTTTTCATATCCATCTGAATACCCTCATAAATAATTAGTCTTTTATTTTTGTTCAGATGATCTATTTTTTTCTCTCCATAGAGAAATCCTATCAGCCCCATTTTCGGCATATGATTATTTTTATTGCCTTAATTTTTTCTTGGGATCTTTTAAATGTTGGCTTTCACAACGCGTTAATTTTGTACTCTCGTAGTCCTTTTCCATGAACAATCATCATTTTTTACAATTTAATTCCTCACGGTAAATGGTTCTTACATGCAATACTTTCATTATCAAGTTTTATCGCATTTTGGTTCGCTTCAAAGACATGATTGAGATCGAAATACTTCGACCAATATGTGATTTCATAAGTTCAATAACCAAACAAATTTGTCCACATGTGCATTAAAGGAGATAAGGAGTCAAACATGAAGAATATATCATTAATCACATCTTAATGACTCCATACATTATAAAGCACATGAATGAATTGAAGTAGCATCTCAGATCACTATCAAACAGTCACGTGGAATATGGAATGAAGTTGTGACTATGGCTATCTTAAATGTTCATCCATAAATGGTGTAAACAAAACACATAACTACTTTAGAATTTTATAAAAAATTTAAAAAAATAAAATATTTTTGTCTTTTTCAAAAATTTATCAAAAACAAAATCTTTTTGTATTTTTCAATTTTTCAAAAAATAGAAAATCTTTTGTATTTTTCAAAAAATAAGAAGGAAAAAAATAAAACCAAACAACAGTGATACAAATGATACAATCTGGAGAAAGTAATCATGTGATATGAACATGAAAAATTCAGCCTAGACATGGTAACCAACCCTCAGTCAATTGTGCAAATTCCTAAAGACTTCGTAAGACTCTCGAATCTAAGGGCGTCTAAAGGCTTCGTGAAAATATCGGCTAACTAGAGGTCGATAGAACAAAAACTCAAGGATACGACCTTCTCTTCTACTAGCTCAAGGATAACGTTTTCACGTACCCTAATATGCTTTGTCCATGAATACTGGACTGGATTACGGGATATGTGTATCACACTCGTATTATCACACGAAATAGTCATGATGTCCTATGATATCCCATAATCCTCCAACATTTGTTTCATCCACAGAAGTTATGTGCAATAACTCCTGGTGGCTATGTACTCAGCCTCCACATTGGATAAATAGATGGAGTTTTTCTTCTAGCTCAACTAAGAGACCAAAGAAGAACTAAAGAAGAAACACCTACCAGAAGTGATCCTACATCCATCTGCATTCATGGCCCAATCGGCCTCCGAGTAGGGGGATTAAAGGTCACCAGTATCAATGGAATACTAAATGCTAAATGGGAGAGTCCCACTTATGTATTTGATGATACGCTTAAGAGTGAGTAAGTGCGACTCTTTCGGGGACTCCTGATATCGCACACACACTCCAACACTAAAGGCTATGTCAGGACGACTGGCAGTCAAGTAGATAAGACTACATATCATACTCTGATATAAGGTTTGCTCTATATCCTTAGCTCAAGTTTCCTTGATAAAATTTATTGAGGTACTTATCGGGGTACGTGCGGCCTTATAGGAGTCCAAACCAAATTTCTTCATTATGTATCTAGAATAGTTGGATTGGGAGATGAATATCCCATCCTCTAGCTGACAAACCTGGAGACCAAGGAAGAATGTAAGCTCACCAAGCATACTCATCTCAAACTCGCTCTTCATTTGATCCTCAAAGTCGTGAGCATGTAAGGAGCACATGAATCACCCGACTATGTCATCCATATAGACCTTGGCAACCAAATAGCACCATTTCCTCTCCTAATAAGAAACATTTAATCAACTCCCCCTCTCATGAAGCCATGGACTAAGAGATAGGAAGTAATATGCCCGTACCAAGCACGGGGTGATTGTTTCAAACCATACAGATATTTTCTCATAAAATAGATGTGATCAGTATGCTTAGGGTCTTCAAACCCTCTTGGTTGTTCCACGTAAATCTCTTCCTATATAATGCCATTTAAAAAGGCAGTCTTGACATCCATCTAATATGACTTGATGTGAAGATGACATGCGATGGAAAGTAGTAAGCGAACGTACTCAATCATTGCAATAGGAGAAAATATCTCGTCAAAATTTACACCCTTTATTTATGTGTAGCCTTGAGCGACCAACCTAAACTTATTTCAGATAATGGTACCATTCTCATCCATCCTGTTCCTCGAGATCCACTTGGTACCAATCACATTCTTCTTGATAGGTCGGGGGACTAGATACCAGACATCATTCTTTCTAAACTGAAGCAAAACTCATGATGTATAGCAGATATCCAGTGTTCATCCTTAAGTGCTTTATTCATGTTCTTGGGACCAACTTTAAACGTGTAAAAAATAAAACTAACCCCGTATTCCAGTTGAATGCTAGTCTTGACCCCTAGGGTGGGATCTCGTAGAATGGAAGTAGGATCATGACTCTTGCGAACCCATACATGTGTGCCATCTATGATAGGATTAGTGTCCACCCTCGGTGTGGGAGGTATAATTGGATCATCTGTAGGAAGTTCATCCTCCTCATACAAAAGGTTAGAATCAACAAACATTGGCGATTCATCACCTTGCACGATGACATTTATTGATTCCATAACCTTAGATCTACTCAGGTTAAAAACTCGATATGCTCTACTATTCGACGAATACCCTAACAATATTCCTTCGTCGATCTAGGAGTCGAACTTTCCTAATTTTTCTCTATCCCGTAAGATATTGTATTTGATCTCAAAGACACGGAAATATGAAAGGTTAGGATTCTTTCCAGTCCATAATTCATAGGAAGTCTTAAGTGTGTGTGGATGAAAGTAAACCCTATTGAATGTATGGCATGTGGTAAACACCGCCTCTGCCCAGAATCTCCCCGCAACTCTACGATTGAGAAGCATAGATCTAGCCATCTCCTAAATTGTACGTTTCTTTCTCTCAATAATCCTATTTTACTGAGGAGTATTCACGGCCAAAAATTCATATTTGATCCATGGGCTATCACAGTATATATCTACTTTAGCTTTCTTAAACTCAGTTTCATTGTCAATTCACATTCTATTAATCGTAACACCTTGTTGATTTTGTAAGACAAGGAACTTGGTCATAAGAAATTCCACCACAACGGATTTTATTCTTAGAAAACCAATAATCGAGTAAGGAGAGAAATCATCTACCATACGAGGATATACCTCTTACCACCCAAACTCTCAAAATAAGTAGAGCCCACAAGATCCATGTGCATCAACTTAAACACTGGTGAAGTGGTAATGGAATTAAACTTACTATTTAGGCTATGGACTTGATTTCCAAACTGACAAGGTCCACAAACTGCAGAAGTTGGATATCCAAGTGATGGCAAGCCACGTACTAGGTCCTTTTTAGCTAATATATAAAATTCACATGACCTCGACATTGATGCCATAGATATATAGGAGTGATCGTGGAATTATTGCAGACAAATGAGGACTTGGGAACAATCTCTATATACACCACATTCTAGGGCCCCCTAAGTTTGTCCTTAGGTCTCTAGAACCTCCTGATTTCACTACAAACCCTAAGTCGCACTCTGAGTACCAATCTAGAGGCCATTGGGCACTCCCAGGACCCAATTTGACCCCAATAGACTTCATCTTTAGAGCTAAATATCTTTAAATCTTTGAAGGGAACATAAACCTCTTTCCAACGGTTAGCCCGATGAGCCGAACGGCATAACCGTTCGGACGAATGATCAATTTTCCCTTAAAAATCAATTCTGAGGCCACCGGACGCTCTTGGGCTCCGTTTGACCAAATGCAAATCTTCATCTTGAATGAGACGGAATTAATCTCCAAAGGGCACTAAATACCCTTTCGAATGGTCCACCCCATGCGAAATTCTGATTCTTGTAATGTTGAAGTAAATGTCCTAACTTTCCAACTGCCCACTCCGTTCATGATTCTTACTTACCATACGGACGAACAATCCATTTTCGTCTTACGATCTCCTATCCAATGGACCGATGTGCTCTTCTGAGACACATTTGACCCGATGTATCTCCCAAACCTAAGAGCGGTCTAATGACACTTAAAGATCTTTCAATTAACTCTCTAATGATATGCCCCATGTACGATTCGGATCAACGAATTACAATCGACGATCATTTTTCCAGAAAAATATGCACAAGAGTGCTAATTGGTGTGTCTAGATCCCTACATATCGGCAGTGTGTTTAGGGTCACCTGCTAGTAGGCAGGACAAGGGTTGTGCCGATTGCCAACTTCCTGACCCTATAAAAGAAGGGTATGACCTCACTCCCAGATCCATCATCATCAGTGATTTCAACATTCTCTCGAAATCAGCGAAGTTCCTCCATGTGAAGTTCCATTAAAGCTTTCATTCCCATCCTTTTCATACCCAATTTAGTAAATAACATTCTCTCTCATCCAACAGTCATCTCACATTCAAGGGAGCTCATCCAAGATCAAAGATCAAGTTTCAAAGAAGGTCCAATTCCTTTCCTCTCTTTTTAAATTCCTTATTTTTGCATAAATTTCTTTAGATTCATAATCTAGTTCATACACATTAATATCTACATTCTTATTAGTATATCGCACAAACTTTATTTTCTATAATAAACCCCAAAACAAACAAAAAGATGGTTATGCACATAAATTTCTAATGGGATTATACATCACACTTTTTCAAAACTAAGAGCATATTTTTCTACACACACATGTATAATAAAATCCCGTTTGGGTCTATGGGATAAACCCCACCCCCATGCCACATTCGAACTACGTGGACTTTGATCCCTTTATAGGCTACGTAGGCGTTTTGGATTAAAACTCGAGACTCGAGTCAAAATTTCCAATTTTCTAATATTCTCAATTTTCTAATATATAAACTTCTCTAAATCCTCCAATTTTCCTAAATTCCTCATTTTCATTACATTCTTGCATTAATATATATATTATCCTTATTAGCGTTTCATCCAACCCATATTGTCGTTTCATAATAACCATCAATATCGCGATAAACACACAAATTGTATTTTCTATATATATATATATATATATATATATATTATTTTGAGAACATTCATATGGATGACCTCACTATACCTTTCCCATGGTATGAGGTGAACGATTTCAATCTCCATTATATATACACGCCCATACACTTCATGAATAAATAAAGTAAAACAACTACACTAGCCCATGAGGGACAAAAAGGGGGGATGGGTGCCTAACACATTCCCATTCAGTAATTTAGCCCTGAAACCTTCGAACTATTGCTTTCGTATGTATCAATTTGTCTTCGATGCAGCTCTCTTAAAGAGGCAACATGTTCTTTTGTGTGTTTTGCGAAAAATAGGTTGGCAACTCCATCTCTTTACATTAACCCCACACCGACGATGGATGAAGGTCTTCTAAAAGGGGGCACAAGACCTTTCGGAATCCCCTCCCCGGGCACACGATCTCAATCGGGATGGCCACCATGGTGACTCTAATGGGGACTTTTTCATAAGAGGGCTAGACTGTATCTGTATGGGTGGTTTTTTTTTCATGTGTGCGTATGCACCTACTTTTATGTACCCTTTATCTCCTCCATTATTTCTTGCACATTTACCTCATATTTGTATCACTACTCACTCACACTAGTATAAATTCTCCATATACACTTCACACCACATGCACCTTGGATCACTTACATCCCCATGTTCCACACACCACTTATCAATCCATGTTTAGGTGTCACTAACACACACTTCCATATATCACACTTGTATATATCCATGCTCACTCACACTTATCACACACCACTTATAGTTGATCTATGCTTAGGTTCACTACCACACACTCACATGTAGATAATTACACACCACTCACTCTCACATATCCATGCTTAGTATAGATTTACTTACATTTACATTATCCCCCTGATTGACGTGATGCTCATCAATAAAGATACTCTCTTCATAAGATACTAATCAAGAATCATGCATGTTACACACTACATTACCAAAGAGCATTGTTATTGACCAAATTTTGTCCCATAACTAGAGTGTCACTTCGTGATGGGCATTGGTCTGGTAGGTCACAATTAGCCTAAGTGATATGACTCTCACCTTCAATTGTCCAAGTACCTTTGACGTATATCGAACGATTTCGCTCGCATCATACTGCTTGGCCGAAGTAAAGATGGGAGGTATATCATAGGACACTCATTCACGTATGTCGACTATATCGAATTATCTTTCACATGTACTGTCCCCACGGGTTATATAGTGAGGCAATTCACGTACACTCAAGTATATCAAATGGCTTGTCCACACGTACTGATTGCCCTAAAAAGGGGGGAACACCTTACAATTAATCCAACAACTGCATACCCACATATAGGTGTCAAACCTAGGGCACTCATATTTAGTTTCCCAGTTTCAACCCGAAACACTACCAAAATGCCAGGTCGGCATGCCTTTAGCGCAATTTTTTTCTAAAAAAATGGGAACCTGTACATGAGCCTAGTAACAAATCCAACCATACTTTCTACATATTTTTCAAATCCAATTTTTCCAGGCTGGGATCCCATCCATCATTTCTTTTTTTTTTTGAATTTACGTAAACCTAATAAGTGAGAACCTAAAAAACATAATAATAGTCATGCCGAAACCCGTCTCTCGTCTTTTCATTCTTTCTTTTTACTAAAAATGTCCACAAATATTTTTCCTCTTTTATCAAAAATACCAAAAATATTTTCCTCCCTTTTTACCCAAAAACATTTTGTCCTCTCTTTTATAAAAAAATAATGATAAAAACATTTTCCTTTATTTTCTAAATAACAGGTTTCCCTTTCCCTTTTCCAAAAATGAATCCCAATTATTCTCCTTCTTAGGTCGATCACATACCCTTGGTCGGGCTCCCTATTGGGTTCGATCTTCAATCGAATCGCCCCAAAGCTCCGTCAATCCTCTCACTTCCCCTAAGTCTGGAATTTATCTACTTTCCATGGAGAACACATACTACATGCCGAATGTTCAACCGGATTTATTGATGCTCATAGCCCAACGTACTACCAAGATTGACAACCTTCAAATTGAGGTTTATGGGATACAACAAAAATGGGTCCCTATTCTCGAAGAGACTGAGGTCCTCGTCCCTCACTCTATGGTTCCACCTACACCGAAGCATATTTGGGTTCCCAAGGAATGCCATCACGCTCCACGTGCTCCTCCTGCGAATGAACCGCCGCCACCCTAGCTTCCTATATCGAATCTTGCCAATCCAGGGGCTAACTTACCCTTGAAAATTGATCCAAAGGAGGAATAATTGAACAAGTTCAAGGAGGACCTCAAGATGTTGACAAAAAAATTCGACCAAGTCAGACTCTCTGGGAATTACATGGACTACACCCACATGTCTCCATATCTTAAAGCCAAGTTACCCAAAAAGTTCAAAATCTCCAACATCAAGAAGTTCAGGGATAGTGGACCTCCAACTTTTCATCTTCACAGTTATCACCGAGTTAAGACTCTCCTAGGGGCCTCCGAAGAAACAATTGATTAAATTTTCCAACAGACCTTGAAGGATAGCACTCTCTATTGATTCTTATCTCTCTAAGAGTCTAGAATCCGTATTTATGAAGATGTTGCCCGTGAGTTTATGTCACAGTAGAAGTACAACGAGGAGTTAGAGGTTACCCATCGTGATTTAGAGTTGCTCAAGAAGAATCCTGAGGATTCATTTAGTAACTTCATAGTAAGGTGGAGAGAGAAAGCAGCCACCATATGACCAACCAAACTTTCAAATAGGACTAAGTCAGCATTGTGAAGAAGAACTTCTTACCCCATGTCCGAGCAACTATGGGGGGATAGTACTACCCTCATTTTTTAGCCCTCTAAGAAGCAGGAGAGGAGATTGAAAAAGTCCTTTCCAAGATAGCAGTTGAACCAAAGAAAGTATCTGGATAATTCTCTCCTAGAAAGTTTGAGAAGCTAGTCAGTACCATCGTTTCAACCATCAATAACATCTCTCAGCCTACCACTTCATGGGAACCATAAAGTCGCCCTAACCTAGTCCAAAAGGAATACACCGAACTTCATTCTCCTCTCTCCAAAGTTTACCAGGCCCTCTTGAGCCGAAACCTTATTAAACCATTGGACCCTCATCCATTACAAAAACTACTTCCTAAAAATCTCAATCTAGATGCCCATTGTGACTTTCATGGAACTGTTGGCCATATCATCGACCAGTTCTTCCACCTTCAAAATGTGATGCAAGGCCTGATTGATTGGGATATCATCGCCCCACCAGCCAATCCTAAACCAAACACTACTCATAATCCACTCCTGAATCACACAAATGTCATATTTTTAGAAGAAAACCTAGAATTTGACCCATCTACCAAGATTATACCAAGAAAGTCACCGATCATACCCATATACTCTCATTAACCTCTCCATATATGCCCATATTTTCTCCTACACCCTATCGGCTTTGCCGATCAGGCTCTATCACTCCTTACGAGAGCATACTTCATTGTCTGCACCCGTTCTGGAGGTAAGGATATGGAATTTATTTTTCTCTTTGATAGAAGTGTTATAATACTCCCTAGATTTATCTTGATCTCCGTACACTTCTCTAATGTCTATGGGTATTGGGAACATCATCACTATCCTTGGATTAGACACAATAACATCTAACTCATTAAAAAATGGTCCGCGCATGATCATATTGTAACCTGAAGGTAAGTCCACCACTAGAATTATGTTCGAGATGGTGGAGAGGCATTATTTGGAACCAATCGTAAGAGGAACAATGATGTACCCCATGGAGTTAGTTTTGTCATTACCATCATCATCCTTGCTTTAATAACATCATATGAAGTCAGCCACATGAATTTTCTTTTTCCATTCTAATCTATCATATGCAATATTACCATTCAAGTTAAACTCCTAGATATCTTTCCTAATAATTTCATCCCACGATAGTTTTGCGCGGCTCCTTTCTCTTTTTCCCTACATTTACAATAATCTTCCTCTTGTTGTATGTGCATCTACTTGTATGCACAACACATGTCCATACCACTTAATTCTATTTTCTCCTAATTTATTGCCAATGGGATCAACTCCTGACTTTTCTCTCATGTACGGGTTTTTTATTTTTTCCTTTCTAGTAATTCCTATTATCCATGGAAGCATCCTCATAACATGGAGACTTTTTACATGTTGTTTCTTTAAATCCAAACACTTCTCTCCATACAGGGTCAGTGGCCTAGCAACGGTTCTATTAAATTTTTCTTTTAATTTATTTGTTATCCTCTTATCGCATAACACCCGACTTACTTATCTCCATTTCATCCAACCAGATGATATTCTACTCATAACATACTCATCAATTTCCCTATGACAGCCCTCTCCAAATAATAACGGGTGGACAGCCCTATACTATAATAAATCAGGTATCTCAGATGGCACAGTCTCAACATCAACTACTAAGGACTATAATATAAGGCTAACTACCCGAAATCATTAACTGCGAATTGACAAAAATTTAAAACTTTTATAATAACAACAACAACAAAACCAATAGTGCACATAACCAACAATATACATCTAACTATGATGAGTGAAAAGTGCATGCTCCAATAATATGAAAAAGTCCAATACATTGTACAACAAAAATCTCACCAATGAAATACCTGAATATGTTATCGGGTAACAGACAATACAATAATCTGATAAATGAAATATAAAAGTGTTAATCTACAACACATGAATACTAACTCAATATACAAACTGAATCCTAATCTAGATATACAAAGATAGTAATCTACTAAAGCAAAGTGACGCAACAGTCCGCTACTTCCACAGCTCCACAAATACCCTGGATGGATAACATCAAAGGCGTCCTTGCGGAGGAACACCTGAAGCAATATAATAAATACAAGGAGAAGGAAAATATAAACGGGTCAGAGCCCGAGTTTGAAAAATGTTTTATAGCAAGTGTATTAAAATGCATAATAATTATAAATGCATTATTACATGATTTATCTGGAATCGAACTCTCCATAATAATTCAACTCACCTCTCATCTAAAGCGCGCCGTAAACGTATGCACGTGATCTCCAAATGGATGTCCGATTCTATTTAGGTAAGAGGATCCTAACTTAAACCCAAAAGAAGTATTTAAGTGAAATCATCTAACCTATCTCCAAATATATTTGTTTCCATAATTTATAAGTTATATACATTAACTTTAACGTAATAGTTATAGTTATCTTTATAATGTTCATTTGTTGAACATATAAAGTCACATGATCCAATCATGTCCACATCATCACAATACATCAACAATCTCATTTACTAGAATTTTATATTCTAGTGATGCCCTTAAAAGGCATGAAACCATATATATAATTATTATATATGAGTTATTAGCATCAAGAGTTAAGGACTAAACTCCTCCCGATTCTCAACACGGCGCTGCGTTTCGTGCGTGGGACGTCTCGCCGAAGCGAAATCCAAACAAGGAACCCCCCTCCCCCCGTTACACTACTCATGGCCGTATCGATCCTCGGGGCTCAGTATGCCCTCAATGCAAGATGCATGTTACCCAAATGATTATTATCCAATTTTAATTAATTAATATTCCCAATTCTCAACAGTACACGGCATTTCATGCGTGGGACGTCTCGCCGAAGCGAAATCCAAACAAGGAACCCCCCGTTACAGTACTTCCTGGCACTGTCGATTGTTGGGATAGGTGATATATATATATATATATATATATATATATATATATATATATATAGATAATTATGAGCATTAAGGACTAAACTTATCCCCAAGTTCCAACATTACACTGCGGTTCGTGCGTGGGACGTCTCGCCGAGGCAAAATCTAAACAAGGACCCCCCCCCCCCCCCGATACATTAATCCTGGCAATGTAGGTCGTTAAGGTCCATTATGCCCTTGATACCCAAGTACAAACACAAGAAATAATAACCATCTAACCGAGCTATAACTCGAAGGACGCAGGCTCACATGCTATCATCTTCCAGCAGCCCATATACGTAGCAAATTGGGGCCATCTGGTGGGGTTCAACGACACCCACCTCGTGATCTACTCACGCACACAACGTCCGGGAAGCGGTCATAGCTCCTAACCGGCAAGTGAGAGCTACACATACCCACGACCTCTCACCCCCAAAATAAATAATGTATATATATATGTCATTTGTTGACCACCATGGACGACTATGACCTGGGGAATATCCACATCCTTCTTTTCTAGTCAGAATACTCACCCTCTAGGCACGAAACATCCCAATGATAGCAAGGAGGGGGTATGCTTAACATGTATATACACCATCATATAAGGTATATGTACATCCCACATAATAAAGATATACCATTATATAAGGTATACCTACACATCATTTTCATATTCATTATACGCCCTTAGGCGAAATAGATTAATATCAGTATTTAGTATATCTCTCTCTTTTGATACATTAACCGTCAATTCTCGCACAATAACCCCACTTAGTATCTGTTATACTAATTCTCACTTGAAGCTCACATGACGCTTCTAATAAAGAATTGTCTCAAAATTCAATTCAAGTTAAGGATATTCTTGATCCTAATAAACCTCAATTTGCATACGCGATTCTCCATCCATAATATGGTTCAATTGATTTTATGATCCTTTAAAGTTATCCCATTTGGGTTTGGATCCTAAGATCCGGTATCTCTAAGTTATTCTCATTCTCAGATCGTGAAATTGTTATTATCACCAAATAAAATCCCAAAAATAAAGTGGGCTTCCCCACTTAGTAAAATACCAAAATCTCCAATCGGTATTCCTCAAATACTAACCTCGATACTTAGAGGATTTTCCACCAAATTGATATAATCTTTTTTATTCTCACTTTCTCAAAATCAATCACTAAAACTCCCCGACATTTTCATTTAGTCATTAATCACTATTTCTCTTATTTCCCATATAAGAGAGATATGCCACCATCACATTTATTTATCAATTAGCCCCATATATCGTCTTATGATTCTAAAGTCTAAAATCCTCTTATATAATCACTTAATCCTTTACGATACTCTGATTATGAAAGTCCATACATACAAACCCAAAGAAAAATGGGATAACTTACATTCTCAAACTTGATCCAAAAACAGGGGACCGGTCGACCGGTGCCCAAACCGCGGTCGACCGCATTTCTTAATCTTGCCTATAATCAAAGACAGTGTGCCCCATTCTGGAGGCGCGGTCAATCGGTCCTCTGTACGGGGTCGATCGGCCCTACCAGGTACCACGGCCAAACTCCACTTTTACACAAATCCAACTTCTCAAAAACCTCCAATATAATTACATTTAACCACAAATCTTCAACCCAACCATATATATCATCAATAATCATCCTAGAATACATATAAACTAATTTTTATCCTCAAATCAAAGATCTAAATATAAAATCTAAGATTTTACCCAAAAGTTAGGTTTTGTTAAACTAAACCTAAAACCCATAATATCAATCCACAAATCATGCAATAAATAGTACACAACAATTATTTAGCAAGTTTAATCACTTGCCTCGGGTTCGTAGGGTCTGAATCCACCTTGAGATTGCTCATTGGCCAGAAATCTCCACTTTTTCTCCTCTTTTCTTCTTCCTTTCTCCTTTTATCTCTCTTTCTCTCTTTCTTTCTAGGGTTTTCCTCTTTCTCTTAAGTGAGAATGACTTCTCACGTGGCTTTTAAGCCTTATCCCACAAGATACACACTTTAAATTACCCGGTAACTTTAATTCGAGTCAAACGGTCGTAAATTATATCGGAACCTAAATAGACCCCAAGTACAGTCATTTCGACTTTCTCAACCCTTCCGAAAATAATGGTACCCTCAGAATTTCCATTCGACACACTTTCTAACGACTCCAAATTTTGACCTCAAATGCCAATTTAATTATTTATCCAATAAAATATTATTTATTTCTCCCAAAATAAATAAATTGTTGTCTCCAAGACCTCGGGTTGTTACATTCCCTATTACTTTATAACACTAAACCTAGATAACAAAACTTATTAGTTTGCTTTACCACTTTTTCTTCAATGTTTAACATTATGATATCCGACGCCTCATTATGGAGTTAGTTTGTTCTCCATTAAACAAATCAATATAGTCATGAAGTGTATAATGTGCTTTATTATAAGGCTAATGGTCATTAAAGCATCTAGGAACAAAGTATCAATGAAGCTCCCTGTAATGAATAATACTCTCCTCATATTTGTGTTACCATGAGCACAATAATAACCAACGGATCGCCATGTGAGAGGGGAATCTTTATAAGTTTTGTGTCTATGAAGATCATCGTGGGAGCCTCACTTAGTGACTTATTTTGTCAATACATGCTATTGATATTCACTCCTAAGATATTATTCACACAAACTAGAGGGATATCATATTTTTTTTATTGTTTCGCTGAGCTTTGCTAGTTTCTTTAGATAAAAGTTCTTTGAGATACCCTTGCTTAATCACTCCTTTGATGGCCTCCTTAAGTAGAAAACAATCACTTTTGTTGTGCCTATGGTATTTATGTAATTGAAAGTACTTGGACTTGTCCCTCCTATCCTACAGAGTCCTCATAGGCTTGGATAGAGACAAGATATCTTGTGCTTCCATAATTTTAAAGACTTCCTCTATAGTGGATGTGACGGGAGTCACTACACCAAACCTGGTGAATTATCACGGTCAAAATATTTGACGAGACAAAATTCTCATGGTCAAAAGTCATGACAAGTTTGTGGGTGACAACTTAATTGTAATGGACTTATCATAGTCAATGTTCGTGACATGATTTTTACTTATCATGGACTTTGACCGTGATAAGTCCGTGAAAAGTTTCTCTTTGTCACAAACTTGTCACAGTCAAAGTCTATGATAATACTGGGTAGATTTAAAAAATAAATGATTGGCAGTATGGCCACTGCCATTGTGAGTAGCATGTTTTAACCTGTTATAGCATATATAAGGCATATATCGCAAGCACTACACTATCGATTAATAAAATCAAAATCCACACACATTAATTCAATCACTATCAAAAAAAAATATTCAATATTCATAACCAACAAATACAAATAAAATTATTGCAAATAATTGTCACGGGGTTGGGTTTTCAACAAGTCGAAAGAGGAAGGTAGGACAGACCACAAACGAATTGAGATAATCATTACTACAAATAATGTTGCATTGTTCGTCTAACCACAAGGGTTCCTTCGGGGAAAATATGCATGATGTGGACCTTGCCTCAATTAGTTGCAATGGACGTTGATGCACCAAAGTACCTGAGTGCGTGTCCGGGTCCCTTAATCCCCTAGCTATGGGTGTGCCACTCGTGTGTATTTTACATACACACTCGATCAACCAATTATTTACATAGGCCGTTTAATGGTGTTAAAGGTGGTGAAGGTATAATATGGAGGTTAGGAGTAGGTGGGTATCCGTGATGAGGTGCGCATCGGTGGTGAGGGTGAGAAAGATGGAGCAATGGCCTCCTCGTCAACTGATTTCCCCTTTACCTTACATGAGTTGGACCCCAATTGATGCTTCATGTAGTCAAACATATTATGGATCGCTTGCTCCTAACTTTATAACATTTATTTGTGGTTGTCCACCTTATGATCCCGCCTGGTGTTGTTCATCTTATTCCCGATGAGACTTGACTTCCCCACTCGAAATCTCACCCCCATGTCCTCCCCTTGTGATCCTCCCCAAGCACTTGTCTTAGTGAATCCGTAGCCAAAGACGACTTATTAGAATCAGACTGGGGAGTTGTGCGCTTTCTAAGCTTTTCTTGAAGCGAAAAAAAACTACACGATTAGATATGTTAATAAAAAAATTATAACTTAATTAAAAAGTACACAATTTTAAGATATTTTTATAACCTACAATTGTGGTTTCCATGCTCGTGGACACCTCCTTATCCTTCCCCTTCTTCGTCCGAATTGGCACATAGGCATCGAGCCTATATGGCATACCCCCAAGGTCATTCCCCGTTTCCTTAAATAAAAAAGGCAAAATTAGTAAGTAATGCAAAATAATCCTAAATTAGAATAACATAAAAAGAAAATGAAAGAAAATTAAAACATACCATCTCGTGCTCCACCTAGGTGTAAACGTATGCCCAGAGTAGTGAACGTCGACCTTTTTGGCCCAATTTTCCATCCCCTATTAACGAGAGGAAAATTGCTTACCCGGTATGTTATTGTTGACAAACTGCTGCCCGCTTGCTAATTAGATTGCCTCCTTAGGAGGTACGATGTCCATAAGCCTCAAGATGGACTCCAGGTCCTAGCCAAAGTACCGTGTACACATGTTTTTCTTCCACGTTTTGTATTGATCTCTCAATTGTTCGAACATGGTGTCGCAAACATATAGGGGCAAGCCGAATTGTTCTTGTCAAACAAAAAGAAAGTGAGTTAGTTTTATTTAAATTATAAAATATAATAAATATAAATATAAATATATTACAAAACAAAAATAAAGTGTGTAAAGTACCTATAATGCCCCCCAGATGGCCATCTTGAGCTCATATGGCACTTTCCTCCAATCCGTGTACCCGGGGCGAATAATAGTCTTGAGCAACTCCAATGCCCTAGACTATAAGGTTGTCTTATTCAAGACAAGGGACCCAAATTTTCCCTATTTTGGGGGCCTAGTGCCGATGAGATATCCTCACCTCCGCTACCCTGTCGCTATGATGAAGACATTTCCTACAAAAAAAATTATTATTTGTACAAACATGTATATCAGAAAATGATCAAATTCAAATGAATAAAAATATTAAATTGTCATCGGATAATAAAAAAAAGTACAAGAAGAATACAAGTTGACGACATTATAAGAATAAAAATCCATATCATAAACCAGTCTAACCATTGTTTTAAATAATTAGAATACTTATTACAAATCCAAATACTGCTTCAAATTTGGGTCATGTCGTGGAATTTTAATTAATGCTTTAATTGATTAAAATCCAAATTAACATATTCACCAACCAACAGAAATTGATCAAGTCCAAATGAATTAACAGCATTAAACTATCATCCGATAATAATAAAGAACTAGTAGAATACACGCTATTGGTTATTACAAATCTAATAATTGTTTCAAATTCGGGTTATCATTTAAAATGGATTGATATTTGGTAGGTGCATCCAAGCAATACTTACTATTGGTTAGATGTTTTGCCACATGTAGGATGATTGTCCATGGCTCGTTATTGATATACTCTGAGTAGAAAACTTGCTTTAATTTTTGAAAAGAACAAACAAACGTCGCATCACTCAAGTGGTCAACTTGGACAACTTCACCATAATCAAATTGGTACCATAATCAACTTTAGAAGACAAACCATAAAACATACCATAAATTCTTGATTCCTTTTCTTCTGTTATTTTGGGATCATTTCAAAACCCCCTCAATAACCTTTGAAAATATTTTTTTCCTAGTATGTAAAAGATTTTAAGTTTATATAAGAATATACTTTTTGAATCATGTTGTTCTCATTGGTGGTTTGTAGAATTATGTTTTGGTAAAACTTTTACAAGAAAAATGATTCTGATCCTATATCATAATGTTGAACTTAAAAGTAGCTTTATTATTTGAACTCTTTAATTTTGTGGCATAACATAATATCACATTCTTTTACTTCTAGATTTATTCTGATGATTTAATAGTCTAGGTTGTCTTTGGGTTCTTAGTTATGAATATTAACACTCATGATGGAGCTCTTAAGATTTTACGATTTGTGAATATGGCCCAAGTGGGAGATTATAGTCCTTGGATAGTGGACCTACATAGATCATACTATAATAAAACAACAAGTCAAGCGCAATAAGTTAATATTACCACAATATTTATTCACACAAAAATGAATATATATTGTTAAAAGTGTATTATATGAATTCAACTTTACTTACCCACTTTGACATGCCCACATGATTAAGAATGTCTAGTAGATTCATAGATTTTGAATGCACTAAAAGAATTAGAAGTTATAAATATGTCTACACTTCAAATAGGGTATATTAATTACTTTCGAAATAAAAAATGTCAAATGTCAAATTCTTTAAAGAACGGTGTAATGAGTGGGAGTATCAAATCACCTAATGTGGTTATAGAATAAGTTAAGATACTTGTGTCATTCCTTTAACATCCAAAGTAATTGTTCTTTTTTTTAGTTGATATAAATTGTTTTAATAATCTCTTAAATGAGTTTGCTAATATGAATAATTGTGAGATTTATCATAAGAAAACAAATTTGACAAAGGAGTAAAAAAATATTCGATTTTGATAACCAACAATATGAAGCTAGACTCATGGTCTAAGTTTTCCTTACGAATAATGAAAGGGGTGTAAATAAATATTTTCACCTATATCTTAGAATGTTAAAATTTTATAGCTTTAGTATCTCCTTTTCAGTAAGAGTTACATTTAGTGAGAAAACTTATGAGAGTTTAAGAAAAGAATTATATACGTTGAGAAATCCCTATATAAACTTATGTTAGTTTCCCATTAATGGTATTTTAATCATACTTTATATCTTTTAATTAAGTATACATACCTTGAAGTTAGTGGGAATAAATTTATATATTTCTTGAATTTATCTTAGTAATTAATGATAGATTAAATAGATAACATAGTTTAAGAGTATGAAGTAATGAGATGTTTAAAATATTATATGATCGCACTTATGAATTGTTCTCTTTTGATTAAGTATGTTTGTTTTGGTCTACTGGCCAATATTATAAAAGAGTGAGAAATATTTAAATATTGTATGTAGCGTGCTTTGGGGCTTCAATTTATGGATTATGGCTGCGAAAAATTTATTTTGCGACTTGGAGTTATCAAAACTATGACCATGTCGCTGAAATATTATGATAATGCCTCTGAAATCTTCATTATGAAGAACCAGTTGGTTATTTAAAGAACCTATGCACATTAGGATATAAAACCTATATGTGAATGAAGAAGTTCAGAAATAACAAGGGTCATTTGAACGCATTAATATAAGTAATGACATAGCATATCAACTAATAAACGGGCTATCACCAAAGAACATTCATGAAATATGCTTAAGTTATGAGTCTTACATGTGGCCAACTAAGTATACGTGTTGATGGATTGTTTGGTGCTTATATTTTGGCACTATACTTCATATAGATTAAAGTGTATTGTAAACATTTAAATTTTTATCTTGTAATATAAGTTTACATGCATGTGAATTGATGAATATGGAAAAGATGGTCTTTTATATAAGATATTATTGGACCATTATTGAATAACCCAATTTATAGACCTTATTAGATGAATTGTTAATGTTATGGTACATGAAAGTAATAATGCTCTTGAATTATTATGTGAGTTCCATGACTTGCATTAATGGTTTGTTTGATTAAGGTGTTTATAAAAAAATATTTAAGGATGACTCAAATATTATTGCACACCTTATGATAATTATGGACCAAGGGGGAGAATATTAGAGTTATTTAAAAAAAATCATACATGATGAGCTCCATAATTATATTAATACTAAGAGTAATTTTGGTTAATGAAAGGGTACTCCAAATATCAAGAGTCAAAATGACTCTTGGTTATCCACCTTAATGGATGGTTAAGATTAAGTGACTATTGGAGATTTGGGCCATGTCCCTGCCTATAAGTAAGTGATTTATTTTTCATCATTCAGACACACGAAAAGACAACATAATGAAACTATAGGACAAGGGAAAAAAATCCAAAGAATCAAGTTTAAGTTAATTTTCAAGATATTATTTTGGTTGTAAAAGAAGATACAACTGTTGGTATGTGTTGAAACTGAAATATGTCATTAGCGTATATTAGAGGAAGTCGTGGTTCGCAATTCAACCCGACCGAACATCGATAAGGTCTAATGCTCCATCAATCTTTCCATTTATGACGTAATGGAGGTATGTGATTATAATATCATTTTTATATTCCACACAATAATTATTTCTTATAATCATGTTGATTTAAGTTCCTAATGTTAATGTATAATAAATAATGTTTTATATTATTAAAGAACAAATAACTGTAGAATTGGATGTTCATGCGTTAAATTTATAGATCCATACAAAAATGTTAATTTTGTGCTCTTTAATTATGTTTCCATAACTAAGTTGATTTGTGGTACATATGGGATACCGGTATTTTCTATTAATTTTTTGCGCTACCTCTAATAGCATCTAAAACCCTAAATTTTTTTATGTGCAAAAGTGATGTGTCAAAAGGATTTTACACATTAGAAATTTATTGTTTGTTTTGTGATTCAACAACACTTTTCCCTTCCCTTATGTAAAACTAGAACACCAATTATAGGGAAGTTTGAAAGACAGTGATTCCAAGAATAGAGGGATATGTGAGTGTGATCGTTTGGATAAATGTTATAGTTGGAGAGAGGGTACAAACTTTTCGTGGTTTTGTATTTTTCTTTTACAATTTGTTTAATTTTAACACACAATTGGAGATGTTATTTTTTACAACATTGTATATTAGTTAACAAAAGCGTTTTAATACCTTACTAGAGGTACTCAAAAAAGAGTTTTGTATGAAGGTCCTAAATGAAGGAACTCTCAACCATCATCCAACCCATTGGTTCTTATGACTTGGTTAAAATGATTCGAGAAAAATATTGTGGTGTCATTCCAAGTCACATACAAGTGAACTGGAAATTTGGATTTGACGAACCCATATATAAAGTCACCCACGTGGGCCTGACTCAAAAAATTATTTGACAAATATATAGGAGGATTAGAACATATTTGAAATTTAGATTAATGTGCTTAAATTAAATATCTTATAATTATGTAATGGATAAAAATTTTTGGAATATAAACCCACTTTGCTAAGGAGTATAACCACTCTGTAGTATGTTATGCATAGATAAGTCTCTCTCTCTTTCTCATGTGATGTCCATTTCTTTCTCTAAATTGTTGACCTGGTCTTTGAAGAACCCCAGTACTAATTTGATTACAATCATTAACGCAAAGTGATTCTACTATGAGAAGAATATTCTTTTTGTGTTCTTCTCAGAAAAGTCAATATGTGAATTTTTCTTTAGTTTAAAATATTCTAGCAAAATTCGTTAATTTCCCTACAGGATTTGTACGTTCTAAGAAATTTTTGCATAATTTATTTAGGAATTTATATGAGTTTTAACCCAAATAATTTCTTTTGATAAACAGATGTTGTATAAAAATCAACCACTAATGGAGCGGAGAGTGAGTATTTGTTACATAAAAATAATAAGCACCTAAAGGAAGGTGACAACCACAAATGACCAATAACTACAAGTCTCTATGAAAGTCTTCCACAAGCTTCAAGAAGTTCGGAAGAGTTGCGACATATCTCTTATTATACCAGCTCAGTGAGGTACTCGAAAACATGTATCGAATCCTAGCTGGCACCATCTCCAAACCTTCTAAACATTTCACGTTTCTCTCATGCCAAATTTTCCAAAAGATGCAGTGTGGGACTATTTGCCAGACCTTACAATCCCCCTTCCAACCCTTAGGGGGTGAAACCTCTAACAACACTCTCACTGTCTCAGGCATTACCCACGGGATCCGACTTAGTGATATGAAAACATACCATGGGCCTCTAGCCACCCATCTGTGCCTTACTGCACAACCATCAACCACTAACTATTAACTGTCTACTCTTATGAAATCCCTCAGTCGTGAATATGGCTTGTCTCGCCACTGTTAAGATAGAGAACATCACTTTTAGGGTAGCCTTTGCCTTTCATATTTTCTTCCATGAGAAATACACTCTTTATTTCCCACTACCTCCCAAGATGGAATAGCACCCATTCACTGAGAATACCTCTTTCCCTTATATTTGTCATCCTAAATCATCATCATCCCTCATTGAATGCGAGGACGAACCCAACTAGTCAAAAAATGCCTTGGCCTCCTCGATCTCCCAATCCTATAACCATCGTCTGAACTTGGGATTTCACACCACTCGATCACCAGTAACCGTCATATGATCCATATTTACTCCATCTTTATTTCCTATAAAACTAAAAATACCAAGAAATTTCTCTTAAAGAGATCCATTCTTACCCCATCTATCCTTACAAAACCTTATCATGTTTTCTCTCCCCAATTAAAACTCCGTGTAATAAAAGAAATATTTGCACTCCTTCGATATGTTCTTCCGCAAACCCACCCTATGAGTAACTGCACGTCTCTCGCGTCCCCACCAAAGATGCATGAACCCCCTAGGTCCCACTATTCTCCTCATGGAAAAATCTCCACACCCACTTTTTAATATCTCTTTGTTGAATTACTCTATGTTCTTTACTCCCTCACCTCTCACTACAACAAAAAGGGTTTGTAACGATGAATTATTTTCCAATGATCTTAAATTTCTCACAAAAAGCTTTCTTTAGCGATGAAAAATAAATTAGTCACTGAAAAGTTAGAAAATTAGTTGTTGTTTTACGATTATTGTTGGTCACAATAAATGTCAATGTTTGAGGAAAATTAAATTTCATCATATATCAATGTGTCAAATTTCTAACTAATTTTTTAAGAGGAATTTGGTTGTCACTAAAGACAAATTCAGAAATGGCAGGAACTAAATAAGAGTGTACTCGGTAATATTTTTTTTTAAATTTAACACACGTTTTATCCCCTTGCCTTAATACACCCAAGTTACCTTCATCTACACAAAATCTTCTCTCACAGGTATCTCTCCCTCTCTCTCGATCTCATGCACCTGCTCTCTCTCTCTCTCTCTCTCTCTCTCTCTATATATATATATATATATATATATATATATATATATATATATATATATATATATATATATATATATATATATTGTTATTGATTATGTTTCTCTTTCCCTTTGTTCGTTTGAAGCATTAATTGAAGACAAGGAACACAAATTAATGAGTTTTTGGTATGTATATATCTATATTTATTTGTCTACTTATTTTTTGTGCCCTTTTTAGGGTTATTATTTATGAGTCCACTGATGGAAATATTGAGATAATTAAAGACAAGTTATTAAAATTATGGAATGTTGGTGTACAAACATGGGAATATTATGGTAGGGAGTATTTCCAATTGCATGCATCCATCTTATGAACTATCAATGACTTTTAACCGTATGGGAATTTTTCTGGATGGAGCACAAAAGGTTATACGGAATTTTTAATATGCAATGAAGATACAACATCACAACCACTAAGTAATAAGACATGCTATATGCGTCACCGTCGATTCTTGCCATTAAATCATTCTTGGAGGATTAATGTTCACGATGGAAAGCCTAAACTAAGAGTCGCGCCAAGGAAGCTTTGCTGAGATGACATCTTACACCATTTGGAACGGGTTAAAATAATAAAGTAGGGTAAAAATCCGAACAATAAAGATAAGAAGAGCAAATGCACTCATGAGGAATTGACTTGGACAAAGAAAAGTATTTTCTTTGAGTTGGAGTATTGGTCAAAGTTAAAAATAAGACATATTCTTGATGTTATGCATATCGAGAGAAATATATGTGATATTGTGCTTTGGACATTAATAAGTATTGAAGGAAATAATAAAGGCATGCACAAGGTTCGGTTAGATTTAGCCGATATGAACATAAGAAAAGAGAAACACCTAAAAGATCAAGGTGGTAAATGGTTAAAGCCACACGCATCTTATAGGTTAACACCGAATGTGAGAAAAGAATTTTCAAAATTTTTAAAGTCAGTGAAGTATCCTGATGGGTATGCAACAAACATATTGAGAGATGTAAACATCACTGATGCTAATATATCGGGATTGAAAATACATGATTGTCATGTTATGTGGCAATAACATTATGTGCTAGAATATGTTTGTATATGCCTAAAAATGTTTATACAACATTGTCCGAGCTATCCAACTTCTTGCAAACATCATATGCTGAAACATTATATGTGATAGAATTGGAAAAGTTAGAGGAGGGGATTGTCCTTATACTATGTAAGCTTGAAATCATTTTTCTACCAGCTTATTTATTATGTTATGGTCTATTTGGCTACGCACTTACCACGTGAGGTTATTCTAGATGGACCAGTGAACTCGAGATGGATGTTCCCATATAAGAGGTACTTCATACATATTTTAAATATACATTCTTAATTCAATGTGCATACAGTACCCTTTTTATTTCTATAGGAACCTAGGAAAGTTAAAGGGTACCTTTACAAATAAAGCTCGATCATAAGGTTATATTTCTAAAGTGTACATTGTTAGAGAAGCATTAAACTTTTATTCAATGTACCTTCATGGAATTGAAACGAGATTCAATCGAGAAGATTGTAATGATGATGGAGGATTAGAGCAACATGATGGAGGATTGTCTGTATTCTCACAGGTTGTTCTCTCGTTGGGTAGAAGACCACTCATAAGGTTACCAAAGGGGGATATTGATAAGATTCATTGGTACATCTTGAACAATTGTAGTGAGATACAATCGTATTTGGAGTAAGTTTCATATTTCCACCTCCTCGAATAAGTACTCTGATATTGATTGTTTTTAAAGATGATCTAATTTGAATATGAAGTGAACATATGGTTGAATTGAAGATGGAATTTCCTGGAAACTTATACCATAGGCAAGAAAAAACATTTCCAGTGTGTTTTGAAAAGTGTGTAAGTCGACAAAAATCTGAGTTGGGTAATTAACTATGATAAAATTTTATTATTGACAATAACATTAACCTTTTATATATTATATATTAAGCTCCTGCTTCATGAAAGGTCTCTAGATGCAACTGATGAACTAAATTCATTAGCGTGTGGTCCCGATGTTCATGTAAATGAGTACACTTGTTATATTGTTAATGGAGTTTGATTCCACACCAAAGACACTAACAATCAACATATAACTCAAAATGGCGGCGTAGTTATAGAGGCGGGCGTGATGGTGACAAAATTAAATTGTATACATAGTTGTGCAATGTCATCAAAGTAAATTACATAAATAGGTAACATGTTATTCTATTCAAATGTGAGTGGTTCGACACTAATCTGAGAAATAAAATAATATAACAATATTTTTATCTCACCCCAACTAATGTCCGTAATACATGGTATGAAAATAATCCATTTATTCTTGCAACACAAACATACAAGTGTTTTACTTGGGTGATTACAAGTTGCGATCTTATTGGAAAATAGCGCAAAAAGTGAAACACGGGTATATTTGGGATGTATCGAAGAAATATGATGTGGGAGATCTTGTTGATGGAATTGGTGATGATGCATACCAAGAGTAAGTGTCGTCTAATGTTTAATGGGAGATTCAAGAGGACGATGTCTTAGTATCATCGGTTAGAGTCAATGATGATCTGCCTGAAGAGATAATAACTTCACATGATTTCGATGCCAATGGTGATGTTAATGATCATATTCCCTAAGAAGAATGTGAGTGCAAAAAAATTCACAATAAAATAATCTACGAAAACAATCTTAAATGGCAAAAAGTAAATGGAATCACACACAACAACGATGTATGTGGTTCAACAACTTGCCTATGTCCACGGAGAGGTTACTTGTTCATATTAAATATGCCTCAACGATTACAATTTTCCCCCTTTGCCTCAGGTCAAGGTGCACAATTTATAGGTTTATTTCCTACGGAGTTTGAGTTGTTTATGGAACTCAACCATAGTACATGGATTAATTATGAGGTGCTTAAATATCTCCACCGAGATTCTTTGCACCTAATTTGACCATATCCACGAGTATCCTTTTTTAACTAAACTACCCGTGTAATTATTCATGATTTGGAATAGGATAAACTACTCAAGTTATCATGGTCAACCACTCTCATGGACTTGCAGAAAAAGGGGCTTCCATAATTGTCCCTAAAATCTTCTGGCTAATAACCATGTGCCAATAGATCTCAACTGGGACGGAGTCCCACGGTCTTAAAATGTAGTGATATTTTGTGATGGCATATTTGGAATGGTAAAGCATGCATAAGAGGCATGCTTGTCTTCATAAAAGAAGTTAAAGCGCTAAAATCCTCCTAGGAATACGAAACTCATCAATAGAGTTTTTTGTTTATCAGTTGGTGTGTACTCAACCATTTGTTTACTGTTTCTTGTCATTTTTGTGCATACTTCGCTCCTAAGTTTCTCATCTACTTCAAAAATTGAAATCCTCCATCTTTTGCTCTTTCCTAAAGCTTCATTACTACCTATAAGTTCTAGTCTTTTCAATTCTCAGTTCTTTTTCTTAAAATTTTACCTAGTTACTGTAGCTAGGTTTCTTCTTACTTGTTTAGTTATGGCGATGTTAGATGATAACTCTGTAGAAGTTTTTAGGCATAAATATGACATCCCTAGTTAAGTGATTATCGATTGTGCCCCCCTCCCCTCCAATGTTGGAGACGTTGATGGCGGGGAACTGGATTCACACCCTGTTAATAACTCAAGGGGGTTTGATATCCCCCCCCCCCCCCCAAAGGAGTTATTTCTTACATTTTTTAGGTATTTTGCCATTGTTCCTGCCCAATGTGGCCCAACATATGGAAGATAGTAAATGGAGTCCAAGAAGTAATTACTCTCTATGGGACACGGTTGGTTCTTACTGAGATATGTTACTGTTATGTGTTCTGGATGACCAAATAAGGTTTGTTGTATTTGAAAACTAGAAAGGCTGGGGGAATTCTGGTGGTAAATATTCTAGATTCCCATAAAGACTACGAGGAAAGTTGGTTCATTGATAGGAACTGGTAGCACTCTCCACCACTTGAGGGGGAAAGACCACGTGGCACTACAATATTTGAATATAGAGAGGATAAAATAGGTCACTTCTTCTTTTTTCCTTTCTGCTGACTTCTTGTGATTCCTTTCCATTCTTATGGATGATAGTCCTCTTCTTTGTTATTGTAGATTATGATAAAAATTAGGAATATGGTCTTAGGGAGATTAATGCAGACGATGAGCATCCCTAGTTAGTGGCCTTTTTTGGAATATAAGAACACAGGCACGAGCTTTCTTACTCGATCGATTGATAAGGTCCCATATTTGAAAGTTCCAGATGTAGGTCCTTCTGATTTAGTTATTATTGAAGAGGAAAGTTTTAAAGAAGAGGAAGAGGGCAAAGAATAGGGGTAGAAGTAAAACAAGGGGAGGAAAAAAGCAAGAAAAGGACATGGCTCTTTTAGTTAAGAAGAGGAGGTTAAGGCTTCTTGATGATGATGATGATCATGAAGTCCTTTCTGATAGGATTCTAGTTTTGATGGTTTCTGCAACAGACTCTTCCAAGGGTAGTGGCTCCGGACCATCTGATAAGGGAAGAGAGCAAGATAAGGAGAGAGAGAAGAAAAGAGAAAAAAAAAAGAAGAAGAAGAAGAAGAAAAAAAACAAAGAAGAATATATATATATATATATATATATATATATATATATATATATATATATATATATATATATATATATATAGAGAGAGAGAGAGAGAGAGAGAGAGAAGAGAAGAGGAAAGAAAAAGAGAGGGTTGAGGCTAAGAATAAGTTAGCCCTACAATCCTATAGAGTGCCTACCGTCCCTTGTCTATGGGGGGCTAGTGTGGGCGATCCCCCTTTTTGGCCCCTAACCTCCTGAAGAGGTTGGTGCTCGCTGCTGATTGTGATCATTCCTTTAGGATGGGACCAACTCAACTCGCCCTCAAGACTGCATAGAGAATAGCTTGGGTAAGTCTTTCCTAATTTTTTATTTTCCTTTACTATTTTTTATTTTGTGATGATTCTCTATTATTCCCTCTAGTTTTAGATGTTTTCTGATTTTAGTACCATTCTAGATAATCAATCTCATAGCTTCAGATGGGAGGAAGGGCTGAAGAAAGCCCTACATGTCGAGAAGGTGGCCTTTGTAAAATCTTTCCAAGCATGGGAGTGTTAAGTGAATGAAATATCTAAGTCATTTAATGCTCTGGGGGCTACTTTGAAGGTGATGATTGCTGAGAAGTCCAAACTATTGGAGGCCAACAAAAATTTAACTAACAAGTTGCCAAATTGGAGGGAAACCTTCCTCAAGCCAAGGATGGCAACTAATGTGAGGGTTTTTTATAAATGTTACAAGGATGATAAATGCCATATGGCTTATGCCTGTAAGGTTTCCTTTAAAAAGAAAGGGGGTCAGGGTTTGAAGACTGTTAGAGCTCTTACAAATTTTGATCTTTTTAGTCTTCACTCTCCTAGTCCTAACCCTTATATTGAGGAAGTAAAAGGAGAAGGTTACAACCAAGATTCTGGAAACACTGAGATTTTTCCTGCTACAGTTAGCGAGAGTGCTGGTAGCTAACTAGGAATAGTAGGTGGTCAACAAGGGGAAAGCCATAGTTGAGGGAGACCAGGTGAATGACTAGGGCTCTATATGATAGGAGTTTTTATTTCCCTTGTATAATTTTTAGTCTTATCGATATGTACCCTTTTTTATAACTTTATGTATTGGCCAATGGCCTTATTTTTATGTTATGTGGTAATGAAAATATCCCCCTTGATCATGCGTTGATCTATTTTCTTTTATGCTGATATACTCGCTTCTGGTTTGATGTGTATCATTTGTAGTCTGCTGATTTAGATCTCTATATTTCTCCCAATCCTCAACTGGGAAGAATTCTTGAACCTGACATCAGTCTATAGGTTTGCAAAGCCTATGGGAAAATCTTCAAGTCGCTAAGAGTAAGGAACGAGCAGTACAAAAACCAAACTTAAGTGATTGACAAAGTGAAAGATGATCTCTAGGATATGGAGGAAATAGGGTCCTCTGTTTAGGAAGAGGTAAATTCCTGGAGGGACCAACTATTATAGAGGACTTAGGTCGACCAAGTGGGCGAGGTTCTGCAGTCTAAAAGTAATGCTCTGAGAAAGAAGGTTAGTAGTTTGAATTTTTTTATAGGTGTGATAAAAGAGAACATTGAGAACTTGAGGTATCCATTCAAGGTGGGACCTAGAGAGGTTTGGGGTGAAAGTTATAATGATGGTTGGGCAGATACCCCAGTAAAACTTAAGGAGGCTGAAAGCATTGCTTTTTCTCGAGGATAGCTAAGTTCTCTTAAGGAGGCGAGGACTCCGAAAGAATCCGAGCTTTGTTATAAATACCAGATTGAATGTACCAACCTATAGCCATAACCCCATCTTAAAAGATGATAAATGGATCCAGTCGATGCTATTCCTCCCCAACTCTTGGATTAAGATCTTAACGAAGATGTTGAAGAATTTTCCCCAAAGCCTGATGATGGTCAGAGGGAGGTTGTAATAGAATATCTTGCTCACTGCTCTAGCCCTTCTTAGGCATATATGTATTTATTTTTGGTCTATGGTTCTAACCTTATATTTTAACAAAGAATTTGCTTATGTTTTAAGTATATGTTGACTAAACATGTTTTGATTTTGTCAGCTCGGAGGTTACTTAACATTTTTGTTTACCAAAATGATATTTATTGATCAATTTGTAGGTTTAGGTAGGTTCATACTTACTTTGAATCATTTTGTGACTTTACAACAGACTAAATCATGTTTAAGTATTGGCATTCTACCTTTTATATGTTTGAACATTCTCCCAGTCTAATATGCCTAAGTAGTATCATTCCATTCACTTTACGTTTTAGGTCGTGTCGTCACACTTCCTTAGGCCTAAGTGAGATGATGGAGAGAATGTACCTGACTAGTGGTAATCCCCCCGAGCATGCCTTTTTCAACCAACAGCAGTTGGCGAACAACTATAGCTGGCTTTATACCTAAGGATCCCGTGTAGGGCTTTTGTTGTTTCCTGTCGTAGCAACTCGTGGGGCCTCTTGTGTTTTCAACAAGCACCTGAGGGTAATTTGAAGTGTTTGTAGTTAACTTGATAACCCTGTTTGTTAGACATTATTATTGGAAAATGTGCAAATTAATTATATTTAATCAAGAAAAGTTAGGCATCCAATGTAAAATTCGAGAATAGATGGACCAATCCGGCTTTATTCATTGCAAATTGTCTTATTATGCAAAAAATTAAAATTTTACTAACTTAAAAGATAAAAAAGAAGATATAAAAGTAGAACTTGTTGAGATTGGTTGCATTCCATGCTCTTAATTCTCACTTCCCTTTGGAATTTTCAAATGATATGCTCCTTGAAGATGACCTCTGATTACCCTAAATGATCCCAGTTTTTCATTTGATGGTTTTACAGCACTGCCTAGGACTTTTCGTAGGACATAGTCCCGTACTGAAAACTTCCTCGGATTGACTCTTTTGTTGTATTGCTTGGTTAGATGCTGTTGGTAGGAAACCAACTTGATCAAAGTTAGATCTACTCGTTCATTTGCTAGGTAAAGTTCAGTGTGTAGTGCTTCATTACTGAGGCCTTGATCGACCAAAGTGGTTCTCATAGAGGGGAGGCCTACTTCCGAAGGGATGATAGCCTCGATGATATAAGTGAGGGATAATGGTGTTTCCCTAGTTGGTCTCCTAGGCATTATGCGATAGGCCCACAGAATATGAGGGATTTCATCCACCCAAGTGCCCTTAGCTTTTCCAATCATTTTTCCATTCCATCGATTATGGTTTTGTTGGAATCTTCTTCTTGACCATTACTTTGGGGATACGCCACAAAACTGAAGTGGTGCTTGATGATGTGCTCATCGTAAAAATCTTGAAATAAATAACTTGTAATTGTGTATCGTAGTCAATAATGATGGTCCTTAGTATCCTAACACGCGTTATGATGTTCCTCCATATGAACCTGGTCATGTCAGAGTCTCGAATGTTTACAAATGGTTCTGCCTCTACCTATTTGGTGAAATAGTCAGTGGCGACAAGTAGATACTTAAGATTTCTCGATGTAGTATGTAGTTGTCCCATGATGTCTAATACCCATTGAGCGAAAGACCATGGACTAGTAGGTGATTTTAGCACACTAGCGGGCTAGGGAACCATAGGTGAGTGCTTTTTTCACTTTTCACATTTATGAACATATGCGTCAGCATCTTTCTCCATGTAAGTCCACGAGTATCCTTTCTTGATCGCCCGAAAGGATAGAGATCTTCCACTTCTGTGACATACGCCTTTGTGAAGTTCACTAAGTATTTTCTCGTCATGTTTTGGGTGAATGCACCAGAGGTAGGGTCATGTGAATGACTTCTTATAGAGTTTCCTTTTAGGGTTGAGGTAGAAATCAGCAACCTTAACTTTGATTTAATCAGCCAACATCTTATCTTCTGGCAGTACATCGCTCCATAGATAATTAATGTTGGGGTCCATCCAACTCAAGGTTTTATTTGTATGGAGGACTTTCTAGGCTACGACTATACGATTAATACTAGGCTATGCAAAGAACTATATCTGGATTGTTGTTTTAGGTCAGAGTCAATTTCCAAACTTAGTGCTTCTAAAGCATCAGCGTGACTATTCTATCCTCATAGGAATTATTGGATTTCTACCTTCTCAAAGCCTCCCATGAGTCCTCTTACCATATTGAGGTATGTTTCCATTATATTGTCTTTGGCATATATGTTTCCATTCGATTGTCTTTGACAATGAAGTATGTACTTACCTACTTGGAGATCAGTTAGGAATCACCGAATACATTGAGGCATTTTCCCCCCAATAGTTTGGCTCGTTGCAAACCAGTAATCCGTGCTTCATACTCAACTTTATTATTAAAGGATTCAAATCCCAATCTAATTCCCTACTCAATTATGGTGTCTTCGGGGGTGATGAGAATAATCCACACTCCTACCCCCTTAGAATTGAGATTCCATTAACATACAATGTCCATTCTTTGGACGTTACTTCACATTTCGTCAATTTCTCTTCATTCAGCTGATCTGCTGGCTTATCCCCTATGAATTCAACAATAAACTTTACTAATATCTATCCCTTGATCATTGTTCTAGGATGGAAGTGGATGTCGAATCTCCTGAGGTCGACCAACCACCTTAAAAGAATCCCAGAGAGGTCAGTTCTTCATTGAGTGGCCTTGAGTGGGTAAGAGTTGATTACTATTACCAAATGGGCTTAGAAGTAGTTCTTTAACTTACTTAAAGCGATCACTAGGTCATAGGAGATCTTTTACAAAGGCAAGCACTATTATTTAATATCTAGGAGAATCTTGCTAGCGTAGTAAAGAAGATGTTATTCTCCCTCCTTATCATATAATAAGGTAGATCTCACATCATGGTCTGATACTTCCATATAAAGATATAGTCGTTCTTCGTCATTCGAAATTACTAGTAGTGGGGGCTTAGTGAGGTAAGACTCGATCTTTCCTAGATATTGTTATTAGTCGTCATTACATACTAGGCCTTTGCGTTTCTTTAAGAGTTAGAAGAATGGTTGGCAACTCTACGAAGATTTGGATATGATGACATTGAGTGTCGTGAGCTTCCCAATAAGCTTATAAACATATCTTAAAGTCTGAGGGGGCTGGACCATGGTGATAGTATCGATTTAGTTTGGGTTTTCCTCGATTCCCCTCTTACTCACTAGGTAGCCTAATAATTTTCCTAACTAAACACCGAAGGAACACTTAATTTCATTAATCTTCATTCGATACTTCTTGAGGATTTTGAAGGTTTCTACTAGGTCTGAGAGGTGATTGGCTTTCTTATTTATTTGAATGAGCATGTCATCAATGTACAATTCCATCATTTCTCTCATCTATTTACTAAACATATTGGTTACCAATCTTTGATAAGTTGCATCTGCGTTCTTGAGGCTAAACGACATGACCTTATAGTATTACAACCTAATTAAGGTTATAAAGGAGGTCTTATCTTGGTCTATCCCATATTGAGGGATCTGATGATATCTTTAGTAAGCATTAAGGAAGATCATCCTTTTGTGCTTCGTTATGGCGTCGACCAGTTGATCTACCTTTGGGAGAGGAAAGCTATCCTTTGGACATGCCCGATTGAGTCTGTAAAATCAATGCACACTCTCGAATTGCCATTGCTTTTGGTTATCACCACTGGGTTGGATAACCATATAGGGACTGAACTTCCCTTATGGATCCTATATCCAGTAGCCTCCCCGCCTCTTTCTCCACTGCCTTAGCCTCCTTGGGTAATACTGGGTGAGCCTTTTGAGTGATGGGCTTTGAAGTGGGATCCATGTGTAAGCGGTGGCACGCTGTGCTAGGTTTAATCAATGGTAACTCGTAAGTCTCCCATGAAAAAACAAATATGTTGCTTTTAAGGAGTGAAACCAATTCCCTTTTCTCTTTATCAATGAGAGCGGATTTAATTAAAAGTTTCCTTCTTGTCAAGTTGTCATCAGCTATAACTTCTTCTAGGATTTCGATGACCCTGTTTGTGGGGTGTACCCTAGTCACTTCCACCCCTGGTCAACCATATTGTAGTTGCTATTTAGAGAGAACAACACCTTCCTAGGCTTTTTCCTGGGCAATTTTTTGGGCTCCTTTTTCCTCCCTTTCTTTGGGTAGATGTCTACAATAAAGCACTTTCAGACTGTAGCATGGTCACTGCGGATCTCAACCACTTCACGATCGGCGATGGATATCATCTTTATATTATAAGTGGATAGAAAGGCATTCCTGGCGTGGAGCCAACCTCTAGCAAAAATAACATGATATGGGGATTCGATATCCACTTCTAGAAACTCAATTAACTTCGAGATGTTTTTTGCCCTAGCTGCCAAGATGATCTTTCCCAATGGCATAATGATCCTTCCTGGGAAGCTGATAAGTAGAAAAGTGGCTTCTTTGAGGTCAGTGATATTCAATTTTAGATTATGTAATAGGTCCAGATACATCACTTAGGATAAACTCCCGTGGTCCACAAGTAGCTTATAAACATCCTAGTTAGAAATCCTTAGTGTGATAACCAATGCATCATGATGTGGGGTCCTTACTCCGACTAAGTTTTCTTTGGTGAACATGATGTGCTTCGTGTAATCAATATCTTCTAGTCATCAATTCTTTCCTGCTTGAGTTTTGGCAAGATCGATCTGAAAGCTTCGATCACAGTAGTTACCTTCTTGAGTTACACTTGAATGACGTTACCCTGAATTCATTTAAGGTATGATTCCCCATAAATTACTATAAACACGTGTCATGTTTCATCATCGAGGAGATTTTGTAGCTTCTTATCACTATTATTGAAATCTTCTCTGCCTTCTTTTCAATGTACTCGTTGAGGTGTTGTGACTGAGCTAGCTCTTCTAGATGTGACTTCAGAGATTTATAGTTTTCGATTTTGTAACCTCCCTCCTTACCGAACGTGCATCTCAGGCGTTGTTTCCTATAGTTAGATCGTGCATAATCTTTTTGGGCCATTTGATAAAAGTTTCATCCCTGATCTTGCTAAGTATTTTATAGATTGATTCCTTCAAGACTATATTCACAGTCTGGAATGCCTTAGAGGGGTCACTCTTGTTTCCATTCTTAGAGGTATTCTTTTCTCAATTCTTGCTTCCCTTCTTCTTAGTGTTATTCTTCTTTGTCCCCTTGTTCACCTTTTCTCGACCATTATCTCCCCCATTAAGATAAACCATGTCTTCGACCTTGGCATAATTCTTGGTACAAGCCATAAAATCATCGATTCTTATGACTTCTTTCTTAGTGAGGTATTGGTTCAGCGGAGAGGTGGTAGAAAAACCGATTTTGAAGGATGCTATGGCAACCTACTCTGAGAAGTTCGTGATCTCATTAAATATTTTGCAGTATCTCTTGGCTTAATATTTGAGGTTCTCATATGACTTATTCTTCATAGTGACCAGTGCATCCATCCGCTTAGGATGGGAACTGCTTGTTATGAATCATGTCGTGAAAGCCTTTTGACAGTGCTGCAAAATTCATGATCGACCTATGTGGAAGCCTTTCAAACCACTTATGTGCTACATCATATATGCTAGAAGGGAAGATCCTGCACATAAGTGTATTTTTGTGTCTCCATAATGTCATTACTTATCGATTTTGCCTGACATGGTCTATAAGGTCTGTTTTCACATCATATACCTTGAACATGGGGACAATGAATTTCTTGGGGGGCTTCTCGGATTCGATATCCCTTAACATGGGGCCTTCATCTTAGAGTTAAGAGATCCTATGGAAAGATCTTTGATTGATCTGGCTCCTCGGTGTGACGGATGTTATTCCATCTCCCTACGAACTAGAATCCTCAAATCCTCACTTGGTCAATCATTGTTCCAATGGAGCCTCTCCTGATGACCTCACTCTGATAGTGCTCACTCTGATCTATCACGTTTATTTCTTTCCTAGTTATGATTAGTTATCCTTCCTCTGTTGGGGCGAGTCTCTGCCTAAGGTCTAAGAGCCCTGTTTCTACGTCGCCTTGTGTTTCCGGGGAGATCTCTCTCCATTCTTTCATGTCGCCTCTTAAGGCGAGCATTTTCTTCTTCTTAGAAGCATGTTTCCTCTTTTTGTTCTCAATGTCTTGCTTTATAGGCATTGACCAAACTAGAAATCTTAGTGGACCTTGGTGGCCCATGGATCCTTTCAAAAGGTTGCCTTTCGACATCGGCGTCTTATGGAATGTTGCTGATGTGGTCAGACATTACTCGATTTCTAGTAATGGATGTTTTTATAAGAATTAAAGTCGATTCCCATAAACGGAGCCAATTGTGAGTATAGAAAATTCATAATAAAGGAATCTATGAAAACAATCAAAGATAGTAGAAAGTAATTGGAATCACACACAACAACTATGTACGTGGTTCGAAAACTTGCTTCCATCCACGGAGAGGTTACTTGTTCTTACTAAGTGTCTCTCAACGATTACAATTTTTCCTCCCATTTCCCCAAGTCAGGGCGCACAATTTATAGGCGTATTTGCAACAGAGTTTGAGTGATTTAAGGTACTCCACCATAGTACGTGGATTATCCATGAGGTGCTTGAATATCTGGACTGAGATTCTTGGCACCTTATTTCACCATATCTGTTAATATCCTTTTTTAATTAAACTACCCATGTAATTAAGACATGATTTGGGTCGGGCAAGTTATCATGGTCGGCTACTCTCATGGACTTGTAGACAAATGGTCTCCTATAATGAGGATAGTGGAGAAGAAGATGACATGTTGGAATAATATTGCAACGATGAATAAAAAAGTTAGTATACTGATAACGACAGTCATTGAACTAATGACGACACTTATTAAAAGACTATTTGCATTTGTTTATATCTCCTATTGGACATTAAACATTATTATTGGATTAAATTTTTAATTGTGGATTTATATGTTTATGGAGTTAACTTTAATTTTCACACTTTTTGATTTGTATGTGAGTTTGTACCTCATTCTAACTTGTAACATGATTATGTTACTTCTTTTGGTTTATTTTTTATTTATTTTTAGTATGACACGTGGAGGCAGAGAATGTAGAGGAGGAGATATGAGAGGCATCGCTAGGGATTCTCCTCGATTAGCGCGTGCACCATCTCTTCCAACATATGAGACAACTTATGTGGGTTTTCCATGTAGTAATGCTATTTTTTATTACTATTATCTTTGGTAAATTGACTTATTCATTTGTAGTATAAAATTGACATGCAAAGTTAGTGAAATTTTTAGAGATAAAAATAAGAAGTCCCCTCTTCATCTTGCTTCGCTTCAAGACCATGATTCTTTGATGGAACATCAATTGGTGGTCCCTGTGCTCCTAGTCCATTTTGAACATTGCTGTTGATTACTTTCTTTTCTTCAATTAGTTGAGAATTAGAATTTTTAGAACCAAATTCATGATTTAAAGCTTCTGTTTGCTTACGTCTTGACGTCTTATCCATCTAGTTAAGATTCAATATGGTTACTTCTTGTATCAATGGGTCACAACATAGATTTTTAGTTAAATCCTCTGTAAATAGTAACTTCTCAAATCCACAATAAACCTTTTTTGGAACCCTGGCTTTCGCAGATCATTTTATATATGTTCAGTAAGCTAAGGTTTTTATTCTACTCCTTCACTAAAATTATTTCCCTATTCACATAAAGGTTTCTGATGACTTGAATGTCTACCATTATGATTATTTTCCTACACTCGAAGTTATTTTCTTCCTATAATATGAATTAACCTTCATTTTTTCTATATTCGTCTTCTTCTCCTTTACATTAAAATTATCATTAAGATCCCTATCTATATTAAACTCACCCTCCTCCGATTTTATAGTTTATAGCACTTGGAATGAATTGATGTTAAACTCAATTCGCTTCTCCACCTCTATTATTGAAACATTACTCAAAATAGTAGCTACTAATCCATCATTTCTATTCGCTTCTTCTATCTAGGAAGCTCTCTTAACAATTTCCATGAGATTTTCATCCTTAGTTGGTTATGGAATTTTAGGCACTGGATTATCATTATTTGTATTAGAAAAATAACACTTCTTCTTTCACCTGGTTCCTTCACCAGTTGCTTCTTCTAAATCCATTTAGAAACATGTTTAGCACTCTTTATGTACATGTTCTATTTATGGCCAAAAACTTTACACAAACTATATTTAGTTCGAAACCATTCATACTCAATAACTTGCACAATGGGCACCTTCTCTAGTTCATCCATTTTCCAAACTCACATTTAACAAACAAGGCTTAAGTATAAGAGATTTTTTATCAAATGTTTCTAGTGACAAGGGTGATTGGAAATCCCATTTTTATGAGAGTTTAGTAAAAGTTTGACTACATTAGTACATGCCATATATACTTAACATTGATCACTATTTTATGAATCGGGAACTTCTATTAATAATTCAATGCATAGCAAGAAATTAAAGATATGTTACTTTAAATCAATGTAATTTAATGATCTAGTAAATATTTTTAGTAAAAATGTGTTACTTAAAATAAACTCCCATTTTTAGTTGAGCCTGACCTCCCTTTATATTGGCTAAGAAAAGACAAACTTTGGATATTAGGTGTGACCCAAAATTGAACTTATAGCGGGAGGTTTGGGATGGAAAGTTTCGGCTCTCTCATGGGCCACTTGTGGAAAAGTTTTTCGCGAATAATGCACGTTGGATTGCGGTCATGTCCACAACTGAGATGGAAAACACCGCTCCATAAATGTAGCATTGTGCGGATTCTCTAGGATGGCCAAGAGGTATTCATTTGAGATGTGTGATATTGCGAGATATGGAAAGGGGTAGTAACCTTGATAAGGAGCGGTAATCATTTGTGATTGTCGTAACATTTTTAACCTGAATAGGGAAACGCAACACAACGCGACAATACAATTTAATATTATGGAATGTCCCAACTATGATACCAATTGTCATATACTATAAACATGCAACATTAAGAGACAACAAACTGATTCAAATTCAATGCATATTAAGAGAGCTTACATTTATTTTATAGACAAGGACTATAGGAATCCTTGGCATATAATAAACATGTGACACCCCGCCTAATTAACCCTGGGTGATCAGTCCTAAATTAAATTAGAACAGGTTTCTCAGTTGGTTCATTCTTAGCATCACTGTATCCCTTTAATTACTAACCACCTAAGTGAGAAAATTAGACTAGTGCCAAGTTTTATCTTTCATTAAATTAATGAAATACTCACGCGGAAACAAAATAATTTAACAGTCATAATTAACTGAAATCCACCATTCACATCTAAATAACTGACCGAATAAACCAACTGCTCAAATCCAACAAAAGTAAAGACAAGTAATAAATCTCAACAAGCCTGACATAGGTACTGAATAAAACAGTGAGCGACATGCTCGAGTAATGGGTAGGAAATTTCTACACTATAAACGAAAAGAACGAAGCGCCTATGAAACTCCCGGAACATCCACATGTACTGCAGCAACGGATCCCTGGAATGAGTCAAGTCTGGCGTCCCTATGGCTGGACACCTAAAAGGTTTTTTAAAAGTTTTTATAGAAAGGGTTAGCACCCAAAACATTTTGAAAACATTTAGCAAATGATTAAGTTACAGTAATAAATATGTATGCATGCTCTTCATATTGTAGTTAGTGCCACACTTCTTTGAGGACCTCCTCACCCCTCCTCCACTATTCAATATTAACACCTTAATTAATTTCCCTAGTATCACTGTATCCCTACTGATATACCCGGACTCGCCCTCTCGATCCGTATTTAATTATTTTGGAATATTCTTCCCAAAATATCCATAGCGTGCCACACCTCAATTCCTCTCAACCCCAATTATTTTCCTTCATTTTTGTTGGTAATTAATGTTCCATACTTATTTCTCACTAACTAAAGTATGGGGGAGAATTTTTAATTAATTTCCCTTATATATTAAAACTGGTGTAACTGTCAAAAATCCCAGACCATCGATCGATCGATCCCATCCATCAATCGATCGATCGAACAGGTCTTTATCTTCTCCGAGTCCCTATTTCAGCCATGGACGAAAACCTTATATTGTTAACTCCTTCAACAATCCAAACCGAGCCTTCTCATCAATATAACACGTCAAGAACACTATAAAGGACCCCCATAAAGTCCCCAAACCCTGTTTAATTTTTGTTCTCTATTGTTTTTCTAAATTGGGGAAAAATCGAGTCATTCGTAAATCAGTCACAACATCAAATTAACAACTCAATTTCACTCCTAATTTATCTGGGTTTATTACAACTAATGAAAATATCCATTCAGAATCATGTTACACCATAAATTCCTACACCAATTCTCATCTTGTGTTCCAATTACAAAAACCCCATTTTTGTACCCATTTATCCCCAAAACGAATTTTAGGTATTCACATCACAAGAATATGAATTGAAAACATAATTAAATGCTACACCAAGTTAACCACTTGCCTTATGGTTTCGTAGGGTCTGATCTGGAGTTGTGATTCTCAAGGTCAAAGATGAAATCCCCTATTTTGGCTCTTTCCTTTGTCCCCCAAATTGCCTTTAACTGCTTCTTAGGGTTTTCTCTCCCACTAAGTGTTTTCTAATCTCTAATCAGTCATTCCCTTTTTCTTTTCATTAAGTAATTAGGCTTAATCCCATTTTTTTGCCTAATGGGTCAAGCCCAAGTGACCCAAATACCCCTGTGTGGGCCCGGATATGCCTAAAAATGTCCTGTGACCCGTTTACTACACCCGGGTACAGGTTTCTGACTATCTCGGTCCATACGGACTCAACCGTACACTCATAATTGGCAATCGAATTAATTTTTAAAAATCCTTATCTCACACCCAAATTAGTCTATACTGACTCCCGATTGAGATAACTAAATTCCCCATCACTGATATCCGTAATGACGTAAATAATTTATTACTATTCACTTAGTAATTTAAATTTCCCTAAATGTTAACCATTTACTCTTCGATTAACATTTAAATAAATATTATCATAATTAAATCAATTAAATTATGACACATAAGTAATTCGAAATTTCTCGAATTAATTAAATATTAAATGCACAAAATACGGGGTGTTACATACTCCCCCCCTTATAAAGGAATTTCGTCCCCAAAACATGGTCGTACCTATGGTGAATATTTCTTGATATTGTTCCGACATATCCTCCTCCCGCTCCCAGGTAGACTCGTTAATGTTGTGATGACCCCATTGTACTCTAACTAGTGGAACAACCTTGGATCGTAACTTACGCTCACTATGGTCCAGAATAGCCATCGGTCTTTCCTCATACGAGATGTCTGGCTGTAAATCAATTTCCTCGAGTGGAATGTGCCAGAAGGCCCTCTCTCTCCTTCGATATTTCTTCAGCGATGCCACATGGAACACGTCGTGTATCCGCTGAAGGTGCTCTGGAAATCCCATTCTATATGCTACCGATCCCACCCTCTCAATAATAGGGAAAGGCCCCACGTACCTCGGTGCTAATTTATACTTCTTATCGAATATCATCACCCCTTTCATAGGGGATACCCAGACTAATACCTGATCCCCAACCTCTAACCCCACATGTCTCCGTGAATCATCATCATAACTCTTCTGCCTATCCTGAGCTATCCAAACTCGCCCTCGGATCAACTCTATCTTAGCAGACATCTCCTGGACTATCTCTAGCCCCAATATCTTATTGTCCCCCACCTCAAACCAACAAGAGAGTGAACAACAAGGTCTACCGTACAATGCCTCGAACGGTGCCATGCCGATCGTGAATTGGTAAGAGTTGGTATACGCGAACTCTAACAAAGGAAGATATCTCTCCCATCCTCCCCCAAAATCTAGAATGCACATCCTGAGCATGTCTTCCAGCATCTGATTGACTCTCTCAGTCTGCCCCTCGGTCTGTGGGTGATAGGTTATACTCAAACGTAGCTCTGTGCCCATGGCCTCCGGAAAAGCTCTACAAAAAATGGCCCACAAAAATTTTATCTCTGTCAGACACAATATTTATCGGCACCCCATGCAGCATAACAATCTCCGCTATGAATAGCTGCACATAACGCATCGTCTCAAAGTCTGTGCAAATTGGCAGGAAGTGTGCCACCTTATTCAACTGATCCACAATGACCCATATGGAGTCGTGACCTCTCTGGGATGCCGATAACCCTATAATGAAGTCCATGGAGATGATCTCCCACTTCCACATGGGAATCTCTAGTGGCTATAACATCCCTGATGGTCTTTGATGGTCAACTTTCATGAGCTGACACGCGGCACATTTTGAGATAAACTCTGATATGTCCCATTTCATTCCTGCCCACCAATATTGCCTCCTCATATCCAGGTACATTTTATCCCCGCTGGGATGTATCGCAAATCTCGAACCATGGGACTCTGTCATAACAGCGTTCCTCAACTCCTCATCCTCTGGAATAATTAACCTCCCACTTAGGTGTAGGCCTATTTCCATGTTCATCGAGTAATCCTCCATTCCCTAAGCTACTAGTTGGCGTACCCTATCCTGGCAGATCTGGTTCTCCACCTGAGCCCTCACCACTCGCATAATTATCTCTGATGTGATGGATAAATATGGCATGCATGCCCTGGCTACATCATCCTCATATCGAAGCTCTCTCCACTTCGCTTTCTAAACTTCTGATATGTCCCCAGTTGGTCTCCGGATCAATGCGTCTGCCACTACATTAGCCTTACCAGGATGATACTGAATATCAAACTGGTAGTCTTTCACGAATTCTACCCACCGCCTCTACCTCATATTCAGATTCTTCCCTGTGAAGAGATACTGATGTGACTTGTGATCCGTGAATAAGGTGAGTTGTTCCCCCAGCAGATAGTGTCTCCATATCCTCAGGGAAAAAATGACCGCTGCTAGCTCTAGGTCATGAGTGGGTTAATTCCTCTCTTGGGGATTTAGCTTTCTGGACGCATAAGCTACGGCCCTTTCCTCCTGCTGGAGCACACCCCCAAGTCCCTGTAAGGATGCGTCGATGTAAACTTAATACTCTAGTCCTCCCCTCGGTAAAGCAAGTATTGGTGAAGATATCAACTTGTCCTTTAGCTCATCGAAAGATAATTGATAATGGTAACTCAAAATAAAAGGAACCCCTTTACGAGTCAGATTCGTCAAAGGACCCACAATCTTTGAGAACCTATTAATGAACCGTCTGTAATAGCCTGCCAATCCCAGAAAACTGTGCACCACGGTCGGTGTTGTGTGATGTCCCCACTCCCTCACCTTCGACACCTTACATGGATCCACCACAATACCCAAGTTTAACACCGCGTTACTAAGAAACTTTACCTCCCGCAGCTAAAATCCACATTTCTCAAATTTGGCATAAAGCTGGTGATCCTGCAACGTCTGTACAACCGTATGCAGATGCTCTACGTGCTCCTCCTTAGTGCGCGAGTAGATCAAGATGTCAACAATAAACACGATGACAAACTGATCGAGATACTCGCTAAAAACCTTGTGCATGAGGTCCATGAACACTGCTGGCGCATTGGTGAGCCCGAATGGCATCACCCGGAACTCGTAAGATGCATACCATGACAAGAAAGCAATCTTAGGAACATCCTCCTCTCGGATACGTAGTTGATGATACCCTGACCTCAAGTCGATTATGGAGAAGTAAGAGGCCCCTCTCAATTGGTTAAATAAATCATCAATCCTAGGCAGTGTATACTTATTCCATATTGTCACCTTATTTGGCTCCCTATATTCCACGCATAATCGAAGTGAACAATACCACCTCTTTACAAATAATATCGGTTCACCCCACGGTGATGTACTCCGTCGAATGAAACCCTGACCTAGGAGCTGCTGAATCTGATCTCTCAACTCACACATCTCTGAAGGGGCTATATGGTAAGGTTCTCAATCAATTGGCCTTATCCCCGGTGCTAAATCGATTACAAACTCGATTTCCCTACTGGGTGGCAACCCTGGTATTTCCTGGAACACATCCTCGAAGTCCCTCACGACCGAAATCTAATCCAACAAAACTACCACCTTCTATGAGGTCTCCTCCTCTATATAATACAAGTGTGTGCGCGACCCTCCCTCAAGTAGAGTCATATCTATTAAGAACATCTCTTGTCCTGGAATGGAGAAGACGATTGCCCTCTCGTAATAATCCACAGTCGCCCAACAACCTGCCAACCAGTCCATACCTAGGATGACATCGTACCCCTCCATATATAACACTAAGAGGTCTGCCTCTAAACTAAGCCTCCTAATCAAAATGTCTACCCCCCAAAAAATCAAGTGAATCAATAGCCCTCTACCTACTTGCGACTCTACAGACATACAAAGACTACCCATGGTCTCTAGTAACCAGGCCCGTTTAGTAAATTTAGATTTAATGAATGAATGAGATGCTCCCGTATCAAAAAGTATACTACCCTCATGACCATGGATGAGAAACATACCCTCAACCGCTGGCGACGCCTACTGTGCTGGAGGATTGGGAACATCCCGAACGTTATACACATGCCCGTAGTGCATTTGCCCCTGATGCTGTGGGGCTGGTGGAGCTGGTGCTGCTGGCGGCATCAGACCCTGTCGCCTTTGTTGGGCACCCTGCTATTGGCCTCTGCCCCTCTACGGGCACTCCCTCTTGAAGTGTCTTATCTGGTCACAAACAAAGCAGCGTCTCTGACCGTCCCCCTGTCGTTAGCCCTCACGTGGCTGACCCTGCTCGCATCCCCTATTGTTCCCTTATACCTGACGGCCCTAAAGAACCTGCTACTACTGATTTGGGCCTAGCTGGCCATGCCTGAATCCCTGTCCTCCCGATCGAAACACACCAAGCCTAAATTTCTTAGCCTGGTTCCCTTACTATCTCCTAGTCTGCTGCTGAGTACCACTTGTGTCACCACCAATGACTGCCTTTCCCTATTGGATCGACTCCCCTACCCTCTTGCTCCCCTTCGCATGGAAGCTATGATCATGGAAATATACAAGAGCAGCATTAATGACATCTGTATAAGTCACCAACACCGGTTTACCAATCAAGTGCTGCCTGATTCTCCAGGCCAGGCCATCCATGAACTTCGACTTCTTTCGCTCCTCATCGCTCACCTCATTTGGCACAAAGTTCTCTAAATGGGTGAACTCTTCCTCATAATTTGCCACTGAACGGTCACCCTGTATTAACTCATTGAACTTCTTCCTTATTTGTGCCTCTACCACTGGTGGGAAGTATTTGCGATCGAAGCTCACCCAGAACTCTAATATCGTCATCAAATCCCTTTCCTCGATCGTTGTAACTGACTCCCACCATTGTAAGGCTGCCCCAACTGACGAAAGGTAGAAAGCATTTGTTTCTATATATTGGTACACTCCAGCATGCATAGATGGATCTAAATATTCTTCTTCCAGTCACAAGCCTCTACTATATCAGTACTACCACGAAACTCGGGTGGGAGACCCTTATGAAAGGTATCCCTAACTCGCTGCCAAGACGGTGGCCCCACTGGAGCCTGAACTGTTGGTGCCACTGGAGGTGGTGCCTGGGGCAGAGGAAAATGGGCTGCCATATCCCTCATTGTTGTCTCAACTGCCTGGGCCACTATCACTACCACCTGAGTAGTGGAGATCAACTCGGGTGGGTGTGGGGGTGGCGGTACCTGTGGCTCCTGATAAGCCTCCCTAAGCTCATCCATAGCCTCATCCCTCTCTTCTCTCTGTCTCTTCAGTGGCATCTGAAAATAGATCGAATTGTATAAGTACACAATTTATACAAAAATCAAATAGCAGAAATATGATATCTCAGCCGTGGAAAGTGAATCAACGGTCTTAATAATAGGGCTCTATAACAACCGAACGCCACGCTGAAATGTAGTAAGCCGCACAGATCCTAAGGACACTAGAACATGATGCTCTGATACCATCTGTGACACCCTGCCTAATTAATTTTGGGTGATTAGTGCTAAATTAAATTAGAACAGGTTTCTCAGTTGGTTCATTCTTAGCATCACTATCGCCTTTTTAATTACTAACCACCTAAGTGAGAAAATTAGACTGGTACCAAGTTTTATCTTTCATTTATTTAATGAAATACTCATGCAAAAACAAAATAATTTAACAATCACAATTAACTGAAATCCACCATTCACATCTAAATAACTGACCGAATAAACCATCGGCTCAAATCCAACAAAATTAAAGACAAGTAATAAATCTCAACAAGTCTGGCACAAGTACTGAATAAAACAGTGAGCGATATGCTCGAGTAACTGATAGGAAATTTCTACACTATAAATGAAAAGAACGAAGCGCCTATCAAACTCCCGCAACATCCACATGTACTACAACAATGAATCCATGGAATGAGTCAAGTCTGGCGTCCTTGTGGCTGGACACCTAAAAGGTTTTTTAAATTTTTTTATAGCAAGGGTTAGTACCCAAAACATTTGGAAAACATTTAGCAAATGATTAAGTTGCAGTAATAAATATGTATGCATGCTCTTCATATTTTAGTTAGTGTTGCACTCCCTTGAGGACCTCCTCACCCCTCCTCTACTGTGCATTATTAACGCCTTAATTAATTTTCCTAGTCATCTATCCCATAACTAGATAACCGATATAAACCCTTGGAACCACCCTACTCTAACCGAGTATGCCAGAATTATGATTTCTAAGTTATTGTCAACATTAACTTAATTAATCATTTCCCTTTTTATATTCATATAACTTTCACATCCACTATATATATGATACAATTCACAACTTGTATTAATTTACCTATATATAATTATTTAGATCATTATATACGTGTAGTCATATTACAACATTCACACGTATGTTGAAATAATAATTAATAATGGATATCCTCCTGAGTAATAACTCACCAGATGTATATTCTCTAAAATACTATCCCACTTGGTGTATTCACATAACCTAGTTACCCCAAGTCATAATTGCTCACTAACTTGGTAAAATAATATAATTATAGGAGGCGGTCATATTCCTTCCCTGAAAGTGAGATGCCCCTCACCCATATAATGGACGCTATGACCTCGGGATATACTCTCCCTAATCCTCAATCTTTGGGATTCACCTTCTACGTGCAACCTCCCCTGATAGCAATAGAGTATATATAATAGTAATATCTAGACACAGATATTAATGCACACACCACATATATATACTATCGCAAACTGTATATATATATATATATATATATATATATATATATATATATATATATATATATATATATATACATATATATAATACCTTGGTTATACCGTGTACTATGTCCGTAACACAAGCCTATACAAATTATCATGATTTTATGGCCCAACTCTAATTATTAATTAATTACACATTAATTAATTAAATTACTTTTGGTGTCGCTCCAACCAATATATTTGGACTCGCTCTCGGGGCCCGAAATAAAATAATACCCGAGTCATAATCCCTGACTCAAAATAAATTAGTTTTCAATCCAATTAATTTAACACCTTGGTATCCCTACCGATATACCCGGACTCACCCTCTCGATCCGTATTTAATTATTTTGGAATATTCTTCCAAACACTTTCATAACGTGTCACACCACAATTCCTCTCAACCCGAATTATTTTCCTTCATTTTTTTTGGAATTAATGTTCCATACTTATTTCTCATTAACTAAAGTATGGGGGAGAATTGTTAATTAATTTCCCTTATATATTAAAACTGGCGTAACTGCAAAAATTCTGAACCATCGATCGATCGATCCCAGCCATCGATCGATTGATCGAGCATGTCTTCGTCTTCTCCGAGTCCCTGTTTCAGCCATGGACGAAAACTTTAAATTCTCAACTCCTTATACAGTCCAACCCAAGCCTTCTAATCAATATAACACGTCAAGAACACCATGAGGGACCCCCATAAAGTCCCCAAACCCCGTTTAATTCATGTTCTCTATCGTTTATCTAAATTGGGGAAAAAGTCGAGTCATTCTTAAATCAGTCACAACATCAAATTACCAACTCAATTTCCTTCCTAATTCATCTGGGTTTATTACAACTAAGGCAAATATCTGTTCAGAATCATGTTACACCATAAATTCCTACACTAATTCTCATCTTGTGTTCCAATTACAAAAACCCCATTTTTGTACCCATTTATCCCCAAAATGAATTTTAGGTATTCTCATCACATGAAATATGAATTGAAAATATAATCAAATGCTACACCAAGTTAACCACTTACCTTATGGTTTCATAGGGTCTGATCTGGAGTTGTGATTCTCAAGGTTGAAGATGAAATCCCCTCTTTTGGCTCTTTCCTTTGTCCCCCAAATTGCCTTTAGCTGCTTCTTAGGGTTTTCTCTCCCACTAAGTGTTTTCTAATCTCCAATGAGCCATTCCCTTTTTCCTTTTAATTAAGTAATTAGGCTTAATCCCATTTTTTGCCTAATGGGCCAAGCCCAAGTGACCCAAATACCCCCGTGTGGGTCTGACTATACCTAAAAACGTCCCGTTGCCAGTTTACTACCCCCGGGTACACGTTTCTGACTATCTCGACCCATCCGGACTCAACTGTACACTCAGAATTGGCATTCAAATTAATTTATAAAAATCCTTATCTCACACCCAAATTAGTCTATACCGACTCCTGGCTGAGATAACTAAATGCCCTGACACTAATACCCGTAATGACGTAAATAATTTATTACTATTCACTTAGTCATTTAAATTTCCCTAAATATTAACCATTTACTCTCCGATTAACATTTATATAAATATTACCATAAATAATTCAATTAAATTATGACACACAAGTCATTCGAAATTTTCCGAATTAATTAAATATTAAATGCACAAAACACGGGTTGTTACAAAACGTACTAGAAAAAGAAAAAAAACATTAAAATATATAAAAGACAAATACCAACTAAAATTCAAAACAAAAATATACTATCTAAATAAGTCACCAAAATCTCCCATTGATTATTCTCCCTCCAGGATACCTAAACGCCCCATGAGGACCCGATACACCAACATATGCACTATCATTTATATACCCAATTCATGGAACCAATTCTTGAAGTTTACATTATTAGAGGTGCATATAGTTGTTGGCTCCAAGTATCAGGCAGTCATGGGAGGCACCATTAGCTGCAATTGGTGTTGGAATGCCTGCTGCTACCATAATGTCGATCTTATTAGTGGTTTAAGCACTACGTAGAAATTCCTTGATGTTGAATTCCATTCTTTGTCCCAAATTAAATAAACAACCCATAAAATTAATTATAAAATTTCACCATTCTTGTAAAGAAATAAAAGGAATTTTTTTATTGGGTGGAATAGAGCAATGCTAAACATAATATCAATTCTTACCAAGAAAAAAATCCTAAACTAGTTTTGATTGGTTAAGTACCTTATCATATCACTAGTTTAAAAAAAGTTATAAAATTATCAGCTCGTCATATGAGTATACAAATACATGTAAGAATAGCATTTGTTTAGGAATGTTATGAAATTAATTTTTTTTTGTATTTTTAGAGATATACAAATGGCTAGATATCAATAAAACATCTTAATTAACTTGTTGCCACCTCTTTATAGCTTTGTTTTCTAGAATATAATTAAGTTTCCCACCTCTGTTTATCAAATCTGTGCCCCTTCTCATGCTAGATGGTTTATTATTTTTCATTTTTGACGATTGCAACTGAGTTTTAGACTTCAAAGCTGAGGGAAATAGATCAAATTATTTTGTGCTTATGCTTTTTAGTGTATGTGATTGAAATAGATAGAGAGAGATTCGTGTTGTGAGAGAGAGAAGGAAAGAGGGCTGTCATGTCCATTTTTTCACCTTATTGAAACACTTTAATTCAACTTATTATCTATACTTGTTTTTTTCCAGCATCTTCTACTTCCAAGAAAAAGCGTGGCACATCATGAAATTTGAAAGTCGATGCCTTGTACTCACAAATAGGGTCTAAAATACCAGTGCACTTTGCCCCTGAAGATGGCAGTTCATCAGGCCTTAATCATGATACTTTCATAGTTGAAATTGGAACTGCTGTATGGAGCCACGTGCCTCTTCAGGTCTAAAAATGGTAAGCTATCTCTATGGATGATAAGGAAACTTTGATCGATAGAATATTGGTAAGTATAAATCGTTAGGACAATATATTTTTATTTAATTATTTTTTTATGAATTGCAAAAATTCAAAATGTTTTTACTTGTGTAGACAAAGTTTAAGTACCATGTAAAACCCAGATGTTCTAAGATATTTGCACATGACAATGGGATCTGAGTATTCTAACTTTCGTTATGAATTGAAGTTTCATGTTTAATGTACACAACTTTGAAAGCGTCTAAATAACATAAACACCCCAAGGTTGCCTTTACAAATGATTGGGACTATCTTTGTGACCTTTTTCACTCTAATGACTGATAGGTATGTTCTTTTATTCCTTTATTTTTATTGTTGCTTATGATCGAATTTGGACAGTTCTTTTTTATCTTAAATCTGATGGCATTCTTATGATTGGTGATGATATCGTTTGTTGTTGCATAGTAATTGACCCAGATAATAGTGCGTACCATTATCATTCTTACATAATATAGTTTTTTTTTAGTTGCAACATTTCTCGATGTGATTAAATGTTTTCTCGTGTAACTATGTTTTTATTTTTGCAGATTTATAATGTATAATGTAAATGTATGATTTTTAGACACTCTATTTATTGATAAAAAAAAATTCTTATGTTCTCCAACTCGGTCATATAATATACAATTTATTTAGTGAAGTTTCATAAACATATATTTAATAGTTAAAAATTAGTTACACTCGTCTGTGCATCACATGGGTTACCACAACTGCACTCCAAATTTTATTTATAATATAATGGATACATGATAGCAATAAAGTGAATTGGCCCATAATCATACCAAACCCACCTAACATTAGTTCGGTATACTAAAATGCTCTTTTTAGGATAATTATGTTTTGGTGGTCTCTTTGTGGAATTTTTTAAACTAAGCATATTCTGTTTTTTAATTATATGGGTTGCTGATAATATGTAAACATGTTTATAATTATACTAAATATTAAAGTAAACGCATTAAAAACTTTGCAACATAATAAAATCTCTGTGAAATTGACGCAAGCTAAGAACGTATGGTAGAGTAAGTCGACCAAATGTAGCGAGAGGGTTGCACATTTTCCTTTTAATCATCACATGGGGTCAAAGTCTTTTGTGCAACACAAATATAAGGCGGTAATTTTATATTATTTTTAGTTTAATTTGATATATATATATATATATATATATATATATATATATATATATATATATATATATATATATATATATATATATATATATGTATGTATGTATGTATATGTGTGTGTGTGTGTGTATTTGCATTGATATGTTTTTGGTAATAGAATGGTAAAGTATCATATTCTGGGCCAAACGGATCGTACAACTCTTCCACGATACCCATTTCAACAAAGATGTGTGGAGTAATTCGAAGGCAGATTGAAGCTATGTAAGTATATCAATTATCAGCATAGTCATAATAACGTTATTATTTTCTATATAAAATAAAATTGTTCTCTTTTAATTTTGCTAAATGAGATGAATGAGTTAAAGAAAAATACATATCTACAATTAAGTGAAGCTCAGATATGTGAATGAGTTCTTGGAAAAAGATTGGGTTACGTGAAGGGTCAAGGTTTTGGGCACGGGCCAGACACATAAACATATGTTTCTTCCACGGAAACCAAGGAAGATAATGAAGCATTGAAGTCCGAGGTCACACAGTTGAAAGATCTTATTATGAGTCAGAAGGAGGCACTTGAGTGTTTTATGCAACATACATAGGCCACTTTTAAGCAAACCGAGGGGACCTCAGTCTAATCATCATCTAGTTGTCTTTTGTTTATTATGTTATTTTGAACCATGATTTAGTTGTCATTTCTTTATTATGTTATTATAAACCATGGTTTTAGATGTCTCATTTATTATGTCATCATAAAAAACATAACAATTTTCTTAATCATTGTTTATTTCAATTGAATATGGCTAGCACTATTCATGTTAACTTTTATAATATTAAGTATATTATTCCAATCTTTATGTCTATTTTAATCTGAATTTGAATTTGTCATTCATATGATTCTATGTTTATGGAAACATTGACATAGCGAAAGCCATATTGTAATTACTGTTAATAAATTGGACGACATAAGTGTAATGGTTTTTAGTTGTCACAATAAGTATGTTTCAAATTTAAAATCAAATTTGTGATGATTTTTTATTTGAAAAAAATTATTCATATGAAATAATTGTAAAAAAATCACTTCTTTTAGGATGAATTTGTTATGGAAAATTTTTATAACCTTTTGTGACGAATTTATTCATCACAAAAAGACATTATGAGCATTTTTTTGTTTTGTGTGCGACTAATTGAATAGATTTTCCTGAGGAAAGATTTTGTCGCAATACATATTTTTCGTGAAAAACTTTAGATTCTTCACTGAAAATCGTTTAGCGGGGGATCTAGAGCGATGAAAATGGCGATGAAATACTTACGTCACGAAAATAATTTTGGGATGATTTAAGGCTTTTTCAGACGAAAAATTTTCATCACTAAAAACCTTTTTTTTTCTTAAGTGCCCCCCTCCTCAATAGATTTAAAAACCTCCTCCCACCCTACTAAAAAAAAAATTAATTTATCTACATTACCTCTCCACGTTAGGTATTTCATCATCTTCTCCATCTTCTTACTAACTAAATATGGTAATGGAAAGATACACATGGAGTAAATGGGTAGACTAGACAATGTACTTTTTATCAAGTTCAACCTCCTCTCTCTCTATAAATAATAATTCTTTCACACTGCTGTAACAACTCGCGTAATTTTTGGGCTATTTTAATTAATTTTTGGAAAATGGAGGAAAATAAAGTTTTTGATAAAATTATTTTTATTGCTCAAATATGTTGGTTATTATTTTTAAAGGCGAGAATTTCAAACGGTTTCGAAATCGGAGTTAAAACGGATTTTAAAATAATTTTTAAATGTTTTTAACTCTTGGAATTCTAAGTCGGTGAACATTAAGTAGTTTTCAAGAGTTGTTTTGACTTCCAACTCTTCATTTCTTTACTTTATTTAAAGGAGTCTTTTGGATTCCAACTCTTCATTTCTTTACATTATAAAAGGAAGTCGTGGGCAACCCTTTTAACATACTTTTGGCACAAATTTTGGCAGCAAATATATTTTATATTCCTCTTCTGTTTAATTATACTTTGGCCCTTGAGATTTGTGAGTTCTAACCTTAGATTAGAGGTGTTCTTGGGGCTATTTTGTTGGAGGTTTTTGGAGGAGCTTTTGTAGATCTTTTGAGTTGATCTTGAGGATGTGATCGTTGGTTTCTCATCATGGTTTGAGGTATGGGGTTTTACACAATATGCTCCTTAAATCTCGCAAGTGTCATTCTCTTTGAATTCTTGTTAATTGAACTCATATTTGAATTGATAAATTCATTAAAATCTGGAAAATAATTGTTGAAAATATTTTGATTCATGTGGTATCATTATATTGTTGATGAGCACGTTGTCATGAGATTTTAATATGGCACAGATGTTGGGCACCCGCCAAAATTCCTATTTCCCGGACTATGGATTGATAAAGCATACACGGATGTGGTGAGGCCTGGTGACCCGGTTAAAGTGTTGTTGAGAAATTATATTGATAAATGCTTTGAGATTTTCATTTTGATTTGAATATTCGTACTCGTGTTGTTACGTTTTATTCATCGCTAATATATATTTGTTGAGCATCTTTCCTGTCGTATTGTGTACTTCCCCATATTTTCTTTTAATGGCAGGTTAGCGCGGATTTTGGGGCACTATGGAGATTGATTTTAGCGAGGATTGTTTGGGAAAGATTTTTATTATTTTGATGTATAGAGCTTTGGAGATTTGTATTTTATTTTCGAGTTAGTTATTGTATGTAATTCGAGAGACTTGGTATTTATTTGAAGAAATTGAGATTTTTAATTTCTCTTTTGTTATTGTGGGTTTATTTAGATGCTCTATACCTTGTCACTTGTGGATTTGGATTTATTTTATCGCATTAGCGCTCCGTTCGCTATCCCCGGGCGGGCGGGGTGTTACAACTGCCAACCTCCTTTTCATTCTCTCCAGAATCGTATTCCAAATGGTTTTAGTCTTAAACTTGGCCCCTAACGGTAATCCAAGATATGTTGAGGGGAATGTGCCTTTCCTACGACCCAGTGTCTTGGTCAGACCCACCACGCTCCCCCACCCCCACCCACCGGAAAAAAAAATATGAATTGTCTCACATTTCTCTGCATTAATACGGAGACCCGCGTCACCTCAAAGCATATAAGGAGTAATATTAAATTCCCCACATGTCCCACTTCTTCTTTATAGAAAACAATTGTGTCATCAATAAATAGAAAATCTGATATCATAATCGAATTCGCTATTGATTGAACTATCACAAAAATGCTAACACTATACCATATTTAGCCAATGATCATGGTTTTGGCTTGTGACCACCGTTATGGGGCATAGTCCAAACTCGTGACAATATTAATCATGACAAAATTGGGGGTCATGGTCCAAAATTGTGACCCACAGAGGATGATATGGGGCATAGTGCAAAGTCGTGACCATCATACTAGTGGGGTCACGGTAAAAAATCGTGACCCATATGGGAGGACATGGGCTGTTGTCCAGAGTCGTGACCACTATACCATTGGGATCACAGTCCAAAACCTGATCCATGGATAAAGATGTGGTCCATGATCCAAAATCGTGGCAACCATACCACTATTGATCACGGGTTTGGACCGTGAACAATAATTTATTTTAATTAAAAAATATATTTGGTCATGGTTTCAGACCTTTACCAAATAAAAAATTTATTTTTTTGCATCCAAAAAAAATTTGTACCTTTTTCAAACCTGCTTATATTTACAAAAATAATTATTTATCTAATATGTAATAAAAGATAACTAATGCATGCTTGCGTGAATATGTAATAATAAAACACAAGTTATAAATAGTTTGGATACAAAAACTCTCAGTCTATAATTCAAGAAACTTTATTCAACCCTAACAAATTCAAATAAAATTCATTTAACTCGTTCAAAAAGAGATATTACAAGAAAATTCATTCAAAGCAAATAGATATCCCACCCATTAAAATATTACAAAAAAAATTAAAATGAAAATAATTTTCATCATGTAGACTTGACCAACAACTTAATTGGCTAAGTAATAAAATAATTTGCATAATTTATGAAAAAAATCCCTTCCCCATGGTCAAACGTAAGAAGACTCATCTCCACAACCAGAGTATATTTTATCGACTAATATTTGATATTCACCAATTAGCAATGACCGAGTGTGGACAAGTGTTCTGACAATTACGAAAATGAGAGTTCACGTGCAAATAACCCTGGTATCGGTCAAGTTCCTTATATAATACGCCTCACCAAAGTGAGGGTACATGGATGAAGATGATGTATGGAATGTTCTAGGTGTAAGCATTTGTGAGGGGAATGCTCCATGTGTAGGCAATTACGAGCGGAATGTTCCGGAATGAGGCATTTGGGAGGAAAATGTTCCAATAGAAGGCATTTGGGAGAGGAATATTCAAGGGGGAGGATATGGAAATGTTTGAGACATTTTATTGGGGTAAATCTCTTGTTGAGTAAAATATTGTACCAACCCTTGGGATTTCATTCGTTAGGAGTGCCATGTCATTCCCAAGCTCAGACACCTCTCTTTTGCATTGGCATCGTCTTCTAAACCCTCATCATCTCACCCCTCTTTGTAGAGATATCGTCTAATAAAGTTGCATCGAACTATAATTTGGTACATGGAATACATGATACCATGTAATAACCTTTATTTTTTTGGGTAATTGTTTTTATATAAATTTGTTATGTGAGGTAATTATATAAAATAATGGAAGTTGGAGTAAATATTATTTTAAGTGATTTAAAAGATAACGTTTACCAAATATTGCATATTTACTGTTAAGAGAATGTAAATAGCATCATGTTATGTTTTATTTCTTCGTTGTGATGTAAGCGACATTTATGGTTTAAAATGATGTTCAAACATAAAATGATTTTTATTATTCCAGATACCAATTTAGAGGGCGCAGTTAGTCCTGAAATAATTAAGACAGTCAAAATAAGTGTCATACTGTATTTTTGGGTTCCGGGCACTTTTGACAGGTTATGGCTTAATTATATAGTTACGAGTCATTTTATTAATAACATTTAAAGATGGAGCTTAGTGTTAAATGAACGTTTAAGTCTTCCAACCCCTTTTATTTCTCAATTTTATGCTTTTTAAACTTAGAGAGAAAGCGAGAGAAAGAGGATATGGGGAAAAAGAAGAGAAGAAATTGAGATTGATCTTGCATCTAACGGAAGAGAATCCGAGAATACAACCTTAAGGCATGTTTTTAAATTACTAGTGTATGATGTAATGTGAATAAATTGTATTAATGGTTGTGAAATTGAAAGAATGGAACAACTTGTGGGTTTTGAGAGATTTGGTGTTTAAACCCTTGAAAATGGTATTAGATTTGATTTAAGTTAGTCTTAGTAGGTGTTGTCTATTTAGAAATTATTTGGGGTTCATATTAGTTGATTTGGTTGAGATTTGAGGAGAGTAGTTTGAGTTTTGGGAAAATTTAGGGTTCATAACTTGTAGCCCCAAACTTAGCATTTCTGCCAGGCCGAAACGATTCTCCCTTTTAAGCAAATCAATTCGCCTAGAAGAAAGGCAACAGGTCTGGTAGGCTGAATCGATTCGGCATGAGGTAAGGAGTTGGGTTTTCTCAACCGAATTTATTAACTTTTAAAGGGGAATCGATTCGCTGGGGCGAATCGATTCGGAATCTTGCTGTTTTAGGGAGTTTTTGCTAGGGTAGTTTTTAGCCATATTCTTCTAGATTTAAGGCCTAGGGACCTTCTATTATGAAGTAAAGTAGTGTACTAGAGTCTTATATTAGGGATATGATTACCTTAAATTAGAAAGAGGTTAATGGGGCTTATTTCAGGGATTAATTAATAGATTTTAAGGTAGTTTCTTCCTTTAGTAAGCTACTTTGAGACTAGGGAAAACTAGGATTACATAATTTGGGAAGTTTAGAGACTTATATGAGTTATATCATACTTAGTGGCTCATCGGGATGTTTTTACTCTTGGAGACTATCATTAAACGTAATATTGAGGTTTACAATTATAACATTTAACGCTTATGGCTCCGGACAAAACTTAATGTACATTCTAGATTGGCATGTTTTATGAATGATGAATTGTATATACATACCTCTCTAAATTATATCATAAGGGAAGTTACGTGTAATACCCTGTATTTTTATGACTTTTAAAATTGGGGATTTATTAAATTTAATTCAGATATTAATTTAATATTAATCCGGAATGTTATTTTATATATTTACCAACGTGACATGAGTTAGTAATTATTGGGAATTTTTTGAATATTACTAGATGAGTAAAGTAATATATAATATTGATTTAATTAAAATTTCCATGAGTGAATAAAATGGCAATTACGAAAATTTAAATCGCGACGTGCCTATGTCGTGTTAGGACTAAATTATTATTATGAAAGCGAATACATTATAAGTCACCCGTATGTTCGTTTTGAGTGCGCCAAAGTGTTGGGAAGGGTCGATATGGTCAAAAAAGTGTACCCCAGGGTTTAGTTTGGGTCTCGGGGCGTTTTTAGGCATAATTGACATCCCTAGAGGGTATTATAGACATTTTGTATTTTGGGGTAATTAAACCCACGAATTTTCTTAGTATATATTAGTCATTTGGAGTTTTCTCTTAGGGTTAACAAACACAAAACCTAATCCCAACCATTAGAGAAGAAGGTGAAGAGATTAGAGAAGAAGGTGAAGAGTTTCCAAGCAATCCAAGGCCTAGAACTCACCCGATTGCACCACCACTGCCACCAAAACGTAGATCACACGACGAGAAACACAACCATATATTTTTCATCAACAAATCAGATCCTTGAATCCCAGGAATGTATCTATCTTGCTGATTTCCAAGTTAATATACCTTCCATGTTAGTATAGGAATGAAAATCTTATATTTTAAATGAAGAATTACATGTTTTGGAAGAGAATTTATATGTGTTGTAGGCAGAATCCATATAGTCTAAAATCTTGATCATATCTAGAGTATTATACATGAATTTATTAAGATATTTGGGAAGAAAATCTGGATTAAAATAGAGGCTTGTGATTATTCATGCAAAATTTGGTTTTATAAATAAATATGATATTAAATCCCTTTTTGATTGATTCGTTGAGGATTTATTGATGTTGTGACATTAGAACTTGTTTATATACATTGCTTCTACATTTGGAAAACTTGGTTGGGAGTTTGGGATGAAATTATAGAGGTTTGGAGAGTTAGAATGGTTGAACCCGTAGGTTGAAAATTGCAGAAAACTGGGCAAGAACTGCTTGATCGATCGACCCCTCCAGGAAAATTGCATGTTTTTCCCCTTTTTCTTTAATTTGGATAAAATACGTGGGAACCCTTGAATATCTTTTAAATATTATAATGGGTTATGAGGAGTACTAGTAGGGTCTAAGTAGACTCCGTTGAGTGAAATTAATATGGGATGAAATTATGGATTAACGGTGAGTTATTCATACATTGGAAAGTAAGCGTACGTTTACTAAAAGATTGAGACTCGTGACAGATTTAGACTAGAAGATAAGTGAGGGAATACCTACTGAAATTTGTACTTAGTGAGAGAGAATAATTCGAGAGATGAGAAGTAAGTATGAAGTAAATTATAAATGAGAATAAAAGAGACGAATCCGTTACGCGAGGTAATTGAGTAAAATATATGATAAGAACGGATGATAATAATTATGGGTCATGGGTGAACCTAATTTGGAAAATGTAAATGTCCATATATATGACTGTGTGACTGTGCATATATTATGTATTTGTGTAAAAATCATACCCGAGCTACTTACTATCATGGAGGTTTCTGCGTTGGGACGGTCTTATCTCGATTGGACCTTTATGGGGGATATTGACCCGTACCGTAGAAGATAGTATTCAAGATACAGGCTATCTAAAAATGATAGTCAGATGTTCTAAGAGACGTGAGGGTATGTGCTGACCTCTTAGGATTCGGACCTATGGTTCGCCTCCATTTGTATGTGTATTGTGTTAATACAGTTCGAGAGTGATTCTGAACTAGTATTTCCCTTAGTATGAGAGAAACGGGGATCTGATATAAGAGTATGCCAACACCATAGATTTATGTGGGGTGCTAATAGTATATATATATATATATATATATGGAAACTTTCTACTGTGTGTATAAGTAGTTATGTAATGAATAAATGTTGTAGTTTTATAACAAGTGTCCGTGAATTTTATAATGGTACTAAGTGGTTCTGAGTAACGTAAGAATATGGAAGAGAATGATTTTCTAAAACTAAATATTATGGCCTTAGTACTTCTCGGGATAGAACTTTATGGAAAAATAAGTTAGATAGACTTATGTGATCAGTAGTACAGTAGGTGTGCACACTAGATGAGAGACCCTGGAAGATGATAGCTATTTAGGGGAGCATCTAGTGGGGTGACTCTCGGAAGGATGATCTAAGAATCGTTGTATGTTGTGAGTATAACTATTCTTATGAAAGTGGTATTTTATAAATGGTAAAATATTTTATGAAATTAAGTGTGTCGGAAATAAGTTCCTAGTGAGGAATAGTCTTGCTAAGTCATAATGTGCTAAATGGAAATGGAATCTTATCAAGTGGAATTGTATTATATTCTCTTGCATATATGAATACTCATCATTGTTATTGAAATTACGCTAGGTTGTGAATTTAGATTGAGAAGTGAGGACTATTATTAATTGTGGAGAGCGAGATAAGCTTATTCATGATGATTGATATTCATAATTGTCATGCATTTTATTCGCATGATGATCATATCAAATTGGGCCCTGACCCGTTTATATCTCTTGTTTTTGCATGAATGCTCCTCACGCCTAGGTGCTCCTCCGCAAGGACGCTCGTAATGACCCTTTCATCCAAGTGTCACGGAGCTATAGCATTTTGCGGATGTTGTAGGATATTTGTTATAGATGTTTTGATCCTTTTGTACTCTACCTATGACCAGTTTACACATTCGGGTGTGTTGGCCAAGTTCTTTTACTTGTTACATGTATTATGATATTCATTTTAATACTCGGTGTAACCTGCTTGTATTTTTCTGTTAACCGGCATCTTATTCGGTTATATTAATGTGAATGCATGTAATTGTTACTTGTCTTTTATCCACCACCTCTTTAAATTGGATTATCTAAAGAATTTTCTTTAAGCTTACAAATATTTTTGGCTTCCATTTTCTAAAATAATTGGTGGTTATCTCGTATATATATTTTAACCACGGTGATACTAAGAATGGACCATCTATGATTCATGTATTTATTAGAATATCGGGTTGGCGAACTCTTATTTTATAATCGGGGCGTCACATACCACACCTCTTGTGGTTAGGGAATCGGATTGAATGTCATGTCGGTTGCACTCAGACTAACTGCTGGACATGCCCTCTATCACTTTCTGTAACATAATATTATATTTAGGACTACAATGTTAACAATAACATATAATATATATATATATATATATATATATATATATATATTGGTCCCTTTTTCCCATCGAACATGCAAGTACATATTGACCTGATTAGAGTCTTTACCTTCTTTTGGAGTCCCCTCAGTCTATTCCTCACATTCACCCTAAATATCATCATAATATTTTTCCCCGAGTTTGTGGACATCAACCTTTTTTAATCTATTCAGTTTATTTATTACCCAATTAATTAGTTTTCCCTCCCCGGCCTTATTCTCTAAGAAGTCGTTCCATTTTTCAGTGGGCACTTCAATATTTTGGGAAACTTAGTCTTTCAGACCTAAAATATTTGAACTAGTTGCCTCTTTTGGGAAAATATTCTTCCAAAGGTTTCTATGATAGGTTTTTTAAGCATCAACTACTTTGAAAAAAACATTTGGCTTTGAACCAGTTAGGAATGAAAATGTTTTACTATGTTTCTCCCAAATATCATACATTAAGGCATGATTAATGTTCTTCTAGTTTTCCACACACCCAATGCCCGTAGTCACCTTTTCAAGAGATATACAAGGGATTTTAAAAAGTTTGACGTCTTTTTATCATCGGTTGTATTATCCTCGTTAATGGAGAACCTAATGCGCTTCTTAGGTTTATCTAAGGATCTATCGTCCACAGAAGTTGGGGGTGTCAGATTATTAATAACGTTTTGAATTTAATGACTCATAGATGGAATAGAATAAATCTTCATAAGAATGAAGTATTGATATCCCGGGGGAGATGAGAATTGAGCTTGGCGTAAAGGGGAGCGCCTAGTCTGTGATGTTTCACCATTTTGTTGATTGGGTCTTTGACAATTCTTACAATTAAAAAATAGCCACGTATGAAAGTAATTACGGTTCTTGACTATCTATATTTATTTACCTATTCGACAGCTTCTAAAACATGCTCGATGTGTTTGATTTCCATCCAATCACTATTGTTTTTGAAAAATCTATTGAATTTTGCACATGGCCAACTTGGTAAAAGCGTGTCTATGATTTTCATATAATGGTATGTGACATGAACTTAGAATTATTTTTTAACATATTTGTAAGCTCATTTTTAATATGAATATGTCGAGAGATGTCGCAATTTGGCTGAATACTCTATTTATGGAATTGTATCCACAAAGGATGAATATTTTTTAGACTTTTTTAACAGTGTCACCAATATTACTGCCCTATCGGGATTATGTAAGCAAAATATATTCTCTACTACCTCATCCCAACATTCTAGAAAGAAAAAATAATACAATCAAATAGGTACTCTAGCAAGAGATTAACTCCACAATATGTAAGGTGATTAAATTATTCAATTTTTTATTACCATACATGTAAATACAAGTTCACTCTATAATGTGTGCACTAATGAAAGATATTTTAGTGCTATCAAATTGTACCCTCTCGTACACTTATTTTCAGTAATTATTACCGTGACTCATTTTTCATTAAAAAATATGTAAAAGGGTGTTAAAATGAGTCGTAGAGGTAATGGATCTAACAAATCCTAAACAAATTATGGTTTTCCATTTGATAAATCAGACACAATAATTCCAATTTAAGATCATCTTAATTTAATTAAACCTAAATTTACTATTTGTCCTCCAATTGTGCATGCCCTTCCACTAATTTGTGTTCACCCAACCAACAACTACTTAAGGAATGTGTGAACACAATCACAACAAATTAACCAAATTACTCTACTCTAAACATTTTGTCGTCAAGATAGGGTATATGTTCAGACAAATAATTAGTTTAACGTCTAGTATATATAATTAATAAAGTGAGAGCTTTAAGTGTTCAGTATCTGTATTAATTCATGATCAATTAACACAAACCACGAGAACTATTAACCTAATAATACAATAGAAGTTTATCCCTTACTCCTTCTATATCATTTACATGATTGATTTCCAAGAACATAATTATAGAACATGACATTTCATTTATAATTCTACATCAAGGGTTTCAAATACAATTTCTAATAATAAATAGGGCCATATTTCAATGTATAACATGTGAGAATAATCCAACACACATGCATACACACATACACGAGCACACACACACACACACACACACATTTGTAATGTACACATAAACACGATGAATTTCCCACTTGGACCTAAATATTAAAAACTATGATCTTCAATGATAATGATCCCCTATTATAAGGATTAAAATATATAATTATAAAAAATTCATAATGTTAAATAATTACTTGAAGGCCTAACATTGCTAAAAATTAATTTCTTTAACTAAGCTAAATTATTTTTATTTAAATGCCTAATGTTTCTAAAACATTACTCCATACCTTGAATTTCATATCAATGACGGATATATATATAATTTCATACCTTGTATTTCATACCAACAATAAATATGTACAATTTTCTAAATATCATTAATTATTAATAATAAAAAAATTATTAACGATACAAACATACGCGCAATGAAACACACACCCGCACACACAAGCTGAAACAACACGCATGCACTGAATCGCGCACACATAAATGCTTAACACGCATTGAATCACGCGCACATACACACACAGATACATAAACTGAGAACACACACACACACACACACACACACACAGAGAAAACACACAAATGAAATAAATGTACCTTTGTGGAGAGAGAGGCCGTCAAAAAATAAAAGGAGAGAGAAAGAGAGTTTGGATTTCATCGTGAGAGAGAGAGAGAGAGAGAGAGAGTTTTGATTTTTGGGCAAGGGTGAAATGAAATGTAGAGTTTTGATTTAAGTTATACAAAAAATGGGGTCACAGTTCAAAATCGTGACCCATTCTGTGACCCTCTAATGAGTTAAACTTGGTCACGATTCTCGATCGTGACCCTATGTGTGACCAATTGAAAGCTTGGGAAATGATCACGATTTTGGACTGTTGATACCACGCGATAGGTGTGCGCGTGTAAGTTGCACAGTGGTTGTTTTTTGTCTCACCGCGACTATACAAACAAACCTAAATTACTACTACACTTGTGGGGCGAGTCTAGGGGTAAGTCGGGTATCGAAAATCCACAGAAACGAGTTGTTGGAATTTATATGATTTAATATTTCGAAATAAAAGTGTAAAAGGTGAATTAGAAACTAAAAGAAAAGATTCATAAAAGGTAAATGTTTATCTAGGCAACGGAAATGAAACTATATTATGAAAGCGAGTAAAAACTATAGGTTGCGTCGAATATCCCTCACCCGAGTTAATTTGTATAAAATGGTTACATCGGTTGATGAGTTATTACAAATGCGTCTCGTTTCGACATTTAATTAAATCAAGTGTTGTTACGCCCCTAAATCCTCATAAAATCCTAATAAGATTTTGGCGTTAACAAATATCCCGGAAATTGCGCATGAAAGGTCGTAAGCACGGGACATACATGATATACCCCGTCAAATCTCCTAGGCGTAATAACTAGGACAACGCAACCGAAATAAACCCATAAACACCATCACCAAAGAAAAGCAATGCGTTAACCCGAGTGAGTTCCATTCAAACACAACCTAATTTAAATTACCTAGAAACCATCATAAAAACGTGGTAAATAAACGCAATAAAGAAACGCGATAATACTACACTTGAAAGCACGGGAAGAAAGCACGTAAACCTAATTAGAAAGCATGCAAATTACAATACAAAGAAAGAAATAAAGAAATACAACTATATTAAATGGTAGGTGAGATGAATAGTCAACTTACAATCCAAATGGGGTGTCAAACCAAAGAGAAATAAGGGAGAACTATCCAAAACCCCCAAAAACCTAAGCTAAACTAACCTAAAATCGTGTATATATGTTATTACAACAAAAAATGGGTATTTATAGTAAGTTGGAATAAGTAAAGAAAAGAAAAGAGAGAAGAAAAGAAAAGCCAAAATATCTGCAGTAAATAGGGGATTGATCGATCAATCAAAGGAAAAATATCAACTGCAGAGAAGGATCGATCGATCGACCAAAATCGCCCATCGATCGATCAAGCAGGGCAGATTCAAGTAGCACACGGCATTCTTCTTTTCTCCCTTTTCTCCTCCTCTTTTGATTTCATTGTTTTTCCTTCCGCTGAAATTGCCGTAACTTTATCATACGAACTCAGAATCTCGCACCGTTCACGGCCACGCGAAGCTAGCGAGGAGGGATACAACTTTCGTAAAATATCGAGCCAGGTAACCAAGCTGTGAAAAGGCTAAAATGCTCTTGAACCTACCATTGCGTACGAAACTTCATCGGAATGCGTCTGAACTTCATACTTATCATCCAATTACCTATAAAAACTTAGTTAAACCTGCAAAACATGTTAATGTAAAATCCAAGGTTGTCTAGTTAACGAGCATAAATATAGGGAATAAGATACCCGAGGGGGATAAAATGCGTCCATTCGGAGGATGAAATACGCAATATTTACGTATCATCACACTCCTTAACTTACACATTTCTAGTCCCTAGCAATGAAAGATGATGCAATAATAACTACAAGCAAACCAAAAGCAGGAGATAGAACAAAAGTATGATATAAAAGCAATAAAAGATAAGGCCACTTTCGCTGGAGAACGATTGCATTTAGCGTATGAAATAAGCCGTTAAACCCCTAGGTCACCCTAGTGGACGAGTGTCATCTCGTGAGGGTTTTCAGGGATGATACCCACAAATATCACATGGTTTCCTCAAAATATGTCCAACCCAACGTGCGACAAGCCCTACAAAATGGAAAAGGATTTCATACACATTATTAGCACTTTGAACGGATTCAAACAAAAGTCCAAATCATTAACATTATAGAATGCACATCATAGAATTGAAACCTTAAATGTGGGAGGGGAGCGAGCACATGCAAAGTGTGATTTGGCAACAAGTTAAATAAACTGGATACTAAATAAAGCAAGCATATATTCAATCCTCATGGACATTACACTCATCAAGCGAAATCACTCGAAACAGGGAGGTAACACACGGAACATGTGGCCTAAAGAGTAAATGTAAATGGAAACTAGGCCGCACACATGTCACAAATGAAGAACGCTATATATAAATTGAAAAATTGTAATCTCAATGAAAGATACCGCACATTAAAGGAGGATAAATGTATTTTCACATATTATCAAAACTATTATGACTTTTAAATTACATCAACCTAAGATCACAAAGGACTTTAATAGGGTTGTAATGTAGGTATGGCTAGGGTACGAAATGAAGGAATGTATGTACGGATTCAAAGTGTTCGAAATGAAAACTTGAGATAATGGAAAAATGCGAGCAATATCAAAATTGAAAAACAAGTTCCAAAACGGCATTAGATATATCATCGGGGAGAGTAATCAAAGATTATTGAACTATATACACGACATTTATAACTTTCTCTTTCTTTTCTTTTCTTCTTTTTCTCATGTTTTTCTTTTGCTTTTTGCTTTCTCTTTTTTCTTCACTTTTTCACTTTTTCTTTTCTTTACTTTTCACACTCTCACATGCCTAAATTGCAACCACAACACAATAATAATATTCCATCCCAAGTAACAATCCAAACAAGGGTATGTAAGGATAATAAGTATGGTGTATAACTCCAATTTGGAGTTGGTTGGGATTTGGGTTATGAAACCAAAGGCTATATTTAGGCTCAAAGGGGATAATGAGGGTAAACATATAAGGGTGGGGTCAAGGTCAATATGGGTGATATGACAAAGATGGCCTATGATCATTTCACAAAGTTTACGCAATTCTCGAATCAAAACAATATATGATAATCATGCTCAAGTAACACATTTCAAGTATGAACACAATTAATGATTGGTCAAATGAAAGAATAGAGATATTACCGATGAATGAAACGTTTTCAATGAGAAAAGAATAGTGTATACACTCACAAACGATGAAAGGTACAAAGCTTACTCGGTGTAAGTATATACAATGCAACAAAAGATTACCGAGTTATAAAAATCATAAACCAAATCAATATAACCATAAAAGTGCATGTTCTCATGGGATTAAAGTGTAATTCATGAAGTTATTCATAATATCAATAAGTGAGACTAAAGACTAACAACTTCTAAAATCGAGAACATGCATCATTGGGTTATCTATTGGATCGGGCAATTATTGAAATTTATCATCGAAAACAAAGGCAAAAAACCCAAAAAAGGAGAAAAAAGAAAGAAAATCTTTTTGAAAATTTTGAATTTTCTAAGAAAATCATTATAAGTAACTAACATGTGAGCAAAAATATGGACTAAATAAAGAAATGGATAGAATATCCCACATCCCTTAACTTAAAACCTGACATTGTCCTCAATGTTAATTAAGAACCAAGTCAAAGAGAGGAAAAGAGAGATATTACCCAAAATTGGAGTGATCCCCATAAGAAAAAGTCCAACGAATGTATAAAACAGGTTAGTACCGAGCATAGCAAAAACAAATAATAAAGAGTTAACTAATTACACTAGACTAAATTATAAAGGAAGAAAAAAATAAAAAAGAAAGAATAAAAAGCTAACTATATACAACCTACTATTTAGGCCTCACAATAACTATACACTAGAAGTCTAAATAGCTGAGGGTCCACCATAAGAACGATTTGACTTTGGAGGATAACCGGTGTACCCTCACATACAAGCATGCCCTCCAAAAAATATTAATTATGTTTTAACAACTGAAGGCATTTGTAAGGTGTAAGAAAGGAACCATCGCCAATTAAAAGTTTTGGTGGGACGATGGGGGGTTTGGATTGAACGGGTGACAAAAATATGTGGGGGCCGAGAAAAGAAGAATATCCTCCCAAGGATTTTACATTTTGGATTGGGAGGCAGCGAACACAAAGACAAAGATGCGATCGTGGACGGCGACTCGAGCAAGTACTCCTCATCGGCGAAAAGGTTTAAAACATTAAAGTTTGAAATCGAATCATCGGATACTTGTGACGGTGTGATAACAGGGAACGAAAATGGGGATGAAAGAAATTCAAAATCATGAGATGAATCATCATCGCAAGAAGATTGAGGTTCGAAAGAAATAATATCATTTTCAATGAAATGTTCTTCTTTGGGGGCCAAAGAAGAAATCATTTCATTGTAAATAGATATTACGTCATTTTCATCCTCACTTTCAATATCTATTACGAGATGGGCAAAGTCTAGAATGGTTTGTTCCAAAGTAGGCATAAGTACCTCATTTGGTTCAAAACATTCCTCGACTTCGAAAGTCTGGGAAGCAAAATCATCGTCGGACTCAAATAATAAATCCAATTCATATTCCCAAAGATGATTTTCTTCCCGATAACGATTTTTAATTTTCTCATTTTCATACATACGCAAACCCTCACCGAATTTCACAAGTCGAGGTGTGGATGCATGAATATGGGAACTTTGAAAATTACCATCGGACTTAAACGAAAACTCATTATTATAGTAATTTTGAAAACTATTCGAATTTGTTTCAAAATTCCTATTTTAAGGAGGTAAAGGCCCAAAATCATTATCTTCATCATCAAAATTCCAATAACCTAAATTTTGACTTTCGTTATACTCGCCCAAAGTCATATTTGAATTTTTTATACTTTGGGATTCTAAGTATTCACCGAAAGTCATAGGCTTGCGAGAACTTTGAGAATTATAACAATGATTACCAAAAGAAATGGAATAAGACAGGCTTACCTCAAAAATGACTCGAAGTGGCGGATTCCACAAAGTAAGTGCGCGGGGGGGGAAATTCGAGCGTTTCTAAGTGCTCAAATGTGGAAGTCCAACAAAATATTAGGAAATAATACAAATAGAAGGAAAATACTATGAAATACTAAATCAAATAAAGTCTAAAACAAACTAGTCCCCTACAACGGCGCCATTTTGATAGCGCGCGAGAGGTGTGCGCGTGTAAGTTGCACAGTTATAGTTTTCTGTCTCACCGCAACTATACAAACAAACCTAAATTACTAATACACTTGCGGGGCAAGTCTAGCGGTAAGTCGGGTATAAAAAATCCACAGGGACGAGTTGTTAGAATTTATATGATTTAATATTCCGAAATAAAAGTGTAAAAGGTGAATTACAAATTAAAAGAAAAGATGCATAAAAGGTAAATGTTTATCTAGGCGAGGGAAATGAAACTAGATTATGAAAGCGAGTAAAAACTATAGGTTGCATCGAATATCCCTCACCCGAGTTAATTTGTATAAAATGTTTACATGGGTCGATGAGTTATTACAAATGCGTCTTGTTTCGATACTTAATTAAATCAAGGATTGTTACGCCCCTAAATCCTCATAAAATCCTAATAAGATTTTGGCGTCAACAAATATCCTTTTAATTGCGCACGAAAGGTCGTAAGCACGGGACATACATGATATGCCCCGTCAAATCTCCTAGGCATAATAACTAGGACAACGCACCCAAAATAAACCCGTAAACACCATCACCAAAGCAAAGCAACGCGTTAACCCGAGTGAGTTCCATTCAAACACAACCTAATTTAAATTACCTAGAAAGCACCATAAAAACGCGATAAATAAACGCAATAAAGAAATGCGATAAAACTACACTAGAAAGTACGGAAAGAAAGAATGTAAATTACACTACAAAGAAAGAAATGAATAAATGCAACTATATTAAATGGTATGGGAGATGAATAGTCAACTTACAATCCAAATGGGGTGCCAAACCAAAGATAAATAAGGAAGAACTATCCAAAACCTCCAAAACCCTAAGCTAAACTAACCTAAAATTGTGTATATATGTTATTACAACAAAAAATGGGTATTTATAGTAAGTTGGAATAAGTAAAGAAAAGAAAAGAGAAAAGAAAAGAAAAGAAAAGCCAACATATCTGCAGAAAATAGGGGATCGATCGATCGATCGATCAAAGGCAAAATATCAACTACAGAGAAGGATCGATCGACCGACCAAAATCTTCGATCGATCGATCAAGACGGGCAGATTCAAGCAGCGCACTACAATCTTCTTTTTTCCCTTTTCTCCTCCTCTTTTGATTTCATTATTTTTCCTTCCGCTAAAATCGTCGTAACTTCATCATACGAACTAGGAATCGCGCACCGTTTACGGCCACACAAAGATAGCGAGGAGGGCTACAACTTTCTTGAAATGTCAGGCCAGGTACCCAAGCTACGAAAATACTAAAATGCCCTTGAACGTGCTATTGCGTACGAAACTTCACTCGAATGCGTCTGAACTTCATACTTCGCATCTAATTACTTATAAAATCTCAATTAACCCCTAAAAAACATGTTAACATAGAAATTCAAGGTTGCCTGGTTAACGAGCATAAATATAAGGAATAAGATACCCGAGGGGGCTAAAATGCGCCCGTTCGGAGGATAAAATACGCAATATTTGCATATCATCAACTGTGACCATGGAACGAGAATATTTTAAAATGGGTCCACGGGTCACGATTCCAAACCATGACTAAGGTTAACTTTATATTGTCATGGGTGGGTCACAAATTCGAACCGTGACCACTAGTGTGACCAAATAGTGAAAAATTTAGCGCCATAATGGGTCACAGGGGAGTCACGATTTTTTACCGTGATGGCTTTGATCATGGATTATGATCGTAAAAAGCCCTTTAATGAGGTCGCCCTAATCCTTGGTCTTTTATTTTGTCATGATATATAGCTAGGAGTCACTATTTTTAACTGTGACCATTTCTAGTTTTTGGTATTGTATTATAAATCCCACCTTAACCACATGTCCCATTTCCCGAATGAATGCCTCCATCACCAATATGAATAAAAATATAGACGATGGGTCTACATAATGAAGCCCACGTGAGATGGAAAAGAATCCCTCAAGAACCCCATTAATCATAACATAAAACCTGACATTAGAGATGTGCCTTTTAATCCAATGACATCAACTCTCTTTGAACCCCATACTCATCATCAAGTACAATAGAAAATTCTAATTAACATGATCATACAGCTTCTCGATGCCTAATTTGCACACAATATCCGATTTTTCACTACTAAGCCTATCATCCACACACTCATTAGTGACCAGAACTACATCAAGGATTTTCCTTCCACCAATGAAGGCATTTTGGGACTACAAAAATAGAAGGTCAGTGACTTTTCGGAGATTAGTTGATAAAATCTTGGCATGAAGTTCATAGACACTCCCAATCAGACTTATAGGTCTGAAATAACAAACATTTATCGACATTCCCTTCTTGGATATCAGGGTTATGGAAGTCTCATTCAGACTCCTGAAAAATTATCCTCTATCATGGAACTCACCAAAGAATTCCATCACTTACCCTTTAAAAACTTACCAGAGGTGTTGAAAGAATTCCATCGTCAATCTGTCAGGATCAGGAGCCATATCTCCACTTATAGAATTTAAAACCTGAACGATTTCCTCCATTGTGAAATGCCCCTCTAATATCTCAGCCTCAACTCCAAAAATGCTACCCAACTCAACCCCATCTAGTGAATGGCACCACTCATAGTCTTCCCTGAACAGATCCTCGTAAAACTGGGAGATAGACCCCTAACCTCGTTGACGTCGTTAAACTTCCCACCCATAATATGGTTAGGTCACCGATGTGAGTTAGCCACTTCGTAAAAAAAATAGTGTTGTTATTTCAATCCCTTAACCATAACGCTCTCAATTTTTGTCTCCAACTAGTTTCTTCCTGAATAAGCTTTCTCTCAATTTCTCTTTTCCTTTCCTCCCTCACTCTCTTTTACTCCATGAAAGGTTGGATCTTCATTCCCTCTCATCTAAACACCTAACTTGCTCCAAATATCTAGCAATTGTCTCCCTCACATTTTCAAAGACAAATTTATTGTAATGTTTGATATCCTTTTTTAGCATCCCCATCTTAGATGCGAGTCTGCAAGAATTACCCTCCACCTCATAGTTTAACCAATACTCCTTAACTCTATCCACAAAATTTACCTTTTTGATCCATCTATTTTCAAATATGAATGGCATCCTATCTCATCTCAATCCCCCACACTCTAACATGATTAGGCTATGTGTATATTAGTTCTTTAGGAGAGTCTTTTGAATTTCCTTCGTGATAATTAGTGAAGTGATGTTCTACTGCTTGTGGTATAATCATAAGATGGAACCACCATAATTTTATTGTTATTATTTCATATTATTGTTCTTTATTTTTTGTTCCTGTGATTAAAAAAATAATGATTAAATTTGGCAATACACGCACGCACTCACACTCTAAACCATTATTATTAGAAAATTTCAAATTAAATTCCAATAATGGAATTTTTTTTTATCATTATATAGGCATAGGGATTTTTTTGTAAATCTCATGTTTTTTCATATTTTATACATAAACACGTTTTTCTTTGTGACTCTATTTTTTTCTCGTGCTTTATCATTTTTGCTACTATAACATCGTTCTCATCGTGCAACCCAATTCTCATACGTGAGCAACTACACAAAAAGAATAGTTGAACTGATAAGACAAATATGACTTAGAGTGGAACTTAGAATCTCATAGAACAAACTTTTATATATAGGGAGAGGTTCAGAAGAGAACATGAAAGATGAACATTTTAATGAACCTCAACAATAAATAGCTAACACATAATCAATTTGAATTCCTATATTGTAATTGGTACGTGCCAGCCTCAACATATATATATATATATATATATATATATATATATATATATATATATATATATATATATATATATATATATATATATATATATATATGGAGAGTTTCAGAAGAGAATGTAAAAGATGAACATTTTAATGAACCTTAACAAAAAATACCTAACACCCATTCATTGATATAAAATATTACTTCCTAATTTTTCTCTTTGCACATTTTTGTATGTACATCTTGTAAATTGGTTCGATTATAACACTAATAGTAAAAGCAATATGGAGAACATATTATTCATGAATATAGTAGGTGAAACAAAAATGATATAAAAATGTGTGATATCATCTCCACAGAACTCTACCATCAGAGTGCTTTCAACAATGATTAACCCATAAGCATTTCATGTTCAAATATATTATCTTATACAAAAAGAATGAAATAACAATTGACATCTCAGATTATATCTGGATCCATAAATAAAGATCAAAAGGCTACTTTCGAACTAAAAATAATTTTTTTTCTAAAACGCTCTCTCTAGGCAACATGAAAAAAAAATGATATTTTTTCTAAGCCAAATGTAAACCCAGTTCTTGGTCTCTAGCCTAAAAACATATGAAAATGTCACTCGGTCATTTCATCGAACACTTGCGGGTGCATATTTGAAAAATATCTATGGTAGTGAATTTAATTTGAATGAAGCCGAAAATAGCGTTCAACAACACAATTCAACATACTCAACTAACCAAACCATCAATAGTCGTTGTGGCAACAATAGTCGTGGCAGAACGATTGTACGACATGCCTTTTTTATCGCATAAAAATGTACATAACAAAATAACTCTCATGATACAAATATTTATCCAATCCAATCCAATTTATATGAATCAAGTACATATATCTTCTCCCCAAATCAATTTACATCTCAATTTACAAAAACTTGCCAACGCCTTTTTAAGCTTATATATGAAATGTGTTTGAAATAAGAGAAATATTTACAAATATGCAATTAGTTCTGATACATGTCTTTATAACATCATATTTAGTTTTTGACTTTGTGCATTGTATTACCCCATCACCTGGATCTTCATACACCTCAACCGTTTTAGGTTCCCCCATTATAATCCAAAATTCACTACTGGCGATCGAGTCTCCACTCTCACTAATATTCTGTTTTCTTACTGACAGATCCAATATCATGGCCACCATGGAGTTTAATCAAATCCTTAACTTCTTCTCGTTCTAAACTAAAAGTACAAACACAAACATATTTCATAATAAAGTGAAAAAATAGATACAGTGACATATCTGATTGAACAATCTGCTAAATAAGTAAGGAATTGATAAAAAAAATAGATGTGCAGCCATCATGGCACTCTATATCACCGAAAGAAAAAAGTTTGTATAAATAATCTAAACATATAGTTGAAGTGAACTTCAATATTGAAATCAAAATATGTACATGTCAAGTGTTCCACTAATTACAAAAGTCGAACCAGCTAAACAATCAAGAGTACATTCAGGGACTTCTTGACGACAACAAATATGTACCATTGTTAGAAAAATGATATATTTTTAACAAAGTTAGATAATAGACTGTTCAACACCTTTTCTCCTATGTGGAGGATCTTTCCTTTCACCAAAGTTCATGAATCCAGCTTGCCCCCACCACCTCTGCCCCTTCCCCCAACTGGTGTTACTGAAGAACCTCCACTACACCCTCGCCCACTCGACTTAAGAGATTTGGTATCTTTATTATCAGCATCGTCATCATCATTTTCATCAACATCGTCATTGTCATCATTTTATTATTAGCTTTCTGAAAGCAAGCCTACCTTGTGAACCTATAAGAAATGCATCACTTGGTGATAGCAGGCATGAGAGTACAAAAGAATCTGCAAAAAGATCGTTTCACCCCAAAAATATCGATAGTCATGTGCATCCTCACATTATTGATCATTAACACTTACCAATTAAGTCAGTCGTATTGAAAAACTCCACTTATATTGATTAATATATGTCATAGATAAAGGATTAAACAGGTAATTTACATAAAAATCTTACCAAGTAAACTGATTACAAAATTTAAAAATATATTTTACAAAACATAATGTCAGTTATGAAGTATTGAAATAAGTAAGTTCTTAACCTTGATAAGTATAGAAATAAGTCTTTAAAAAATGTCACACAATGTATCTTTGAATCGAAGACCATATAAGGGAATTTTAACGAACACTAAAATAGTGCGGGAGTCGCACAATGTGAATACAATATATGAGAACCACTTCTTTGGACCATTGGAGAAAAAATAATGACAAAAGACCTTTATGAATTAACATGAATTGTGTCCATTGGAAGAACGTGAAGAACTCGGAATGAAGGTACTCATGATTTGAGTCCATATGTACCACTCAATCAATAATAGAGAAACAAAACCCAAATTTCGGTGCGGGAATGGAATACCTGATTTTGCAACCTAAAAAACAAAAGAAAGATAAAATAACAATGTAGACATATATAGGAGAACATTTATATGAATTAAATCTCATATGAACCAATATGAGCAAAATATACATGTATATCTACATATGAACCAAAATAAATCTTTTCTCTACATATATAGCTATATAATATGAAAAACCCAAACTAATATATGAACAAACGGAACCAAATATAATTTTTTTTATTCAATTATGAGAAAAGCAACGATAACAAAATTAGTAATATCAGAAGTGTGTTTTAGTTTTAAGTTGTCATTTTTTATTTCAATTTTTTGATTAAAAAAATAAACACATGATCCCTCTATTAAGTCAAGTTCCTCTTCCTAATTTTACACCTGTAATGGGATAATTGGGACATCTTCAAACCAATACGTTTGGTTTTCAAAAAAAGAAGAATGTGTATGCAATAAACAAAGGTCTCTACATCAACTATCACTATCGATAATTACATCAACTTATAACACACCAATATCAAACAATCTTGTCATGTGTAAAATATTGAAACACCAAATTGGGAGGTTCTAAACATAGACTATTAGTCTATTTCTTTTGGTATGCAAATCGTGGTACAAATGCAGTCTCACTTTATTTGTCCAACATTTAGTCAAGCATAGACATGGATGTTTTACAATGGTTGTGGTACCAAGCTGATGGAGTGAACATGCACTGAGTTACATTTTTGAAAAATGTCCAGCTATGACTTACATTTCTGAGAAATGTCCATCACTAACTTACATGCACCGACTTACTTCAGATTGATTGACGCATATATAACTGATGTAAAAAAGTAAAAGAATTTATTGACGCATATACAACTGATGTAAAAAAATCACATTGTTCATCGACACTTCAAATTTTTTAGCTCACGCATATATAGCCAATGTCAATGAATCTGACGCATATATAGCTGATGTAAAAAAATTCGAAGAAAAGAGTTAATTCTATATTGAAACTTATCAGAGTTACACATTTTGACGAAAATAAACCTACACAAATATAGCAGCATTATAATTGTTCATAGAATTATAATAATTAATAGCATATATAGCATTATAATTGTTCACAGCATTATAATAGTTCGTAGCAAATCAACATCCACGTTGTCAACACTAATAAATAGCATTATAATTGTTCATAGCTTTATATAGCAGTTATAATTGTTCATAACATTTTGAACACCTATATATGCTATGAACACTTATATATTCTATGAACAAATATAGAATTAACTAATCACAGATCAACCTGCACAAATATAGAGTTACCTGTTTAGAAATGGTTCAAATGCTTGATTCAACAGTAGTTGTTGTTTGTCGTAGTAGCCGAAAAAGAAATATATGTGTTGGTAAATATAGATGATGATGAACCATATAAATTCCTTGGCCTATCCTGAGATTACAAAACAAGAGATTGAATGGGGACTGTAGTATCATCATTATTATTAATCGAAGGACCTACAAAACAAATGTTATCACAAACCATTAATAATAAACATGGCTTCACTTTGGCACTTCGGCATCAAAATAGTCTTGAGTTTATCGTAAAATAAAGATTGAAATGCCCAACAACCATTGGACCTGGACTTATACTCAGTTAAAAAAAGATGAGGATTTCAACTTAAACTAATTTCTTCAAAATAGTATACCTCCGTCATCAAACAAGGGCCAACGATAACCATAATGATAGTAATAAAGACATCCATATCCACACATATATTCCATACTTGTGGAGAAAAAAAGACGTTGAATATCACCAAACAAATAGAGAATCGGTATACTTATTAGCAACCAAAAGATTTAACAAAATTGAAAAAATTCCACATAACAATAACATACTATAACAAAACTTCTGGATACGCAATATTTATCATTGAGTTTATACCATCTCGAGGTAGAAGGATACTTAAACAATTTTCACATACACATCTTGAAAAGGCGACATATAGTTGACCGTGACTAAAAATCAGTGTTCGCAAGTCAATTCCAACAAATTTAATAGACTGACCTTGGGATTTGCTCATCGTCATTGCATATGATAATCTAACCGGGAATTAGGGTCTTGTCATGTGAGTTGGCACTTCTGCTGAAGAGGGTGTGAAAGATATTCTTGGAATGAAAGCAAAATTATCGATATGATCTCCCGTTAAAATCTAAACTTCAATTAAATATTTATGACAATTAACAACGATCAACTTAGTTCCATTACAAAGACCACCCTTAGGCAAAATATTTCTTAACAACATAATAGGACAACCAATTTTGAGTTATAACTTGAACGAAGGCAACCCCAAGGGTCTAAGGGAGTTCAAATATTCATTTGGATATTGATTAATTACGTCACTACTTGTTTTTCTAGGCATAACTTATCTGTAGCCAAGTATGTTATTATTTCACTACGATTAAGATATAATGTTGAACTGTTTATAATATTGACATTGTCATTTCGGGTGGAAAGAAGCATTCATTCTTTTAAGTAATTAGGAGTGGAAATGCCAACCACATTCAGCGATTGATAAATCTCGTTCAATAACTCATTAAAACCACTTCACTTTCTTATTTTTAAAGACGGTTCTACATTTTCTTGTGGGTTTGACCCAATCTACAATTATATAAATTAAAATTAGAAACATTATAAATGGTATTGAAATATATAAAAACAGAAATGGACTACAAAATTCAAATTATACCTCAAATAGGAAGCTTGAAAATGGAACAGTTTTAGTTTCTGTTTTATTAAGATGCATATTCGCAACCAAAGTCAAAACGTGAATATATTTCCATAACAATGAACGCCTCAATGATGCGGCAACAATTTTCTCATGAAAACCTCTTAGAATCACATGTAGAATTTGATGAAAGTCACCACCCAAGATAATAGTGATACCGCCAAAGGCTTATTATAATTATGAACATCTTTTGAAGTCCAATCTAGAGTCTCCACACAAAACCGATGTTGCATTGGAACTATATCCCATATAATTAATTTTGTCAACTTAAACAACTCAGAATGAATCGACTCCTTTGTAATCCCACAAACTGAATTTTTACG